>JAKSZT010054304.1:26781644-27067730 GCA_026826555.1 Tolypeutes matacus
TTTCTTTCTTTCTTTCTTTCTTTCTTTCTTTCTTTCTTTCTTTCTTTCTTTCTTTCTTTCTTTCTTTCTTTCTTTCTTTCTTTCTTTCTTCTTTCTTTTTTTTTTTTTTAACAATTTATTGAAGTATATCATTCATCCATGAACATACATAAACAATAAGTGTTCAGTAAACATTGTGAACTTAAAAAACAAACATGCATACCATCATATGGGGCTCCCACACAGCGCCCCACCACAAATACTTTGCATTGTTTTGAAACATTTGTTAAGAAATTATGAAAGAGCATCGTCAAAGTATTACTACTAACTATCATCCGTATCTTACTCCCTTATACTTTTTTTTTTAAGGATTTATTTATTTATTCACTTTTATGCATTTTTAACCGCCCCCCCCCCCGTCCCCACTGTTCTTGTGTCCATTCACGGGGCAACTCCCTGTGTCCATATCCTGCCCTTCCTTCCCTGCCCTCCCTTCCCATCCCTCTCCTCCTCTCCTCACTGGTACCTGATCCTTGGAACCTCTGATGTGGGAGAGAGGCGTCCTATTGCCTGCGCCACCTTAGTTCCTGTTTTTTTGGTGTGTCTCATCCTGGCTCTCCCTTGTGTCACTCTCCTGTTACATCATCATCTTGCTGTGTGGCTTGCGAGGCCTGATGGGGCACCTGTGCGGGGGGGCCTGGGGGACTCACCCGCTCACGGGGCCTGGTGGTGCACTCATGAGTGGGGATTGAGGGGCTCACCTGCTCATGGGGCCCGGTAGCCTGAGCACCTTCTATATGTTTCTTTTTACCGGGAGGTTCCAGGAATCAAACCCAGGTCCTTCCATATGGGAGGTGGATGTCCAATCACCCGAGCCACATCTGTCTCCCTGCTATATCTCTTAAGGTTGACTAAAGATACCTAGAGTTACAGTCATTTCCCATATAGCATGGTCATATAATAAATCAGGCTTAGTTTATCACCAGCATTCTAAAAGCCAGACCTAGGGAGAGAAACTAGGTCTGGGGACACATGCATGGTTTCTAATATAGCGATGTTTAGCCTACCCTGGTTATCACAAAATCAGGACAGCGAGAATATTCATAGTAGACAATGTTTTCTGACCACAGTGCTCTTAAGCCAAAATTGAATAGCACAAAGATAACTAGAAACTCAAGGTAGAGAAACAGAAAGGAATTGGACCAGCTTTGTGTCTCTTTTTTCTCTTCCTGTACTGAGTCCTGCAGGCTATCAACCTGAAGACATTTTGTCTGTTACATAGTACCGAACACATTAATTACTAAAATGAAGCTATTCCAGGTAATAAAAGTGGCCCTTATTATATGGGAGTGGGTGTAGCTAAGGGGTTGAGCACCTACTTCATATGTACAAGATTCTGGGTTCATTTCCTGGTACTGCGTAAAAAAAAGAGCCAACCCATGTTAATGATCATTATCCTTTGGCTCCCCCTTAAGAATAAGGGTGTAAAGTCTCTGAAGGGGGTGTTGAGGCAAGTTAGTCTAGAAGGCAAGGGAAGGCCGCTGGTCAGAATAAAGCCATAACAGCTGGGAACCCCCCTGGTCAGAACATAGCCACAAGAACCCACTGGGAAAGCCCTGATGAAAGACCTCTGCTTGAGAGCTGTAACCATTACAGCTGAAAAGCCCACCAAAGACCCTGGTCACAGGGTCCCATTTGAAACTCCTGGGCTCAAAAGAAGCCCCGGATAACTCCAAGCAGAAAGGCCTCCTTATTGGTTCCCTGAAACCTAACAGTGAGGTAGAAAGGCAACCAATCAGGACAGCAAATAGCTGAGATACATCCTAAATGTGGCAAAGAGGGAGGAGGAAAGGTATTAAAAAGGCTTACCCTGGGGACCCATTAGCACGTCTCACCCTGTGGCGCGCCCTCACTCATGTCTTGGGTATGTACTTTTCTTTTTTCTCATTTCTCAATAAACTCCTGTTACTGGCCTAATTAAAAAAAAAAAAAGGAGTAAAAAGAGAAATTATGGTACCTGCTGGAGGTTTCAACCAATGGGGTAGAACAAAAGGAGAAAAAATATATAAAGCAAACATAGGATAAGTAAGGGAAATAAAATGTTATTTTTTTTTTTTTTTAAAGATAGCATCCTGTTGAAACCTGCTTGTTCAAAATAACAGTTACAAATAGACTTTCTATGGCTTTCCCCAAAATAGATGCTAACTGGAAAAATAGTAATTCAGATATTTTATATTCATGGTATTAACAATTCATAGCACTTTGGAATAGCCATTTGATTGCCTGATATTTAATGTGGTTATTTTGGCAATTGACATTGAATAAACAAAATGTGGTGACCAGACACATTGAGATTTTAGCAAACTCAACCCAAGATTGGACAGATAGTATAGTGAAGTGGATAGTGGTTAAGAGATTAGACTCTAGAGCCAGACTGCTTAAATTCAAATCCTTTTCTATCACTTACCATTAGTGTGACCCTGGGCAAGTTTCCTAACCTCTCTGTGCTTCAATTTCTTCATTTAAAATGAGATAACATTAAGATTTGGTTGAGGATTAAATGAGATAATACATGGAAAATACCAGCATATACTAAACACGCAATAGAAGTTGATTATTATTTATTTGTTACCTATTTCACCTTGTTGAAATCCCTCCAAGTCAGCTTGTATAGCTCTAAATCATTATTTTCAATGGCTTCATGGTAGACCAATAGACTATTATATGGATGCACCTTTGTGTGGAATATCCCCTATTGATGGAAATATTCACTTATTTCAGTGAAAAACACCCTGATCATAAAATGAATTGCTATGACTCATATATTGACTCATTGAGAGGAGTTCTGTCATGTAGCTATTGCAATGATTTAAAATAATTTTAGTATGAATGTATGAATATATTCCTGGCAACAGGAAAAGCACTCCTGATAGTCCCTCCCAACCACACCCTAATCAGCATCTTTTGGGTGATTAGTGGCAGTCCCTTCCAGTGGTCTATCGCTTTGTATGATGAAAAGAAGAGCGGGATGGATTTGTTATTGGCTAATGTGTTTCTTTAATGCCAAAACAATTATTTTGAAAGTGGAAAAACAAATAACTTTGTTTTCTTTGATTTAATTTGGGAGAATTTCCTTTCTTCTTTGGTTATTATCCATTCTCTATTTTCTAGAAGGAAAATTCCATTGTTTAGTATTTAGATAATCATTTTTTTTGGTCTCATGGCTATATTCCAAATCTTCTATTATGCTCCTGCCAACATGGAGCATTTCATCTTTTCCCAACATGCTCTATCCTCAGCTTCAGATGTCCTTTCATCTACCCCTGCCAATACCAAGCTCAAGCATGAGCTAATTACCACCCCCTCCAAAGCTTTCTCTATTCCCTGCTTTACCCTCAGTAGAAATGTCTCCCTTCCCTCAACTCATGTTATACATTTAATCTCTCTTATGACTTCTCACATATTCTATTTGGGCTTGTGGAAATTTGGGTGCATATCTTATTGCTTGTGTTAAACTATTAGCTTGTTGAAGATAAATCATCTCTTACTCCTCTTTAAATTTGGCATACTGCCCTTGCATAAATTTAATGCTCATTAATAATGTTTAAACAAATAAATGAGATCAAAAGCTAAAAAGGTTGTCAGGTAGTTGCACTTTTAGGTAAATAAGTGAAAACACAGTTAAGTGGAACAGTATCATCCAGCCTCAGTGGTTGTTAAATTCATGGGTAATTAAGGGACAGCCACAATACAGCAACCAGAGAAAATATGAATGGTTATTTGAGTTTTAGAAGTACAAAAATTACTCAAATTAGTCCATTTACTTAGAAAACAAGACACCAAAATAAATTAATTTGGGGCTAGATGTAGTAATTCATTGAAATGTTTTTCTTTATATTTAAAACAGTTTAGAAAAATCTTCCAGAGTTTTCGAGGCCAGAGTATTAAGACCATAGGCAATTGCTTTTTATCTTTGTATTTGCTAAGCACATTCATCTTATGCTTTCCTTTGTTTTCTTGTTGTTACTTCTTATTAGACATCTTATTTATAAGAGATTTGTTGCATACCTGAAATAATTCATGTGCACAATATCCAGTGGTATATAAGTTTCTTTTAAGAAATGGAATGTAAATTTTTTGATTAATTATATAGTTCAAAGAGTAACACCATTTAAAAAAATCTGTATTCTACATTTACTTTTTAAAGCTACTTTTATATAAAGATTAAAAGAACAGAAAATGTGCAGAGTTTTGTTAATTACATAGCTCAGAACAATGGATATTATAAGTAGAAATTATTAATTAGATGGCCACTGACCAATTTAAATCATTCACAACTGGACTGTGAGCTGCTGAACTCAATTCTTGAAAGACAAAGTTCATGTCTATATTCGTCTGAATTTCTGGTTCTTGGTATAAAATTGATGCTCAATAAATTTCTGAATCAATGATGCTTGAATGAATGAGTAAGTGAATGAATGTTACTCTTCCTTCTGGCTCAGAGATGGCAGTGTCATACCTATCAGTGAAACCAAACAATAGGCTTCATTTCCAACTCTTAAACTAAGACCAACCTCGCAATGTGATAGGCCCTGCTTCAATTAATTATCCAGTGACTTTTTATGAAGTATAATTAATGTTAAACAGGCAGAAATTTCACTAATGTACTTCATCCGACTTCACAATCCCCATATGCTACTTATGCAGAGATTGTTGTTTCTACTTTTGGTCAATGATGATTCAGATGGGCACGTTACGTGATTCAGAGATATGCTGCACCCAGTTGAGCTATCATTTTCAGAATACCTTTTCTAGTTCGGACACTGCCTAGTTTTGTCTAGAATGTGAATCTCATTTAATCACAGGTGCTATGACTACTGGCCAGCAGGGATTTATTTATAAATTCACAAATCAAATTCAGTTTATAAAATTCTGAACTTTATGTGGAAAACTTAGAAGTATTTTTTAAAAAAATGTAAGTGTTATTCACAGACATTTCTTTCTATTTTTCTTTATGCATGATAAAGAAAAGTTATTTAATCTGTCATATTTTTACTCCAAAGCAATATTAATTTATCAGTGTCATCCATTAGTGAACACTAACTGGCTATTCTCTGTTTGCTATTTGCATAGTCCTGTATTAGAAGTTGTCAAAACAAGAAATTCTACTTTTGAGGAGATTAAAATTGAATTAGGGAAAGCAGATGTGCCTCAAGTAGTTGAGCGCTTGCTTCCCACATGGGAAATCCTGGTGCCTCCTAAAATAAACAAGCAAACAAACAAAAGCAACTCAGGGGAGTTGATGTGTCTCATTGACTGAGTGCCGGCTTCCCACTTACAAGTTCCTGGGTTCAATCCCAGCCCCAGTATCTCAAAAAAAAAAAAAAAAAAAAAAAATCAGGAATTTGTGACACACTATACAAAAAAATGCAAATAGTAATATATTTTTCTTTATATTAATTCTAAATGAATGTGTGTACAGAATTATTTGTGATAAGGCAACTGAGATGCTATGTCCAACTGTCCAACTGAGATCAGTCTTATATTGCCATGGGTATTTTCATGAGCAGTCCTAATAGACTGCCACAGTACTGATCTTTTGCACCAAATTTAGGAAACGCCTTGCCACCTTGAATACTGCCACCTGATTGCAAGGGTAGGCATTAGACAGGAGCCACTCCCAAATCCTAACATTATAGTTACAAATTTTCTTAAATCTTTCCATTTTTCCTTTTCTTCCTTCCTATCAATGGAAGAGAGAACTGTCATTTACTTTCTCTGCTTGTGCTTTACATTCCAGTCTCTTCTTGCACAGCAACCTCACTTTTCTGCTCTCCCTCTCCTAGCTCCTTCCCATCAACATTAAGTATGTTCAAGCCAATTTCTCATCAAAAATAAGAAAATTCCTCTCAAATTCACAGCCCTTTTTAAGTACTTTTCCTTTTTACTTCACTTGAAAGAGAACTTTCATACTTTATATATCCTCATCACTCATCAAAACACTCCAATCTAGCATCTATGTTCAAACTCTTGTCAAAAACGGTCACCAATGAGATCCTTGTCACTCAGTCCCGTTAGAACTTTTGAGACTTATGGTACTTAACCTCTCCATAATATTTATTTACTTTTTATTATTCTCTTCTTTTTGGAGCACATTCTTCCCCAGGTTCCAATAATAATAGTATCTCTTCCCCAACATATATCTCTTCCTTTTTAACAAAATCCAGATTTGTGTTTCAATTATCAGGTGACACTGTATTCAAGGAAGATTATGCCATTTTCCATTACCAGTGATTGATTTGGGGAGGACAGTTCTGGTTAAAAATGTACAAGGAGAACTTGGTTGGGGAACTACTGGCAGCCCTTGAATGAGCTGTGTGAGGAAGTGATGTCTAAAGCTGTGGAAGCCATAAGTTAACTGAAAAAGAGAGGTAGTATAATATAGTGGTTAAGAGCAAAGATGGCGATGAGATCAAATCCCATTCCCTAACATGCTATCTTATGAATTGACTATAAGTTATTTAATCTTTCTGTGCTGCCCTTTCCCTATCTGTAAACGGTAAAATAAGAATGGTGATAATCATGGTAACTAACTAAGAGGGTTATAATGAGGATTAAAGGAGTTCTCTTTCCTCAAGCATTCGGCCTGGCACAGAGTCAATATTTGTTAAATACACCTGAGAACAAAATCCAATAGAATGAGGGAGTAGACATATGGGAAGAGTCTGGGTTCTGGGTGGCCTTGCTGAGCCACTTGAACCACATACTTCCACATCTTGTTTTATAAGTCCCTACTTTTAAAACTATACTTAGCAGAATATTATGTTATTTTCAGCTAAGAGCACCCTCACTGATAAACTTCACTCTCCTGGTTTTCTATTTTATTATTTGATTCCTCTTCTTTGTTCTATATGAAGGTGACTCAAGCTTTGTCTCTCCCTTAGGGCTTATAGGATATTCATAAGTATTCTGTTGCTAGGCCCACTCCCAAAGTCTCATGACTCCAATTAATATCTATATAATGATGACTTTCAAATATATATGTACAATCTAGATCTCTCTTCTGAACTCCAAACCCATATATAAAATGATTTTTGTATCTCCATAGATGTTTCAGAGGCAACTCAAAATCAACATTTTCAATACTATGTCATTACCTCTCCTTTCATCAACTCCAAAGCTGGTCTTCATTCATGAGCCCTTTCTCAGTGAAAACACCACCATATCTCTGGGTCTAAGTCACAAATTTTAAGTGTTATCTGTAATTTCTTTTCTCCCTAACCCATTCATATCTAAATAAATCATTAAGTCTTGTTAAAAATTCCAGGAGCACCACAGAAACCAGTGTGGCTGGAGTAGAGTGAGCCAGAGGGAGAGGCTAGCAGGAGATTAGGTCAGAGAGGCAAGGTAGGGACAGATCATGAAGGCCTTGTTGGCCTTTGGTTTCTCTTAGAATGAAATGGGAAGCCATAGGAAGAATGTTTTTGAATAAAAACATAAAATGATCTGACTTCTTTGTTTGTAATAGACTGAAGATGGGCAAGGACAAAAGCAGGCAGACACATTAGGAAGCTATTAAAAAAATACAGGTGAGCAATGAAGGTGGCATGGGTCAGAGTTGTTGCAGTAATGCTGGTGATGAATTTTGGATGTTTTTAAGGAAGAGTCAAGATGATTTGTTGATGGATTATTGCAAGATGTAAGAGAAAAAGAGAGGTCAAAGATTACATCAAAATTTTGGGTGTGAGTAAACTGGAAGTTTGGAGTTACCATTAACTGAGATTGTGAAAGACTGCAAAAAGGGCAGATTTTGGGAGGGAGTGTTAGAAGCTTGTTTTTGGATATGTTAAGTTTGAGAAGTTTATTGGTAACCCAAATGGAGACTTTGAGTAGACTGTTCAGTTAAACAATTCTGGAATCAGGGGAAAAGATCAAGTTGGATGTATAAAATTGGAAATCATTGGCACATAGATGAAACATAGAACCATGAAACAGAATGAATAATCCAGAGAATATCTGTAGATAAAAAAAGAAATGTAGTCCAAGGACCGAGTCTAGAGGTACTTCAATATTCCTGAAATTCTTAGGAGCAAAGGAGATTAAATGAGATAGTGAGAAAGCTATGATCTAGAAGACACATGAAGAAAGCACTTCAGGAACATGAAAGCAAGCAACTATGCAAGTCTGCTGATAGGTCAAGTAAAATAAAGATTGAGAAATGACCATCAGATTTATCACCATGGAGTCAATGTTAGTTAAATTCTATCTCCCATAAGGTCACAGATTAGACTATCTTCTCTGAGAATTCTTTTCTGACCTACAAGGATGAATTAAGAACCCTTCAATATACTCCATATCACACCTATTAATTTACACTTATCAGAACGTTTTAAAATTGCCCTTTTAATTATATATCTTATCCTCTAAACTACATATTCCTTGAGGGCAAAGACTGAGTATAACCACTGTTTTGCCTTGCACAGTATTTAGCAAAGAGTAGGACAGTATTTGTCAAATGATATTTAATTGAAGCTTGTCATTTGTGTCAGAAATCTAACCCCTGACAGGTTAAAAAAAAAAAAAAAAAAAAAGAGGGTGGATAGCAGGGAGTAGCCGGGTCTAGCAAGTATCAGTGATACATCCTTGGATGACAAAGACATGGTTTACTTCCAATTCAGAGAAGCTTGTTAGGACAATCTATATGAGCTTCTAATGGAATATTTAGGTGTGCCGGTTACCTGAGGCAGGATAACAGCCCAAAGCCAGCTAAGCAAATAATGAACAGCTGTCATTAGTCAGACATGCCCACCTTAACCATACCTTATCAATGCATAATGTAATTTTGCTAGAGTTTTGATGGAAGAGCTGCTAACAAAAGGTATGAAATGTGCATAGTTTAATTCTACATCTCTGATCTGAAAAACTGGCCAAGACTATATTGATATGGAAATGTTTTTGTTGGAGTATAGAGTTATGAATTGGTTTCCTTATCATTTGTAAAGATTTATATAAGTTTTGTTCATATTTCCCCTTTGTTCATATTCCTAAAAATAGGCTGTATGGTTAATTAGAATAATAACTGAGTTAGTAATTACATAATAATATTATTGATAATTACATGCTTTTATAGTAATTATAGTAGTTAGTTTTAATTTTAAGAGAAGTAACTGGTATCAATAAATTCAGACTGTTCTAAATATAGGTTTTGTCTATGGAATTGTAGAAGACTGGTTAAGATAAATTCATTTCTATTGGCAAGGGTAGAGTTCTAATTTTGAACCTTTATGTAATATTAGTTATTTTATATTAGTAACAGACCACACCTTACTAAGTTACTAAGTTACTCTCTTAAAAAAGCATCTTCAACATTCTGAGGTTTACATGGCATAGCTGTGCAGTTACACCAATATCTCACAAGTATTTATATATATATAATATAAATTCTAGCTATAAAACTCTTACTAGGTTAAGCCTAACTATACAGTGTAAAGCAAATGACAAATTATAAATGGCAAAACCATAAGAGGTCCCTAAAATTGCTTAGCTACAAGATGACTACAAAGTAAGATGATTCATTTTTTTAAATAATGAATTTATCAGAAATTATTCATCTGAATGACTGTTGGACCCTTCATAGTAGCAATTTCGTTGGCTATATAATTAGTCTATTGTTTGTTAAATATTTTCTGACCTCTTTGGGTATTTTGAGCCGTGGTAGTTTGGTTTTATTAAGTGTTTAATATCTTAAGGGATTAATTTATCAGAAAACACTCGTTTGGATGCATTGGTACTTGTTTTAAAACCTTTGTACTTCTTTATAGTCATGCAGACGTCCTTAAATATCTCTATAATGGGGTCCTACCTCGAGAATAAGATCATGAGATTTGCAAGAGGTGGAATTCACTTTAGGATGTTTACTGCTTCTATTATCCTTTCTCTACTCTTCTCTCTTTTCTATGGTTTGTGCCACAGCATAGCGAAGTGGAGGAGACAGGCACTACAACATGCACAAAACAAAAAAACAGACAGACCCAAACACCCACAACAACAGCACAAATTTCTCCCTTCTTATCACAGTTTAAACCACCCAACACAGAGCATCCTCTCTCTCCGTTTGATCATCTGTGGAAAATTTTTTGGAGTATTTAACTTTATCACAATTATCTCATTCATTTATTTGTTTATTGTTTGTTGCTGTGATTGTCCAAGTTTCATTTTTCCCAAGGATTGTTGCTTCATAAAAGCAAATAACTTCTGTGACTGTCTTGTTCACTGCTCTACTCCCTGTGCCAGAATAATGCCTGATATATTCTAAGTGCTCAGTAAATATGAGTTGAATGAGTGAGGAAGTGAACAAATACTCAATGTACAAAAGAAAGCACTATGTTATTGCTTCTTTCAAAATGATATTGTGACTTTTGAAATAGTACTGAAGATCAATAAAATTGTATAGTCACTTACGTAGTAACCGCGTGGATATTTTTTTCATTGGCAAGTACTTACTTCTCCCTCCTTTTCCTCTCCCCAAATATTTCCCCTATTCCATTTCAAATGTACTCTCTAAAATATATTTTCCAACATACTGAGGTTGACATTACATAGCTGTGCAATTACACTGATATCTCACATTTCTTCCTTCCTCTCATATCCCTCTCTCCCTTCCTCCTATTCCTACCTCCTCCATTGAAGCAACGAATCTCTTTTCAATAGCAGACAGCAATGCTCCATCAAATTACAGGAAATTTATTTCTCTCAACCCTCCCCACTCCCCGTTGTTTTATGCTAGCTGTCTGCTCTCTCTGTGTTCTTCTGTGTCTGCTTGTCTTTTCTTTAGGCAACACTGGGAACCCATCCTGGGGCCTTCCAGAGTGGAGAGAGGCTGCTCAATCTCTTGTGCCACCTCAGCTCCCTGGTCTGTTGTGTCTCTTATTGTGTCTCATCTCTGTCTTTTTTGTTGTTGTTGTGTCATCTTACTGTGCCAATATTTTGCACGGGCCAGCTTGCTTTTCTCCAGGAGGCCCTGGGAAATGAACTCTGGACCTCCTATATGGTAGACGGGAGCCCAATCACTTGAGCCACATCTGCTTCCCCTTAATGAAATACTTTTAATTCAAAAAAGTAGTAAAGAGGTAATCTAAGCACCTCTTAAAATATATGTATATATATATAAAAAAAAAATAAAAATAAATTTCCAAAAAAAAAAAAAAAAAAAAAAAAAGTAGTAAAGAATTATTATAGAAATATCAACCCAGAGAAAATTCACTGATCGTTAATGGACACTTAGCCTGATAGTTTTTTTAGGGAATTATATTATATATACTCTGTAAATACTGTAGGTTGGAAAAGGAAACAGTTGCATAAAATTGACATTTACAAAGCTGTCATCTGTGAATTAATCAAATAGAGTTACAGTGTACTAGGATGGTACAAGTTAGTAAGTTTTTGAATCTTAATTTTGGTTTGAGTTAATAAATAACATTTTTTTTTGCTATGTCAGTTCTTTATATTTATGTATTTTTTTCCACTAGCAGGAGCTTTCAGAGGAACAATTATTTATGGTTTTGAAAATTGCTAATGTGCTACTATTTATATTCATTAATTGCTAAACACTCAGGGAATATGTGCCTCAGGAAACTGGGGTAATTGTCCATGCTAACCAAGTAGAGTGATAAAATGTTTGACAAATAAAACTTTCCACTTCTACTTCCCTTAAAGGAAGTTTTTTAACATTTACAACCACCATGATTTAAGAACCAATACTTATTAAAAACTACTTTTTATAGAAATACTACCTACCAACTTCACACAAATTCTTGAAACTGAAGAGACTAGTTGGCACTAAGAGTAAATAGGTTTTGTTCTCAGCTATTTAGGTTACTCAGATTTCACCATAGCAATTATTATTTCACGAAGGGACTAAGGGGGCCAGTATTTTCCAAATATTTCAAGACTGTTTCAGAATCTTGGTGAAAGTCTTTGCTCATCACAAGTTACTTCAGAAGATGGAGGTATTGACAATATATGTGGCTAGGCTTTGATCTGAAAGTCAAATAGTATCAGCTTTCTTACTGCTAAAAAAAATTAAAATGTGTTCCTTCATTTTACTGTAATAAAGCAGCTGTGTACATTAATAGATGAAAACACTGATTGCCATTGAGTTTACAGATAGATTCTAAAATGTACTAACTGTGGAAATTTGGGCAAGCTCTTTAAATTTTCTAAGTCTCATTTTCCTCATCTATAAAATGGGGAAAACAAACTCCATAGGTCATTTAAAGGAAATAAAACCAGTGTATACTAATATCTTTAAAAATATAAAACACATTTTGGGTCTTATTCCTGATTTACCTGGAGGATGAAGAAATTGGCTTTTTCCTCTTTTTTGACTACCTTTGTCACTTAACTCTTATGAGTACAATACCAATTAAAAAATAAGTAAGTTGCATCAAACATGAGGAAAAAAAATCATTGTTAGTCCCCTTTAAGAAAACTGAAACAAATGACTCAGTAGAAACCTCTATGCTTTCATTATTTCCTTTGGTGGATAAAAATTGTGAGTTTAGAAAGACACAGATTCTAAATATTTAACTTAATCAAAGACACTTGAATTGGTATTTCCGTTCAATCACTTTTGCACACTTCAGGCCAAATTAGGCTTCTTATTACATATTCAGTTTGCTATTTGGATCTCAAAATATAAACAAAAATCCCTCTTTGGGTGTGTTTGTGTGTATCTGTGTGGTTTTGAGTGTTTTACAAATATTTAGTACTTATTAGATTTTTTTTCCAAGCAGATGTTCATCTACTTCCTAGAATTTGTAATTACCATGCTTAAACTAACTTTGTAATAGCACTTAGATGGAAAACAGGTATCTTTTCCTTACAAAGAAATGGCTCATGAAATTCCTCTTGACAGATTATACCCTCTTAATCTCAGTGAGAATTTATAGACTCTACAGAGTCAACAGTTCTGGTTTTATTCAACAAGGATTTTAGATATGCAAAATTTTGTTTGAATGCTAATTAATGCAGGTTTTGAATAGGCATTATGCAATTTTGAGTGTGTATTTTTTCCCTCAGTGCTGAATATTGTCCAGCTATAGATTGACCAAATCCTTATTTTCATCTCATCTATGTTTTTCCTGTTCAATACAAATGAGGCATATGCATTTTTGCTGGCTAGAAAATCACATACTTTTTAGAGATTTGCTTCTAATTTAAAAAATGGAGATGAAAATTTCAAAATGCAGGGTCCAGCAAAATGAATAGCTAAAGTATGTATATAAAACACTGCACTAAAATTGTTCACAGACATTAATAAATGTATAAATTAACTGCTAAGTTACCAAATTCATACCACTTAACTGTACAGTAATGCTGACTAATAAATAATCAGCATTTTTAATAAGCATTATGGTATTCTCTGATCTGACTCTGAAAATAACCAGGTGTTCACACGCCCAAGGTGAGTGCTAATAGGTGCCTCTCAAATTCTTACACCACCTTTACCTCCCCTGGGAAAATATCAGTTAAGAGTTTGCAACAGAGAGAGCAACAGCTAGGCAAGAATTTTGAAACTTCTTACCTAGTCCCTTCATAAATTGAAATTGGCCACGTTGATTCTTATTTGATAAGGAATTATGCCTTTTAGGGAGCTGGCAATCAATGTGGTATCAAACTCAAGTTCTAGTTTAAATTAAAGCTTTGAAAATAGGGACTGGTTGAGAAAATTAATTGGTTCAACCAATTACATGCAAAATTGCAAGCAATTTATTAATCACCTAAGGTCTACTGAATAGTATGTGACCTGTCTGACTCAAAAAACATGATATTTGAACATAAAATTCATATAATTGCCTTTAATCACTAAGTATTGAAATCTAGGCCCAGCCTTATTCTCATTTCCCTGAGGAAAACAAAGCAATACAACACAATTCTTGCCCTCAAATACAAGTTGCAGAGAGAAAACATACACATAGATGAAACAAGAAAGTAATTGACTGAAATTACATACTAAATTACATATTACAATCTTAAGAACAACCAAATGTTAAGCAATTGAGAGATATATGTGAGGGGGTATCAGCAAAAGTTTCCTGAAAATGTTGGACTTCAAAGAGGGTCTTAAAGGGTGAATAAAAACTAGTCAATGATTTTCAACTCTGGATAAGCATTAGAAGTACCTGAGGATCTTTTAAAAACGACCTTGACCCCACCCTCAGATATTCTTATTTAATCATCTGGGTGGGGTACAAGTAGTGTTATATTTACAAATCTCCCCAGTTCATTTTAATGTGCAGGCAAGGTTGAGAACCATAGAGTGAGACAATGGAGATGAAAAAGGAAGAGAGAAAGTAAAAGTCTAGGAGAATGTGGAAATTCATTCATCACTTACTCATTCAATAAAAGCATTTATTGAGTCTCAATTAGGTGCTAGTCATTGAATTAGGTGGTAGGTCAAACAAAAATGATTGAGAAATGATGCCTGGAGCTTTATGTCTACTGGAGAGATTCATGTACTGACAAGTTATTGTAGTGCAATATGGTACTTGTGTATGTGTATATACCCTGTGCTTCGCAGCACATACAGGAGAATGACTATTGATTTTGCTGCCTAGAGCACTGGTTCTCAAACTTGGCTGCAAATTGTAATCACCTGAGGAGCTTTAAAAACTACTGCTGTCTCTCAGTATCACACCCAGAGGTTGTGATTTACTGGTTTTGGAATCAAGACTAAAATAATAACAACAACACAACAACAACTGCCCAGGATATTCTAACCCACAGCAGTGGGCTAGAGGGGCTGACCTAACAAAAGTGGAAGGAGCATTTGGGGAAGTCAAGTTGGGTTTTCTGGACAAAACAAAATTTGGTGAAGATTTAAATTCTAGGCACAGGATCTGGAATTACCACAGTGAATGATAAACTGCCCTTGAAGTTTCCCTGTGACCCAACGAAGGGATAATTATTAGAAGAACCTTCTGGCAACATAATGCAGATTGGAATATGGAAAGGGGTTCCTGAAAGTGTCTTATCCATTAGGCAGAGTAGCTAAGGTATGTAGGGGCCACAAAACTTTTAGTCCCCATGAAATTGCTTTAATTTCCTGTAAAATCAGAATTTAAAAGAGACCTTTCAATTCAAAGAAAATATTTTAATATATAATATTAACATATTTGTCTTTTTATCAGCACAGTCACAAAATATATTTTTTAATATATTTTATGGAAGAAGGACCCACAAAGGCAAATATTCCTAGGCCACACAGAAGTTACAATACAGACCTGGGGTAAGGGAGACACAATCTCAACAGATTTTTTTTTTTTAAGATTTATTTATTTATCTCTCCCCCCCTCCCCCATTTTTTTGCACTTGCTGTCTGCTCTCTGTGTGTTCTTCTGTGTCTGCTTGTCTTCTCTTTAGGCAGCACCAGGAACCGATCCCAGGAACTTCCAGAGTGGGAGAGAGACACTCAATCTCTTGCACCACCTCAGTTCCCTGGTCTGCTGCATCTCTTATTGTCTCTCCTCTGTGTCTCTTTTTGTTCAGTCATCTTGCTGCGCCAGCTCTCCGCGCAGGCCAGCACTCCTACGTGGGCCAGAACTTCTACACAAGCCAGCACACTGCGTGTGCCAGCACTCTGTGTGGGTCAGCTCTCTGCTCAAGCCAGCTTGCCGCACAGACCAGTTTGCCTTTCACCAGAAGTCCCCAGGAATTGAACCCTGGACCTCCTATATGGTAGATGGGAGCCTAATCTCTTGAGCCACATCCACTTCCCTCAACAGATTTTAATTTTCATTAGAGACATAATTTGTACAAACAAGCAAGCACTGGTTTTTGTATTGCCTTGAAATGCTTTTGCTCTGGCTTTGCAGAATCTGAATACAATTTTACCTTGTTAAAATACCTAATTTCCATGCTGAAGAGCTGACTGACTGAATCAAAAAGTTTGTTTCCAAAGGGCCATGTCCTTTCACAGAATAATGGTATTCCCTCTATCTGAATTGCTTTTAGCTCCTCTGTTCAGCTGGAGAACTCCAAGTATCCTTTAAAACCTACCTAAAACAAATGTTCAGTGTGGAACTTTCTATAACCTTCCCTGCAACCCAGCTAAAGTAATCACTGTGCCATTCTGTCATCAGCATTTTCTTCAAATATTGTTATAGTGCACTCATGAAGCACTGAAGCTAATCAAGTATGTGTCAGTATCTTCCAACATGACCCCAATATCCTGATTTATTCGCTCCTGTGACAAATATTTTGGGACACCTATTATATGTCAGGAATTATACTAGCAATTTGTCCATTAACTGGACAAAAATATTTGTCCATTACCTGGATCAATATGTTATTAAAGTTACTACCTTATAAATTTGGACTATTCTTTGGAGAAAAGTTCGGTAAATGAATTAAAGTTCTGAGTAACAAAATTGTTCAAAAGAAATGTTGTTAGGTTACTTTCCAAACAATTCACATTTTAGTAAGCTAAGACCCAGCTCATTGAGGAACATTCATTAAAACCTTATAGTTCTTGCTAGACCTTCAAGAATTTTTTTTTTCTTCAACATTTATAACTGATGGTTCAAGGACAGGAAGGCCTTAGCAAGGAGCCATCATTTCTTGAACTTTTATTTTGAACAAGATTTTGGGCTTTTCAGTTTGTCCTGCAGTTATTTTTTTGCCAGACCTGGAAGACGTGTAGACCAGCATTGGCAGCACATCTAAAGAAATCTGAAGAATGTAAACTAACCATTCTACAATCTATGATAACCTTTGTTCATAAACTTTTCTTTAATAGATACATCTGTTCACATTTAAAATATGCTTCTTTATCTCAAGTATGATCAGACTGAAGATCTGGCTGTTCAATTGATTTTCCAGGGAAGAACCAAGTTCCAGAGTGCTATTTCAGCTGGGGTACTTGAGTAAAGGCTGGTTCTATTAAAGAAGGAAGGGTACTTAAGTTATTTTTTAATCTAATGGCTAGTTATTTTTAATCTAGTCCCTACAGAGCAGTTGCACTGGTTATAAAATAATACATCACCCTGGAATCTTAAGTTCAGTTTTTGTAGTTTCACCTCTAGAAATTGTCATTGCTTTTTACTTTTATGTAGGGCTTTAGCTCAAAGATGATCTCCTCAAAAAAGTAATTTCTAAACTAAGATTAAGAAGGCAGGAGAATTTATTCACTTAGGTTGAGAGCTATATGGGTTGCTTTGAAAAGTTTTGAAGGAGGAAATAATGGAAGAATGGATCAGGTGTGAAGACAACGTAAGAAAATGAGTTGGAGAAAATCAGAAAGATTTGGATGATAAAAAGGAAATGGGGGGAGCTGATGTGGCCTCAAGTGGTTGAGGGCCTGCTTCCCACATGGGAGGTCTCAGGGTTTCAGACCTCGGTGCCTCCTGATAAATCAAAAACAAACAACAAGCAAAACAAATGAGAAAACCAACTCAGGGAAGCCGATGCAGCTCAGTGGTTGAGCTCCAGTTTCCCACATACAAGATCCCAGCCCCCGTACCAAAAACAAAACAAAACAAACAACAACAACAAAAACTATGGGTCCCTTATGTCCTGAAAGAGTTAAATGTTCTTCCAACAGAGTTGGAGTAGAGAGACCAATGGCATTATTTGATGGGAGTTCCAGGGAAAACAAAACAGTTCATGACAACAAGGGTTTCACAGTAGTAGTGATAGCAAGTAAGTGAAAATAGCCATGCAGCTGAGGCAGTGGAAAAGTAAAGGACACAATGGGATCTTTGGATTAATATTATATATCAATGATGAAATTTTTAACCATTGATGTAGGAAATGAAACACATGCAGAAGCACAGAGGCACAGACTTAGAGCTAGAAGAGATCTTGAGGATCATTAAACCAGTCCTCTCATTGTTCATATGAAAGAGGCAGTGTGGTACAGTGGTTAAGAACAAAGGTTCTGGGATCAGACTACCTGGGTTCAGATTTGATTTCTCCACTTATTAAGTTACTTAACTCTTCTGTGTCCCAGTTATCTTAACAGGAGAGCAAGGGATGACATTTAGTACCTACCTTCTTGTTTTGAAGATTTAGGGTTACCACAACTAACATGCTCACAACAGTGGCCACAATGCATTAGCTGCTCAGTAAATGCTAGCTGTGATTATTTGCAGTTGCAGAAACTTGGATAGACATTGGCAGTTTTGAGAGCCCAGGGCCTTGAGAAGATTAGAGTTTCCAGAGCCATCTGTACATTCTTTTCTCTGGGGAGGCATGTTACTTTTAAACTAGTGAGTGTCCAGGTTATGCTGGCGGTTATGTGCTTCAGGCTGTTTCAACAAAGGTTGGTGCAATACTCTGAGAAACCTTACAATCCTTAGGCTTGAAGGGAGGGTTGAAGGTTGAGAGAAATTACCAGGACTCAGAAAGAGAGAGAGAGAGAGAGAGAGAGCGCGAGCACGAGCGCATTATGTAAAGAAGTTCACTCAAAAGGAGCTGTAGCCTTTGTTAAAGGAATGCAGTCACTATAGGGCATCTTGGCAGGGATGAAACCAAAGAGAAAAATACTCTAAACTCCCTTTTCTCCTGCTTTTCATCTCTTCTAGTGACTTCCATGGGCTGAACCCAACCAGTCCTTGTGGGTCAACTTCTTTGGGCAAAGAATAGGGTGAAGAACTAGATAGACATTGTATCTGGAGGGGCACATTCTACCCTCATTTGCTTATCATCATTAATTCTTGTCCTTGTCTGGGTAAAAAAAAAAAAAAAAAAAAAAAAGAATCCATCTTTGACACATAGGATCTAGGAAATCCTATATACTACTGTATCGCTGTGGAATGATGTCAATATTCTCACCTAAAACCTAAAATCTTAGCTACAACCTATGCTCTTCAGATAAAGTAGTTGGAAAAAAGGGGGTATGAAGAAACAATATAAAACATAGCTGCTATTCTTCCTTCTGTAGCTGGCCACAAGTCCTAAATTGATTACTTATTGCTTCCTTCTCTCACCAAATATGCCTGCTGCCAGCATCTCAGCTGGTCAGGGTACTTAACCAGATAAGTATCCAAGCTTTCATTCTAGTAGAATTTGAGAACTCAAATTCTATTATGGGGTGCCACAGTTTTCTACTGTATTTCTGGTAAAAAACCATCCTTCCTTTTGTATTAGGACCTCCA
Source organism: Tolypeutes matacus (assembly GCA_026826555.1). Lineage (NCBI taxonomy): Eukaryota > Metazoa > Chordata > Mammalia > Cingulata > Chlamyphoridae > Tolypeutes > Tolypeutes matacus. The sequence goes on from JAKSZT010054304.1 coordinate 26,800,781, forward strand.
AACCCTCTGGGCTGCTTTCTGAGTTATGGCGCATTAGGTAGTGCTAATTGATTCTTAGGCATATGCCCAATGTGCATGTTCTTTGGCATTTAATAAATGTGTTTCTTGGTTGGAGGTAGTGTTCCCCCATGGTAATGGATAAGATTATGTACAAGGCATTCTATAATTCCACAAATGGTGATAGTAGCAGAAATGGTGCAGGAAGGGAAAGCAATCTAAACCTAGAATAAGTGTCTATCCCTTCATGATAGAAAGCATTCAACATAAGCTATTTGCCTCCAGGTAGCCTGCTGATGACCCTGGTGAATGATGCCACATGAAAAGCTTAGCATCGGCACCTGCTGTTGGCAAGTTGGGCCCTTAGCAAAGGTGATTGGCCAGATCAGCTTTGTGAGTGGAAGTCCATGTTGTTGAACACATTCATAGTTTCCAGCCCTGACATCTTGGCTATTTTGGACATGGACGCTTTGAACGAAAACTGGTATTGTTGAAAGAGACTTTCTGACATCATGGTAAGAGCCATTTTTTGTGTGAGCATTTACATGGAACACAAATATCTTATACTCTATGATCAACTGCGATGTCTGTTCTCAAACCTTCTTTTCAGAGACTTATTTTTAAGTCTCTATTCAGCTAGCTAACCTGATGTGGCTTGGCAAGGGGGGAAATGAAAACATAAATCTCCCAACTTTGCTCTCCTCCTGTCCTCCAGATTTCCTGCTGGTGTCTCCTATTGTCTAAACTGTGTGGAAGCTGGAGGGCAGGAAATCCTATTCAAGTACTTAGCTTGGGGTTGAGTTCCCAGGACAGAGAGCAGGATGGATAAGGGCGGGGGGTCTTACTTGAGGGGTTCAATTTTCATAGACACTCCACTGAGCTGCTTATCTGATATAGAGCTCTTATGTGAAACAAGTTTATACTGATTACTCCTGTGTAAAAAGCAACACCACACACACTGCACCTGAAACTGAGAAAAAGTAGGTTTTTTTACTGCCAATGTGCTTTGAAGACCAATTTCTGAGACACCAGGATTTCAAAGAGAGAAAAGAGTTTATATATCATTTTGCAAATGTTTGTATGTATTGTGAGAATTTTGATTTTTACCCATAATAAAAAAATAAAAAAATAAAAAATAAATAAATAAATAAATAAATAAATAAAAAAAAAGAGTTTATCTATTTGTACAAGCAAAGGAGCACAGTCTCCCTTAAGGGTTCAAAACTGCTCCCTGATTCTGAGGAGTTTAGAGTTTTTAATGAATTAGTACAAGGGAGGATGGAGTGGTTATCAACACAATAGCAGGTATATATGAGGATAGTCTAGAGAAACCATAAACAGGGGTAAGACCAGTTTAGCTAGTTTCAGTTATTTCAGGTACTAACTTTTGGCTATTCTATAATATACCGGTAATAGAAAAAGCATCTGTGTAACGATTCAGTAGTCATAATCATTTGTTAGTTCTTTACTCTCAGTTACAAATCTTGCATACTTTCACTAAGGTAAGAGATGTATGACATGTGAGGAAGCCAAAGGAACAAATGCAGATCAGCTTTGTATACAGTTTCAGAAAAAGAAAATAATAATCCCAGGGTCTCAAATGAAAATAAGAAATAGTGAAAGGAGCACAGGCTTTCGACTTAGGAGTCTTGGTTTTTGAATTCTGGGTAAATATATCAATACAGTTTAGGTGCTTAAGCAATAACACCTGACTTCAATGAAGCTAAATAACCAATAAAAATGAAAAAACATTCTTCAGATTCTTCAACTTTTAATTTGGAATTTGCCAGAATCTGTTTTAGCTCAAGGAATCCTCAGTACATGTATGTAGGTCACCATAGGTCCAATAAGGCTGTTACAGTGATACCTTAGTACCTGCTGTGGTCTAGGTACATTTGTACTAAATATGTAAGTTTTTAAAAATTGCTGATATATGATACAAATTTTGAAAATTTATTTAGTGTAGCAGGAAAACTGTATAAAGTTAGGTGAACACTAGGTTGGAATATTCTACTTATTTACTATGCATAACAATATTTGTATATATTCAGAACTATGCAGTCATTTATAATAGAGGCTGGGAAATAACACAACTCATTTGTGCAGATTGTTTTAGGGAAGACTCTGAATACAAGTATTTAAGGAAGTATAATGTTTACATTTATATCAACGATGAAAAATAAAATTAAAATGTGTGAAATTGTTAATTAGTGTATTAAAAGTGTTGAGAGAGAAAAAAAAAAGTCATGTAATAATTCTATGACCAGAGAAACCAGCCTTCAAAAATGAGGCTGAATCAAGGTATTTTTGAATAAACCAGATTTTGTAACTAGTAGATATATATGACAAGAAATGCTGAAAGAAATTTTTCAGGCTGAAGAGAAATGACATCAGATGACAATGGAGGAAAGAATGAAAAGCTTCAGAATCGGTAAAGACATATTTAACAGAAATGACTATACATGTATGCATATACACACATACATGTATATTGGTTGGTATGCACATATATATTTCTTTCAATTCTTAAAAAGATATATATCATTTAAAGCAAAATTATAATGGCTTTTAAGGGTTTATTATGTACATAGATGCAATATGCATTGCAGCAATATCACCAAAGATGGGAGACGGTGATGAAAATATGCTTTTGCAAGTATCTTATATTTTAATTGAGGTAAGGTAATTCAGCATTAAGTAGGTTGGAATAAGTTAAATTAGATGAGAATAATTTAAAGATAAATACTGTAATAATCGGAGCAACCATTAACAAATAATGCAAAGAGCTAATGGCTAGAATTTGGATATAGAGATTAAAATGGTATACAAAATTTTTTTATTAACCAAAAAGAAGATAGGCAAGGGGGAATAGAGGAAGAAAAAGAGATAAGGCAAATAGGAAAACAACTAGCAAAATGGCAGACATAAATATCTTCCGTTACACTGTATGGAAATATATTAAACACTTCAATCAAAATGCAGGTATTGTCAGACTGGGTAATAAAATAAACATATGCTGCCTCTGAAAGATGAACCTTGAATAAAAAGACACAGAAAATAAAAGGATGAAATATTGAGCATATGAAAGCTGAAATGGCTATATTAATATCAGATGAAATAAACTTCAAGATAAGGAGTATGACTAGAGACAAAGAGAAATTTCATGGTGTTAAAAGCTTCAATTTATCAGGAACATATAAAAATAATAAATGTATATGACTCAAAATACATGAAGTCAAAATTAGCAGAAATAAAGAAAGAGATAAATCCACAATCATAGCTGGAGACTTTAACATATCTCTCTTAGTAACTGATAGAACAATGATGAAAAATTCAGTGATACTGAAGATCTAAATGGCATGATCAACTACCTTAACCTAATTGACTTTTATCAGACACTTCAACCAATAACTATAGAATGAACATTCATTTGAAGTGCAAAAGTAATGTTCAAGATAGACCCTGTTATGGGCCATAAGACAAATCCCAACAGATTTAAAAAGATTTAAATCCTACAGAATATATCATTTACCACAATGGGATTAAATTAGAGGTCAACAACAACAAATCATTTAGAAAATTCCCCCGAATTTGGAAATAAACATATTACTCCTAAACTCTTACATAGATTAAAGATGATATTACAAAGGCAATTAAAATTCTTAAATTAAATAATAAAACCACAACATAATATTTGTGGGATGCAGCTAAAGCAGTGTTAAGAAGGAAATTTATATCTTTGGATTTTTATGCTGGAAAGAAGAGAAGTATAAAATAAATTACTTGAGCTCTCATTTTAGGAAACTAGAAAAGGTAGAACTAAACCCAAAGCAAGTAGAAAGGGGCAAAAATAAAGAGATAAAATAAATAACATAGGAAACAGATGAACTCTAAACAACAATTAGTAAAACTGAAAGCAGTTTCTTTGAAAAAATCAATAAACTTGATAAAACTGTAGCCAGCTTTATCAGGAAGAAAATAACACAAAATAACAATATCAGTAAAGAAAGAAATATTATGCTGCAGATCTACAAACAGTAATGGAATATTATGGACGACTTTGCTCTAAGATATTTGACAATTTAGATGAAACAGGCAAATTCCTTGAAAGATACAGATTTCTAAAGCTAATACAAAATAAAAATGGAATATATGTACAATCCTATATCTATAAAAGACATTGCATTTCTTATTAAAAACAGTCCCACAAAGAAACCCAGACCCAAATGGCATTACTGGTTAATGCTACCAAACACTATAAAGAAGAAATAATACCAATCCTAAACATTTTTTTTCAGAAATGGAAGAGAAGGGAAGCCTTCCCAACTTATTTAATGATGCCAGTCTTATGCTGATGCCAAAACCAGACAAAGTTATTGAAAGGAAAGAAAAATACAGACTAATAAATCTCATGATTTTATTTGCAAAGTCTTAACAATATATAAGTAAGTCAAATCTAGTGATATATTAAATTAATATTTTATCATGATCAATGGATGCAAGATCAATTCAATATTTGAAAATCAATTAATATTATTTCCAAGATTAACATTTTAAAAAATCATATGATTATGTCAATACATTTAGGAAAGATCTCTGTTCAAATTCAGCACTCATTAATGATGTTCAGTACTCATAAGATGTTCAGCAAACTAGAAATAGAAAGGACAGTTCTAAACTTGATTAATGGTACCTAGCAAAAAACCTGCAGTTAACATCATACTTATTGATGAAAAACTAAATGTTTTTCCTGCAAAATCAGTAACAAGCCAAGGATGTCCACTGTTACCACTTCTAATTCCATTATTTTGGATGTCTCAACTATTGCAATACGATAAGAAAGACAAATAAAAGGCACACATGTTTTAAATCGATGAAGTAAAATTGCCTTTATTTATAGATGATATGATCTTGTACATAGAAAATATTAAGAAATAAAACTCTTATAGTGTTGTCATGAACATGGTGACATAAGACATCTGGAAAAGTCTTCCCTCAGAAACAACTAATAAAAGGGCAAACCTTACTTCTTTGGAGGAAGAAGAAGCTGGAGAATGATAGAGAAGGACTCCAGAAATGCTAAATCAAAGCAAGAGAAAAATAATCAGCAAACCCAGGTAGGAGGCTTCTGTCCTAGATCTACCAGTCTGGACCCCACCCCCCCCTTAATCTATCCCAAGCAACTTAGGAGTCACACAGAGGCAGCACAGCCCAGGTCCCTCTTGCCACAGATGCAGACCACAGAGCCACTCACAGCAGCAAATTAGAACTCCATACATATCCAGGCACAGAGACCTGGATCCACAGAGACCCAGGGTGGAGGAGTGCTACATACAAAAGTGCTCCCAGGGAAAATAAAAAGAGAACACAGCAGAACTGTTGACAAGATTGAGGTGTGCACACTCAATCCAGTCTCTATTTTCTGAACTACCTACATGCAAAACAGACATTTATGGATTAACCATGTCTTGCTGGCCAGGGTGGGATGCCCTATGGGGAAGAAACTGGAGGCAGAAAAGCCTCACAGAAAAAGAAAAGGGGAAAATTGAACAGCCATAAGGCAGGTGGGTCCCATAATTGAAAATGTTAAGGAAAAGGAGCAAAGATTGAGAGAGAGAGAGAACTTAAACAAATCACAAGAACAAAAACAAATAGAAATGATCAAAATTCTCAGGGAAAGAAGCTTTCTCTTGGAGGTGAAACAATTGCACAAAAAGGGCAATCTTAAAAATTGTACTGCAGATTCAGGGCAAGAATCAGGTGAAGAAGAGATGAGAAAATATGAACAATTAAAAATGGGCTACAATAAAGGTTCAGTATAAGTTGGACCAAACAAGTCTAAGAAGAGTCTTAACACAAAGCCAATCAACAATAAAACCCTAGAGAAAAAGGAGAAATGGGCCTTCAGAATTAACACATCAAAATAATCAGATTCCAAGACATCAGAAAAAAAAATTACAAGCCATATTAAGAAACAAAAGGATATAACTCAGTCAAGGGAACAAATTAAAATTTCAGAGGACACACATAATTTGTAACAACTAATCAAATAAGTTCAAACAATCTAAATCAATTCAAGGAAATGAAGGAAAATATGAATATAGAGCTAAAGGATATTAAGAAGATAATGTTTGAGAAAAAAGAATTTGAAAGTTTAAAAAGAAATGTAACAGAAATTATGGGGATGAAAGGCACAATAATGAAGATTGAAAATATACTAGAGACATACAGCAGCAGATTTGAACAGGCAGAAGAAAGAATCAATGAACAAGAAAACAGAAAAACTAAAATCATATAGTCAGAAGAACAGATAGAGAAAAGAATAGAAAAAATTTGGTAGTGTCTAAGGGACTTGAGTGACAGCATGATGTGTACCAACATACATATCATGGATGTCCCAGAAAGAGAAGTGAAGGGAAAGGAGGTAGAAAGAATATTTGAGGAAATAATGGCCAAATATTTCACAACTTGTGTGAAAAATATAAATATATATCCAATAAGCACAACATACTCCAAACAGAATAAATCCTAATAGACCTACTCTGGGACAAATACTAATAAAAATATCAAATGCCAAAGATAAAGAGAGAATTTTGAAAGCAGTGAGAGAAAAGTGGTTCATTACATACAAGGGATCCTCAGTAAAACTAAGTGCGAATTTTTCATCAGAAACCATGGAGGAGAGAAAGCAGTGGTATGATATATTTAAGGCAGTTTGATATTATTGATGAATTCCAAAAAGAAATATTGATTATGCTTGTAAGCTGGTCTGTTCCTCTGGGTGTAATACCCTTTGATTGTATTAGATTCAGCTGAGATGTATTTGATTAAATTATGTTAAGATTAGGGCTTTGATTCAACCATGTCATTAGGGCATGTAGGGTGGAGTCCCTGTCCCAGTTGATAGGCTATATAAACGGATGCTCAATTAAGAACACACAGAAGTAGATACACAGAAGAAGAACACAGAAGAATATAGATGGCTCATTAGACATGGCAGAGGCCCAAGGAAGAGAGATGAGCCTGATAGTTTATAGCTGATCTTGTAAAGAGAACAGAGCAGCTGAGCCCAGAAAGAAACAAGCCCTGGGGAGAGAGATGAGCCTTATGCCAGCCTACAGCTGGGATCAGAAGAAGCTGAGACCATGGAGCTTTAAAAGGAAGAAAGAAGGCTGGACCCTAGCAGACATTGCCTGCCATCTTGCATCAACAAGTGACTAATGACTTTGGGTGAGAAAGTACCTCTTATGGTACTTTGAGTTAGACTCTTTAGGGCCTTGTGACTGTAAGCTTCTACCCCAAATAATCCCTTTATTAAAGCCAACAGAGTTCTGGTATTTTGCATTAACACCCTTTATGGCTGACTAACACAAGTACTGAAAGAGAACAACTGCTAGCTCAAAATTCTTTATCCAGCAAAACTGTACTTCAAAAATGAGGGAGAGTTTAAAATATTCACAGATAAACAGAATTGGGGAGAGTCAACAAAAGACCTGCCCTATAAAAATTACTACAGGTGTTCTGCTGGTTGAAAAGAAAAGACAGGCAAGAGTGACTTGAAGTAGTGGTAAGAAATGTACATCTTCAGTAAACATAACTAAAAGGGCAAATGCAAAACCCAGTAGTACTATATCCTCAGTATATGACTCTACTCCTTAATTCATATCTAAGTCAGAATACAAGTGAACGAGAAAATGTCATACTTCCTGATAATGCACATGCAAAATATAAAGAGGTAATGTGGGATAAAAACAACATTAAGAGGGGAAATGGAGAGGTATAGGAGCAGAGAACATGTATGCTGTTGAAACTAAATTGCTATCTTTTCAAATTAGTAGATTATAAACATAGTTGTATAATACAAACCCAGGGTAACAACAAAGAAAATATTTAAAAAATACACAGAAACAGAAATGAGAAAGGAATCAGTCAGAAACTTCACAAAAAATCAACTACACAAAAATGGTGGTTGTAATAAAGGAAAAGAGAGACAAAAAAAGATATGGCATATAAAAACCAAAGGACAAAATAGCTGAAGTAAATACTGTCTTAGAGTAAAAATGGTGAATATTAATGGATAAAGCTACCCAATCCAAAGATACATATTGGCAGAATTGATAAAAAACATGATCCAACTATATGCTGTTTTGATATTCACCATTGACCAAACACACAAACAGGTTGAAAGTGAAAGAATGGAAAAAGATATTCTATGCAGACAGTAACCAAAAAAGAGCTGGCATAGCTATACTAATACTGGGCAAATTAGACTTTAAGTCAAAAGCTGATATAGGAGACCAAGACTCTTGTAATACTATATATTAATAAAAGGGTCATTCCATCAAGAAGAAATAATAATTATAAATATTTATGAACCCAACCATGGTGCTCCAAAATGCATGAGGCAAGCACTGGCAAAACTGAAGGGAAAGATAGATATTTCTACAATAATAGTTGAGGACTTCAATACACCATTCTCATCAATAATAGAACATCTAGACAAAAGATCAATAAGGAAACAAAGAACTTGAATAAATGAAAATGTGAGCATATCATGTTTAAACTTACAGGATACAGTGAAGGCGGTGCTAGAGGGAAATTTATAGCCCTAAATGTTTTTATTCAAAAAGAAGACAGAACTAAAATCAAAGACCTAATTGCACACCTGGAGAAACTAGAAAAAGAACAAATAAAAAGGATCAAAAGAGGATAATATGAATAACTGTATGCCAACAAGTTAGACAACCTAGATGAAATGGACAAATTCCTAGCAACACATGAACTACCTATACTGACTCTAGAAGAAATAGAATATCTCAATAGATCAATTACAAGTAAATAAATTGAATTAGTCAACAAAAACCTCTGAACAAAGAAAAGCCCAGGATCGGATGACTTCACTGTGAATTCTACCAAACATTCCAAGAAGAATTAATACCAATCCTGCTCAAATGTTTCCAAAAGAATTGAACAGGAGGCAACACTACCTACTTCATTCTATGAGGTTAGCATCACCCTAATACAAAAGCCAGATAAAGATACTGGAAGAAAAGAAAATTACAGACCAATTTCTCTCATGAATATAGATACAAAAATCCTCGACAAAATCCTAGCTAATCAAATCTAACAGCACATTAAAAGAATTATACACCATGTGTAAGTGCATTTTATCCAAGATATGCCAGGGTGGTTCAACATAAGAAAATCAATTAATGTAATACACCACAATAACAAAATGAAGGGAAAATCCACATAATCATCTCAAATGACACAGAAAAGGCATTTGACAAAATCCAGCATCCTTTCTTGATAAAAACACTTAGAATAATAGGAATAGAAGGAAACTTCCTCAACATGATGAAGGGCATATATGAAAAACCCATAGCTAAAAGCATCCTTAATGGTGAAAGACTGAAAGAATTTCCTCTAAGATCTGGAACAAGACAAGGATACCCACTGTCCCCACTATTATTCAACATTGTGCTTCAAGTTCTAGCCAGAGCAGTTAGCAAGAAAAAGAAATAAAAGATAACTAAATTGGAAAGGAAGAAGTAAAACTTTCACTATTTGCATACGACATGATTCTATATGTAGAAAGTCCCCAAAAATCTCACAACAAAGTTACTAGAACTAGTAAACAAATTCAGCAAAGTGGCAGGGTACAACATCAGCACACAAAAATCAGTAGTGTTTCTATATACAGTAATGAGCAATCTGAGGAGGAAATCAAGAAAAAAGTCTATTTATAATAGCAAATAAAAGAATCAAATATCTTGGAATAAATTTATCCAAGGATGTAAAGTACTTATACATGGAAAACTGCTCATTGATTGCAAGACTAAATAATGTTAAAATGTCAATTTTACCCAAGTTGATTTATAGATTCAATGCAATTCCAACAGTCTACTTTGCAGAAATGGAAAAGTCAATTATCAAATTTATTTGGAAGGGTAAGCATCCCTGAATAGCCAAATCCATTTTGAAAAAGAAGAATGAAGTTGGAGGACTCACTTTTCCTGACATTAAAGCTTATTACAAAACTATAATGTTCAAAACAGCATGGTACTGGCACAAGGATAGATATATAGACCAATGGAATAGAATCGAAACTTCAGAAATAGACCCACACCTTTATGACCAATTGATTTTTGTCTACACTGCCAAGTGCAGTCAATTGGGAAAGGAGAGTCTCTTCAACAAGTGGTGCTGGGAAATCTGGGTATCTATATGCAAAAGAATGAAGGGAGGACCCCTATCTCACACCATACACAAAAAATTAACTCAAATGGATCGAGGACCTAAATGTAAGACCCAGGACTATAAAACTCTTAGAAGAAATTGTATGGAAGCATCTTCAGGATCTTGTGTTAGGTAATAGTTTCTTAGACTTTATACCCAAAGTACAAGCAACTGAAGAAAACTTAGATAAATGGTCCTCATCAAAATTAAAAACTTTTGTGTATCAAAGAATTTTATCATGAAAATAAAAATACAGCCTACACAGTGAGAGAAAATATTTGGAAACCACATATTCGATAAGTGTTTAATATCCAGAATATATAAAGAAACCTTACAGCTCAACAATAAACAAACAACCCAGTTAAAAATGGGAAAAAAAACTTGAATAGACATTTCTCCAAAGAGGATATACAAATGACTAAAAAGCACATGAATAGATATTCAACATCATTAGCTATTAGGGCAATGCAAATCAAAACTACACTTCAAAGGGGTGTTTAAAAATTTTTTTTGTTGTGATGAAAATGTTCCATATCTTAACTGTGGCAGTGGTTTCACAGATGCTTACATCTGCCAAGTTCATTGGATTTGTACTTTAAATGGATGCATCTTATTGTACATAAAATGTACCTTAATAAAATTGTTTCAAAATATCAGAAAAAAAGGATACCATTAGCACACTGTCTTCAGATCTAAGTCCAGTATCTGGCAGTGTTGGATCATGTAGGAGCTAAAGTGAAGTCAGAAAAATGTTACTTTCTGAAATGAAAGTCACTCAGACTGAAAATAAAAATGGAAGAGCTTGGCATCCTACAGGGATAGTTTGCAAATGTTTGGGGCATGATTTTCCAAATTCAATTAAGGTGAAATAGTGTATCATCAGGAAGATATGGATGTAATATAGATTATGCAAAAGGAAATGTAACCTCAATTATATTGCTGTATACCTTAATTGTATTATAGTTTTGTGATTGCTTTTAAAAAGGGATTAAAGAGTAAAACTGTGCCTATATTTATCTAATACTAAGAAAAAGGCAGTGAGACCAGTTGTATCTGGTGGATACAATGTTCCAATCATTGAGAATAACTTGTTCTCTTTAGTTGAAAAGTACTGACTCTCCACACTTTACCACAAACCAGGGACAATTTTCTTCTGATTCATTTTGCTGTAACAGTATTCTCATCAGAAGTCTGATGAGTATTTTTAATAGATATTAAAACCAAGATTTATTGCTTATTTACCATAAACCAGTTATTTTTCTATGCTCTTCAAAGAGGTTCATTTATTATTCCAAAAACTTTCAGTTTTCCATTTCATTGTTGAGGAAACCGAGAATCGTGCCAATTAAATGATGTATACCCTGGGCTACTGGATACTCTGCTAGCAAGTTGCAGAGTTGTATTTGAATGTAATTTATCTGATGCCAAATCCTTTGTACCTCAGCTGAAATACTATTTCATGGGAAATAGGTATATTGGTATTAGGAAGGGGAAGCTCTGGGATGGTAGAAAGCTGTATCTTCAGCATGAACAAGTGTATTTACCTCCAGTTTATATAGGTCCTGTGAGTTTTGATGCTGTTTGTAATAAATGCGCTATCTTTTTAGGTGGAAAAAAAGAAAAGAAAATTAAAAACCTAATGTTATGCATCTACTGTTAGTATGATTTATATTGTTATTAACAGAATACTTCAACTTGTGCATACTAAATACTAAACATTACTCATCACTTTTGCTTAAGACACATCCCATAGTTGGTCTTTTTTACTTTGTATGCTTCCTAGATATGGCATTATGTCCAAAATCACCTGTTTCAAGTGTACTACGTGCACCTTTCTCCATCAGGAATAAATCACTAATCTTGTTTCCAGTATCTTAAGGTAAAACGATTAATTCTTCCAGAACCATAAAGCACTGGGATCAATTTGACTGAGACATGCCACATTTATGTAACTCAATTCTTGCTTTGGTCTGTATCTTCTCATTTTACTCAAGTATAAAATTCTTATAACCCTGATCACAAACTCTGCCTTCTCTCTGGATGCTGTCTTGGGGTTTTTGTTGCTGGACCAAGTTACCTTTGGTTACCAAAATTGGTAGTCCTGTGTAAACAAATTTCATAACTCCAATATTCTGAGATTTACTGGAAGATGTAGCCCATTAATATTTTCTTTAAATGTAACTCATTTTAATTCTTAAGGGACCCTATTCTATTTGGATTTGTCAATTTAATCTGTATGTAGTCTCCCTCTAGTTGTAAGATTGATATATTTGACCTTACTATGAATTACTTGAAAATAGATCCTATACATCAAGATTTGAAAGCTTGCCTTGCAATGCCTTGTAAAATTGTACAGTATACAAAAATATATATAAGTGGAAGGATAAAGTTTGAGAAATCAGTTCGCTAATTAAATGACTAAGACCTGCAATAGTTATTTTCTTTCCTGGTATAGGTTCAAGTTGAGAAATTCTATAGTTATATCTGGAAACAAGGTGCATTCATCCAACCAGTCACTTATCAGCAGTCACTGAATTTCCTGCTTCCCTGAAGCTCACAGTGACAGGAGAAGCAGAAATGTTTAAAAAGTAAATAGCTGAAGTACCAGCTGATAACCTTTAATCTGACAGTTTTGCTATGGCCACCACTATTATATATTTATTTATTTATTTTCCATATAATAACTTTATTTATGGAGAAGTTTTAGATTGCAAAGAAGTTACATAGAAAGTATAGGGAATTCCCACACACCCCACCTCCTCTCCTTCTCACATTTTTGTCCTATTAATAACATCTTTCATTACTGTGGTACATTTGTTACACTTGATGAACAAATATTGAAGCAGTGCTACTAACCAAGGTATATAGCTTACATTATGGTTTACATTTTTCACTGTACCGTCTTCTAGAATTTGACAAAATGGCCTGTATCCATCATTGCAATATCATGCCAAAAAATTCCAATGCCCTAAAAATGCCCTGTGTTCCACCAACTCTTTCCTTTCCCTCCCCACAGAACCTCTGGTAACCACTGTCTTTATATCAATGTCACAAGTTCTTCCATTACAATAATAATAATAAGTCTACTTTGGTCCATAATTGTAGTCCCCCCTTATGTTTGTTCATTCCTCAATCTTGGGAGTTGGGATGGTGATGCCTACTCAGCTTCAGATTGAGAAGGAGTTACATCTTAAGGGGCAGATGGAAGGAACTGTTTTGCTTGAAGTTGTGGATATTCTTTGTTTTTTGGGATGGGGGTTGTCTATCATCATCTTTTTGCTAGTTGTCCTGGGCAAGTCCAATGAACTGGAGGTTAGGTGTTGACGGCCACCACTTTTAACTCTCTATTGTCTTTTTTTTTTTTTTTTTATTATGGGTAAAAATCAAAATTCTCACAATACATACAAACATTTGCAAAATGATATATAAATATATATGTATATATGTGTATTTGCTTACAAAAATGTTATTTATATATATATATACACATATATTTTAAGAGGTGCTTAGATTACCCAAAATATTACACGAAACCCACTGGGATTCCCATGTTGCCCACCTCCCACTTATTCTGTCCATCTTCATGATGAGTGCTTGAGCAGTGACATCTGTATATTCTTCTTTTGTAACACAGCTTACAGGTAGAAAAACTTCTGCACAATATTATTCATCCACATTTAATCATATTTAAAACCATTTAGACTAGTTTGGCTATTAAGGAAATTCTGTGATTTATATTACTCCATAGCAACCTGAAATTAAAGAAAATATTGAACCAAGAAGCTTATGCACGCAAACAACCTCGCCTCTGCATTGGGGAATCCTACAAAGTTCCTGAAACATGAGCTGGTATTTTGGTAACTATAACAATGTTATCAAATACAAACACACAAAGCGTTCTTTTCCAAAGTGAGTCTACAAACATTGGGATTTCCTACCTAAGGCTGTTTTCGTTGGAGAGAGCGTTAAACTGAAAAGTTTAAACAGCAAGAAGCAGTGATTGACTCATTTTATGTCTGTAGTAACTCACTTGGCTTCTTCATGCCTCAGTTTACAAACCAAACTTGTAAGACAACACTGTTGTGATATTGAATTACATCTTTGTTTGTTTTTTGAGATTCTAAAATGCCATATTAAACAATATATGGATTTTCAATATATTACTTTTATTTCATCTGAGACCCTCACTATATTTTGAAGCATCAGAGCATGGAGTGCCTTGCTGTTCTTAATTGTCTAAAGCTCTCTTAAAATCAGTAGAAGCCATAAATAAGGATAATTCTCAGGATCATGGTATCGGAAATTAAACTCTCCAGTTAGACAATTTTCCATATTATCTACCACAGAATTTTCCAAAAATTTCTCATTAAAAATAAAGTTTTTTTTTAAATCTTTTATTCAATTTATGAGATGCCATTCATTAAAAATAAATCATCCCCTCTAAACTTACAGATAATGTGACTCCTTGAGTAAAACATTTGATAATAAACCACATCTCAGAAGGTCCTAGTCAGATCCTAAAATTTAACATTCTCTTTGTTATCTATCATTAATAAATCGTCTTATTAATAATTCTCATTTTAGCCTATAAAAAAAGGTAGGTTGGGCATCTATTTTCTCATTTGGGGAAAACCAATAAATTGATGCTCATGAAGTTTTTCAGGGTCAAATAACTCATAAATTATGATGGAGCCCTGACTACAATCTAGGTATCTAACCTTTAGGAGCTAGTAAAGTAAAGCGGTTAAGATCTTGAGTTCTGCAATCAGAAAAAATAATGGGTTTAATTCCTGGCTCTGCTATTCAGTTGCTGGAGGACATTGGACAAGATATTTAATCTTTTGGTCATGCAGTTTCTTTATCTTTAAAATTAGGGTAATGATAATGTCTACCTCATAGTGTGGTTATAAGAATTAAAGTAATAAGTGCTTGATATAGTTCTTGACTTTTAATAAGCACTCAATGAATGTTTGCTTTTGTAAGCAGCCTTATCATTTCAACTCTACAGAGGCAGTCTCAGTAAAGAGGCAAAAGCTTGACTTTGAAATCAGACAGATCGTTTCTGATTTCTGCTTCATCGCGTAATCTATATATGAGTTACTTAACTATAATCACTTTGGGCCACAGTTTTTACCATCTATAAAACCTTTAGGTATATTATGGAGATTAAAGCTCTGATCTGTAGAAGAGAAGGTGGTCAGTAAATGTTAAATTTTGTTTTTCCACTATGAATCTTCTATTAAAAAAATAGTTTATATGGGAAGCAGATGTGGCTCAAGCAACTGGGCTCCCGTCTACCATATAGGAGGTCAGGATTTGATTCCCAGGGCTTTCTGGTAAAGGCAAGTGGCCGTGAAGAGAGCTGGCACAGCAAAATGACACAACAAAAAGAGACACAGAGGAGAGACAATGAGAGACGCAGCAGACGAGGGAGCTAAAGTGGCGCAAGAGACTGAGCACCTCTCTACCACTCTGGAAGGTCCCAGGATTGGTTCCCAGTGCCGCCTAACGAGAATACAAGCAGACACAGAAGAACAGATGACAAGGGGGGAGGAGGAGATAAGTAAATAAAATAAATCTTTTAAAAAATGGTTTATAGAAGCACTTATTTTTATCCAGTCTTATTTATACCATCTTATTCAACAATGTATTCCAGCACTTAGTATAGTGCCTGCATCTTATTAGGTACCCAATAAATAGTTACTGAACTAAGATACTTCATGTAAGGGGATAAAAATTCTCCAGGGCTTGTGATGACCAGAGAAGACCATGAAGAAGGTAGCATTTAAGTTGGATCTTGAATAATGTTTAGAAAAGAGGGCCCACCATATAAGGAGAGAGAATAAAATAATATTTCAGAGACCTGTTGAAGATGAGCAGCCAATAACACCTAAACCTCAAGTATAGGGGAGAGTGATGATCCTTGCAGAAGTTCTAAAGATGATATCCTCCAAATCTGAACCAGGAGATATTTAGAGTGCACAGGCAGAAACGTTACATATACTAGAAGGTGCCTAGGGAAAAGAGAGTGTAGTGTAGAGATTTTTAGAAATGGAAAAGATCAGTAAGGTTATCTTTTCCATCTTTTGAAACTAGTGGCAGAGTTGTTCATTAGTCTGTGTTCACAATTCTGATTTAATAAAGTCAGTTTCCCCTCTCTATATTTTCCTAACTGCAATGCTGTTTCTATTTGGTTTGGCATTCCATTAGTTTTAATGATATCTTATAACTACAGGTTACCCTATTGCCAGAAGATAAAGTGACTTTAATAACAGGAAAAAGTTCAAGGGACATTGGTGCTCTTGTAGTTTGGTGTTTTATCACTTGAAGTGTCACCTGGTTAGGCTTTTAGGTGATGTGGAAGAAAAACGTCTGCAGACATTTCATTGAGTTTTCGTCTCCTCCACAGTACCCCTTGGCTATAGGTGCAAAGTCATCTCACTGTTAAAGGAATGGTGTATTTGGCAGGAGTTCAAACTGCAAAGGACCTGAAAAATATATCACCAGAGGTTTTTCACGGGTGTGGGTCCAGGTGTCCTGATTTTGAAATTTCCTTTGAGGCTAACTCCTATTGTGTTAGAAGACAATGATTTATTTCTCTCTGTATTATGCATGCTTGAGTTGGGGCAGGATGAAGTTGATGTGAGAACTTCAGATTACATTTTAACTATTTGCTTGAAAGGACTTTGCCTACTCATAAGCTTTTTTATTTCCTTATTTATTTTGTGAAACCTCTCACTTCCATCTCCAACGACCACATTCTGGAACTTGTTACCATACAGAACTGCTAAGTTGAAATCTTAAACTCTACATTCCACCCTCTGGCCATGACTTGTCAATAACACCCTTACCACCTGCTTTATGACTTCATGAGAATGTGTATTTCCAGAACCATTGTACTTTATCTTTACCTATCAGTTTTTCAGTAATGCACAATCTTCCCCTCCAGCTGTGATACCAAGGCTCCTGAATCTAACCACTCCTCTCACCCAAAATCTAGATTCAATTTTAAACTGCCTTGTAAAATACCAAACTTGGATGGATCCACTTTTTGCCAGCACTACACCAGTGTTGAAAAGTGCCTTTGGAGAAAATGTTATGACTTTCCCAGGTGTTGCTAACATAAGTTTAATATGTCTAACCTTAACAGGAGCCTACAATTTCGACCCAACATTGGTCATATTCTCTGAGAAGCTCACTCTTTCCTTCTACAAAGCTGTTATTTTGGGCTTTTTGTAAACAAAACAAACTGTAGCCCAATACCTTCCAACCTTCTTCCTCATTCTTAGATCACCTTAATACTTAACTCTTAGGGAAAATGTAAGCCATCAAATAAGAGCCCTCTCAACATGCAATTTCTTGCTGCATCTATGCTCAATTTCCCTTTTTTTCTTCTCTTTTAAAAGAATAGGTGTTCCTCCTACTAAAACTAATCTCTCTCCTTGTGCTCTGCATTCCTACCACACCCACCTTCTCAAGGAGTTTAGGAATTAATGATCTCATCTCTGTTCTTCATTTCCTTTCTGTGGTAGGTTGAATTATGTACCCCAGTTTAGACATGCTCTTAATCTTAATCCATATCCCTGTGGGTGTGAACCTGTTGTAAATAAGACCTTTGGAGATATTTTTAGTTAAGGTGTGGCAAATTAACTGGGGTAGGCCTTAAATCAGATTGCTGAAGGCTTTGTAAAGAGAAAATCATGGGGAGGAGCCAGAAGCCAGAAGTCAATGGAACCTGGAAGAGAAAGGGGAGGTCATGATGTGACATAAGGCAGGGATACAGGCCAAGGAACCCCAAAGATCACTGGCAGGCAGCACCAGAAAGTTAGACTTTAGGGACAAAGCATTGCCTTGCTATTGCTTTAATTTTCGACTTTCTGTTGTTTAAACCAACCCATATGTGGTATTTGTCATAACAATTCATGAGAACTAAGACATCTTCTCTTGAAAGCTTTCTTTCCTTGTGTCTGTGACATTATACAATCTGGTATTTTTCTCCATTTATCCTTGTTAACTTCTCTTAGTCTGTTTTGCTAACTTCTATTCCTTTGCCCATTTCTTAGATGTTGGTGTTTCTAGGGGCTTGCTTTAGTCTTAGCGTCCTTCTCTTTACTACATATATTCTTCCCAGTCATTCTCATCAAGTTCCCTTGTTCTATTTTCTATCCATATACTGATGACTCCAAAATTAATATCTCCATTCCAGTATCTCTTCTGGGTAACAGATTCACACAATCAGTTTCCCTTAGTTTTCCCCATTGGTATGTCTAACTCTATATGTCCAAGGTTTTAACTCATCAGCTTCATGCTAAAACCAGTTCTTTTCCTCTGTTGCCAATTTCAGTGCCTGGCACCAGAGACAGCATACTGTAGTGGTGAAGAAAACAGGCTCTGGTGCCAATTTGCCAATCTCACAGGGCTCAAACCCACGCTCTTATCTCTTACTATTTGCTCCTGGGTCTCAGATTTTTAATCTGTAAAGTGAGTGTATTCTGTAATATCTGTCTCATAGAAATGTTGTTGGGATTAAATGACTTGATATAATCCCAAAAAGAGTGCCAGGCACATAAACACAGTTCTTAAAATGTGCTCAGTAAATTTTAACTATTGCTATCACCTTCCACTAAATGTTTAAGCCCCAAATCTGCAAGTCATCTTTAACGCTTCCTTCAACCTCACCTCGGGTATTTAATTTCCAGTTTCTGTAATTTCTTTCTCCATAGCATTCTGGAATGGGTTCACTCTCTCTATCTCGTTAGCTACTCCTTAGACCAGTAACCATTACCTTTTTCCGGATTTCTACAATAACACATTATCTGGTCTCCCTGTCCCTTGGCTCACCTCCTTTCAATCTGTTTTCCCACTGCACTCAGAGTGGTTTTCCGAACATACAAAGCTTTTCATCTGGATCCTCTGCCTAAAATCATTTAACGGCTTCCAAGTTAATTGCCCTTTGTGATCTTGTACTGCTTGTCTTTACATCCCCCTTTCCTCATTACCAATGTTCACTCAATGTTAATCTTTTTTTTTTTTTTTTTTTTTTACTTCAGCGCACACAGAAAATGATAGTATGTACATGTATGACACACTAGGGTAAACCAACAAGTCTTCATCTTCTGACATTTAGAGGCAACTTACCTGAGATCTCACCTAGTCATATAAGATCTCCAGGTGATCGAGATTTAAGCATATCTGTAACTTTTTCATAACACAGTAACATCCCTAGGTCACATCAGCCTGCAAACTCTGCCTAATATACCAGGTGCTCTCTACTGCAGATCATCATCAATGCCATGACCTCCACTGTACCTTTCCACAGCACTTTCCACACCATTACCAAAACTCCTCTTTATCTTTTTGTCTCAGTTTATAGGTCATTTCCTCTAGAAGTTTTCATTTATTCTTAATTTGAGTCAGATGTTTTTCCTGTGTGCTCCAAAAGGAAACTTGAAACTTCTCTTTCATAACTGATATTGAAACATGCTCCTGAAGACCTTTTCACATATATTGCTAGTACAATAATACACAATTGCATAGAATCCTGTGGGGATGGATCCAAAACAAATATACAATGAATTCTCAATAGTGCCTTAAAAATATCACCAGTGCAACTTTCTGTGCTTAATTAGTTAGATCTTTAATTGATATAATAAACAAATACTTTTTAGAGCATAATCAACTCTATTTTTTAGCTATTGCTATTTTAGCAAATGCCTACTTTAGGGACTAGTAACTAATATGTTAATTTCGTTCCTAAAGTAAGGAAGACTTAGTTTGGAATATGAGAACCTTTTGGCAGCAGCACCAGTGAAAGATTAGGAAAACTAAATCGTTAGGTATTTACATTGTTTCTTGAAAATTTTAAATGCCCCAAACACCAGAATGGTAGATAAACAAATGTATATTCCACTACATCTTTCAGAAACAAATGTTTTAAATGCATGTCATTCACCCTTTTAGATTCTTGACTCAACTCTATTGAAAATCATGTGAATAATTGAAAATTAACCTGACATTTTCATATCTTGATTCTTGCAAAATAGCAATGATTCCACTAATCCCAAAGTGCTTTTTAAGGATAAATTTAGTTTATTTAACATTTAGTATCCTGTTTCATCTCCAGGACCGATAATCTATGTACAAACATAAACTAATCCCTTGTTCTTCTTTTAAGCTTATTTATCTGATTTTGAACTTCCACCTATTTTTAAACAATTCCTTTTTTGTAAGAGGAAAATATCCGATACAATGTGAGTAGTTACAAGAATTTAAGTTTGTAGAATAAACTTTTCAATATAGAATGTTTGGGGATTTTCTGCTAATAAAAATCAACTCTATTATTAATTGACCTATTCATTACAAAAAATAATTTCAAAAGGAATTTTAGGATAATCTATTAAGTTAAAAACTAAAGCCAATACACTATTTAGCAAATTGGCTTGGAAAATCTATCTTTATATTAAAATCTTTGTTTTCCTTGGAAGAAGGGATTGACCAATTGACATTTTGAGATTCTTCCAAAGTTTCATTTTTCACTGTTCATGTCCCATTAACATCTTTTTTTATCAGCCTGACCTGCTTCCACTATATTTCCCTCTTTCTAAACCCTGTCTTCTTAATTGCTAACATTTTAAAATGGCCCAGTAATCAAGTAAAATGATTGGTCTTATTTCCTTCTCCAGCCAATCTTATTTAAACAGCAAACTTTTATGGTCTTCTAAATTTCTTTAACTTTATTTTCCTAATAATTACACTCTGCCTTTTACCCATCTTTCTGCCAAAACTATGTTCAGTAAGGTAACTGATGACCTTTAATTAATAAATCTGTGGATTTCATCTCAGTTTCCTTGTTTTCTCAGTAACATGTGGCAATACTGACAACATCTCTACTTTTTGGCTCCCTCTGCTTTTTTTTTTTAATTAAAAAAAAATCTTTACAAACAAATGGAAAAAACAAGTCAATGCATTTGGGTTGAAGCTCAACCCAGGAATGGTGGATAAATAGTTGGCTGGAAAAAAAAAACACAGTACATTTAAATGGTCCCAGGACTACATCTACCCTCAGGGCTACAGATATTATTCCGGCACTCCACTGGATTTCAGGTTCCTAAGGGAGAATGTTAAGAAGAAGGAAAGAAGAAGAACATGAGGGAAATTGATTGAGGAAATAGAACACCTACGTGTGATTTGGGAGGTTGTCCTCTGTTGTTCTATTTATTACAATTGGTTGTGAGCCAAGGGCATGCAAGTGCTCAGATAGAATGCCATTTGGCAAGAACAGACGCGGCTATGGTAGGCATCCCTGCTCTGGAAATCATGCTGCCAATGGCTCAAGGCATTTGAATTCTTTTCTTCAGTAAACTTGTTCTCACTACCAAAAGACCTCCTCTGTCTAAGAATATCATATCATTTTTTTTCAAACCTGTGTCACCTTTTATTTCTCATTTAGGTCTTTGTTGTAGATTGCAGTACTTTGCATTTGAAATCAATTTTACCAATTATAAATGATTTCTCCTGGTACTCTTACATATTCTTATTTATTGCTTCTAACATTTCCTTAATTATTCCTTATTTTTCTTTCCATTAAGTGGTGGTGTTTTTCTTAAAGCCTCATTATTTTTATCCTCTTCCTTTCTTATTTTCTATGGTAAATCCATATGATCTCATTATTTTTATTCTTAATCTATGTATCCATCCCAGGTCTGTCTTCCAAGCTTCAGGCCCGTATATCTCACTAACTCTTGAGCACACCCATCTGTATGTATGATAAACAACTCAAGCAAATATGGCTTAAAGAGACTTACTGTACTTCACTTTCTCATGACAGTAGATGAAGCTAATGAGGTACCCTTCCATTACCAAAATAAATAAGTGTGGCATAGAATATAAAAATACATTCATGCATGCACATGTGTATATACATACACATATGAATGCACTCAGAAGAAATGAAAAAGTAAAATCCAAATACCGGTCATGAAAAAGGAACTTAAAGTCTTTGGCCACAAGCTCATGCCTTCAATATTATGACCTCAGAGGATCATGAACTTAAATATTTGCTTTAATGAATAAGGGGTTGTGGTTTTTTAAACAACTATTTTTACAGGAGTTTTAGGTTACAGAAAAGTTACATTGAAAATATAGGAGATTCCCATATACCGCACCCCCTCTCCCTCTCACATTTTCCCCTATTAATAACATCTTTCATTAGTGTGGTCCATTTGTTACAATTGATGAACAAATATTGAAACATTGCTGCTAACCATGGTGTGTAGTTTACATTATGGTTTACACTTTGTACAGTACAATTTTATAGGTTTTGGCAAAATGTATAGTGGCCTGTATCCCTCATTACAATAGCATGTAGAACAATTGCAATATCTTAAAAATGTCCCATGTTACACCTATTTTTCTTTTTCCCTCCCCTCAGAACCTCTGGTGACCACTGCCTTTATATCAATGTTACAATTTCTTCCATTACTAGAATAATAATGTCTACTTTAGTCAATAGTTGCAATCCCCCCCTTATGTTTATTCATTCCTCAATCTTGAAGGTTTTGGGATGGCGGTGCCCACTCTGCTTCCAATTGAGAGGGGGCTTAGATCCCATGGGGCAAATGGATGGAACTGTCTTGCTTGCAGTTGTAGATACTTTCTGTTTTTTGGCATGGGCACTTTTCATCATCATCATTTTGTTAGCTATCCTGGGTGAGTCTGATGAACTGGAGAGTAGGTATTGGTTGCAACTCTGCTGAAATTCAGGGCTCACCTGCCATATGAACAGACCAAAAATTTTAAGACTGTGGGACATATATTAAATAATATAGTGCTAATTATAGGTTTGGATAAAAGGGGCAGAAGAACCATGTGTAGGGAAATTATAAGTAAGTCTGACTCTGTTACATTGGGGAAACAGGGTAACATATATTCCAAGATAGGGAGAAGCAACAGGATGCTGATTTCCTGGGGTTTTACGCCCTGCCTATAGTGTCCAGATGTCTCTAGAGACCTCAGGAACACCCCTGCTTGAGGCATTGCTTACTACGGCAGTCAGTGAGATCTGCCTGAAATGTGCATAAGTGTAACCTCTGGAATGACCCCCTGACTCACTTTGAAATTTCTTAGCCATAAAAACTTCTTTGTATTTAATATTTCCCCCTTTTGGTAAAGGTCTTTTTACAAATATATCACTAGTAGCACTTGGTATTAATCCCTTGGTGCCAGGGAAACTCATCCCCAGAAGTCATGTCCCACATCAGTAGGAAGGCAGTTAGCTTATATTCTGAGTTTGCCTTAAAGCAGGAGTTCTTAACCAGGGGTCCACAGACCTCTTCAGGGGGTCCATGAGCTTGAATTGAAAAAAATCAACTATCTTTATTTTCTCTGACTTCTAACTGAAATCTAGCATTTCCTTCACTTATGAATATATGCAATAAATAAATTACAGTAGTATCCATTTCACCTAACTCGCATAGGAGTCTGTGAAACAAAAAAGGTTAAGAACCCCTGGTTTAGAAAGAGTCCACATTTGAGCAACAAGGAGGCTTTCAGGAGGTAACTCTTAGGCAATATACATTACTAGGCTAAGTTTCAATTTTACAAGAATAAGGTTCATAAGTACAAGCATTAATATCAAGGACCTAGCATAATGCTCTGTCCTCTTTACTAGGCACTGACTACGTACTCTAGATTCCTACCACTCTACTAAGAAAAGTAGCAGCCCTCCTCAGGATGGGAATTTAATATTTTGTTGGTTATTATGTGGGTTTCCACCCATGGAGATAATACCCTATGACCACATGCACACATTTATATTCCATAGAGGCATGTCCTAGGTGCATCCTTCCCCACACATCCTCCCACCACTGACACCCTGCGCCAGTGATCCTCCCCTGCAATAGTTGTAACTTTTCTGTAATCCAAAACTTCCCTAAAAACAAAGCCAAAAAAAAAAAAAAAAATTCTTGCATTGTGCCTTGTGACGGTCTGAGATTATTTTATGAATCCCAAAAAAGAGAAAAGATTATGTCTGCAAACGAATCTATTCTTCTGGGTGTGATACCCTTTGATTATATTGGATTCAATTGAGGGGCCTTTGATTATCTTACCTGTTAAGATTAGTGCTTTGATTTGACCACATCAGTTAGGCGTGACTCAGGTTGAGTACCTGCCGCCTTGGTGGACTGATATAAATGGACACTCACTCAAGAAGACACATAAGAAGAGAGAGAGAGCTCTGTCATTTTCTGATCCTGGGGCCCTGGGAAGAGATGAGCCATTTGCCTGACAGTTTGCAACTGATCTTGTTAAGAGAAGATATAGAAGACCCAGAAGGAAATGAACCATATGCCAGAAGAGAGAAAAATTCCTGAGAGACAAGCCCAAAGTCACTCTGCCACTGAGAAAACCCAGAGGGAAAGGATGAACACCTGCAGAGATCAGTGACCATTTTGCTTCAACACATGGCAACTGACTTTGGTGAGAAAGCAACCTTGAGTTGGACTCTTTAGGGTCTTGTAACTATAAGCTTTTATTTATTTATTTACCCCATTATAAAAGCCAACAGATTTTTGGTACTTTGCATCGGCACCCCTTTGGAAGACTAAGACTTGTCTTTCATAACTGTAAGATCTGTTATCTTTTATGTATTTTTACAATTTCTTCTGTATGTTTCCCCAATATCTTCTTTTTTTTTTTTTTATCACTTTCTTTTCAAAGAAGCTTTAGCTTATAGAAAAGTCACATCTAAAATATAGGAGATTCCCATACACCCCACCCTCTCTCTCTCTTACATTTCCCCCTATTAATAGCATCTTAGATGAGTATGGGACAATTGTTGCAATTGATGAACAAGTACTTGGCACAGTACAATTTTCACAAAATGTATAATGGCCTGTATCCGTCACTGCAAAATCCTGCAGAATATTTACAGTATCCTAAAAATTCCCTATGTTCCAACTATTTTTTCCTCTCCCTCCCCTCAGAACCTTTGGTAACCACTAAGTTTCAATTTTTCTAGAATAAAGCTCATAGTTACATGCATTAATGTTGAGGGCTTGACATATCCGTCTGTTTTCTTTTATTAGGCACTGCCGATGTACTTAAAAAATTCTTGTCCCTCTATTTGAGAATGTAGCAGGACTTCCCAGGATGGGAGTTTAATATTTTGTTGTTTATTGTGTAGGTCTCCACCCACTGAGATAGCACCTTATGACAAGATAAACACTTTCATATTTCACAGAAACATGTCCTAGGTGCACCCTATCTCACATATCCTGATGCCCTGCACCAGTAACCCTTCCCTGCCATATTTGCCAAAAGAACATTCCCACCATTGTAGTTTTAACCACAGTGCTACAAATCCCCAAAGTTCACCTGTTCCTCCCTCCAGCCTTATCCCCAGTTCCATGAATAGTCCAACCCAGCCCCCCAGCCGTGCTCACCCTCACATTCCAGCACAATCAACCCCACTCACATCTTTGCATCACCATTACCCCCATCCACTGTCCAACCATCCTCTTCACCTTATCATAGGTTTTGCCTAAATTGAGCACCAGCTTACCAGTCTCTACTCCCTTTCTGTCTCCTGGAAGCCTATCCTCCAGACTCTATCTCTGTGAGTCTACTCCATATACTTAAGTTATGTCAGTGAGGTCATGCAATATTTGTCCTGTAGTGACTTGCTTACTTCATTCAATGTAATGTCTTCAAGATTCATCCATGTTGTTGTGTAGATCGATACTTCATTCCTTCTTACAGCTGAGTAATATTCCATTGTCCTTATATACCACAATTTGCTTATCCATTATCTGTTGATGGACACTTGGGTTGTTTCCAACTTTTGGCAATAGTGATTAATGCCACTATGAACACTGGTGTGCATATATCTGTTCATGTTCCTGCTTTCAATTCTTCTGGGTAGTGGTATTGTTGGATCATATGGAAATTTTATAGTTAGCTTCCCAAGGTACTGCTAAACTGTCCTCCATGATGGCTGCACCATTCTACATCCCCACTAGCAGTGGATGAGTGTTCCCTTTCCTCCACATCCTCTCCAACACTTGTAGTTTTCTGTTTTTTAATAGCTGCCATTCTAACAGGTATAAGATGATATCTCATTGCTGTTTTGATTTGCATTTCCCTATAGTTAATGATGTTGAGCATCTTTTCATGTGCTTTATAGCCATTTGTATTTCCTTTTTGGAAAAGTGTCTACTCAAATCTCTTGCCCATTTTTTAAATGGGTTGTCTTTTTATTTTTGAGATGTGGGATTTCTTTATATATGCTGCATATTAGACCTTTATTGGATAAGTGATTCCCAAATATTTTCTCCCATTGAGTAGGTTTTTCACTTTCTTGACAAATTCCTTTGAAACACAAATATTTTTAATATTAAAGAAGTCCTAATTATATGTTTTTTCTTTATGGAACCGTTTCCTACTACAAGATCTCATAGATGCTTCCTTACATTATCTTCTAGGTGCTTTATGGTCTTGGCTCTTATATTTAGGTCTTTAATTTTTCTATAGGGTGTGAGATGGTGATCCTCTCTCATTCTTTTGGATATGGATATCAAGTTCTCCAAGCACCATTTGTTGAAGAGGCCATTCTGTCCCTATTGAGTGGACTTGGTGGACTTGGTGAGTATCAGTTGACTATATATGCACAGATATATATCAGAATTCTCAATTCGGTTCAATTACAAAGTATGCCTCTCCATGTGTCAATGCCATGCAGTTTTGACCACTGTTGCATTGTGGTATACTTTAAAGTCAGATAGCATGATTCCTCCAATTTCATTTTTCTTTTTCAATATGTTTTTGGCTATTCAGGGACCCTTGCCCTTCCAAATAGTGTTGTAATTGGCTTTTCTAATTCAGTAAAAAATGCTGTTGTAATTTATTGGGATTGCATTAAATCTGTAAATCAATTTGGGCAGGACATACATCTTACTGATATTTAGTCTTCTAATCCACGACCATGAAATATGCTTCCATTTATTTAAGTCTTCTTTTATTTCCTTTAATAATGTGCGGTTTTCTGTGTATAAGTCCTTTATATTTTTAGTTAAGTTTATTCCTAGATATTTGATTCTTTTAGTTGTTATTGTAAACAGATTTTTTTCTTGATTTCCTCCTCAGATTGTTCATTATTAGTGTTCAGAAATGCTATTGATTTTTGTATGTTGATCTTATATCCTGCCACTTTACTGAATTCTTTTATCAGCTCTAGAAGCTTTACTATAGGTTTTTTTTTTTTTTTTTTTTTGGTGCCTTCTACGTATAGGATCATATCCTCTGCAAATTTTTACTTCTTCCTTTCCAATTTGGATGCCTTTTCCCCCCTTTTTCTTGCCTAAGTGTTCAAGCAAATATTTCTAATACATTATTAAATAAGAGCAGTGACAGTGGGCATCCTTGTCTTGTTTCAAATATTATAGGGAAATACTTCAGCATTTCACCATTGAGTATGATGTTAGCTGTAGGTTTTTCATATATACCCTTTGTAATGTTGAGGAAGTTTCCTTCTATTCCTATCTTTCAAATTATTTTTATCAAGAAAAAAGATGCTGTTTCTTGTCAAATGCTTTTTCTGTGTCAATAAAGATAATTATGTGTTTTTTTTTCTTTTGTTCTGTTAATGTGTTGTATTACATTGATCGGTTTTCTTATGTTGAAATATCCTTGCATACCTGGGATAAAACCCACATGATTGTGGTGTATAGTTTGTTTGATGTGCGGTTGGATATGATTATGAAATATTTTGTTGAGGATTTTAGCATCTAAGTTCATTAGAAAGATTGGTCTGTAGTTTTCTTTTCTTGTGACATCTTTATGTGGCTTTGGTGTTAGGGTGATATTGACATGATAAAATGAGTTAGGCAATGTTCCCTCCACTTGCATTTTTTGGAAGCATTTAAGGAGGATTGGTGTTAGTTCTTTACAGAACGATCGGTAGAATTCACCCGTGATGCAAAATCTGTCCTGGGCTTTTCTTGTTTGGGAAGTTTTTGGTGACTAATTTAATCTTGTTACTTGTGATTGGTCTATTGAGTTTTTCTATTCTTTTGTCTGTGCAAGTTGCTTGTGTGTTTATAGAAATGTGTCCATTTCATCTAAGCTATCCATCTTGTTGGCACACAATTTTTCAAATTATCCTCTTATGGTATTCTATTTCTATGGGATCAATGGTGATATTCTCTCTCTCATTTGATTAATTTGTGTCTTCCATCTTTTTTGGTTATTGTTAGTCTTGCCAAGGGCTTGCCAATTTTATTAATCTTCTCAAAGAACCAACTTTTGGTTTTGTTCATTTTTTTCTAGTGTTTTTCTCAATTTCATTTAGTCTGCTCTAATATTTGTTATTTCCTTCTTTCTGCTTGCTTTGGGATTAGTTTGTTGTTCTTTACTAGTTCCTCCAGGTGTGCAGTTAGGTCTTTGATTTTAGCTCTTTCTTCTTTTTTAATGTAAGCATTGAGAGCTATAAAATGTTCTTCTTAGCACTGCTTTTGCTGCATCCCATAGGTTTTGATATGTTGTGTTCTCATTTTCATTAGTTTCAAGGTAGTTACTGATTTCTTTTCCAATTTCCTCTTTGACCCACTGATTGTTTGAGTGTATTGCTTAACTTCCATATCTTTGTGCCTATCCTGTTTCTCTGCCCCTTATAATTTCCAGCTTCATTCCATTGTGGTCAGAGAAATTACTTTGGATAATTTCAATCTTTCTAAATTCATTGAGAATTGTTCTGTGACCTAGCATGTGAACTATCCTGGAGAATGACCCATGTGCACTTGAGAAGAATGTATATCCTGCTGTATTTGGGTGTAATGGTCTGTATATGTCTATTAGGTCTAGTTTCTCTAACTTATTATTCAAGATCTGTTTTTTTTTATTATTAATTCTCTGTTGAGATGTTCTGTCTAATGGTGATCATGGTGTATTAAATTCCCCCACTACGATTGACGAGGCATCTCTTTCTCCCCTTAAGTTTTCCATTGTTTGTCTCATGTATTTTGGGGCATCCTAGTTAGGTGCATAAATATTTATGATTGTTCTTTGTTCTTGATAGATTACCTCTTTTATCAATATATAGTGTCCTTCTTTGTCTCTTATAATAGTTTTCTATTTAAAACCTGTTTTGTCTGATATTATTATGGCTACTCCCACCCTTTTTTTGTTTATTGCTTGCATGAAAAATAATTTTCCAGTCTTTCACTTGCAGCTTCCTTACATCCCTGGGTCTAAGGTGAGTTTCTTGTAGACAGCATACAGATGGGTCATATTTTCTTATCCATTTGGCCAATCAGTGTCTTTTGATTGAAGAGTTTAATCCATTAACACTCAATGTTACTACTGGCAAGGCAGTACCTACATTAGCCATTTTTTCTTTAAGTTTATATATTTCATATTTTGTTTTTATTGTTCTTTTTATCCTTTTAGTTATTCTTACTAATAATCTTTCTTTCTACACTCTCCTCCACCTTCTCCTGTTTTTTTTTCCTTTCAACTTGCAAAGTATTTCTTTAGTATTTCTTGAAGGGCAGGATTCTTGTTGACAGACTCTCTCAGTTTCTGTTTATCTGTGACTATTTTGAACTCTCCCTCATTTTTGAACACCAGCTTTGCTGGATACAGAATTCTTGGCTGACAATTTTTCTCTTTTAGCACCTTAACTATGTCATATCACTGCCTTCTCGCCTCCACGGTTTCAAGTGAGAAATCAGCGCTCAATCTTGTTCGAACTTCCTTTATATGTGATGGATCTCTTTTCTCCTGCTGCTTTCAGAATTCTTTCTTTGTCTTGAGCGCTTGACAATCTGATAAGTATGTGTCTCGGGGTAAGCCTGTTAGGATTTATACAGTTTGAAAGGCACTGTGCTTCCTGGACATGTACTTTCATGTTCCTCATAAGAGTTGGGAAATTTTAACCATTATTTCTTCCAATAATCCTTCTGATTCTTTTCCCTTCTCTTCTCCCTCTGGAATGCCTATAATGTGTATGTTTGTGTTTTTCATGTTGTCATTCAATTCCCTGAGTCCTTACTGAATTTTTCCTTTTTATCTATCTGTTCTGTTGTGTGCTTTCAGATGGTCTATCTTTGAAGTCACTAATTCTTTTTATTTATTTATTTATTATTATTATTTTTTTGAGGTACCAGGGCTGGGGATTGAACTTGAGACCTCATATGTGGGAAGCTGGCACTCAACCACTGAGCCACATTGGCTCCCCTGAGTTGGTTTTTTCATTTGCTTGTTTGTTGTTTGTTTTTATGTTTTTAGGAGGCACCAGGCACCAAACCTGGGACCTCCCATGTTGGAAGCTGGCACTCAACCACTTGAGCCACATCTGCTACCCACTAATTCTTTCCTCTGCCTGTTCAAATCTGCTGTTATGTGCTTCCAGTGTATTTTTAATTTCTTGCATTGTGTCTTTCATCACCATCAAATCTGTTATCTTTTTGTGTATGTTTATGATTTCTTCTGTATGTTTTCCCAGTATCTACTTAATATTCTTTATCTCTTCCTTCACTTCATTAAGTTGTTTCAAGATATTTGTTTGGACATCCTTGATTAATTGTTCCACATTCTGTGTCTCCTCCTGCTTTTTAGTTTGTTCATTAGACTGGGCCATGTCTTCCTCTTTCTTAGTATGGCTTGTACTTTTTTGCTGGAGTCAAGGCATCTATTTCTATTGATGAGCTTATTTAGTTGGTTAGCTTTCCTTTCTAATCTAGGATTTTATTTAATTTCCTTTGTGTGTTCAGGGTCTTCTTTGACACTTGGTTCCACTTATACTATATCCTTGTAGTTGTCTATGTCCCCTCCGCAAAATATTAAGACCATAAAAAAGGAAAGAAAGGAGAAAAAAGAATAATAATTTTTAAAAAAGGGATGGTAAAGGGACCATAAAAGACCCTGGAAAAAATAAATAATGAGTGAAAAATCATAAAAAATAAAAAGGAATAAGAATTTAAAAAAAGAAAAAGGAAAAAAATAAAATAGAAGACCAGAAAAATGAGAAGAAAGGAAATGAAGACCAAACAAGAGAAGGTGGAATGAAAGAAAAGCAATGGAAGTGGTAAAATGAAAAAAAGGAAAGAAATTAAAAAAATAAGGAGAAAAAAAAAAACCAACACAGAAAAAACAGGCCTCCCTCCCAGGCCACTAGCAACTGTCTCAGGCTGCTAGTATTCACCAACCAATCACCATGCAGTCTGTCCTCTGTAGGTAATGTATACAGGTATAGAGGAAAAAAATAATAATAAAGAAAAATAAAATAAAAAGAAATATATAAAATATGAAACAAAGGATTAAAAAAACTTTTAAAAAATCTCAGTCTAAATTCTCTGTTGTGAGTCTGCTTGTCCTGCAACTTCCCCCTCCTCCAGGGAGTGGCTGGGTGCTCTACAACCTGCTGGATCACTCTCTGGTTCCCTTCTCTTCTGGCTGGTTGGGAGTTTGATGACTGTCTTTCCCAGCCCCCTTTCCCTCAGGGTAGTTCGGCTTCTGATGAGGCTACCTCTCTCGCTCCACTCTCTCCGGGCCTGTTAGGCGCCTGTCAGCCCACCCCCTCACTGATCCACTTCCTCTCTCTCCCAGGGCAGGCTGGTGTGTCACCCCGCCTGATCAGCTCCGGTCACTCCCTGTCCCTGGAGCCACTTCAGTACCTGCTGGTGTCTCTCCTTTTCCTGGGAACCAGCTGAGATTTGGTCCACCTCCCTTATCTCCCCTCCCCCGATTCCTCTCTCCCCCTGAGCCAACTAGGTGCCAGTCCCCACACCTGTTTGCCCTGCAGCTCCCCCACTCAAGAGCCTGCTGGGCACTGGGTCACACCCCTGTTTGCTCAGTGGCTTTCCTCACTCTTAGAGCTGTCTGAGCACTGGTCTTCCAGCCAAATCACCTCCCTGTCTTCCTTCTCCCTCTGAGCCAGCATGTGCTGGCTTGCCTGCCCTATCTCCCATGGCTTCCCTCTCTCCCTGGCCAAGTGGGTTTTCCCTCTCTTGCTGACCTCTATGATTGATTGCCCCTATGGTCCCACAACTTCCCTTTGCCCAGATAAATCTGCCTAACTTCCTGAAGTTTCTATAGGAAGAGTGCATTCTGCCATTACCTACTTTTACCTACTCCACCAACTTGGAAGAGTTGTGGTTTTAATATTTATGTGGAGAAATTAGATATGCCTTTGATGTTGCAAAAGGGAAGTAGTGGAAATTAAGATACATATATATAAGCATAAAAACACTGCATAGATATGGGACCCAAAAGTGCAGGAATAAATGAGCTGAAAAATAAGTAAAAAATGGTTATAGAGTAATTTAACAGGGAACATATTATAATGTTTATGAACTTGGGGCACCTTGGACTCTTTAGGAAACATTCTTTGTGGAAAATGAAAGTACAGTAAAAACTGCAAAGGACAGGGTTCAGAGATTCAAGCTCCAGCAACAAAAACTGCCATCTTGGAATCCTTTCTACTATGTGTGTGGACAGGAGCAAGAGTGGAGAAAGTATACCTGCTTTTAGTTACCTTGGATTGAGAGTGACATATGACTTTGGCTCACATTCACTTGGTGAGAATTACTCAAATGACAGTACCTAGATACATGGGGATGGGTAATTTGGTCTATCAATGTTCCTAGAAAAATCTAACAGCTTGGTGAACCCGTAGCATTCTCCTTGACACATTATTCTACGAAAGAGATTAGTAAAGTTATTGACTCTGCATCAGAGAGTGACAAACCAGCCTCTTCTTCTGATGTCTTCAAGCTTTTGTAAACTATTCTCATCTCTTACTTGGTATACTGCAATAGTGTCTTGACTTGTCTTCCTACTGCCTGTTTCTCCCTATCTCTACTTTCTAGCCTGACAATGTTGTTATACATACTTTATTATAATACACATTTATTATCTCATCTAAAATTAAAGAGCATCCCCCAAACAACCACAACTCTACTTACATGCCCTCTGCATTAAACTTGTAAGCTGAAACATTTAGGTGTAAACTATGGGCTGGTGTATTGTATTCTGTAAAGAGAACAAATTATGAAGTCAGTGGTTCTTGCCAAAGTTAAAAATACCAGGACAGTTAATAAAAATTGTAAATATAATATTTGGACTATCTTGACTTCTCAAGTATTTAAAAATTTATATAGGATAGCATCATAGATAAAATAAGGCAAGGAGCTTTCCACTTTTAGGGAAATACCTGTACTTACAGCTAGCTTCTTCACCATATATCATTAACTTTATAGGCCTAGTATAACAAAGTCATTTCCAATATCTTTGTTCCTTTTTCTACATATTATTCCTGAATGCTATTTACATTTTTTTTTTTAATACCTGGAATTAGTGCTAATTGAAACTTTGCTTCTTCTTTGACTTAGGAATTATTTTGTGAAATTCTTATTCTAATAGGTTTCGTTTTATCAGAGTTCATAAATCACACCCAAATAGCACTACTCCAAGGGCTTTTAGGCATTTGATGAAGATATTCATGAGTCAGTCCCTCAACTTTTGCAACTGGTTTCTTTTTGCATGCCATATAAATAAGAAATAGAGCTAGGGCTTGCATGTAATTATTTTAGCTTATGTTTTCTCTTCTAAAATTACATTTCAGTGTTTAGTGTTTTGTTTCATAGAACTGAGGCTTCATTTCCCTGCATTATGAGAATGTACTTTAATTTTTTCTTTTTTTAAGTTTTAGTTATATAGAAAAACCATGCAGTAAGTACAGAGTTCCATTATACCTGCCCCCACTCAATTTTCCATATTAACACTTTGCATTAGTGGGGTACCTTTGTTACAACTGATGAAACAATATTATTATAATTATATTATTAACTGTAGTCCCTAGTTTACATTAAGTTTCATTGTTTGTATTGTAAAACTCAATGTTTTTTTTTTTTTAACATTTATATTCTGGGAACATATACAACCTAAAAATTCCCATTTTAACCATATTCAAATAAACAATTCAGTGGTGTTAATTATATTTAAATGTTGTTTTGTATAGTCTTATGTTGTTGTTTTTTTCAAGATTTTTATTCTAGTAATATATATACAACCTAAAGTTCCCCTATTAACTACACATATACTTCAGTGTTGTTAATTACATTCACAATGTTGTGTTATCATCTCTACCATCCAGTATCAAAACTTTACAGTTAACCCAAAGAGACACTCTGTACAACTCAAGCATTGACTTCCCATTTCCTAACCTCAACCTGGTTCCTGTATCCTATACTCCAGATTCTGACTCTATGTGTTTGTTTATTCTAATTATTTCATAGCAGTGAGATCATGAAATATTTTTCCTTTTGCATCTGGATTATTTCATTCAACATGATGTCTTCAAGGTTCATCCATATTTGTTGTCATGTATCAGAACTTCATTCTTTTTTAAGACTGAATAATATCCCATTGTATGTTTATACCACATTTTGTTTCTCCATTCATCTGTTGATGGACACTTGAGTTGCTTCTATCTTTTGGCAACTGTGAATAATGCCACTATGTACATTGGTGTGTAAATATCTGTTTGAGTCCCTACTTTCAATCCTTTTGGGTATATAACTAGTAGAGGAATTGCCAGATCATATGGTAATTCTATACTTAACATTCTGAGGAACTGCCCAACTGTCTTCCACAGTGGCTGCACCATTCTACATTACTAATTGCAAGGAATGAGTGTTCTTATTTCTCCATATCCTCTCCAACACTTGTAATTTTCTGTTTTATGAAGAGTAGTAATTCTTGTGTGTGAAATGTCATCTTGTGGTTTGATTTGCATTTCCCTTATAGCTAATGATGTTGAGCAAATTTTCATGTGCTTTGTGGCCATTTGTATATCTTCCTTGGAGAAATGTCTATTGAAGTCTTTTGCCCATTTTTTAATTGGGTTGTTTGTCTTTTTATTGTTGAGTTGTAGGATTTCTATATATATTCTGGATATAAAACCTTTATTGGATATGTGATTTCCAAATATTTTCTCCCATTAAGTTGTTTTCACATTCATGAGCCTAGAAGACTCTTTTTCTGTATTGTTTATCCTTTTCTCATTTCTGTTTCTGCATATTTTAAAAATACTTTCTTTTTGGTTATCCTGGGGTTTATATTATACAACCTATGTCTATAATCTACTAATTTCAAAAGGTACCAACTTAACTTCAATAGTTTTCTGCTCCCATATTCCTCCATTTCCTTCATCATTTTCCCCCACATTTCCACTTTAAATATTGTGTGTCCAGTAATTTTCAAATACTGAAGTATGTCTTCAACCTCAGTTAAGGTAGGCATTAATAACAAAAAATAAATATAGAATCTCCATATATTTGAAAATTAATCAACTTCTAAATAAACCATGGGGAAGCGGCTGTGGCTCAATCAGTAGGGCTCCTGTTTACCATATGGGAGGCCCCGGGTTTGGTTCCCGGGGCCTCCTGGTGAAGGCAAGCCCACCCGCACGGCGTGGTTAGCTGATCCAGCAAGCACAAGCAGCAAGGGGGGGATAAATGAATAAATAAATAAAATCTTAAAAATAAATAAATAAATAAATAAATAAACCATGGACCACAGAGGAACTGACAATAGAAGTTAGAGAAACTATTAAGCTAAATAATAATGAAAATATAAAAATCAAAACTTTTGGGATATAGAAAAATACAATACTTTGAGGGAAACATTTCTTTAAATACATATATTAGGAAAAAAAGGCAACAAAAATTAATTAGCATTCATTTCAACAAGTTAGAAAAAGAACAGCAAAGTAAAATGAAAGAAGCTAAAATAAAAAAGTAATAAAGATAAAATTTCTAATTAATGAAAAGGAAAATAAACACAAATAAAGAAGTGTCAAGGTGGTCAAAACTGGTTCCATGAAAATACTAATAATTTTGACAAATCTTTGGAAAAGTGATTAAGGAAAAAGAATTAAAGAACAAATAAAATCTTAAAAAATCAAAAGGGATGCATCATTTCAGATACTGCAGACATTTTAAACAAACCATAAGATATTGTGAACAAATTAATATCATATCAAAATTGACTTATAAAGAAATAGAAACCCAATTCAAAAACAGAATCAGTAGTCAACATCTTCTCTACAAATGGAAATATTTAGGTCCAGTTCACTTCACTGGAGATTTATACTAAACAATCAAACAAAATTTAATTCCAATATTACAAAAACTTTTCAGAGAAGAAAAATATGGCTTAAATCATTTTGGGGGCAAGCATGACCTTGATACCAAAATCTGAAAAGAGAAATTATAGGCCAATCTCAATTATAAATATAGATACAAATATTATAAACAAATTATCAAATCAAATCCAGCATTATATAAATTGACTAATGTATCATGATCAAGTGGATGTAACATTCCATCATATAGTTATACATCATGTATTCAATCAGTACCTTACTGCTAAATGTTTAGACTATTATTTCACCCTGTCCATGCATATCTCTCTGTGTGTGTTTAGATGAGTACGCGAGTAAATATGTCTGATTATTCCCTTTAGTTAGATTTCTAGAACTGCTTAGTAATTAAAGATCTATAAACTTCCAAATTTCTTTCATATGAGACTGGATGAGTTTTCATTTAGATCAACAATTTCACAAATATGCCCTCATTGACTCATTAGTATTTTTTAACATTTTTTTTCAATCTAAAGATTAAAAAAAAGATTTATCTACTTTTAAGTTTGCATTATTTTGATGACTAATGAAGATGAGCTTTTTATTTTTTATTTTTTGTTAAAACTTTTAGGACTTTATTTGCATTACTGTACTGTAAAGTATGCAATATGTGTGTATTGTGAGCACTGTACATATGGACAGTGTATGTGTGTACAACTGAGTAATAGTTAAAGTAGTAAGATCACAATTGATTGCATTAGACAAAAATGCTGTAATTGAAATATTTTATCAGGAATATTGCATATAATTGTTTGTAAGAAATATATATTAAGGTGTCTTTAAACAGAAACGTACATAAACGAGGCTATGTATTGATTGGTTGACAAAAATGTTGTGACCAGAGGTTCACAGGAAATTAACTTTGTGTTTCTCTGAGAATCAATGGTTTAGTATTTACTAATTCAGAGTTCTCAGAGACTTTATAGAACGTAAACTACAACAAATAACAAGCATCAACAGTATGTTCTCATCATCTCTATCCAACATCTCCCACTCATAGTAAAGGAGTTCCTCCAGTGAAGCTGAGTCCAATTTACCACCTTGCTTGGAAGAGAGGATAACAGGCCTGCCCTAAATGAGAAAGAGGATTAACTTTTAAAAATATGTTTATTGGTCATTTTTCTATCTTCTTGTGAAAAAAATTCCATTTAATACCCTTTGTCTATTTTATTGTTTTTCTTTGTTATTAACTATAAGTTCTCTACTTATTAATAATGGCACTTTTCATACTATAGGTCATAAAAATGTCCCAGTTTGTCATTGATATTTTTGATAAACCATTTTAATTACTCATTTCATTACATTGATTCCTAAGATACTGTAAGAAGCACATGCTTCATTTGAAAAGCAGTTCAGGAGTATCTGTGCAAGATATGTCAAAGCTCAGGTATGATGCTGGATGTATGAAAATATAGCATAAAATAAACAAAATTTTATTATAACAGAATGCTTTAAGAACTTCATGAATCAATCAAATTTTGGAGATATTATTTTTGAAAGAGCACTAACTTTAGAGGTACAACTACTGAGTTGCAACTTACTAGTTGTTTGAGTTGACAAAGTCAGTGTGTCTCTGAGACTGGTTGTTTTTGAAAACTGCTACTTAAATATAAGACATTGTCTCTAGTTTATGTGGGCTTCTTTTCCTCTTGAGAAAATAATTTAAGATGAAATTCAATGGTGCAGAAAACTAAAAGTATCAACATTACAATTATTTTTAATGCAACGTTAATTTCTACTGTGTGTAAATAGTAATTGTCTGGTCCACTCCTTTTAATAGATGGCAAGTTCTTTCTGAGTGAGTTTAATATGCCCTAAGGACTTATATAATTAAACTCCTTTTCAGGAAGAAGATAGTTAAAACTAAACGAATAGTAATCCTTAGTATACCAAAAGAGATAAGGCATTTCAAAAGCTACGCTCTTAAATAATCTATGTGTGTATGTATGTGTGTTTGAGTGTGTGTGTCTGCGTGTGCATGTGATTGCTCTTAGATGTATAGAAGTATTTAGAATTTCAACTACATATGAAACATGCACATATACTTACAGAATGAAAGAGAAACACTTTTATTTAAAACATGTGTACTGAGTTAAAGCAGGAAGATGGTGGACTAGAAAGACACAGACTCTCTTCTCTCCCAGAAAAATAGCTAGAGGACAGGCAGAAATGGCCTGCAAAATAATCTACTAGGGTTTAGGACACTAAGGGAAAGCTGGACACCACCCAGAAGAGAGAGGGACGAATGAAAAGAATCGCAGCTGAAAAACTGTGAGTTAAAAGTGGCAGCTGCTGCTGCCGGCAACTCCCCCCCCACTATAGACACTTTAATTCTCAGACCTCGGGGTGGTGGCTACAAAGGGGACCCCAGGGATTCACTTCTCCAAGAAAGGGGAGAGAGAGGGACACAGCCTAAGGGTGACTCAATTTTTGACCTACAAATTTGGTCTGCTATGTCCCATGGGCCCTTCCAGGCCGGATGGGGCTGCACCATTTTTTTTGCCTTGGGAGCTGGTTTGGCACTAAGGAGATCCAGCCTTCTCAATCTCCCTCCCTACTGACTAGGACTGGTTATCGAAGACACAGAGAATTATTTCCTCCATCGTAAAAGGAGGGGGCTGCCAGCAAAGGTTGAAGAATTGCCTCTGAGAAAGTTTGAAGTAAGAGGCTCTTAGCCTCCAGGGAGGAACCCCTATTACATTGGTCTGGTCTGTATTGCAACAAACACATTCTGATGAAGCATTGAACTGAGAGGGCTGCCAAAGAGTGTCATCTATGGGGAGACCAAGGAAGTGCATGTGAGGAAATTAAAAGTAAACAAGTAAGAAGCTTTATCTGGTCCTTACAACATCCCTCCCCAAGGCCCTAGAAAGTGGCTTTGCAACCTATTACTGGGCCCAGAGCCAGTTTTGAACAACTAACAGGGACAATCCTAAAGACCCACAATGGCAGGAACCAAGAATCAAAGAACAGTAGTAACTCACTGCCTCCCACCACTAAATCCCTACGAAAGAAAGAAGTCAAGCATCTGAGTAAACTCACCATCCTAAGCAGATGCCTAGACATCAGCAAAAAATTACAAGCCATACTAAGAAAATGGAAGACATGCCTAAGAAAAGGGAATATATCAAAACCCCAGAGGAGATGTGGGATTTGAGACAACTAATCAATGAGATGAACACAAATCAAAATCAAATTCATGAGTTGAAAGACAATATGGCTAAAGAGATAAATGACATTAAGGGGGAGCAGATGTGGCTTAAGCAGTTGAGCTCCTGCCTCCTACGTGGGAAGTCCCAGGTTTTGTTCCTGGTGCCTCCTGAAACCAACAAACAAAGAACAAGCAAAACAAATGAAAAAAAAAAAAAAAAACAACTCAGGGAAGCCAGTGTGGCTTGGTGGCTGAGTGACAGCTTCCCAGATATGAGGTCCTGGGTTCAATCCCCAGCCCCTAGTACCTAAAAAAAAAAAAAAAAAAAAAAAAAAATTAAAAACACACACACAAAATAAAATAAAATAAAACAAGACATTGAGTGAGCACAAAGAAGAATTTGAAAATCTGAATAGAAAAGTAACAGAGCTCATAGAAATGAAAGACACAATAGGTGACATATAAAACACATTAAAGGCATATGACAGTAGACTTGAAATGATAGAAGAAAGAATAAGTGACATTGAAGAGAAAACACTTGAAATTGAAAAGAGAAAAGAACACAGAGAGAAAATAATGGAAA
The DNA here is from genome assembly GCA_026826555.1 of Tolypeutes matacus. Classification (NCBI taxonomy): domain Eukaryota; kingdom Metazoa; phylum Chordata; class Mammalia; order Cingulata; family Chlamyphoridae; genus Tolypeutes; species Tolypeutes matacus. Next base: position 26,840,951 of record JAKSZT010054304.1, read on the forward strand.
AAAATTGAGCAGGAGCTCAGGGAGTTGAATTATAATATGAAATGCAGCAACATATATGTCACAGGAGTTCCAAAAAGAGAAGAGGAGTGAAAGGGAGCAGAAAGAGTTTTTGAGAAAATAACAGCTGAAAATTTACGAATTCTCACAAAAGAAATGAACTTACCTGTCCAAGAAGCTCAGTGTACCCTAATCAGAATAAATCTGAATAGACCTACACCAAGACACATACATCTCAAAATGTCAAACATCAAAGATAAAGAGAAAATTCTGAGAGCAGCAAGGAAGAAGAAAACCATCACATATGAGGGACACCAGGTAAGACTTGGTGTAGATTTCTTATCGGAAACCATGGCAGCAAGAAGACAGTGGTATGATACCATTAGAATACTGAACGTGAAAAACTACCAATCAAGAATTCTTTATCCAGCAAAATTGTCCTTCAAATATGAAGGTGAGTTTAAAATATTCACAGACAAACAGAAACTAAGAGAGTTTGTAAAATAGAATCCACCTTTGCAGAATATATTAAAGGAAGCTTTAGAGACTGAAAGAAAAAGACAGGAGAGAGAAGCTTGGAGGAAAGTATAGAAGAAAAAATAGCAGAAAGGATAACCAGAAGAGTAAAAAGAAAGACAAAAATAAGATATGACATATGAAAGCCATAGAACAAAATGGTAGAAGTAAATAATGCATTTATAGTAATATCATTGAATGTGAATGGATTAAAAACTCCCCAATCAAAAGATATACGCTGACAGAATGGATAAGAAAACATGAGCCATCCATATGCTGCTTACATCTTAGACCCAGGGATTCAAACCGGCTGGAACTGAAAGGTTGATAAAAGATACTCCATGCAAACAGTAACCAAAAAAGAGCAGGAGTAGTTATATAGGACAAAACAGACTTTAAATGCAAAAAAGTTATAAAACATGTATGCCAAGGCAGGTTTTTCTTCCTTAATGCTCGAACATCCATTGCCATCATCCAAAGCTAGAGCTCTTGGTTGCAAATGTAGGGTGCTTTTCATAAAGTACTTACTCAGAGCAAGAAAGGAGATAGCAGAAGGGGAAGAAATAAGGGAGAAGAATACCAATATCATGAAAACTCTTTCAGATAATAAAGGATAATAGAGGGAATAATTTTCAAATAATTTTATGAGGTCTGTATAACCTTGATACCAAAGAGCTGAAGATATTACAAGGAAAAAAAATTACAAATTAATATTCCTCATAAACAGACCAACAAATCCTTAACCAAATACAAATTAAATACACAACATATAAAAAGAACATACATTGGTTTAATATAGGAGTTCTTAACCGGGGGTCCACAGACCCCTTCAGTCTGTGGAAAGATTTTAGAGGGTCCATGAGCTTGAATGAAAATTCAAAAAAACATTTTACTTGTGGGGATGTGTTGGTGTGGGTATGATATATTTATTAAAAATACACAGTATAGTATGGACTTAGTATGATTTTTATTTTCATGTAGTATGTTCTGAGTGCAATGGATAACTGCCTGCAAAAAGGTTGGTAAGGATGGTGGAGATGGTTTTATAATGCCGTGGGAAAACTTGAATTTCTAAATATTTTCTGAAAATGACCATTTGAACAGACATTGAACCGTGGTAGGTTATCAGGACTTGAAATTAAGGGAAAGTTATAAAACGTAATTTTGAATAATCCTAAAATTTAATTTGAAGACATGCCGACGTTGAGTGACATAAAACTATCTGCGGCTACCTTCTGAGAAGAGGTCTGTGGTTTTTACCTGACTGGCAAAGGCGTCCATGGAATAAAAAAGGTTAAGGGGAGGAGATGTGGTTCAAGCAGTTGAGTGCCTGCTTCCCACATGGGAGGTTCTGGGTTCGGTTCCTGTTGCCTCCTAAACTGCAACAACAAAAAACAAACAATGAGTGAAACAAACAAACAAACTCAGGAGAGTCGATGTAACTCAGTGGTTGAGCGATGGCTTCCCACATACGAGGTCCCAGGTTCAATCCCTGGCCCCTGGTACCTCAAAAATAAAAATAAAAAATAAAAAAATAAAAAATTACAAACCCTTGGTTTAACATGAAAACCAATCAATGTGACTTGTACACTAAGTTAAGGAGAAAAGTCACATAATAATTCAATAGAACAAAGACAGCATTTATCAAAAATTCAACTCTAATTCATGACAAAAATTTTCAGGAAAATAAGAATAGGAGGAAACATTTTCAATGTAATAAAAGGCATCTACAAAAAATCTTGAGCTAATATCATTCTTAATGGTGAAATACCAAAGATATGGAATGAAACATGGATGTCCACTAATATAATTTCTATTCAAAATTGCACTAGATGTCCTATCATGAAGTACTGCACAAAAAAGATAAAAAAGACATACAGGCTGGAAAAGAAAAACTAAAATTGTATTTGCAGATGACATAACTATGCATGTAGAAGTTCCTTAGTAATTTAGATAAATGTTAATAAAATGCATAAGTAATTTTAGCAGTGTTTTAGTATTCAAGACAATATTAAAAAAATAGATTATATTGCTATATCCCGGCAACATACAATTGGAAAATAAAATATAATAAAAATAAAATAAATAGCATTTACAATAACATCTCAAAACTTAAAATGCTTAGGGATAAATATGACAAGAATTATGTGAAAGCCCTAGACTAGAAACTATCAAACACTGATGAGAAAAATTAATATAGAGAGACAAATATATACATGGATTGTAAGAGTCAACATTAAGATGTTCAACTGTCCTCAAAATGATTCTTTGCAATCACAATTTGAGCAGACTTTTTCAAGCAGTAGTTACGAAGATAATTGTAAAATTTATATGGAAATTCAAGGGATCTAAAGGCGGCAAAACAATGTTTTGAAAAATAATCCCCCATGACAGTGGTCAAAATGGAGAGCCTAAGGTCATCTATATTATTAGAAGGAAAGCTAAAAACTGTAACATGGGACTCTATAAGATAGTAAAGCCTCATGTAAAATATGTATACGGGTGATATTGCATATGTAAGACTGTTTTTTACAAAATATAAATACAAATATACTAGAAAGAAAGAAAAAGAATGCCAGCTATGTACACCGGGGGAAGCACAGAGAGTTTGAGAGGTGATGAGTTTTGTCTGTTTTTTTGTTTTTTATTATTATTATTATTGGAATAATGAAAGTGCTCTAAGAATGATTGAAATGATGAGTGCACAAATACGTAATTACACCAAACACGATTGATTGTACACTTTGGATGGGTTTATGCTTCATTAATATGTATCAATAAAGTTGATTTGTTAAAAAAAATAAAAGTAGCCCCCGCCCCAATAAATGGTGCTGGAACAAGTGAACATGCTGTGGAAATTTTTAAAAAAAGAATCTTGCCCCTTCCCTTAAGTCATATCAAAATGTTAATTCGAAGTGGATTTTAAACGTAAATGCAAGAGCCAAAACTCTACAGCCTCTAGGAGAAAACATAGGAGAATATATGTGTATATATTTCTTATAAATGTAACATAAATTATTAAAAATTATAAATTAAATAAAAATACTGCTCATTAAGAGACACTACTAAGAAAATGAATAAGCAAGCTATATAAAATATTTTCAATGCATATATTTGATAAAGGATTAGTATTTAGAATATATTAAAAATTTGTACAACTCATTAATAAAAAGACAATCCACCAGTGTGAAAATGGATAAAAGACTTAAACAGACACTTCAGAGTAAGATAAATGAATGGCCAATAAGCACATGAAAAATAGGCTAAAATGAAAAAGACAATCAAATGTTCTTGATGGTGTAGAGCAAATAGAACTTTTGTGCATTGTTGGTGGGCGTGTAAAATGGTATAGCTGCTTTGGAAGTCTGTTTGGAAGTTTCTTAAAAATTTGCACATACTTCTATTCTAGGACCCAGCAAGTTCATTATTAATTTTTTTCAAGAGAAATTAAAAAATATGTCTACAGAAACTTGTACAAGAACACTTATAGCAGCTTTAATTATAGCAGCCAAAACCTAGAAACAGTCTAGGTTTCCATCAACAGAAGAATGGATAAACAAACATGCAGTGAAATAATACTTAGCTATAAAAAGGAATAAATTGAGAATTTGTACAAGGATTAAATTGAGCAGTGTGGAGAGTGAAAAAAATCCTAATATAAGGAAGTATATGCACAATGAAGCCCTAGAACACTAAAAACATTTATGGTGGTGATAGAAATCGGATCAAAGCTACTCCTAGGCAGGAAGACATTGACCATAGGAAAGGGGTTATGGGAACTTTCTGGGGTCAGAAAATGTTCTGTATCTTGCTGGTGTCTGGATTACACAGGTTTATCCATTTGTCAAAACTGATCATACTGTACCCTCAAGATTTATCTCATTCACTATAGTAAAATAGACCACAATAAATCTTTTTCAATAGTATAAAGCAAATACTAAGTGAAAGTTAACATTTGCAATACAAGATATTTGTTCTTTGTTTAGATATTCTACTAGGCAGGAGGATTTTCATAAAGGCATTTTCTTGTCCCTCAGCTCCCCCAAATTCATCAGGATGTAAAGTATTTCCTTTCTCCTCATCTAGCAGGGGATATATGCAGAGAAGAGAATGACTACTATCTATGCTGGAGGTCAACATATAGTCTAGTTTGTTGAGTCAGTGGATTTGTGCGGATCGCCTCTTTTGTGCATATTAAAATGTCTGAGTATGCACACACAAACATGCACACATACACAGGCACATATAGAGGGGAGGATACAAAGGAGAATTATCCCTCTCTTCTCTGACACTGTGACTCCTTGATTGCTGCCGCTTATTGAAGTATTTAAAAGAAACATGAGTGTAGGAAAATATGACCTTCTAAAAAACCTGCAATGTAATATTTCAGAAAGTGTTACTGTTTATAGGAGGGAGTAAAGAATGTCTTAAGAACAAATATTTCCAATGAATGATTGAAGTGTTTTTCTTTCTGGTGGGAATATAATAGAGAGGTAAATACCCAGGAAATATGCAAGAAGATGGCAATTATGAAAGAAAGAAAAAGAGTCCTCCTCCCCTTCCAGAAAATCCATGCATATCTTGCTTCTTATCCTCAGATAAGAAGGTATAAACAAGGTCACTGAAGGACTGAGTTAAGATCTGCTTATGAAATAAGGAGGATTCTTGTCCTGAAGGTACAGAGAAAAGAACAGTCAGGAGTATAACCCTTTGGGGTGGGGGAAAAAAGGAGGAAAGGATCTCTAAAGAGATCTCTAGTGGTAAAACCTTAGGAAGATTACAGAGAAGATGGAGCCTCATGACTCTCTTTCAATTTACAACACATCCTTGGCCACCACCATCAATCCTTCCTTGTATAGTGAACTTTCAGGAGAAGGGACTATAAGCTAGTGACTAGAATTTAGATCATTTACTCCAAGATACAAGTACAGATTTTGGAGGTACACAGGGTCTTGGAGACATCAGTATTTTCTGTGGTGGACTGGACTGTTTCATCGTGCTGTTCAAGTGGGACTTCACTTATCTTTGGAATACTTCTGAAAGTCATATCAAGGACCAAAGTTAACCATCTTCAATAACATGAATTCAGACAAGAAGATTAAAGTTTTCTGCATTTTCCCCTAGAACAGGGGTTCTTAATCTTTTTTGTTCCAGGGACCCCTTTGCCAGTCAGGTGCCACAGACCCCTTACTAAGTCCACACTATACTGTGTATTATTCAATAAATATATCATACCTGCACCAACATGTCCTCATAAGAATAACATTTTTTTGAATTTCAATTCAAGCTCACAGTCGCCTTGTTAAGAACCCCTGCCCTAGAAACTCGCAAATGACTTCTATTGGAAATTAAAGCTCCCAATCTTTAAGGAGTCCAAATTTCTTTCCTGAAAATTATTTTTGAATACGTTGTAGAAATGATATTTAATTACACAACTTTTATAATGGATCCTCGGTGATTTTGATACATTATTATATATTACCTTAATTTTTTTCCCCCTAAATCTTTCATGTACCTGGCTCCAAGAAGAATGTAATCTCCTTAAAAGGAAGACATGTCTTCTCCTTAACTCATGCAAATGCTGGGCAAATAATAGGTGCCAATCCATGCCTACATCACTGCATCAAACCAGCACTGATTTGTAAACACCTTTTTCATCCAAGCTCAACTCTTTCCAATTCCTGATCCAAAAGGAACTATCCTCAGTAATTGGTAGGATCGGGAATTAGTATCCAGTCATAAGTTTGTTACATATCATGAACATTTGCCCTCCATGGAGCCCAGCCTTGAACTTAGTCCTTACTTAATTCTTGCTACACCTCTTTTTCTAGAAAACTAGATCCAGTCCTTGTGCTCCTGGTTTCTGACTGGAAATTATTTCTACCTCAGCCAAGAAGCAGCTACTCTCCTGACTAGCTTGAGATTCTGTTACCACTTTTCACTAGGGGATCAAACCCTGAATATTAATGCTAGGTCTCATCAAAACTGACATTCCTTTTGAATAATGACCTCTAAGCTCTTGTCCACTTCTCAAGCCTAGTATATCCAGTATATCTGGAACCTGAGTCAGCATAGCTTGTGTCCATAAGAACGCAGTGAACTTTTAAAAATTGTTTCATATATAATATATATCATGTGAAATATATTATATTTATATATGCAAAATATATTATTTCTGTATATAAAACTATATTATGTGGAATACAAATATGGGTAGAATTGCATATATAAGACTGTTTTTCTTTGAAGCTGAACAAATGTAAGTTAATACTACAAAATGTTAATATCAGACCAAAAAAACACCCGAAAACATTACACTAAGTGAAGGAAGCCAGACACAGAGTACTACAAATTATATGATTCCATTTATATATAATGTAAGTATAAATCAATTTATAAAGATGAAATGAAATTAGCGGTTACGTACACTTGAGGAAGAAATGCTTAAGGAGTGTGGAGTCTTTCTGGTTTTTTTTTTTTTTTTTTGAGTCTTTTTGGAGTAATGAAATTGTTCTAAAATTTTTGAGATGATGAATATACAACATTGTGATTATACTAAAAGTCATCGATTATTCACTTTGGATAGAATAGCCAGAAACAGCAGCCATGTACAGTGGGGGAAGCATAGAAAGATTGAGAGGTGAGGAATTTTCTTGTTTGTCTGTTTTTTGTTTATTATTATTATTATTGAAATAATGAAAATGCTATAATAATGAATGAAGTGACGAACACACAACTGTGTGGTTATACCAAATACCACTGATTACACACTTTGGATGTATTGTATGTTTTATTAATATGAATCAATAAAATTGATTTGTTTGGAAAAAAAGGAAAAACTTGTTTCTATAAGTATTTCTGTACATATAATCTTGGTTAATTACTTTTAATGCATTTTGTACATTCTTCCATGTGAGATGGTAGTCTGGACTAAATGACTTCTATAATGCTTTCCAATTCTGCTAGTCTACCATGCTAGGGTAACCTCTGAATCAGCAAACTTCTATTTTATTACAAAATATGACTTCTCAATATTATCCATGGATTTCTCCCTGAGTCTTTATTGTTAAGATTAATTTCTTCTTAGATTACTATTCTTCTGTGGTCAAAGTGGTTTTTGAAATGTTTATATCTTTTGTTAGAAATGTTAAGGTGTATGATACTTAAGTATAAATTGTGGTGAAAGCTTTCATTACCACAAATCATTCTTGCCACTTTCTCTTTGATTTAGTGGCATACAAGGATGACTAATTGGCAAGTTTTTTGTTTCCTGGGTCACAATAAAGTTTCTACTTTACCATCCTATTGTGTCAATGGCTTGAGCCACATCTGTTCCCTGCTTGTTGTGTCTCTCATTGTGTTTCCTCATTGTGTCTCCTCATTGCATCATGTTGTTGCATCAGCTCACCACATCAGCCTGACGTGTCGGCTCTCTGTCTTGCTTGTCTTCTTTAGGAGGCACCGGGAACCGAACCTGGGACTTTCCATGTGGTAGGCGAGTGCTCAACTGCTTGAACCACATCTGCTTCCCTAAAGCTTTTTGTTCTCATTTCATTTCTTTTCCTTCCTTCCTTTCTTTTTTTTTTTTTTTTTTTTTTTGAGGTACTGGGAATTGAACCTGGGCCTTGTATGTGGGAAGCCAGCGCTCAACCATTGAGATACATTGGCTTTCAGTTGGTTTTCTCATTTGTTGGTTTTTTCATTTGTTTTGCTTGTTTTTTGTTTTTTAGGAGACACCAGAACTGAACCTGGGACCTCCCATGTGGAAATCAGGCACTCAGGTGCTTAAGCCACATCTGCTCCCAATTTCCATTTTTTAGAAAGAAGATAAGAACTTTTGAAATTTCTTGCTATTATTTCTGGGTATATGCATTGATAAGAGACAACTTTTTCTTCCTGGGGAAGCTTGAATGTGTCAGCAAAATGCTGAGAACTGCAATACCTTTCAGGAGGACACTTTAGTATGCTGCTTAGTCTTGTTTAGGTTTTTAGTATGAAAACAAACATTTGGAGATCTGAATTGTTTGGGTTATGCAGTGAATATAGTTCTACCCAGTAAGAGAAGTGGGTTCCAACATCTACAACATCCTGTAAGAATAAAACATTATGTTTAAGGGGTTCTTGTCTTCTGGCAATTCTTGTACTCTGAGTCTTTGAAGAGAAAAATACGTCACTGAATAAACTCAAGTGTAGTTGTACTGCAATAATGACTTCTATTTGAGCCCTGACTGTGGAGACTGGATTTGCCTGAAGCTTAATCTCTTGGGATTTACATGCTGGAGAGTTCTGGAACATGTTTTCCATTCAAAGCTAAATACAATTGTTATTCTTTAATATTGATATAGCTGGGCAGCCAAAGCCTGATGGAACTGACTCCCAGTGTGTTGGCAGGTAAGGTTGGGTGAAAGACAAAAATAATTGACAGGTTTAATATCATCTCTCCCATGAAGTCTTCCCTGTCCCACTCCTTTCTTTGGTCCGTTATGCCCTTGAATTTTGTAAATATCATTAGCCTTCCACTGATAAATATGTATTATTTATTTTTAAAAACAGTCTTATTGAGACATAATTCACAAACCATACAATTTACCCTTATTTAAGGTGCACACTTCAGTTGTTTTAAATATACTTACAGAGTTGTGCAACTATCACTACTACCTAACTTTAGAAGATTTTCATCACCCTAAAATCCTGCTACCCTTTAGCAGTCACTCTCCATTTCTCTTGCCCCCACCCCCCCAGTCTTTGGCAACACCTAATCTATTTTTGGTCTCTGTGGATTTGCCTACTAGACATTTCCTACGAATAGAATCATACAATATGTGTGGCCTTTTGTGGCTGACTTCATTCATTTAACATAATGGTTTCAAGATTCATCCATTTTGTAGCATGTATCAGTACTTTATTTCTTTTTATTGCCAAATGATATTCTATTGCACAGATATATCACATTTTGTTTATCCATTCACCAGTTGATAGACACTTTAACTGTTTTTGGCTGCTATGACTAATGTTGCTATGAACATTCAAGTTTCAGTCTTTTTGTGGACACAGGTTTTAATTTCTCTTGGGCAGATAGGTACCTAGGAGTGCAATTGATGGATCACATGGCAATTCTATCTATACCATTTTGGGGGCACTGGTAAAGTTTTCCAAAGTGGCTATACCAGTTTACCTTCCCACCGGCGGTGTATAAGGGTTCTAATTTCTCTACATCCTTTCCAACAGTTGTTATTGTCTGTCCTTTTGATTATAACCATCCTATTGGGTGTGAACTGGTAGCTCATTGTGGTTTTGATTTTCATTTCCCTAATCACTTATGATTTTGAGCATCTTTTCATGTGACTACTGACAATTTGTATTTTATCTTTGGAGATATGTCTAGTCAAACCCTTTACACATTTTTAAATTGGGTTATTTGACTTTTAATTATTGCATTGTAACAGTTCTTTATATATTCTGTATACAAATTTCTTCTCATGTGTATGGTTTTCAAATAAACATGCTATATTTTAAATATTTTAAAATATTATCTCCACTAGCCACTTTTAGCTCTTGGAATATAGGAATAATATCTTGCTTCCCCATATTCTTCATACATATGCAATAAACAACTGTGATGAAAGATGTGTAATTCCTAAGAGGGAGCTGCCTTAAGCACAATTGAAAAGTTGAGGTAAATCATGTATATTGTCACCTTAACTTCCAGTGAGCTTGTACTTTTCTGCTTTTCAAAAGATTATTACTTCTGGAAAGACACCTTACCTTCTATCAGGCACTGCTTATAGTTCCTTCCCTGTGATCACTCTGTTTTTACCTCTGGTTCTTACTTATCCTTTCAAAAACTGTCAATCAAAGTTAGGACTCCTATCTTTTTCATCTTTTTGTTCTCTACATTACAATAGATGGAGATCCAATAAATATTTGTTAGAGGTCCTCACACTCTTTCCCAGACTTTCAGAGCATCCTGGTACATTGTCCCTTCCTGTCAGTGTAAGTAAGTTCTTGTTTGCAAGAACAGAAACAGACTCTGGCTAAATTAAGCACAGGGAAATTCATTGGATATATAACAAACACTCCCAGAATCAATCAGATATGGACAATCAGGCTTGAGAATGGATGGGAACAAAGGGAATCTGGCAAACTAATAAATAGGAAGAAGAACCACCATCTTTTAGGCAGAACATTTTCTTCAGGATGACAATTAACTGCTGCAATCCAGATGAATGTCCTTTAGCCATTCTGTCATGTGGTTCTTAAAATCTCAAGAAATGGGTCTCATTGTTCACCCATATGCTCATCATCTGGTTGTACTATAGAATTGGGGGTACAAGCTAGAGACTCCACAATACACTTGAGAACCTAGGATTTGGTAATCTCTTGGCTGAGTGCTAGGGAAAAGGGCCAGCAAAAACAGATGTGGTCTCAACCTGCACATGAAGCTTAAAGTATAGGAGCTAGACACCCATCTAAGTAAGCACACAAATTAAAAATAGTGATAAGTATAAGGAAGGACACGGGATCTGATCCAATTTGGCAAGTCAGAATAGGATTTCCTAAGGAAGACCTATTTGGGCAATTTGAAGGAAAAATAAAATCATTAGGTGAAAGACATATGGGAGGCGTTCTGGGCAGAGAACAGAAAGTAAAACGGCCCTCACATGTAAAGAACATGATGTGTTCAGAATCTGAAAGAAACCAGTAAACTGGAATAAAGAACGTGAGGAGGCATGTAGCGGGTAAGAAGACTGCATCTGATATTCTCTGGAGCGAGGATATCCAGAGCTTCAAAGGACCTGTTAAGGAGTTCCTTCTTTACCTTAAGGGCAATGAGTTAAGGGTTTTAAGAAGGGAGATAATAAAAGAAGATTTGTATTTTTAATCAATTCACACAGATTTTTTGTGGGAGAAGGCCCAGAAATGTACAGGGAAATCGGATTAAAAGATTACTGTAGGAGCCCTTATTTGAATTTGGGTGGCATCCAGTGAGAAAGAATGGGGCCACTATATAGATTTAAGGCACAGAAGTAATATCAATGGGACTTGGCGATGGAGATGGCAAGGGATAAATTGTCAAGGATAAAAATGAAATGTGTATGCCATTCAATGAGAGAGAGCTGACACCAGAAGAGGACAAGGAATGGGAGAAAGGTTATGGTTTTAAATGCTGGCTATACTGAATTTGAGGACATATTTTTTTAAGACCTCAGTGGAGATGCAGGTAGAGAGTTGGGTATATAGATCAGGAGCTAGGAATTTTACTCATCTTGGAAAGTCAATGAGGGGAAAAACTTTTAAGCTTGCTAAAGTTCATAAAGAGATAAAAACAAAAAAACAAACAAAAAAACCCCTCATTACGAGTAATTACCTTATCAAAATTAAATACATGACCATAATTAGTCACAAGATGGTAATACATTTCCTAGACATTCCTGTGAGAGTATAGGAATAAAATAGGAGCACTCCTAATTAATAACCATTTCTTTCAAAAAAGCCAGAACAGGCTTGTCCTTCCCTACTCAATCACTTCAGTCACAGCAGTAAACAATTCCTTTGGCTGCTATTCCCAAACCATTCATTCTTTTCTTTACTGATCATCAAAAATATGTATGATGCTTCCCAGAGCTTTAGTTATTTATAAGCTTGTGTTTGGGTCAGGTGTGTTTCTATGTATTTGTGTTTTTCCACACTCTTTCACTATATTATAATACTTACAGAGAGCACTCAGTAGCAACGTTTGTTGTTATTTTCTAAAGAAATTATATAATCATAAATCCTTGAGTATAAAAGTAGAAGGTCTCAAATAAAATAAAACTGACAAACAGAAAACCAAATAGGTCATGGAACTTGATGATCTTAATAGTCACATAACTATCATGCTCTTTGCTAAGTCTGACCATCCACTCAGCTCCGTTTGCTTTCTGGTTTCCAAAGCATGAGTAAATATTTACTTACCTTATTCATCTTTGTTAGCTTTTAAGTCTCTTGGGAAAAGGAATAGTTCTTTAAAAATAATTCCTTATCAGAGCCTCTGTGGGAGTTTGAGTTAGAAATCATAACTCATTTTAAATGATGGCATTTGGATTTAGAAATGGAACTCTTGACAGTAGGAAAATTTTCAGGGTCAGTCTCTGTAGCCAAAACTTTTATTCAGGCAAGAGATACTAATTTAGTGTTCTACTGAACTTTAAAATTTAAAATTTGCTATTTACCAGAAGGATCCTTTTATTTTATACTGCATATATGATCTCAATTTCTTGAATTTAAAAAAATGAGTTAAGACAACTTTAAGGTGCTATGGGAATGGAGTCTCAGAGTAATGAAATAATTTTGCCTGGATCATAGAAACATGATGAGACAGAAGTAGAACTAAACATTGGGTCTCTTCACTCTTAATACAAAGTTTTTCTCATAACATCATGAAGTGAGTTTTGATAGAAAGAATGTCCAAGAATAAGACATTGCAAGAATAGGGAGTATATGCCCATGTGTTAGTATTCATCTCTGCTCTAAAACCTAAAACCACTTTACTTTTTCCACTCTGCCACTGCTACTATCCATCCCCCAAACCCTTACACTAACCAACACTTGAAATTTCACCTTTAGTATGCCATTACTTTATATTAAATTTCTATTTCTTGATGCAAATACTTCCAGGAATGGTAGGTAATTAAACCTAATATTTTACACATCTACACTAAGTATATTTGAAAGATTAGATCTGACCACCAGAGGGTTAGAAAAAGGATACATTGGGATGGTGAGGAAACCAGTTCAGGATAGAAGAGGAAAAGTAAGGAGAGGTTCAGAAGACATGGAAACAAACTCCGGGAGTAATTTTGCCTCAAGCCATGGTTTTACATTTTTACTGAACAATCCTCACGTTATTTTTTGTTTTGTTTTGTTTTTGCCATTCTGGCACAGATTTCAATATTCTAGGACATTTAATTTAAGATCAATCTCACCGATAACTGAAAAAACTGAATGCAGATACACTCTGCACAAACAGATCTCTCACTTAGAAAATTGGGGGTGAAACATATTTCACACTTTAAAACTACACGACATTTGAGCCGATTGCTTATTGTGAGGAGAAATCATAATCAGAGAACCAGAGTTCCTGCCCTTTGTTTCTGTTTCCCCAATGGATTTGATAAAAATGGAAATGTCTTTTAAGCTAATGAAATTTTGTACATTTTGGCCATTTATTTAAGTCTGTATCCATGACAGAAAAGATTTTACCTGCTCGATGACTTAATAAGTTTTTATTAGAGCAGTTGCAGGTTTAGAGAAAAATCATGTGGAAAATGCAGAATTCCCATATACCCTCCTCCCCCACCATCCGCAGTTTTCCCTATTATTAACATTTTTGCATTAGTGTGGTAACTTTGTTACAATTGATGAAACAGTATTGTTATAATTATATTATTAACGATAGTCCATAGTTCACAATACGGTTCACTTTTTGTGTTGCACAGTTCTTTGGATTTTTAAAAATTTATTCTGGTAACATTTATACAACCTAAAATTACCCATTTTAACCACTTTTAAGTATACATTGCTGATGGCATCTTGATGAATGATACAGTATATAAGTCCACAGTTTTAATGTGGTGAAATTTTGACAAGATGTTATTCCTTACCTTCCTCATCTCAAACCCCTTTCCTCCTTAACTCTGTTTCAAGGTAGGATTAGAAGTGACTCCTAAGAGTACTATTGCATTGACTTTGCTCTTTTTTGTGATTTAGAGAGATATTTAATTCTTGAAGTAGATGGCTGAATACTCCAGACCTTGATGACTGTCAGGTTAATTTTACTTAATTAGTAATGGTTACAAATACTATCTTTAGAAGACATGAGGTGATTTTATTGAACTCTATAAAAAACCATAAATATTTAAATATTATATTGTCTACAGCCACATAAGAAACATAATCAGATAATTGCATCTGAGATAATCAAAGCAACTAGTTTTTGGGTGGAAAAAAAACCCTCAAATGTTATTTTTTTAATATAAAAATCAACATACCATTATGTCCCCCCTTTGAAGATACATTCAAGTCTCAATCCTCAGTATGGTGAAAGTGACCTTATTTGGAAATACAGTCTTTGAAGATGTAATTAGTTAAAATGTGGCCAAACTTGAGCAGGGTGGATCCTAACTTAATATGACTGGTGTCCTTATAAGAAGAGGGAAATCGGCACTCACAGACAGACCCAAGGGAGATTACTATATGACGAATGAGGAAGAGTTGGAAATGCTGCAGCTGCAAGCCAAGGAACCTAAGATTGTCAGCAAACTTCTAGAAACTAGAAAACGCAAGGAAGGCTCTCTCCTACAGATTTCAGAAGGAGCATAGCTCTGCTGGTACCTTGATTTCAGACTTTGAGCCTCCAGAACCATGAGACAATAAATTTCTGTTGTTTTAAGCCAACTAATTTGTGGCACTGTGTTACGGCAACCCGAGGAAAATGGGACAATAATAAAACATTAAAATTATCTCTTATTACAACTATTTCTTGGAAGTCTTCCTGGAGTCTGAACAAGTCCACTGTTGAGCAATGGCAAAAAATAAAAAGGAATATAGACAAATGAGAAAAGAATTATGAAAGATATCATGGAAGAAAAGAAAAAAAATTAAATGCTTAAAGTTAATTACAAACATATCAGTGATTTCAATGAGGTTGGGTCCACATAGTCTACTAATATAATAACAGTAATAATAAGCCTGATGGAGAGGAAATCAAAACATGGAATCACATGCACACATATACACTAGAAATATCTAAATAAAAGTATCTACATCACCTTGAAAGCAAAGTATCAAAAGATACTGATAAATTCTCTTTTGATTCTTTATTTGACCAAGTAGACTAAAAGAAGAATTAACTTGTGATGTATTCCAAGTCTGCTCTTTAAGGGAATATTTGGGCAAAGATCAGAGGAGACTCCTTTCTCTTTACTGAACCCAAAGGTAATTTGATTTTTTTTATGCTATCAAGAGATTAAGAACTCCAAGAAACAGTATCAAGCAAAAATATCTTTTCACCAATGTCTCTTTTATGTATTACTCAAGAAAAATTAATAATAATTATCAAATATCACCCACACTGGTTCCTAAGCTCTCTGCCTGTGAGGTTGTTTTCTTTTGTTTTAAAGGTTCAAACAAAAAGAGATCTAAGACTACCCTTCTCCTTTCTCAACTTCTTTAGAGAATAGAGGGAAAAATGCCTGTCCAAGGAATATATTAGCCATTCTTTCCAAGTGGCAAAGTGTTACAAATCTCTTAAAAGCAATTTCTCATGTGGGGTTCTGAAAGGCAGGTTTCTTCTCTAACAGAAAGATTAAAAAGCAGCCAGTGGCAATTTATAATGCTCCTTTTTTTTTCCATGTGGAAGAAATTCCATATAGCAAATGGCCGCTATTCTTGACATGTAAGAAAGGATTTTCTAAGGGTCTTCAGTCATCTCTCCCATTTTGGAACTTGTAGAAACCAGATAGTCCTGATTGCTAATGCTGGGGAA
This sequence comes from Tolypeutes matacus, assembly GCA_026826555.1. NCBI lineage: Eukaryota > Metazoa > Chordata > Mammalia > Cingulata > Chlamyphoridae > Tolypeutes > Tolypeutes matacus. The sequence continues at coordinate 26,856,990 of JAKSZT010054304.1, forward strand.
AATATCTTTGCTAAGTTTCACCCTCTGCCCTTAGAGAGTTGAGCTGCCCTCCCTTAGGGAAATTTTGAAAGGAATGCTTCCATCTTTCTTTACTAACTCTTCTTCCCTAGGCAGAAGATATGGCTACACTGCGTGTCTGACGTGCATGGGTTGGGTAGAGTAGGAGCAGCATTTTTCCAGTGGGTGGGTTCTAGTGTTAAGGGTAAGTACAGTGTGTTAGTTATCTCTTCCTTCGGTTCTGTTTGTAGAACCCGTGCAGAAATGCATGCTTGAGCAATCTTTCTGCATGTCTATCCCCAGCTCCCATAATGCAGGTTGGGACAGCCATTTTCACAGTGTTCCAGCTTTCTGTGACGGAATGGCAATGGGTGTGGTGTCTTTAGTTTAGGGGAGAGAAAGTATAAGTTCAGGCCTTAACTGTGTTTTCCCTAAGGGCACATCAGAGGTTGTGTATAGGGGTTATACAGATTAGCAAAATTGGTGCTTTCTTTCTTAACTGGCTCTTGTGCAAATGTGCTATCTTCTTTCAGTCTGAATTCCAGAAAGAAGAGGAGCAAATGACATCTCTATTCCTGGGGGCTATAACAATTTTAAAACACCGCAATACTCATTTCGTAATTTTCGTGGTATTTTCCATGTAGTGTAAGGCCAACTAAAATCATAAATTTTTTAGTGTTGAAATCAATAATTTCAAAATGTTTTCAGGGCTTGACATGCTGAGTTCAGAGATCCAATAATGTCTGTTAAAATCTTTTATGGGTCGGGATAGGTTTTTATAAGGTAATATAAGAATTAGAATCAGAATTAGAATTTTTCATTACTCCAAAATTAGAATTCTAATTATTCTAGAATTAGAATTTTTCATTATTGCATTTCTCATCAGAATGTATCCCTCTTCTTTTATTCATTATTTCTGTGGAAGGCACCATTATTAAATACTATTGTTCCATCCAGCCAGCCATCCAGCTATCCAGCCAGCCAAACAGTCATCCACCCATTTAATCGAACATTTAGTGCAAATCAAGCATTGTGCTCAACAGAAACATCTCTAGAAACCATATCTAGCTGGAAACTCAGGCATTATTCTAGAGTTCTTCCTTCCACTTATTTCCCACATTCAATCAGTTGCCAAATTCTATAGATTTTACTTTCTTAATTCTATTAGATTATATTCCTTTTCTTTATTCCTACAGCTACCATGTGATCCAGCTCCTAACCACATGTCACTTGGAGTGCGCTAATAGTCTGTAAATCAGACAGCAGGATTTTAAAAAGAGGCTGAGATCAGGAACAGGAGTGTTTTCAAATGAGAGCAGGCTTTGGATCCCTGGAGTCTGAAGTGTTTGGGGCCGAGAGGTAGAGGGGAGGATGGAGAAGAGGAAGGCGATGGCCCCAAAATAACTATTGAATCAGTATTTGACTTTCTTCACTCTAGTTCCCTTGCATTCTGTTTTTTTTATTGCTTAAAATTACTTTGCAAAGAGGAGAGCTGTCTGGACATTAAAGTGGTTATTTATGGAAGTTAAGAGATTGCTGAGAATGAGTGTCTGCATTATTTCCTTATTTTCAGGCCTATGCCTATTTATTTTTTGAGCAAAGGGACAGTAAATGGGTCTCAGTAGGCACCAGAAGGAGGAGTGGATGCTATTGAAGAAGAGAGGATAATAATGAAAGAGAGATTGGAGATCCTGAAGACGAACATCTGAGCACAAATGTGACAATTTTGCTTGTGGCTAGTTCTGATTGTCATTTCCTGGAGAAAAATTGGTTTGTGTTGGTTACCTCAGGGTTCTCTGAGACAATCCTGCTTAAACTATGGGTATCAGAATTCATTTATATCTTGGTGAATTATACAACGTACTGGAAATTAATAAGGCACTTTTTTTTTTTTTTCCCAAAATAGACTATAAAGTATCTATGAAAGCACACTGGGACTCCATTCAAAACAATGGAGCTGCATCAGTTATTCTGAGTGAGCAAGGCTTTCCTATTCCGTTTGTGTCAGAGTTCTAGATCCCCAGAACAGGATATTGCAGTTTAAGTAATTCCCTTCGGGAAAGGGAACTAGTCATGTTGTTACTTTTTAACCACAGACAAGCGTTGAAATAACTGAATAGGGTATTCAGAAACCTAATGAGCTATGCTGTAAATACTACTGAAACTTCAATTTCAAGGCAGGACATGGCTATTAGGCAGTCTTTTTCCTGAAGGGCATGCAAGGTTATTCACACTACTGACTCTTAATTACCTACCATCCCCCCCCTCAGCTTCCACACTAAACACACTAAGAGATTTTTAGTGCGATATAACTGCTTTGAAATAGCTATGTTCCTACAGTATGAACATAAATTGCTCACTATATGTATCATATTTGACAATATATCATGAATCAACCTGTCATTGAAACTCTACCAGACACCTAATGTTTACATTGCCATGGCATCTATAGCAGCTGTCTGTAGACTTATGAACAATTGGATACAAAGGTAAAAAATGTCCAATAGTTATAGTTTCCTTCTCTTGGAACCTTTAATCATTAATCAAAAGTTTATGCAGGGAAGCGGCTGTGGCTCAATTGGTTGGGCTCTGGTTTACCACAGGGGTAGGCCCCGGGTTCCATTCCCCAGGACCCCTGGTGAAGGCAACCTGGCCGGCCCAATGCAGTGAGATGACGCAGCAAAGCAAGACAAGCAGACACAGAAGAATGCACAGCAAATGGACACAGCGAGCACGAGCAGCAAGGGGCGATTAAAAAAAAAAAAAAAAGACAAAAAAATATTCCCACAGTCAAAGTAAGTGATGAATGGACCACAGCTATGTTTACTGAATAATGCAAAAATACATTATGTTACTAGTTTACATTTACTTATTATTAAACACTCGTGAATTGCTAACGTTTATTGAATTGCAATCATTGGGTGGGTGTGGGTTGGGATGGGGGGAGTCATAGTAAGTGAGAGCAAGTGTCCTGATCCCAGGCATAACCGTACGGAACAAATAAGCCCATGTTCCTAGTTTCACTGTTATGAGAAAAGATGTAGGCTTTCCTCTATTATTCTCTCTCAAGCAGTGTTTTTTCGCATTCATTTTTTTAATGGTTAAAAATCCAAATTGCAGGTTATTGTCTTTTATATTTATCTCCAGCTAAGCCATTTTAATTATCCCATAATGGCTTTTTCAATTAAAGGGGAAAAAAAGAAGAGGAGATATTTGTACAGTTTTATGTTCTCTCCTCCCTACCTCACCATCACCACCGTCACCCTACTACACCCCATCCAGTGAATCTTGGTATCACTTGCCATGTTTGTGTGGTCTTGTAACACCATTCCACATGTCAGGCCAAGATGCAGCGGCATACTATGAAATGAAAGTCTTAATACATAGTTTGAATTTCATAGAGCAAAACATTGCCTATTTGTTCACAATACAATCACTTTACTTAAAGTTCCTATATAATTGCAGTCTGTAATGGTCCTTATTATGTGTGAAATTCTATGGTTTGGCCTGAGATGATTTTTTTCCATTTCTTTTGAAAAGTGTGAGGAACTTGATTCAATCGTATTTAAAAATATTTTTTCAGTGATAAATAAGGGTATGTTTGTAAACTATAAGAATATTAAATAAATTTATATGGCAATATATTTTTCTAGAGACTTCTAGGAAATAAATCCAAACAAAATAGTAAATGAATGGAAAAAAACAGTCTACTCAGTAAGAAGAGTCAAAACTTTCATAGAGGAGTTACATTTGAAGACTTTGTTCATTTAAAAATCTTTCATGACACTGGGAGCTTATTGGATGATAACACAAAGGCTGGTGATGTGACACCCCCTGCTGACCTGTGGGAGAATGATATATCATTACTTTTCAACAGTTTCTCTGACAGGCGAAGTCTCCAGGCCTTTCTCTACCAGTCATTATCATCATTGATGATATATTGCATTCCTTCCTCCCAGCTTACAATGAAAATTGGGAATTGTAGAAAAGCTCAGAAGTTGTTCTGAAATTCTTGCTCATTCTTATCCTTTACTCTGAGCTTCTATAGCTTCACAACTGTCCTGAAATTTAATTAGTTCAAATCATGTGTATGTTGTCTTGAAAGTATATTATATTGTCCATCCTGGATAATCTTAAATTATTTGGACCAATTTTATTAGAACAATTATACAGAAACATAAATTTTGGTCAGTAAATAATATAGTGCCAAGTCTAGAGACTGTTTGTTTTTTAGTTTCTTTCTTTCTTTTTTTGGTTAAGCATCTGGCTTAGTGGTGGTTCATGCACATAGATCTCTCTATGGGATTTAAGGGTCTTCTCAATTTTCCAGTGCTTAAAAGTGGGTACCAGAACCCTACTAACCAACCACTTCCATAAGAGAACTTCTGACTCAAAGCCTTTCTGAATAACACTTGGCTTACAGTTAGTGGTAGCCCTGGTTTTCTTCCAATGGACACAGACCTGAGGTAATTTTATGTATTTTAAATTCTTCCTTTAAGAAAAGTTAGTGATTTGCATTATGTGACTTTTAAAATGAAAAAGCTGAAGCTGGAATTTGATTCTGAGTTTTTATAAACTCCTTGAAGATAGGAACTGGGTCTTCCTAATCTTGCTAAACCACCAAGTAGGCATAGTTTTCTCTAAAGACATGGGTAAATTCCTTTGCCAATTGCAGGAATTAATGTTAAGAACTGAGGAAATTTCTATTCGCAGTCCCACAAAAATGTTGACTTTATTATGGTTTACCAATGCATATCATTTAAAAGTATATATTTTAGATCTCAAGTTTCTCAGTGCATTTCCTCAATGTATTTGGTTGAAAAGTACTTTTAAGACATTATACTGTGCCCCACATACATACTCGTAGATACATACTTTGGGCACATACTTATTGGAGTTAAAGAGACAATAAATTCAGGTTTAAAGTAACTCGATGCTTATAATAGAATAGGGTCTGGCACATAGGAAGGATCCATTGACATTTAGCTTTTATCTGAATACTCTACAGCAGCAGTTCCTGGAATGTGATACATAGGTCTCTGGGAGTTCCCAAGATCTTATCAGAAGGTCCACAAAGTCAAATATTTTCATAATAATATGAAGCTCTTATTTGCCTAGTAGTCGTTATTTAACCATTACTGGTAGTTATTGAGCTAGTAGTAGTTCACTTCACTATTAGTACTGGTGCTAGTACTAGTAGTCATTGTATCATTCACCACCATGTGATAACTCTTGAGTGTATGTCTTTTAAATATTCTGTGTGACAAAAAGGGAAGAACACATAAAACACATCTGCTGCTCACTGCAGTATGATGCTTTCTCTCAAGGAAAAACACTTGTATGATAGTTTTGCTTGGAAGCTAAACTACCTGCATTTTTCATGAAACATCACTTTTAACTGGAAAAATAACTGACAGGCAAACTATGGTTATTTGGATTTCAGTATCTGGTAGAATTTTCTCACAAAGGAATGGAGTAAGCCGGTAATCTCCAGAAAACAGGTAACAGAATTTGTTGCCAATAATAAAATTTGAGGTTTCACATGAAAACTAGAAATTTGGAAAACTTATATTACCATTGTGGGTTTGACAGCCTCCAAGTAGTTAAACTCTTTTATGATGATATTGGTGGTGATATCACAATCACAAATGTAATTTTTCATTTTGTGTAGTGAAATGTGCCAGCATTTAGAAAAGCTGCTTAAATCAATGAACCAATATTTTCTGCATAAGAAATACATTATGCTTTAAATTCATTCATAGATAAAAAAATTCATTCAATGTGCAAGTCAGAACAATGAATTCTAATATAAAAGAGCACAAAAGTTTACTGATATGATTCCAGATTACACATTTCAACTTACCTTTAAGAAACGACCACTTCTTGAGTTTTGGTGGTATCAAAGAAGAAAACACAAAGGTTTTTTTGAAAGACTATTAAATACTCCTCTTTTACTAATGATTAATCAGTGTGATGTTAGATTTTCTTCATATGCTTCAACTGAAACAGTTTATTGCAATGGACTTGATGTAGTTGCAGATATGGAAATCCAGTTATCTTCTATTATGCTAGATATTAAAAGGATTTGCAAAAAATGTCCATTAAGGCCCCTCTTCTCACTAATTTTGGGATGGAGGTTTGGAGAATACAGTCATTTTTCCTAAAATTATATTATTAATTTTATCATATAATGAATTTATTTTTTAAAATGAATAAGTAATTTTTTAAACATTTCTGTTTTACCCTCAAATGTAGTAAATATCAATAGCTATAACTCACAAAATCATAAGCTCTTTTGCATTGTCAATAATTTTTAAGGGTATAAAGCAGTCCTGAAACAAAAGCATTTGAGCACCAAGGGTATAGAATAAATGCCTATTATGTAGCCCTTCCTGGCCATATAATCTCTTCAGTCAAGGACCCTGGAAGATAGGATAAGAACTATAATTCTGTGCAGAAAATAAAGTGAAACACAGCAAAAACATGGGAATGAGAACTTGGCTATCAGAATTTGTATGCTTTGAACTAAGGAGGAAGGGACAATTGGTATTGTAATTAAAAGTATAACTAATTAATGAATAAAATGTTTTTGAAAGGTTATTTTTTTATTTCATTTCAATTAGAAAGTTGTCAATCTGCTGTTTACTATTGTCAATAGAAGGGTAAGTTAAAATGTTATAAAGTACCTAAGATAATATTCTTATCTTTGATCTAGAGATATCCATGAAGAGATTTAGGAATATATATGTATTTCAGAAAGTTTTGAAAACTTAAAAAAAAAAAAAATGTGCTGGAGGCCATGTCCATTACTGCTAGCTTCATAATGGCCGTTGCTTAGATTTTCTTCTCCACTTTGCAGACCAGAGTAGCTTCACTGCAGTCTTTGTTCTAATTTGTGCCTTTACCAGGCTGTAAGTCTCAATGTGTTCTTTAACTCCTTTTTCTATTTTATTTACAACCAGCTGTCAAATTCTACTGTTTCTTTTTTCTAAAATTGCCTAACATTTGTTCCTTTCTTCTCTATGCTACTGCCATCCTCAAATCTAGATGGTCAGCATTCAATGCCTAGATTAATAAAGCAGTTTCTTAGCTGGTCTAAGCACACTAAAAATCTTCCTAAAGCAGTGATTTGATCTTGCCACTTCCAAGCATAAAATTCTCTAGAGGTTCACCATCATGCATAAAATAAAATTCCTCAACTGAGATTGCAGGGACACTCAACTCTCTAATATTTCACCCCAAACTGTCTATTATGAAAATCTTTCTTTATAGCTCATCATGAACCTGGGAAGCTTTCCCGATGTCCCTCATAAGACATGCCTCTGCCTGACATTAGGGCTTTGGTTTTGTTTTTCTCCACATAGGAATATCTCCTCCCTCTTCTAGTTGCAAGTCCCATTCTCATTCCTTGTCCAAAATTCAAATCACAACTTTTCTTTGACGCGTTCTTCCCATTATTATAGCACTTAGGGAAAAAAATTAAAATATCAATAACTAATATGAATACTCATTCTGTGTCATGCCTTGTTTTAGCAACTTACATATGATATTATCTCATTTACTAATACTAATGCTAGGTATTATGGGTGATTTAAAGCCGTTAATACATGATTTTATTCATAGAGGCAGTATTTTAAGCAATAGGCTTTGAAGTTAGAAGACTGAATTCACATTCCACTTATGGTTAAGGGAGTTTGCAAAAGTCATATCATTGTTTTGTATTTTGGTTTTCTCATCTGTAAAATGGGGATGATATTAGCATTCACAAGGATCACTGAAAGGATCAAATAAGAGAATGTCCCTTGTAAATAGTAAAGCTCCATAGACTGCTTATTATTACTGTTTTCATTATTGCCATAAATATTATCACTTTTGTTTCATAGTTTCAGTGTGTGTGTGTGTGTGTGTGTGTGTGTGTGAAAGAGTTTCTAAGCTTTTTGGAAAGAAGTGTTGAGTCATCTTTTGCTTTTTGAACCTCCCTTGGTAACTAATACATAATAAAGGTTTGAATAAGTCTTGTTGAAAGCATAAATGAATTTTTACTCAAAAAAGTAGAAGGGCTGTGGTAACCCATGATTGCAGTCTTGGAATTTTTTGCTTGTTTTTTTTTCAAGAAAAAATTAAGGAGTGGGGAGAGGTTAGCAATGTGGAGACTAATGCTGCTTTCATTAAGGGATTGTCTCACAGTGACGAAAACTGTCTTACTATTGAAATCTTTTTTAGCCACAAGAACTTTTAAAATATTCCAAGATAAATAATTTATAGATCCTACGTGAAGAATGGGCCAAAATTCTCTGCTGGGAAGGAATGAACCAAAAAAAAAAAAAAAAAGGAGACCAAATATGAGTCAACATGAAAAATAAAACTATAATAGAAAATAACTAAGTTTAGCTAAATTCTGGAAAAGTAGCTTACCTCTTACAAAAAATAACTTCTTAAAGATATTAAAACTGGAGTCATCTATGCAGTTAAGCTCCTAATATTCAATGACTGGAAGATCGGCAGCTTATATGAAAGATTAGAGCACTATCAGGAAACCAGAGTGAGATTAATAAATTTCTGTGCTTCCATAATTAGAAGAAATGTTATTCAATTTCAAATAACAAAAAGCAGATTTGAGACAACATATAATACAACTAAAATTAAATTCTTATCCAAGGGGAATTTGTGAAGATAGAAGATAGAAGCTGGATTAGGCTGGCAAGAAAAGGAATAAAGAACCATCTAAGTACATGTATGTTGGGAGAGAGAAATTGAGGAAATGAGTGTAAACAGAGGGACTGAGTTAGTATGATGAAACTAGAGGGCATACATAGGAGGAGGTTGGCCTGCTTGTCTCCACCTAACCACCTTTCTCCAATCTTTATAGCCAGACCCATCTAACTCCCATGAAAAGTGCTCGGCTCTGCTTTAGACTCTGGAGACAAATCAAGGGAAATGTAATGAGCCCTGAGTTAATAGTTTTTTGGCTCAGCTTCAAGTAAAAAATGTTGCTAATCCTTTTCTGACTTTGTAACTTACCTAACTCTAATTTTCTGCTTTTTATATGAAGGAAACATATCCAGCTTTTGTTCCCTTGATCCTTAGTTCCTACGTCCACTTTGATGTCCTGCTCATGATTGTTCATACAATTTCTCATTTCTTTTCTTCTCAGCAAACTTGCAACCAATTCTTCCAAGTCCATGGTCCTTTTTGCTTTGCTCACACAATATAGGAAAAATATTACAAGGCTATAAACCAGGTAAGTTGGAAAAGTACATACTATATTATAAATTTAATTTTCTTCCCACTGAGGAAGGAATGGACATTCCAGGAGAACAAATGAAAGGAAGTTAAGAAGAATATTGGATCCTTTGTAGGTTGACACCGAAGCATGGGGCCCACAAGCAAACCCATCTGCACCTGACCTATGAAACCAGTACAGCCAAGCTCTGTGACAGCTCCATGGAAGTCAAAGCAGTAGAACCAACACTTCAGGATCACATTCTAAGCTTGTGGTGGTGTGAAAGAGCTAACCTGTGCTCCACAACCTCTTTGGAAGCATGATTAATGTATTTATGTTTTCAGTGAATATTTCTGCAACACCTGCTACATGCCAAACAATGTGTTAGCTATTAGGGATCCACAGATGAATGAGGAATGAATTCCGACTTTAGGAGTTCACTGTCTTGGAGGGTGAAGAGAGAAGATGAGATTGTGGTGATGCATAAAAGGTTATTAAGACAGAGAGGTGAAGAAATTTTGTGTCTGGTGAAATTCCGCCACTGAATAGTCATGACAATAAATGTCAGCAGTAATTGGGAAACATTTTTATTTTAAAGTTTTTACTTTTTATCTCCTTAAGAAAAAGCACGATGTAAGAAAAATATAAGGATAATAACGAAATCAAAGATAATCTCTAGTTTAAAACACTTGTAGGGAAGCGGCTGTAGCTCAATCAGTAGGGCTCCCGTTTACCATATGGGAGGCCCCGGGTTCGGTTCCTGGGGCCTCCTGGTGAGGGCAGGCCCGCCCGCACGGCGTGGTTAGCTGACCCAGCGAGCACAAGCAGCAAGGGGGGGATAAATGAATAAATAAATAAAATCTTTAAAAAAATAAATAAATAAATAAAACACTTGTAGTGTAGTTTGGAAAAGTAAAGACAAATATTCAGGGACATGAAAAAGTTATAGTCAACTTTAGTTAGAAAGTTTACTAAACTGATCAAGTTTAATTCAAAAGTATCAGTGACATGAAAAAGTTAATTAACTATAAAAATTGTAATATGGTACAGGTTGGAAAAAAACTGGTAAAGGATATGCTTCTAGGGTATTCTCATTTAAAGGTGATTGAAAAACACTTTGAAAATACGGGAGTTTTTTAAGCAGATCTTAAAGGTAGTGATGAAATAAATTCTTAGCTTATTGCTAAATGTACAGGCTAGGTAATGACCTCTGTTAAGGAACAAGAGCAAATAATAAGTTTGGTTGAAGGATTGCAATTAAGTGTTGTGATTAAAGCTGAGGGTCAAACTGCTGATTAATAAAATAATTGATCCTTATTATTCATGAAGTCCATATGTGCAAATTTGCCCACTTGCTAAAATTTATTTGTAATCCCTAAATCAATACTCAGGGCACTTTCATGGTCATTTGCAGACATGGACGAAGTGGCGAAAAATTTGAGTAACCTGATGTACACCATCCCAACTGAGGCTGACCATGGCTGTGCTCGGTCTTCTTATTTCAGCTCTTATACGATAAACAAATGTCCTTGTTGCAGTATATTTATTGCCACATTTTCTACATTTTTTTTTTTTTTTTGTGGTGATTTTGCTGTTTAAACTGGCCTCCAAGTATAGCTCTGAAGTGCTGCTTAGTGTTCCTAAGCACAAGAAGGCTGTGATGTGCCTTACAGAAAAAATACATGGGTTAGATAAGCTTCGTTCAAGCATGAGTTACAGTGTTGTTGGTTGTGTTAGATATTAAAGACTCAATAATATATCATATAAGGTATCTTCAAACAGAAGTACACATAAAGCAAGGTTATGTATTGATTGATTGATGAAAATGTTGTAAGGAGAGGCTTGCAGGAACCTAACCATTTATTTCTTCTAGGAGCAATGGCTCAATATTTGCTAAGTCAGTGTCAGTAGAGGTTTTTAGAATATAACTACAAATAAGGAGAATCTACTGTATGAGTTAAGGCCTGGAACAATGAAGATAATGGGTGACCTTGGATTATGGGCTCATGTGGATCTAGGGACTTGTGCGGCAACCAGTGGGGCAGGTCTTGAGAGTTTAGGAATCTGCTGAGAATAGATGGGATTGGCAGCTGTGAGACCGGGGAGCCATATGTGTTTATGGTTGAATAAATGAATGGTAGAATAACTAGAGGATGGTTTGCTCCAATCCTTTGTGAAATGAGGCAAGGAAAATAAATAAAATAATGCAAGCTAAAGTGTGAAGTATATCTAGCATGTGCAAGGTGCTTAACTTGCATTATGCCCATTAATTCTCACAGCAAGTCAGTGTGGCGTAGAGGGAGATCACTGACCCTTTAGAGCAGGGGTTCTTTTTTTTTTTTTTTTTTTTTTAAAGATTTTATTTATTTATTCATTTATCCCCCCCTTGCTGCTTGTGCTCGCTGGGTCAGCCAACCACGCCGCGCGGGCGGGCTTGCCTTCACCAGGAGGCTCCGGGAACCGAACCCAGGGCCTCCCATATGGTAAACGGGAGCCCTACTGATTGAGCCACAGCCGCTTCCCGAGAGCAGGGGTTCTTAACCAGGGGTCTGTGACCTTGAATTTTTAAAAAATCAACTAATTATCTTTATTTTTTCTGATATCTAACTGAAACCTAACATTTCCTTCACTTATGAATGTATGCAATAAATAAATTACAGTAGTATTCATTTACCGGCAAACCTGACTGGCAAAGGGGTCCGTAGAACAAAAAAGTTTAAGAACCTGTGCTTTAGAGACTACCTGAAGCTCAGAACTGATAAAGAACAGCAGCAAGGTCATGCACCTAGGGCTGGGCAGGACTGGAAGCAATATGGGTTCTTTCTGCTGCCTCACATCCTAGACAGTTTGTCCATAGCATGGATGGTTTAAGCCCACAGATATTGGTGCAAAAAGGAAAATTTCCTCCCCAGAAGCAGATAGTTCCTGATAGCTATAAAGTTTTAATTTGATTCATTTGGCAATGGGATACAATTTAACCTTTTGAATGACAGGCTATAATGTAATATGTTATGATGGAAATGATCCTTGAGATCACTATTCTCACTACTCTGTCCACTCTTTACAGACTGAATTATAGAGAGACTGGTTAGGAGTTTATAACCATCCTCCAGTTGAAAAGTTATGAAGAGTTAGCATGCAGCGCTAGAAATAGAAAATAAAGGAAAAATAATTTAGAAGATACTGAGCAGGAAAAATTGACAGAACATTAAGTGTCATTAGATGTGGGATAACAAGGAGAGAGTTTATTAAAAAATAACTCCAAAGTTATGAGCTCACGAATATTAAGAGCATTAAGGAATTTGGGAAGGCACTTAATTTGAGGAAGATAATATATGCTTCATAAAATTTATTGTAATTTTTTGATATCCTAAGATTCACTTAAAAATCATGGAATGAGTGAATGCAAATCAGTGCATAATCTACGTCTGAAGTTTCTTACCTGTAAACTGAGTAAGCTTCCTTGGATGATCTCGAGGGTCAGTGTCCCCTCTAAAACTGTAAGATCCTTGTGAATCAGAGTAGTTCCTTTTCTTTGTCTATTCTTTTCCATCTCTCTTGTTATTTCAAAATGATGGTCCTGGAAGTCACCATTTGTTTAAATGATGTTTGCAAACATTTTAAAAATCAAGTATATCATTAGAAATCTTTCCCAGAGTTTGTGCACATAAAGTGCATTTTTTTGGTTTGCAGGAACTGGAAATGTTTATGACTTTGCTCCTTGTCTTGAGTAAGCATTGCTCAACACAGCCACCTGATTTTCTTTTTTATTTCTGAGGATGGGGCTGATCTGTTTGCTATTGTGGCTTCTTCCACAGCAATCACTTGATCACTTTGGCTACTGTGAAAGGTTGGAGGCAAAATGTGTGAAAGTGGAGAAGATTATGTGTATATGTACATGTGTACATTGAAAATATAACTACTTGCTCTTAATATAGGTGATAAGGAAATGTTTTATGGTGAGTTGTATTAACTGAAGAATAGGAAAAGGTAGGATAATGATTTTTCACACTATTATGCAGAAAAAGAACTCTGGATCCTTCCAGCCTGGTGAAGTCTTCCTTCTTGGTGATCAAACTCATCATATAACTGGAAACTTTTGTACTGTTGGAAAAGTATTAAAAGAGCAAGCTTCTCTATCCCTTCTGAATAAGGTTCTAAAGCACTGTTCCCAGACTTTTGGATATCATGGAGCAGGAGATCACGTCCCAATTTGACCAAAAACAAATAAATAAAAATTTGGACCCCATTTTGATACTGATAATTAAGAAGGACACAATCTCAAAATAAATGGCATGTCTTCTAATTCCTCTGAAAGGACAGTAAATAACACTTTTATGTATATAATTTTCCTTATTGTTCTTGTGTGTCCACAAACTATAACATTTTTGTCATATCAACATTGGTCCAGAGACTGAATTTTGCAAATCTCAACTCTACCTATCACAGACAAAGGATAAAACAGGTAGTGCCTTTATCTGTAAACCAAATATATCCACAGGCACTTAAGGGTATTAATTCTACAGCTGTGTTCTTCATTCCTCCAAAACATTCCTCCAGCACCAGGATAGACTTGAAGGAGGCTTAATTTCTCTGTTAATGAGGAAGCAGCATTGGTTGCTTATTTCTCCAAGAGTATTCCTTTGTGTAATATGATGGCTACTGGATTGTAAACTTACCCCAGCAGAATGCCTGGATGAAACACAGTTCTGATGAGTCATCATGCTTTCATACAAAGACACTGAAAAGTAACCTCAAAATAGGAACAGGAACTGAAAATTTCCTATTTTAAGACTTCACTGACTTGTACTATTTTTCTAAGGAACATACACATAAAACGAATTAGCTGAGTATATATTGACTTAGATTGAAAACATTTAGAAAATAATGATCAAATTTGCACCTCTGAAGACCTGTTGTTTCATATACTAGACATTTTTTTTTTTTTTTTTTGATTTCACAAATATGAGTGGAAAGAAGTGATGAGAAAAGTTGATGAGTAATGGCTTCTTTTTAACTTTATTCGTGTTTACAAACAGTTCAACTGGTGGGAGAGAGCTTTGGCAACAGGAAAATGAAATTTCCATCTCTAAATAAAGCAGGCTTCAGAAAGTTTATAAGTTCAGTATTAACTTGGAAAAGAATAACACTAACAATCGTCTGACTAACACACGAAGATATCTTTCATCATTCCTTGCACTTTTAGAGTGAAATGAATGCTAAAATTACCAGGTAAAGTTTTGCCCTATACAAACTGCTGGTATTGGTTAGACCTGTTTCAAGTTACATATGTTTTTTTTTTAAAAAGAAACAAACAAAAAGCTATAGGTTTGGCCCTGGCAGATGATGTCTTGGACTGTCGAGCATCGCAGGCACACGCATGCTGCTGTGCCATGCCTGTGGGGAAAAGAGGAAGTGACTCTCTACACTCAGTGCTCACACACCCGGGGCCACTGAGAATGGTCTGCAGTTGGCCATTCCTTCCAAGGGCTACTCTTCCGGCGTGACCTCGACAGGTTTGGTCCCTTGGGGGGCGGCCCTATGGTGTAGCGTCTGAGTTGGATTTCTCTGTAGCTGGGACACCATGAGCAATACCCTTATACACTGATTTTCAGTTTCTTCGGCTGTAGGATGGAGGTCCCAGTGTCCTTCGGCGTTGTTGCGGGGATTATAAAGATGCGTGTGTATACAGAGCCTCTGGCAGGCTTGGGGTGCGATGGGATTAACCAGCAGAGGCCTGGCTTGCAGGTCTTGTGGAAACCATGGTGTCCTACGTCTGTCTTCAGAGGACTTGGGCAAGTGTGACGGCGCCGTTGCTTGAGATGCCCCCAGCTGGGGTAAACTGCTGTGTCCAGTCCGGCACCCCCACTCCCCATGTGGGCTCAGAGTGCACACGGACCAGGGCCTGGGGTGGGCCGGAGCCACCTCCCACCTCCCGGTGAGAAAGAAAGGCCATGGAGACAGTTTAGGTTGTCACAACCAGACTGGGGGAGGGCTGCTGCTGGCTTCCAGTGGGCAGAGGCCTGGCCGCACCACGTCAGCCGCGCCGAGGCAGAGAACGTAGGCTCAGAGCAGCAGTCCCAAGTCCACCCATCCTTCCCTGTGTTTTAGGCCTTCGGAGGAGTCTGAGCGGAAGTGCGGACTAGGCGTGCTTCTCGGGGAACCGGACCTGGAAGCCACGTGGCCACTGCCCCTCCAGGCGCTGCAGCTGTGGCTGCTGTGACCCAGCTGTGTGGTGGGTGGCTGCGAGGAAGAGGCGCCGACTATGCTGAGTGCTCTTGGACCGTGAGCCCCCAGAATGCTGGCAGCCACACAGCCCCAGCACATCCCCCACTCCCCCCCCCCAAAAAAAAGAGTCTTAGGCTTTGAAATCAGGAAGACATGAGTTTGGATTTCGGCTCTAACACTTAGTAAGTGACCTTGGGCAATTTAATAAATGTATGCCTTATAATTTCACATTCATAAAAAAATGTGGATAATACCTTGTAGCCAATACGGCCGGAAGTTAAATGAGATAGCACAAATATGCTGTCTAGACTCTCAATAGAAGATTATTATTCTCCTCTCATGTTTGTTCTCACTTTTCTAACAGCCAATCCACTCTTTCCACTCATTGCCTTTGGATGTCCAGGATCTCCATACATCTGTATGATCAAGATTATTTTAACTAAATCTTTGCCAAATCCACAGTTAATTGAAGAGGCAAGTTTTTATGTGAGAATTAATTTAAAGTTAATTTTGCCATGTTTCCTTGTTTTCTCAAAGGAAACGGCATAATATATAAAAATAAGTTATTCTTTAATAAATTATGGTATGCTAATACATTTAATATTATGTGACCATTCAAATATTTTATGGCATGGAAATATTTTCCTAATGTGATATAAATAGAGAAAAAGAAGAGATTAAAAACCAGTGTATACAGTATAAAGCCATTAACATAAATACATGCAGAGAGAAAAAAGACCAGAAATATACACAACAAAATGTTAACCATTGTTACCTCTGGGTGGTGGGGTGTGTGATTCTTTTATTAGCTTTCTTTTGTATAAGTAGATGCAATGAGTATGACTTCTTCTCTATAACACAGGTTGTAAGAAATGTCATTTCTTTTATTTCACTAAGTCAAAGTTAACTGCTCCCACTCCCCATCTGGCTAGGAAATTTAATTTCAGTCATTGTTGAAACTTTTTTTCTCCATCAAATTCTCCAGGTTTGTACAAGTGTCCTATAGATCTTGTAAAGTCCCTCTCAAAATTCCCTATAAGAATTTGTATTTTACAAACATAATTGTGAAGGTTGAGGGAGGGAAATGGGCAAGAGAGTTTACTAATCTTCTCATTGCTTTGTACTTGCTGCTTTAGTAGGCATAAAACTTAGAAAACTCTTGGCCAATGGAACACTGTTTGGAAGTGTCATTGTTAAAGTCACTGTTTGGAATGGAGAAAAGAAAGTACCTATGGACATGGCCATGAGTACTAAACTTGAAGGGTGAGCACACACATTTACAAAATGTTCAACAGTGAGTTTACCTTTCTGGAAAATTTTTATAAAACAGCAGAAATTATTAGGAAACAAAGCAAAATAAGCATATATAAACACTATATTTTCCTTTTACATTTCCTATTTACTTGGGAACTTTTTCTTTGATTTCTAAGGCTCCAGTAATTTTTCTGTGAATAGGCACTCTGAAATGGATAGAGAAAGAGATACTTCAATTGAGGCAGTGGTTTAGTTTAAACTCTGACTCTGATGTTTAATGGTGAGTAAATCACCTAACCTTCGAGAGCCTGTTTTTCTGTCTTTACCTTGGGAATGATAAAGGCTGTGGTAGTGCTGCCAGTTCCTGCCTGTGTACCTCCAGCCTTCTCTAGAGGTCATGTGCAGCTCCAGTGTATGCCTCCCATATACAGTGAGGACTATCTTCCTTAATTACCCATGTGTATCTGAGGACTTGAAAACAGAAAACACATTTTGTAATATTGGATCTCGTCTTTCCACTCTGTTTTAGTTTGCCAAGGGGCTGCTGATGCAACGTACCAGAAATCTGTTGGCTTTTATAATGGGGATTTATTTGGGGCAAAAACTTAGACTTCCAAGGCTATTAAGTGGGAGGTGGGCAACATGGGAATCCCAGTGGGTTCCGTGTAATATTTTAGGTAATCTAAGCACCTCTTAAAATATATGTATATATATATATATATATATATATAAATAACATTTTTGTAAGCAAATACACATATATGCATATATATTTATATATCATTTTGCAAATGTTTGTATGTATTGTGAGAATTTTGATTTTTACCCATAATTAAAAAAAAAATGTCCAAATTAAGGCATCAGCAGAGATGCCTTCTCACCAAAGTCAACTACTGTTGATCTGGCATTGTTGCCACATGGTAAAGCAAGATGGCTGCCAATCTCTGCAGAGCTCTCTGCCATCCACTCCAGAATCTACTATCTCTTAGAGCTCAGCTGTTAGCAACCAAGCATAGGACTTGTCTCTTTCTGGGCCTCAGCTCTTTGAGCATCTCGTGGGCTTCTGTTTTCCTGCAGTGTGCTCTCTTTCACATGGCAGAATCAAACATGGCATCTCCCTTTTCTTGTGTCTGTCTGTCTCTCTGTGTGTCACACCCCACTGACATAATCCATTCAAAATGGTCTCACACCCACAGGAATGTATTAGTTTAAAACATGATCTTTTGCTATTTGGTAATCACAAAATTCAAACTGTCACACTCCCCAAATTGTTTTTCACAATTTTCAGATAGCAAAACTGATTCCCACTAAGAATAAGCTGAGCTTACTTATTAGGGCATAAAGTCATGAGGCCAGTGGTAATTTAAAGATTGAATTTTGAATCTTAATAAAATGTTAAGTACATACAATATGTAAGACATTAAGTCTCTACATTGAGTCAGAGACTCAATGTATAATCATCAATGTATAATCATCAATCATCAATCTTATGTATCACTATCTCCATTTTTCAGTCTAGCCTGCTATCTTCATGAATACTGGTTTATAATAATATCATTCCCTGGCTAAGATTCAAGAAAAAAGCACCCATCTCCAACAAGAATCAAATACCAAAACCAAAATCAAACAATGCAGCTAACCACTAGTCTCCTTGATATCTGAGACATTTAATATTACTACAGGAAAATGTCTAAATCCATGTCTATTATTCAAGAGTTTTTAAAGCCTGATCCCTAATGTACATTTAAAAAAATTACTTCTACTGGTCTCCCCACAAACTTTCCTCTTCTTTCAGAATTGCCTGTTGCACTTCCTCTCAAATCAATTCCCATCTATCCCATTGCAGTTTAGATGAGATTCATGGTAACTATCCACTAGTTTCCAATCCTTTCTTCAAGGCCCAGTTTGAATTTCAGATTTAACGCTGTCTGCCCTTGTCTCTCTTTCCTCACTCTAGTACTTCCTGTTCGAGGCACTCATAATGGTATGCAGTCACATGCATTGTTCATATTTCATGTGTCAATACAGTTTTCAGTGATTATACTTGCTGGCTCTTCTGCCAGGAACATTTCTCCAAACTTGGTTTCATGGCTGTTGGCTTATTTTCATCTTGCAAACTCTCAGCTGAAATGTTACATACTCATTGACCATGTTTTTTTTTAAGTCATTATCTCGTTTGTCATGTTTCTTTCCTCTCTTCTCCACTGAGATGTAAGCTCCTTGAAAATATGGACCTTGTCTATCCTGTTCATTGCTCTATCTCTAGTACCTAACAATATGTAGAGCATATTAATTAGTAGGCAAGATTTCTGGGAGAATGACTACATGGAGCCCATGGCTATATTTTCAGAATTCTCAGCAACCAAGCTTGAGGCAGAAGCAGCAGAAAAACTTTGTACTTTAAAGGAAATGAAGTGTCCAGGGCAATGGGCCTATTAGTGGTAATCCGTGTGTACTGAATTTATTCTTTGCTTTCTTAAGTAGATTACAAATTGCTTAAAGGTTCTCACTACATAGGTTTTTTTTGTTGTTGTTTGTTTGTTTTTTAAAGGCAATACTGGGGATTGAATCTGGGACCTCATATGTGGGAAGCAGGCACTCATCTACTGAACTACACCCGCTTGCTACATAGGGTTTTTTTTTTTTTTTAAAGATTTTATTTATTTATTCATTTATCCCCCCCTTGCTGCTTGTGCTCGCTGGGTCAGCTAACCACGCCGTGCGGGCGGGCTTGCCTTCACCAGGAGGCCCCGGGAACCGAACCCGGGGCCTCCCATATGGTAAATGGGAGCCCTACTGATTGAGCCACAGCCGCTTCCCGCTACATAGGGTTTTAAAAATCATTGTGAATGAATGACCAAGTGAATGAATCATTTATCGGGTGAATATATGCTGTTTGAGAAGACATGATATCCAAAGAGAATGCTGTGCAAAGGTTGGTGGAAAATTCCAAAATAAATGAACATACATAGCTTAATTACTTTGCATAATCATAAGCATCTAGAATGGCTGTTCAGGAAAGTAGAACTCTCTACAGAGCCAAATGAAAGAGAGATTGTTTTACTAGAACTATCATTTATAGCAAAACAGTCTTGTCTTCTTCTTTCTTTATGTTTTAATTATAAATCAAAGTATTATCAGAGATTACAATGTTTTCTCTAACTGTAGGAAGTTATAATAATAATGAACATACAGTGGCTTAGGATATTAGTTTTATGTCTTATTTCAAATTCAGTTTTTATGCTAGTCTACACTTTTCAGAAAACTAGAAGTTTCTCAGTAAGTTATTAAGAAATACTGAAATACATTGTGTCAATATTTTCATTGATTATCCTATTTATAAGAATTAAACAGTTGAATCATTTTGCTAATTTGAAATGAATTTTATAAGGGTAAATTTTGAATTTTTTTCCTTTGTAGCTTTTAGAACTTTTTTGTTGTGAATTATCTCAATTTTTACATCATTCTGTAAGATAAATTTGGGATAAGCTATGGAATTTAAGGCCCAATCACAAATGTAATGAAATCTAATTCTGGTATATTATTATCTTTGTTACTTGGATGAAGATAAAGAGTTACTTGCTTTGCTTTGTTGTGTTTCCAGTCAGAGAAAAGATGACATGTATATATGGGGTTGAAGGAAGAGAAATTTTCCAAAGAGAAATTGTGAGGCTTGCAATGTATTTGAAAAATTAAATAGCAGAAGTACTTCTGATGAGGCATAGCCACTGCTTTTATAAACATAAATATCAGAATGGTGTTATTACCTTAGCCCTAGATAACCAAATGCTCTTTTAAAACCTGCTACTGACATCCATCAGAGTTCAGTTACTGCAGGAATGTTGGGCACTAGGCAGTAATTCTTCCTACTCAAGGTTGCCTCCCAAGCAAAGGATATAGGCCCAGCCTTTTTTGTCATGGTTGGTACATTTAAATCCAAGAGCACAAGTATTTTAAAAACCCTGTAAAGTGCCCACAAATTGGCTTCTAAGCTGAGTATTGAACTCATGTCCATTTTTACAGAATTGCTCAAACTAGACCTGCACTCTCTTTACCATACCAAGAGAGATCTTGGAGGGTGGAAAACAACTTGCTAAGTTATTGCCCCAAGTAAGTGAAATGAATTAGTACAACTTGGTTTTTCTGAGAGTTCTTAAACATGGTGTGCCTGTAACTGAAAATTTCCACCATGTATTAAGTCATGTTTATTGTTGACAGCATAATCTTTCCGTGTGTACAATATAAATTTGGAAGTTGTGATTGTATGAAGGTATTCTGATTTTATTTTTACTTCTACCTTATCTGCAAAAGAAAAAGAAATAATTTTAAATTGTAGTAGTATGAGTTGGTAGGCAGTGGGGTAAACTGGATAGTGTGGGCCTTGGGGTGGAATAATCTGACTTGTATTGTCAGAAGGTTTATATGATAGTGAAGTGTAGGATGATTTTAAGAAGGAGGAGAGAGTGAGAGATTGCAGGTGTGAAGACCATATGGGAGTATTTTTTAAGTAATAGTAAGATAAGAGTCTAAACTAATATTTTGACTGTAAAATGGAAAGAAAAGGCAGATATAAAAATTTGGAGTTAGGAACTGGAAGATGAAGTGAGGTTTTAGGGGTAGAAGGAAGGGGTAAGAAAGCAACAATTACTGGTTAGGAGGAGAATAGTGGAAGGTCCTGGGTGCTTAAGATAATAGCAATTCCATTTTCTACCAGTGGCTCCACTACCATAGATATGCTACAATCAGAAAGATTTGCTGATTTGGGACAAAGCTAAGCTGTAAAGATGATAAAAAAAAAAAAACACTTGCTATAAGAGACAGCATGATATCCTGGAAAATTTGTGGCCTTTGGAATTGAACAGACTTACAGTGAAATCCTGGCTCCACTATTAATTTTGTGTGTTTATGTAATATCAGGCTATTAAATAAAGGTAATAATGGCTACATTTGTGAATATAGTGGTTAGTGATACATACAAAGTACCTGGTCCTGTATAGGCTTTACATATGACGTAGCTATTATATAACTAGAGCTTTGTTTGTTATAGTTCTCCATATATATGTGTGTATGTGTATGTGTGTGTGTGGCACATGATATATATATCATTGAGATGGGAAAAGTTAAATAAAGAAGAAATCTACCTAATGTATTTAATTTAAAAAGAGAAAATTATTGCTGCTTCTTTTCAGTTCAAAACGTAGATGCAAATGTCCAAATGTACGTGTGTAGCAAATGTGTATTAAAAGTTGATAACTACTAGTAGATATTTAGCTATTAAAATATATTTCTTATTCAGAGTTGTGTTTTCATCAACTCGTGATGAATACCATGTCTTAATCAGGGTCCATTTCATTTTTCCCTATGGTTAGCTTCGTATTTCCAAAATTTTATTAGTGTGGGGAAGTTAAAAAAAAAAGAAGCAGCCTTTTCTTCTTTGTTGATGCATCAGTCAGCATTCTCCAGAGAAACAGAATTGATAAGATATTAGTAAACATATAGTAGTCATAGAATAAGGAATTGGTTCTTATGATTGTGGGGCTGGCAAGTCAGGGTAGGCCTGAGGCTGGAAATTCCTCTAAGAGTGTTATTGAAGTCTTGAGCCCTAATAATTCCTTAGGCTAGAAATTCAAGTAGGAGTGGAGGGTGAACTCATGAAGAAATTCTTAAAACCATCAACAGATTAGATAAGGCCCCCCACATTTTTGAGGATAATCTTTTTTACTTAAAGCCAACTGATTATAAATGCTAATCTGGTGGACAAAATACCTGCATAATAACAGATAGGCCTGTATTTGACCAAATGGCTGGGCACTATAACCTAACTAAGTTGACACATAAAATTAACCATCATAATTATGATGGCAGTGGTAAGTTGAGGGCTATTTGGGTATCCAGGCTTAAGATACCTTTGACCCCAATATTATGGCTAACAAATTCAACAGATATATATTGAACCCCAACTGTGTTATGGACTTCAGGTAGGAGGGGATTTACTAAGATGAAAAAGGCTTGTTGTAACCAATTTGCCACAACAATGTAAGGTGTTGTTGGGACAATGTATAGGAATCCTGTATGGTAAGCACCATTGTTTTAACTCACAACTTTTCAAAAAAAAAAAAAAAAAAGGTGAAAAAGACTTGTCTACTGCCACATGGAGTGCAAATTTTTTTTTTTTTTTTTGTATAGCTAAGTGTAATATACATTCATCAGTGTTTTAATTAGTGTTCTGAATCAAGTGGAATGATTAATTCTGCTGGAAAAGGGAGTGGGTACGGAAATTTCCAGAGATAGTAATTGAACTGAGCCTTGAAGGATGAGTAGGATTATTTCAGTGGATCTTAGGAGAAAGGAGTGCAAGGAAAATAGTTTGTGTGTTAGTTTGAATGAAAGATGGAGGTCAATTAGCTAGAGGCCAAAAAACTTCACAAGGTGAGTTACTTTCAACTTCTTTGGGCTGGTGGCTTACTAACCTGATTTTATTAATATATCATGTTACTGATATTCACAGACACAGATAAATAGCAAGAATGCCAAATTATTATTTTACTATAAATACAGTTGTATTATGGACCAGAATACACAAGCATAGGAATGGAATAAGGGGATATATTATTATGAACAAAGTCATTGATTGGTGGCCGCTGAGAATCTTCTCTTCTAGATTCTATTCCCACAATCTAGATTAGATTTCCCTATTCAACTCTCTTAGCAGCCTATACTCTTGCTTATAATATTTCATTTTTAAATTGCTTCTATTCCCTCACTAAATCATAAGATTTTGGGATTTATGTTTATTTTGTTTGTTTGTTTTTGAAGACTCTTCCTCGTGCTTCCCATGTTTCCCGAAATAGATTAAGTATTCTATATATTTGTGGGATGAAATGAATGGATAGATATCTTGATTATCACCAAAGCTGGCCAATCATTTTCATTAGATGAATGGATTTGACTCTTTATCTAGTAATCTCATATTTCATATATCCAAGTTGTTGGGAGACAAAATCACCCTTACCTCTTCTACCACTAACACAGTTAGTGTTATAACAGTTATAGAGAACAGAATAGGTGAAGTGGAAGTAATAGAAAAAGAGGATAGAAAGCAATTGCATAAAAGGGAAGAGAAAACAAGCACGAAAACATCAGGTTTTTCTTTTCTGTTTTTTGAATCAAAACTGATTTAAAAAGCTGAAAACTGTTTTTTGACAAGTCGGTACTTTATTTTTAGTAAATTGGGCCAGCTTTCAGGCTGGTCATTTTACTGAGCTATTCAGTGCTAAAATTATCTTATTGTTCTTAGTCTACATTTTTAAAGGATGTTGATAATTAATAGTAAAAGATATGAAAATTATTGTATAGAAATAATGCAAAAGGTGGGATTGAATTTAAAGAGGCTGCTGGAATATTGTTCAGTTCCAAGTGGGTACCATATTTCCCTTTTCTGCTGACTGATTTCCTTCATTGATGAAGAGGTCCAGTAAGGAGGCATCTTCAGATCTAATCAATCCTACAGACTTAGGCAGGTTATGAAGGTAGGGTCTCTCTTATCCAAGAGGGAGAAATTCTTAGCGCCAGTAGGCCAGTGCTGAAAAAACTTTTGGAGGAAAATATAAGGTCAAAGTGAGGACAGTAAATCTGAAATTATGTTAGCCATCTAAGGGTCTATGTAAGCAGGGAGAAGGTATGGAGCCAAAATGGTTGCAGGCATGGAAGTCATGGAACCACAGAAAGGGGCTTTTATTCCTAACAAGTCTGGACACAAGCCAGCCTCATTTTAAAAAGTCTAGAAAGAGGGAAACATCTCCCTAGATATTGTAACCCGGGCCATATAATACACTGAAGTTTTCTTTAAAACCATTTAATCAAAAACTCTTATCTTTAATATGTGGCACACTATTGGGTATCTTCTCCAAATACTGAGAGCTATAATGTTTTATTATCAAGTGAGTAGAGCATTGTACAGAAAGCTGCTTTTCAAGGGAGTCTTGGGGTGAATATGTCTTAGAGCACATCTTTTCTAGTCAAATTATGTAAAAATTTATTTTTTCTTACAACATTTTTTACCTGGGGAGAAAGATGAATAATAGCATTGTGTGCTCTGTTCTTTTGTTTAGCACATACCACCTTTCATGAAATTCAGGATCTTTCTGCAAGGAGAAAGATCTTGATCCCATAGTCTCTTCAGGTCTTTTTTTAGGAAGGGGAGATTTACAATTTACCAGGGTGAGTTTAAGGCTGAAAATAACAAAAAGAAGTTGAATCTTGGGCTATATAAAGCTGATAATCCACAGTGTTTGATGACAGGTGTTTGCAGAAGTTAAATTCTTTGGAAAGGTTATAAGAGTTCAGTATTTGATAAAATGCAAAAAAGAGATCTGCTTGAAAAACAAGATATATTGAATGAACATGCCAATCTTTAAAGACCGATTGATTCTATAGACTTTGGATAAATATAAACAGTCTGCCTTCTTCATTGCACTATCAGGGATTTGAATTTATATTGAAAATTTGTAATTTAATCTGATTTACAGTCCCGTCCCGTTCCCCCCCCCCCCAAATCTCAGATATGCATTACATCTTTGATATATTTTCTATCTTAACTTTACATACAAATGGCAATCAACTCAGGAGTTGTGGGGTTTGATAGGGAATATTTGAACAGATTTCATTTTTAAAGAGGTCTTATATTTTTCACCTCTAAAGAGTACACATTTCATATTTTTGCTTTGTTTCAAACTTTGCCTTTTGAAGAACGTGAAAGTCCTCTGCAGTATTCTTTATCTTTTCAATTTTATTATAACTTTTTTGGAAAAAAAAGTAGTGACTACTTAAGGACAGGAAGTAGTTCCAGAGACATATACACACACTAGCATCCATATAATTTAGAATCAGTTAACTTACATGTTATTTAAACATATTTCCCAACTTTAACTCTTGGTTCTGTTAACTAAACATTTAAATTTAAGACATTAGCTTTTAAGGGAACAGTGCTTTGGTCCTCTTCCTCTTAATTCCACCTTAAATATCTGCAAAGACTAAAGGAGACCAGCCCACATTTTGGCCCCTCCCACCAAGTATATGACAGTCTTTAACTTGTTCCTAGTCGGAGGCTGAAAGAGGATCCTGACAGAAAGCTTGAGGGATTGAGAAGCCTGAAGAAGCTCATGTAACTCAGAACTGTAAGCAATATATTTACTCTTCCCGACTCCGTTTACCCCTCCTACTTTAGCTATTAGTTCGCAGTTTACTTGGAAGGAAGAAAGGGCAGAGGGGAAACCTCATATTCACTGCTTTAAAAAGTCTACACCTCCTCTGCCTTTCGAAATGAGACACAGTCCTGGGATCTAAATTACTTTCTAAAGCAAGTTTGCTTTCCAGGGTCTAAATATTCTGTGGAGTTGAATGATAAGGTGTTTCCTTCAGTTGCAGCCCCAAAAGCTAACATTCAAAACGGCAGGGAGGTGACTTATTAGTGCTCCACGTGATGCCACCCAATGGTTGATCTCCAGGCTTCAGCAGCACGCTGTTTGACAACTGTAAGGCTCTTTAGAGACGGACTACATTACCTCATTGAAGTTGCAATGTAAAAAGAGTTACTTAGGCTACTTATGCAAAGCATTACTGGGTATCTGAAGTGTTGCAGGGTTCGCGAAAAGAAAATCAATATTGAAGTATTACTTGTAAACCGATCGGCTTTCTGATTTGCCCGTCGTCTAATTTTTTGACATGCCAGGATAACAGACTAGGTAAAACTAGGTACTTGAAAAGATTTGATCAACTATTGAATTTGAACTTTGAGTGGAAATTCTGGTTTGGTAATTTTTTTTTCAGAAAAAGCAGGAAAAAATGCCTTTAGTTTTAAAATAATAGTGGCTTAACGTATCTAAATCTCCTACAACTTTTAATCATTGTTTTAAAACTAATTATTTTCACCTCAAAAACTAGAACAGAGAACATTTGGTCATACCGGCTTGATGATGTAGGTGTTTATTCAGCTATGGCATGCACAAAGTATTAGAAACATACCCTTTAGATATTCTAAAGTTTACTTCTAAAGTTAATGGTATTTTCAAATAAAACCCCTTGGGTTCAAGGGTAGTTTGTGTTTTTGGTTTGTTTCTGTTTGTTGTGAATATTTGAAGTCGTAGTTCAAGAATTAATTTGGAGGGAATAGTAATGAAACAAACCCTGATAGGGATATTTTAATTACAGGGCAGAAAGCCCTACACCTTGCCAATCAAATTTGATGTCTGTGTGAGAAACAGGCAATGGCTTCTTTCTTTGAGCAGAGGAAGAGTTAAATTTTAAAGGAAGCAATAATTGTGAAATGCATAGAGAAGTGTTTAATCTGCATTTGCTCAAAGCAGCCTTACAAACTTCCTGTAGGGGAAGCACATTTTAGGGAGAAGACTGCTTCTTTTAACATTGTAGGTCTCTTTTAAAATATTTTGCATTTATGTTTAATTAGGAAATGGAAAAATTGTTAAATAGATTTCTTAGCACCTGATAAGTTTCATTTCATAGAGAGAATTTGACCTGTGTTTTTAACCCATCAGTATCATTCCCAGTGTTGCTGCTTGGAAAGCAAAGCCATAAAACTGAACCATTCACATATTAAAAAATATGTTCCAGGATTAAAAGAAGAGAAAGAATTAATTGTGGTTCCTTTTCCTCTTGTATCCTCTTTATTTACCATCAGTTTACCCCCTGTGGCTTGCAGATTTTATAACTTCAGTTATTCTTAAGTTTGTTTTTTTTTCCCCACACATACTCCTTTACAAATCTTATGAAAGCTATGGACTGCACCCCAGAATAATGCACATATACTTTCCCAACACATTCAAATTTGCAAACACCTTTAGGAAGTTTACAAATGCTCAAAGACAAATCATGTCATATAAAAATGCAGTGTTTCTTAGAAATTTGGAGTTTTCTGATAATATTCAATAATTAATTAGCAAATCATTTAATTCATAAGTACAGAGAACTACCTAACAGTGGGTATTGGCTGTGCTCATATTGTCACTTACTCACTGGTGTTCTGGACTTTCAGACAACTTGGTGGAGTGGGAAATAATACTTGCCTGGAAACCAAGTGACAGATTCTAGATTCAACCCCCAAAATAATTAGCTCTACAATTATTAGACTTGTGTTTTTCTGTAACATCTGATGTTTTTATTGCTGGATACAATAATGATTGCTTTTATTCCAAAATTCCTAACCATATTGCCTAGCATGATTATGTTTTTATAATATTCTTGGTCATTATAAAGATAATTCATTCTCACTGTTTAAAATTTATTAAATATAGAAAAGCATGAAGAAACTAAGGAAAAAATTACTTGTAATCCTCCCCAAGAGGTAACTGCTTTTAAAATGCCATTCATTCACTTAGACAAACCACAAATATTCATTAAGCACCTAGTAAGTATCATTACTATTATAGGTTCATAGGATATAACAAAGAAAGACAAAAAAATCATGTATCTGCACCTAGTTATGTTTATACTTATAGACGTTTTTCTACATATACACTCACCTGTAGATTTTACAATATTGTCATTACACTATTCATTCTGTTATAACATGGTCCCCCATCAATCATGGAATTTTCTGTTAAAATATGATTTTTATAATTGTGCATTATGTAACCTGCCAGGAATTTGCAAGTAATGTCATTCTACCCATGAACAAGAAAGTTATGGTGCTTACTATGTTGTAATTTTTTATCTGGTGGATTTCCTTAGCCAACACTGGGTGCTATTATTCAAACAAACAAGGACAAGTCCAACAACTTAAGGCAAATGATATATGAAAATAGTATATTGTTTAAATTTACATTTCTTTCATAAACTATTTTGAACAATTTTTTGTAGTGTCCATTTATATGTCTATATTTGTGAACTGCCTCTTTCAGCATGACAGTGTTTTTAATCTTTTACTTAAACATTTCCACTATAGTAAATATTCACAGATATAACTCACATAATCTCAAGCTCTTTGGGGGCTCTGATAATATTTAAGAGTGCTAAAGGTCCTAGAAATATAGGCTAAATCTTCAACTAGAATTCGTTAAAATTTAAAATTTTTCTCAATTTTAAGAGGATTGACCGTCTTGTTTTCTGAAACCTTTCTTTTAAAACTGGTGAGAATGTACAGTAAAATGAAAGCAAAGCATTTAAAAAAAAATTCTTGCAGACTGTCATATTTTACAAAAATTGGGGAAACTGAAGAAGTTCAGAGAAGAAGGCCAAACCCTTGTACTTCCACAGCTCGTGGACCATCCAGACTTGCTTGTTCGGAGTTCTTTAGAAAGAAGACAGTAAATAGAGCAGATATGGTTCTTGTCTTTTTTTATACCATCACCTGCTTGAGAACAAAGGGGTGGACGAAAGTTTTGCTGTTCTTGCTATGTGATCTCAGTTTTTTAAAAAATTCTCTTTTATTATAAGTCCACTTTTACAACATTCTTTGAAGATCCAGTTTATCTTTCCTTCCAACAGACATAAAAGAAACTTATTCAGAGTTTAGCCACCTCTGGGGCAAAGATGGCTGCGCTCATTGTCCTTCCCACTTCCTTCTTTAGCAGATGCATTTGTGAATCAGCTGCTCCCTTTTGGTCAGTCTCCCTCCTCATTGGTCTGGCTTCTGGACTCTGCAGGTAATTCAGGTATTTTAAGTAACAGTATGTTTAACGTTAGAAAACAAATATCTATCAGAGGGGTAATTTTATTATTCTTTAGTACAGAAGACTTTCATATGTTTATAATATCCAACTTATACCTCCTCAGTTTTTCATTTTGTCATTAATTTACAACCAGTTTTCTGAATACCTAGTTTTGAAAAAAAAAAAAAATGCCCCCAGAAGTAAACTCGGAAAGGCCAATAACATGTGCATAGTGTTTGCAGTTTACAAAGCGATTGCTTAATAACCTCAGTCATTCTTACATTAACCATGTGAGTTAGTAGAGCAGGTATTATTATTCACATTTTTGTTTGTGAAAAGAGATGCTGAAAAGTCAAATGGCTTGTATAATGTCCAAGTCTTAGGATTTCCATTTTGTTGCATTTCACATGCTTCAACTGATTGATTAGTTGGTTTATGTTTTTATTGTTGATACCTTTTATGCTTATTATTTAATGTTGTTTACGTCTTTCTATTGGTATTAACATCAGACAAATTATAAAGGAAGGCCAAGAGAGTATACTGTCCAAGTGCATGCTTTCATATGAACTCAGTTGTTCTGCCTTTATAACTGATTTAGCGATTGACATAATAAAGCAAGTTGCACAAACACAAGAATGACTGAAAAAGTATGCATAATTTAGAATTTCTTATTTTGAAACAATGTAGCATTTTATAAAGATAAATGCTACTTTAAGAAAATAAAATATATGACATTTTATTCAAAAATACAAAATGAATACATCAAGGGGTGATTATATAAGTTACACAAGATGTAGTGATTTATAAAAGGTTTTGCTAACAGGTTAGTAATTGAACATTCCCTTGGAATATCCTAAGTATAATCTACAGAGCCTGTGGCTCTCTCTCTGGCTCTTATTAATCCTAGTAGTTGGTGAAAAGCATTTGTACAAGAATGGCTACACTGACTATGGATTTATCATTTCTAGAAAAAAAATCATTATTTTTCCAAAAAATCCAGTAGCTTATGGTAAACCAAATACTCCTTCTCAGGGGGAAACATAAATTTTAGTTTTAAACTTGGCTTAGTATGCATATGCATGACTTTGTCATAAATAACACATAATAGGTCAAGTTTGATTGCTGGATCTGAATGTGCCCTTGCCTACAAATGCCACTCTAAACATCAGGTCAGTAAATGGCTTCTGAATTTCAGTCATTAAATGAACACTTCCTAAGTGTCCATTCTTTTATGCCCAAATATTTGACAAGATAAGCAAGGTGAGCACAGTGCATAGGCTAAACTGGGATGTCAGATCCCTTCTGTAAGGTGGTGGTCATGCTGAATTTTTGGATCTATAATTGTAGAAGAGACAGTGCCTGGGATAGTCTGGGGTCTGATAAATGATACCCTAAGCTTTCTTCAGGCTCTCATTTTTATTTATTGAAATGGAAAGGCAATCCATTTTGTGAATATTTTATATGTTTTTTGATGCAATATTATGAAGGTATTGTGAAAACTAATTTAGAGCAATTACATAAGAATTATAGAAAAGCAATTTGCAGAAAAGTGCCTAAAGATGAATGTAGTCATGGGATCAGACTATAGACTCGTGCTTCTGTAATATTTGTTAATATCCACCAGTCCTTTGTTGTATCTACAGTAAACCCCAGCCAGACATTGATTTCTTTTCCATTCAACTGTTTTAAAGAAGCAGGAGATGAGTTTAAAATTCATTGAGTTCATGAATTTAGGTTTCAACGACATAACTTTATGGCATTTCTGTAGTTCATGGCACATCGAAGTCACTACTTTCTATGTACAATTATAATTAATGTTCAGATAATTTCAAAGATATTGTTAGACCCTGTGGTATGTTGAATTATGTAACCCCAATTTAGACATGTTCTTAATCTTAATCCACATCCCTGTGGGTGTGAACCCTTTGTAAATAGGACCATTTGAAAATATTATTTTTTAGATAAGATGTGGCAAATGAAATAGGGTGTGTCTTATTCCGGATTATTGCCGGTCCTTGAAAGAGAAGGCCATGGGGAGAAGCAGAAAGCAGGAATCAGGAAAGGAAAGGAAAAGACATTACCATGTGCCTGGAAAGCTAAGGAACCCCATGGATAGCCTGTAGCTAGCACCAGAAGGCCATGGACTAGGAGTCAGAGGAAACAAGTCTTGCAGTTTTCTAGATTTTGGACTCCTCCTAGCTTAAAATCCATGAGCCAGTAAATTCCCATTTTGTAAGCCAACCCCATTGTGTGGTATTTGTGATAGCAGCCTGGGAAACTGAGACAGATCCTTAATTCTTAAAAGATGATGCTCCTAAAACATTTTAGGAAGATTTCTCACAGCAACAATTCTAATTTAAAGACATTTTTTAGTTAATTGCAACATATAATTATAAAATTATTAAAATGATTACTTATAATCTGTTATGTGGTATTTATTTTCTGATGTGGTGATAGCCAGGGATTTGTATTAAAAACATATACCAGTTCACAATATTTACATGGGTTTTTTTCCCCTTATTCTCATCACTGTATGTAATGATGCCTCTGCTGTCAATGAAAAGCAAAATAGAAAGAATTAGTTTTGTGAGACTAATCCGGTGTTTGCAGAAATCCTTACTATCCATTTAATTTATATTCTAGATCAACAAATTTACTTGTCCAGTTAATAGCATACTAGATACTGTACTGTCACAGTGAAAAGAACACTCAAATATAAATCATGATTTTCTGTGAGGAAAATAATTTCTAGATATTTTACTAATATATTTCGCATGTCCAGGAAAATAGTAGGAAAACAATGTAATTTTAATATCTGAAGAAGAACACATATTGTAGGAAGTGATTTAGATAAGCTGTACCCTCCTTTTTCACATAAGAATTTTCTCTGCTGGGTCAAAAGAATGCAGGTACTAATAACCGGGAATTATTGATCACTGGGCTGTGCACATTTATTCCTTCACTAATTCAGTAAGTTTTCATTAATACCGACTACATGCTAGGTATTGTGCTACATTTAGGCTGTACTTGGGTAAATAAAGCAGGTATGGCTCCTTTCCTTTTGGAGGAGAGAGACAATAAGCAAGCAAACAATAAACAGATAATAAATGATATAAAGAGAGCAGCAATAATAGAAAATAACTTGGTGAAGTGGAGGATGGGACAGACTCACTGAGGAGATAAAATTTAAACAGAGATGAGGAATGAGAAGCCATGGGTGGGAAGTGAATGGGGTAAAAATGGTGGGGGTCAAAAGGGAGTGGGTCAGGTGGAGAACTGTATTTGTAAATGAGCCAGTGAAAAACAATACAGAAACTATATGGCACACATGGGGCTAGGGGCATGTTATGGGAGCAAAGAGAGAAAGTTGTTGTAGAGAAACAAAGAGGTAAGATGAGGATAGAAAGGATATCACTGCATTTGCAAGCTTGGAGGTCCTTAGTGATCTTGACAGGAGCAGTTTCAGTGAGCTGGTTGTAGGGGGGCAGAAGTGAGAAGGAAAAGGAAGTGGGATGAGAGTGAATGGGAGGGGAGGGCATGGATACTCTGTGAACCCATGTCCCTTTAGAGAAATCTGTCAGTGAAACAAATAATAAAAATAGAAACATAAGAAGGAAAAGGAATATAGAGTGGAGGGAGAGACGTTAACAGGTTTGCCAAACAGATTATCCAGTAGAGAGAAAAGTTTGATGATTCTAGAAAGGAAGACATGGCTGCCTGAGGGAAGTTCTTAAGGATGAGGAGGGATCATGCATCCAGAGAGCCATGGGTGGGGTCAGCTCTAACCCCAGGAGGAGCAATGTTGCCCACTTTGTGACAGGGAGAAGGAAAAGGAGAACTCAAACACACATGCTGGTGAATTTGCAGATTTGGTGGTGGGAAAATGAGAAACTTCCTTCTGGTGCTTTCTATTTTCTCAGTGAAGGGAAATGAGGTCACCAGCTAAGAGATGGGGTAGGTTACTTGAGAGGGAGAAGAGAAGAAAGCCATTTCCTATAACGAGAATGCACATTATCTAGGGAAACTTAGAAAGATGTTGTGTAGTGTTAAGAGGCTTTGTGAGTTTTGGGAATATGAACATAAAATAAGACCATTCTATCAATTTGTATCATTTTCCATAAGCCATTTTAAATGCAAGAGAAGACCCAGAGCATTTAGATGGTTGAGTTCTTCAAAGGTGGTAGTTTTAAAGAAAGTAGAAAGTCTGGGAATTCTTAAAATGAACTATCAGTGCACTAAGCAAATAAATAAAAAACACCCCTCCCCCAATAAAAATTCATAGAAATTTATAATTTGGTAGACTACAGAACCCTTCATCTAACGTAACTAGTGACTACCAGGGTGTAATCACAAATTGGCTTGATTTCCTACAAAGGCAGGAATTGAACCTTTACTCTTTTCAAACTCCTGTTGGCTTTAGTCACCAGTCAGTTGCTAGACCTGGTTCTACACTTCAGTGAGTCTCTATGCCTTTCCCTGTTCTAGGAACCATCATCCTAGAATCCTTTATTCTTTTATTGGAATAAAGGAAGCCTTTATTCCTTTATTACCAATCCTTTACTGGTAGAATTGTGGCTGTTGTGGCAGTGGTTGTTGTTTCAAGTTCTGAATGTTTAAAAGTTTGCCTCACCCACCTTCATTGAATTCCTAGCTGAGTTTTTGTGTCTGGCTTATAGCATACCCCTTACCGAGCCCATTTTTGATCTCTATATTAAAGAACTGATGGTACTCTTTCCTGCCTTTTTTACTTCTTCCCTACTTCCCCAGTTACCTATCTGCATTTTAGTACTCCTTCAAGATAAGGCTTTATAGAATTCAAACCATTACAATTCTATAGGGTAAAGTTGTCTAAAACATTTAGTAATAATGATAGACCATCATAAAACAGTATCTTTCTCTCTCAGTGCTATTATCAGGATGCTCTTTCTTCAATTTGACATCTGTTCTTCATTTTGCATCTGAAAGCATTTTCTTTTCTTTTCTTCTTCAGTCTGTAGAGTGCTAGAGAACAGCTGGTTACCATAATCAAAATAATATTTTTTCAAGAACTATAATAATATTTTTGAAATGTTTATCATATTTCCTGAAAGTTAAAAAACTCCACGTCATTAGTCATATTTCATAAATTCTCTAAACATTAAAATGCTTTAACAAGTTTTATCCTAATGATGGCCAGGTGCTCCGTGATGGAAGCAGTGCATGTGTGGATCAAGTTGGTAAGAAGAGGAGAAGTTCTTTGTGGTCAGGGTCATTTGAGTCGGCTTCTGGCTCTGACATTTACCAGCAAAGCTGCCTGGCGCTCAGGAGGTCTTTCTTTCTCCTCCTTTTCTCCCTACCTCAGTGAGACGTACAATGACTTGGAAAGTCATTCTACATTTTATTCCTAGTTCTGCCTATATTTCCTAGATTATGATTTAGATATGGTTATCTCACTTCTCTCCCTCCAGTTTCTCATCTGCAGAATGAAGGGGAGAGTATCACACTATTTTTGTTCATTTCATATTTTCAAAAATCCATTTTGTTCTATATCTTACTAGCAAGGACTTAATTGAAACATTCTTATAGATTTTATTAATGCTCTTGGCACAGTTCTCCTGCTTGCTGATCAAAGGTTGAGGAAATACGTGTTTCATGTTTTGGAGTAGATTGCAGCTAGATAACTTCTATTTCATTTCAACGTCTGCCTTTAATACAGAGCACTTAAATGTTCAAAGTGTGCTACATGTTCGTTTTGTACTACTGTAGGTAATACAAAAGGAACTGTAGTTTTCTATCATTTTACCTTTTTTAAAGTGCTGTGAATTTTCATTTCTCTTCTCAAAAATTTACATTGTACTTAGAACTATGTTGGTGTACTCCACCAAAGTAGAAGGCGGAAATGTGTTTCAAGGCTCCAGAGCAAACGTATATTATCATTTAAGGGATCTATAGATGGCCAAGGACTCCAAGTATTTTAATGTATTTGTTTTCCTTTGCAATCCAATGTTTTTATGTCATGAATTTAAAAATTCATTGCTTTATTGTACTGAAGTATCCCTAGGCCTCACTGACAGAGGGGTACGTGGCATAAAACATAGTTAAGAACTCCTGAGCATACTCCACTGAAATACATGCTTTCTGTTTACAATCCTGCAAAAGACTGGGTTTCATGTTCATTTCAAAAGCGAGTAACCATTCATAGTATCTAGAAGCACATTCTTAAAACTTCTTACACCCTGAAAAGATGATAGTGAGACTGAATTCCCATTATATATTACACAATCCAGGACTTGAGGAATGCTAGTCCCATGTTTAGTGGTTTAACTTCATAACACTTGTGACACGGTCACAACTCCATACAACTTCTCTGACCTTTGACAACTCCCACTACCCTTTTCTTTCAACTTTTTCCACTTAAAGATCATTGGTAACATCCTTATTTTTACTACGAGATCAGCCTCACTAGCTGCCTGAAATCGTTACCGTGCTAGTTGAAAAGCAGAGCAAGCCCAGAATCCGATAACTTCATCCAGTAATAAAATGATTCTCATGAATTAGCCGAGCCAGTATGACGGCTTCTCTGGGGGTTTTCCCTGGACTGTTTGCTTTAGAGAAAATACATGGCTTTCCCTGCTGTGGCAATCTTGAGTACGTCATTAAAAAAAAGGCAGCAATTAAAGAGGGAGTGGAAACCTCAACAAAACACTAATGCTCCCTAGGAGAGCATATTTGTTAAATGTCTGGTCTAGAGAGAGAAAGCTGTAGAAGCAAAGTGCATCTCAAAACGTGCTCCTTTCCCAAGATTGTGTGCTGCTTTATTAAGTATATAATTTAAAGTATTAATACCAAGTTCATCATCATCAGCTTCTTTTAAGTAGAAGGCAGAAAATGATGCACATTTTCTGAAAATAAACATAATATGATTAGCACCTGTCAATGTGATGTTATTCCATAATGGTCTGTGTGGGAGTTTTTAAACAATCCATCCATTATTTGTAAGTAAACAGTTTATGGTTTAAACATAGAAAAATATAAAAGATGAAAGTAACACCTTTAAAGCTTTATTTGACCAATCATAGAAATCTAATTGTGTATTTCCTGTAAATTCATATCTTGAGCTGACTATATGGCACCAGACAATAAGATGACAATTAAAATTTTTGGTCAAACTAAAATTTGTTTACATGTCCTTTGTATTTTGGCTGTATTTCCTTTTTATCTTGTATGTGTGAGGAAGTGAAGGTGGGGGGTGGAATGACACAGGGCAGATGAGTTGGTGGAAAGAAAGCTGTAGCATAGATGAGAGTGAAGAGATGAGTTCTACTATCAGCTCTTTCTTTAACTGGATCACTTTGGCTAGGTCTTTCTACATCTTTAGGCCTCAGTTCCAGATTAACAAAATGAAGTTCAGTTTATGTGATCATTGTGAATATTATATTTTCTCCAATTCCATAATTTTGTGATCTTAAAATAGTGGCAGAATGGCCCTTGATTTTGACCACCAAGAGGTCAAATAATGGAAAAATAAGAGTAAACTAGACTGTTCAAGGAAAGAAAACTGGCCTGGGGGTAAAGAGACATTCCTGCTCTGTAATTCAACATGTG
Organism: Tolypeutes matacus; assembly: GCA_026826555.1. NCBI lineage: Eukaryota > Metazoa > Chordata > Mammalia > Cingulata > Chlamyphoridae > Tolypeutes > Tolypeutes matacus. The sequence continues at coordinate 26,893,941 of JAKSZT010054304.1, forward strand.
AAACTTCTTTGGAACTCAGTTTTCTGACCTGCAAAATAACCAGGTTCACCTGGATCAGTACTTCCCAGCTGGCAAGTGGTAAAAGAAACTACCTTATGCATTGCTTTTCCTTTACATAGACTATTTGTGTGCTCTATGCATGTGTGTGTGTGATTTTTAAATAATCAGATGATAGAGCTTGCTCTATCTAAAAGGTGTTGTGTATTCTCCACCTCTCTATCATCTGCATGATTCTAGTTTAGGTGCATATCACATTGTATCACTCCTGGACCTCTCTGGCTGGTTGTGTTGCTTCCTCCTCAAGCCCTACTTTTCCCTGTTAACAATAATTAGTTTTTATGTTTATATTACTGAAACAATGCTATGGAATCCATTGTGCTATGTCTAGGCTTAAGACTCTCTAATAACGCTATTGCCTATGTATAATGTCTCAGAATCTCTGCCGGTCCTTTAGGGTCTTTTGTATAGTGGCAGACTGATGCAGAAGAAAGAGAACTTGGTATGAGGAAAAAGGTCAAGATTCTAGGACAAGGGTTATCAGCCCCTGTTAACCCAGATGAACTGGGAAAAGTCTCTTATTCTTTCTGGGAGACAGTATTCACTTGTAGGATATAGGTTTGGGAGGGAGTTTGCCTTGGTTTGAGTTGCCAATTAGACAAATCATCTGACACTTCTAAGCCTGCTTATCTGTAATATGAAGATGATAAGTCCTATCTTGTTATGAAGATTAAATGAGATGGTATGCATATATCACTTAGCACAGTACCTGGCATCTGAGAAATGCTTAACAAATATAAGCTTTTAAAATTGTGCATTCAAGTTAGTGATTACTAAGATATCTTTCAGATTGTCATTCTAGGTTCCATAAATAGACTGAACTTACCTTTGATTATTTCTTAGCACAAGACTTCAACTATGGTTTCTAACCAGTTTTCTCCAGTACACCATGCAAATGCCCATGTTTATTAATTCATCAAGTCAATGGTAATTGAGTGATCTCTTGGACCTAACACTGGAATGCAGGGAGGAGACAAATGGCCACTTTCCTCATGTTACTCACAGAGAGGGGAGATATACACTGTACATAGTGGTAATATAATATTTAATGCTGTAAGAGATATCAAGGATACATGTAAGAGTCCTAACCTAGTAGAGAGGTTGAGAGATGGCTTACTTCAGGGGAGACTCATAAAGGATGAACAGGGATTATCCTGTAAATAAGGGAGTCAGAGCAGCACGAGAGCGTGAAGTGGGGTAGGGACTTGTGCCCGCAGCTTACTCTTCATGGCCTTTCCCTAATGAAACTATTTCCATTTACCGTTTCTATTCATCCAAGCCTTGTCTGTCATGTTTTCAAATATCAGCTCAATTATCTTCTCCATGAAGCTTTTTCTATAGAAACCACATGAATTGCTCCCTTTCCTGAAAGTCTAGTAGGTATTACTAGACATATATACTTGTGTGCTTAAATAATGATTTCAATAAATCTAAATGTGAGAGATAAAGAAGTATTGTAGACTAGTAATAACAGAGAGGAAAAAGTCAATTCAAGAGGATTAATGGACATCAGCTGCAGAGCATCAGTGAGCCGTGTCTCACTGGGGACATGGCAAGCAAGCTCCATACCTTTGGGTTAATTAATCTGTGCCTTTGTATCTAGTGCCATGCTATTAGATCTCACATGAGATTCTCTCAACAGGTTTTCTATACTAAATTGAGAGACTATCGCTTGAGAGACATTTCTAATATAAAGTAGCTCATTTACCTATCTTAATTCCTATTGTTCCTTCATCTTTTTGTGCCTGTAGGTGATACCAACCTTTTTGCTTAGACTAGGTTTAAAAAAAATGCACCAGCAAAATAACTTAAGAATTTAAAATTTTAGTAGTTCCTTTGTAACTATATATCTATATCAGAATAATGATGAAGGAAATATAATGCTGCACTGCACTTTTTGCTTTTAGAACATCTTTCTATATGCAGCATAACAGAGAAAGAATTGAATTTGGAATCAATGGTTCAAATAAAAAAAAATCATGGATCAGAAACAGCACCATTTCTTCATTTATTAAAAACTTATTGTTGAGTATGAAAACATACATGGTCTTTTTAAAGAGTGCTCAACACATTTGTCTCCTTGCTTTTCTTAGAAATTTCTTTAGAGCCAAAAAAATGCCTAAGTAGAGGCAGTTTGGGGAAGAGCACCACTTTCACAAACAACAGAAGTAATAAATGTTTGTTTTCAGATTCTTATGACCTGCTAGGTACTGTGCTTGGCAATTTACATACATTTTCTCATCTCATCCTTCCACTGTCTCTGAGGTGTAGGGCCCTTTCCCCCCATTTTACAGATGAGAAAACTGAGGATAAGGATTAGTTAGAGAGGACGTGACAGGTTTTGAACATAGAGCAGATTGGCTCTGCTCCTGCTTAAATGCTAGGCCTCTTATTACCTCCTCTGCTCCACACAGTGACATGGAGGGGAAGAGAAAAGGATCCTTTACATTCCTGTTCTTCTTTGCTCCAGATGCTGCAAACCTTATAATAACCCCTTCCTTTCCTTTCGGCATATCTCTCTATACAGAGAGAGGGAGTTGACACAATAGTCTAGTCTGTGCTTTGGTTCCTATTCACTTTTCTCTAAACAGTCTACCTTGTCTTGTGAACATGACTTAAAGGCATTTGGACAGACCACACACTACTAAGAACTCATTGGAAGCCAAGAGTTACATTGTGCTGGCAAGTATGTGTTGAAAGTATATCCAAAAATTCCCCCCTCATTAGTATTGAGGAAGTTTCTAATTACTAACAGGGAAAACAAAAAAAAAAAAAAAGAAGAAGAAGAAAGAAACAATGAGCTAATTACATGAGCTAAATATCTCTTGCTTCAGATTTAAATGACTGTGTACACTCATGAAGACTGTTTATTCGGTTCAGTTATAAGAAGATTAAAAAAGGTCTGCTTTTTAATGAGCTTTAGTGATTGTGGTTTTGCAACCTCATAGCAATAGGATTTCCAGGACTGAGCTAATGGTGGGGGTGAAAAATAATATTTTCCTAGTGTTTGATGTGGCTAGCTGGACAGAGATGCCTTAATTCCTCAGAATCCTAAAAAAATCTGCTGCTACTATTAATAGTCATAGGAGAGAAGAAAGAATAAATGGGTGCCTATTCCTAACTGAAATCCAAAATGCAGTCACTATCTAACAATAATGACCTGTGATTTTGTCCTAAAGAAAGTGAATCTATACTAAGAATTTTTCCATAGGGCTGTTTTGTTACTTCTATTGAACATAACTTTGGAATGAAAATTATACACATATATTCTATCTATCCACATATATTGGACTTTATAAGTTTTTTATTTTGAAATAATTTTAAATAGGAAAGTGCAAAAAATAGTACAAAGATTTCTCATATACCCTTCACTGACTTTTCCCCAACATAGCATCTTATATAACTATAGTACATTATCAAAACCAGAAGATCAACATTGGTTCAATGCCATCAACTAAACTACATACCTTATTTGGATTTCACAAGATATCTGTATGTATTTGATATTATCCAGTCTGACAGTTCCTGCCTGTTGTTTGGAGTATTCATTCCATTCACAGTTAATATTATTTTATGTATGGTTGAATTTACACCTGCCATTTTATTCTGTTTTCTATATGTCTCATTTCTTTTTTGTTCCTCTGTTCTTTCATTGATGTTTTAGTTATATTTTTAATGATTTTCTTTGTGGTTGCTCCAGGAATTGTACTATACACTTAATTTATTACAATTTGCTTAATATTAATAGTAACTTAATTCCAGTAAAATACAGAAACTTTTCTCCAGTATAACTTTAATTCCTCCCCACTCCTTTGTGCTATTATTGTCATATACATCACATCTCTATATTTTATAAACATGACAGTACAGTTTTGTAAATTATTGCTTTCTAAATTCTTTTGTCTTTTAAAGAAGTTAAGAGTAGTAGGGCAAAAATATATTTCCAAAATATGTTTCTAGACTCTTTAAACCTAAATATTTACCTTTTCTGGTATTCTTTTATTTTTCCCATAGATTCAAGTTACCGTCTGGTATCTTTTCCTTGCTGTACTATAGCTCCATTCTCTCCCCACTCTTTTCTCCTACTATGTCATATATATTATATCTTTACATACATCCCAAAACACAATTTTCTAATTATTGTATTATGCAATTGACTTCTAAATCATAAGAGAAGAAAGCAAATTTATACCATCTCTTAAAAATTTCTACATGTTAACCTTTATCAGTGCTCTTTGCTTCTTTGTGTGGTTTTGAGTTAACATCTGATATTCCTTTCAGCCTGAAGAACTTTCTTCAGCATTTCTTACAATGCTTGTCTGATAGCAACAAATTCTCTTTGTCTTTGTTTATGCTGGATGTCATTATTCACCTTCATTTTATGAAATATAGTTTTTCTGGATGTAATACTCTTGGATGATAGGTTTTTTCCTCCTTTCCTTTCAGCACTTTAAATATGTCAGCCCACTGTCTTCAGATCTCCCTTGTTTCTGATAAGGAGTCATCTGCTAATCTTATTATAGCAGTTTAGAGAAGTGATGTCATTTTTTTCTCTTGCTACTTTCATGATGTTCTCTTTGCTTTTGACTTTCATCAAATTGTCTATGATGTGTGGAGGTATGGGTATCTTTATGTTTAGCCTACTTAGAGTTAGTTGAGCTTTTTTATTTCTTTTTCATTATATTTGGAAATTTTCAGCCATTATTTATTCAAATATATTTTCTACCCCTTTCTTTCTCTCCTTTTCTTCTGAGACTCTAAATATGTGTACATTAGTATCCTTGGTATGGCCCCAAGTCTCTGAGGCTCTGTTCATTTTTCCTTATTCCTTCCCCCTCCTTTTTCTGTTTTTTTTTTTTTTTTCAGATTGGATAATCTCTATTGGTGTATCTTTAAATTCATTCTTTCTTTCTTCTGCCAGATTAGATTTGCTATTGAGGCACTTTAGTAAAGTTTTCATTTCAGTTATTGTACTTTTCAACTCTGGAATTTCCATTTGGTTCTTTTTTTTATGTTTGTATATCTTTATTTATATACTCTGTTTGATATGTCATTACTGTCATGCTTTCCATTAATTCTTCAAGTGTGATTTACTTGAGTTCTTTGAACACATGCATAATGAATATTTTGAAATACTTGTCTGCTAAATCCAGAATCTTGACTGCTTTAATACTGTGTGTGGATTACGCTTTCCTGTTTGTGTTGTTGCTGTTTTTGAAACTGGAAATTTTAGGTTATATATTATAACAACTCTAGATTCTGATCTTCAATCCAATAAAGCTATTGTTGCTATTTGTTTTAGTGACTTTTATGTACTCATTCTGTGGAATTCTCCCATGCAATGCTCAGTCTCTGATATCTCTGATCATTTTTGTTTCTCATTTTTCATTTTCTTAAGTTGGGTTTTCTAAGGGTTGCCTCTGGATCATATACTGTAGTAGTTAGCCAGTGACTGAGTAAAGGTTTCTTAAACACTGCAAGCCAGTAAGTCTTCCACCCTTAGCCATTTGATCTTCATGCGACTTGGTGAATGCTTTCAAAGTTCAGGGAGTTTACAAGTTCTCCCTGGTTTTGACTCTCTGCATTCAAGAGTCCTTATGATTAGTGAGTAGCTTACTAGGGTCCTCTAAGCTTTCTCCTTAGGAGGCACAGTCTTTTCTATGCATACTGCCTTCCGGATTACTAAGAATTAATAGGATGTTATCAAAGCTCTCTTTGATTGCCTTGTCCTCTAGATCTCCTTGTTAAATTTCTGAATGGCCACTCTTTTGTAGCTTCTTTCAACCAGCATGGACCTCAGATTAATGTATAACTGTCCTGACTGTTTGCTGCTGTGATCTCTATTGTTTTGACAACACCCCAGGCATGGACTTTTCCATGCTCTGCTCCAAATTGATTTAACCTCTTTGCAAGGCAGCAGAGCTGCACATACTCATGGCTGCCCTGCATTCCTGGTTAGATCTTCCTAGTTAGAACTGGGGAGGATAGAAGAAACCCCTTGCTAAAATATCACAGACCCCTCCATTTCTTACTCAGATATGGTAGATTTAAAAAAATGCTCCTTATTTTGTTGTATGCCTTTTGATAAATTTCCAGTCTTTAAATGGTTGTTTTTGATAACTTTGTCCAGTTTTGTCAATGCTTTTTGCGGAGAGAATTTCCTAGATACCTCACTCTACTGTTTTGGAAGTTGACCTACCTATGTATTGCATTTTAAAATGGAAACTTGGTCAAAACGCTAAGATATCAAATACTAAAGTGGGTTGTGAAACAGCCTACCCATTAGGTTTTGAAAAAAAAAAAGATGGACAAGAATATTATATAACTCTAAAACCTGTTACCTACTTCATAGATATTAAATAAACTACTGGAATAGTAGAGATATGAGGAGGAATTAAAAGAGGATTGCTTTTTTATTTTGTGTGTGTGTTTGTTGAGAGCACTGTTGGTATGCTGGGTGTTTACCTCTCTTCCCTTGGGGAGGAGAGCTGGGAAGAATATATTTTCTGGCCCCCAAGCAAGAGCAGGGTCTTTAAGGAGACTACTTAGAAAGCTTCTCAGAAGTTTTAATTGTGTTTCATGCAGGAGGCTGGTGTCTAGTCATGCTTGACAAATATAAAGAGTCACAGGTAACAGAACAGAGGATTTTCATTTGGGAAGTAATCATATTTTCAGAGTCTGTTGGAAGAAAGGAAACACTTATGAGTGTTCTCCATGGACCAAAGAGAACCATGAGAAGGGGTCTTTACAATAGGGTCACCTGGTGGGATGATAGAACCTTAGAAGAAGAAAACTACAAGTGGACCATAGGATGTATGGAGGCTGTAGAAGGAAATACAAGATGCCAGATAAAATAGAGATTAATTTGTACTGGTCAGGGAACACAGCAAAGAGATATAAAAAATAGAGTATCTCAGAAGAAACTATAAAGCATCGATGAGAGAAAGAAAGCGCTTTAACATGTACTAGGTCCAGAAAGCACAAAAACCAGCTTACAGTGGTACCAGTGAAGTAATAGCTTTTTTTTCCCCCAATATCTCTCTTTCTTCATCCTTCTCCACCCATAAGGGCTTAAAAACCAGTTATCAAGCTTGGGGATTGTTAGATACTAGGTATTGACCTCACCCTTCTTTGCCTGCAACAGGTTCTAGCTTGGAAGGAGAAAGACTTCAACTCTAAATCAAGTTTAATTTTCATTGGATTCATGGGACTGGCATTTTTAATTCTGGATGATGATGATGATGATGAATTTTTACCCAAGAGTTAATAGAAAAGTTCTGAGGCTCATTGAGTCTTCATCAAGGCAGAAGAAGAGGTAGCCCTGAATGTATTTAAAGAACAAAAGAAAATTGTTCTAGGGCTAAATGTCATGAGTCATGTTTGGTCAATATCACATTACACTGCAATTCTTAACTTAGTTTTACCTGCCGCCCCCCCCCCCCCCACTGCACAGAGTGAAAGTGGGTGAGAGAGAAGTAGATAGTAGATGGACCTGGACAGTTAACTATCATAAGCATATTCCTTGCTTTTGATTTTAATGGGAAAGGAGTCTTAATCCAGAGTTTTTGACTGTTGCAGGATACAGTCATGGCTAATAGTTAAGTAGTGAATAGAGTGGTTATGAATGGAGTTACTGGAAATGAGAAGAGGAAATAAAATTGCTGACACCAAACTTTGGGCCCCAGGAACAGATTTCCTCTAAACATTTTGAGTACTATCTAAATTATTCTAGAATTTCACTTGTCCCACCCCCCCTTTTTTAACATAGCGATTGAAAATGAGAGACATCAGTTCTAGCACTGTTTTGTGAATTTACTTCAGGCATACACTTGGCATTAAGTTGAATAATAGTGATCTGTTTATCAATCCATCCATCCAGCAAATATCCTGAAACTACTATATTTTAGACACTGTGCTAGACATTAGGGATAACTTTTTGAACAAGATAAATATGGTTTCTGGCTTTATGCATCTTTGCATCTTTAGCTCTCTCAGGAAGGTGGACATTGTACAAGTGGAATGAAGGGCTTAAAGGAAAAGAACATAGTACATATGAAACTAATAATAGGGAGAACAAACATACTCTGAATGTCAGAGAAGGCTTTTGTGTGGAAGTGTCATTTAAGCTGAGTGCTGAAGAATAGGTCATATTTAGCTAAGTGAACAGTAGTTGCCTAAAAGATCCTACATCATCTGCCCCTGCTTATTTTTCCAAACCCATCATAAGTCACTTTTGCTTTTGCTCACCATTTGCCAGCCACTTGTCTTCTCTCAGTTCCTTAAACTGTCTGTGTGGAACACGATTCTAAAGCCACTCCCAACCCAACCTCCATCGCTAGCTTCTTTCCAGAGCCCAGATCTCAGTGTAAATATCATCTTCTTCTTATTCCTTAATTCGGTCATTTTTCCCCATCATTTCATATTTCTAATTATTGTATTTATTTCTTGTATTACTTATTTTCTGTTTGACCTCTAGAATGCAGACTCCAAGAGGGCAGGGAATGTATTTAATTGATTTACTTTTGACTCTAGTCGCACGAACAGTGCTTGACCAAGAGTAATTATGCCTTAAAAGTTTGTGAATGTATCAAGGGAGAGAAGATATAGATTAGAGCCCTGTGGGAGAGAGCAAGATGCATATGAAGAAAGGAAAGAAAACCAGTGTGACTGCAGTGTGGAAGGCGAAGGGAAGAGTTAGAGGATGAGGTTGAAGAAGTAGATAGAAACCCAGTTGTTTTAGTTTGTTAAAGGCTGCCAGTGTTAAAATACCAGAAATGGTTTGGCTTTTATATTGGGAGTTTATTAGGGTAAAATCTTACAGTTCTGAAGCTGTGAAAATGTCCAAATCAAGGCAACATCAGAGATGCTGTCTCACCAAAGGTTGGCTGCTGGCAGATCCTGGACTCATGCCACGTGGCAAGGCAAAAATGGCAGCTGGTCTGTGCTTTCTCATCCAGGCTCATTTTCTCCCTGAGCTCAGCTGTGGGCAAGCAAGCATATGGCTTGTCTCTGGGCTATGTCTCTTCAGCTTTGGACTGTTCCTCTGATTCCAGCCTCCAGCCTCTCTCAGCCTCTCAGGATTTCTCTTTCTGTGGCTATAGGCAATTCTGGAATACTTTCTCACATGGCAGGGATAAAATGGCAGCTCTCTTTCTCTATGTATCTCTGCTTATATAAGACTCCAGTAAAAGGATTAGCACCTACCCTGGGTCCTGAAATCTAATCAGAGACCCTTGACTGAAATGATCTAATCAAAAGGTCTCTTAACTGAATCTAACCAAAAGTTCCCCCATACAATAGGCTTGCCCATCCCATAGGAATGGGTTAGCTTTAGAATATAATTTTCTGGGGTCCACAAAACACTCAAATCAGGACACCAATCTTGAAATCTTTTAGATTGGTATTTTTCAAACTGCTAGCTAGTGGGTCATGAAATCAATTTAGTGAGCTACAACCAGCATTTAAGCAAATGAAATAGAATGAAAATCAAGGTACATTGTTCATAGCAAAAGTATCATATAAAACTTGCTTCCATTTTTAAATTATATGTTTATATGTGTATATCTTGTATACTGCATTATGATGTAAAGAAAGGTTTTCCTGCTTTGGTTTGCAGTAAATACGTATGAAAGGCACAGCCGTAGAGCATGCTAAGGATTTCTGATTTTATACTAACAGAATCAGAAGTCATTGAAATTATTTTCACAGATAAGTAGATTTTCAGATTCCCTTCCAAATCTAGATATTAACCATAGAAAGTGTTATTGCTTTTTTCAATGTATAAGCTTGAAGTCTCAGGCTAAGCTGCATTTATAGGCATCCCAAGATTATGCCATTTGCTTCTTGAAGGCAGAAGCTATGTCTTGTTCATCATTGCATTCCATATGCCTAGCATAGATTGGATAGATGGCAAAGACCTATTTGTTAAATGAATGAAAGACCTCTTGTTTAAAGCTACCTTTTTTGAATTGAATGGCTTTGGATCCAAGCAGATGCTTTTCTGCTGTGCCACTAACATAGTACTGTTTTAACATGAAAACTTTGATAAGAATAGCTACCATAGTCCTGTTAACATTTCGAGGTTCCATGACAGATGAAATCAAGTAAAGAGTCAATAGGGCCTGAGAATTTCATAATATGCACCTGTCCGGTTCATCATTTGCTCCCTAGCATCTTGCATTGTGGAAGGTATATGGTAGGCATTTGTTTGTTGGATGATGACTCTGTCAAAGAAGTGTCTTTTCCCAATTTTTCATTCCCGAGAACATGAAGACGGACAATGCATCAATCTCAGTAATTTTGGTCTTAGAAGGGAAACTTTCATGTAATGTGTATCTATTAAGGATCAGGAACATTTCACAGGAATGATCTCATTTAAACCTTGCCACAACATATAAGGTAGTGCTATTCATGTTACTACAGGAGAATAAAGTGTGTCTTAGTGAAACTGAAGTACAATCCAGGTCTTTCTGATTCCAGTGGTATTTTCACCAAATTATGTTGCTTCAATGAGAAAAACCATAAGATTTTCTCCGAGGTACTGATACTGGTGCCCTGGCATTGCCATAAACTGCATGGACATTTTGACTTCTGGAAAGGGATTATGTACCTCTCAGAGACTGCCACTACTTCAACAAGCTAAAGGTTTCAAGCTCTTGGGCCCAGGAGCCATGTGAGGCCTATAATGTGCTTGGAGGAAGGACTCATATTAAGAAATTATTTCACTTCTGAGGAATAGTGATAAGAGGGTAAGATGAGAGGATAGGATGGGAATGAAACATGTTTTAAATGAATGTATATATAAGAATATATTCCACCGGCAGCTCTAGAATATTAGCTGGGTTCTGACTTGGCAACTGCTGTAGGCATAATCTGAATTTAGCTAGCATAAAAGCATCAGTCAAAAATAGTAGATATGGGGGTTGGATGTGGCTCAACTGGTTGGGCGTCCGACTCCCATATGGAGGGACCCGGGTTCGATCCCCGGGACCTCCCGGTAAAAAACAAACAAACAAAACAAAACAAAAATAGTAGATAATGCCATTGATGATATTTTTAAACAAGATGTATTGGAAATAGCTCAGATAATCCTGATCATGGAATATCCTAAATAGTTAGGATCACAATATCTGATAAAGATATATATTTCTTTTATTATAAAATCAAATAATACCAAGGTCACAAATTACCATCTTCTAGGTTTGTCTGCATTTTTTTTACATCTGTTCCTATAAATGCTAAATATATTTTTAAGAAGAGTTAGCACCTAATCAATATAGTAGAGAGTTCAATGAATAATCATGTTTGTATTATGTTTGTATAATGTTTGTATTATGTGGATAATTATGGAAAGAGAACAAGAGGGAAAATAGAAAGCCATAGCAGTATTAATTAATGGAGTGAGAAGATGTAGAAGAGATAAAAAGAGGTGAGCATAATATAGTTTATGGATGAACAGAAAATGAACTTTCCTTTGCTTGATAAAAATGCTTTAGTGTAACCAGGCTTGTCTCATGATTGTCTCTACGTATTCACTTAATCATTCACTCATTCATCACTTACTTATTAAACAAATATGTATCAAGTGTCCATATGAGACTGGGAATTGGGCCTAGTAATATCACAATGAAAAATTATGCAAAAATAACTGCTGTCATGAAGCTTATATTCTAATGAAGGGGGTGGGGAGATAGAAAAAAAATGAAAACTACATAGTAGATATTAAATGGCAATAAAGCAAGAAAGTGGGGTTTCTGCCAATTTTAAATAATATGGTCAGGGAAAAACTCCACTGAGAAGATGATGTTCGAATAAAGACTGGAAAATTTTTGAGAATAACAGCCATTTCTAATCAAAATAACATAAATATGATAGCTGAGTTAATTGGTGATTGGCTAATGTTATCAGCAAAACTTTCTATTAGGTTTAAAATAAGCAAATGCAAAACAAAGATGATGGTTTGGCATAATCATGATTTTAAAAAGTTCTTATGCAGTGTTGCATACAGTTTTAGCCTGATGGAAATGCATGATGAGAAGATAAAAATAATCATACTTTAGGAGTTTGAAACTTATATGATTAAAGTAAATAAATGTTTTACTTTAAAAAGTTCTTTTCCTAATAAAAAATGATGACTCTTAATAGAACAGAATGAAGAAGAAGGAGGTTCTTCTCACTTTGTATAATTTTTTAAATGGGATTATAGGTGATTTTTACCTTTTTTATAATAATACTTCATATTTTTCAAATTAAAAAATTAAGTAAAATAATTTTAAAAACTATTATTAAAACTATCTCAATTTTTCTCTTTTCCTTTTATTCTAAATAAATGCATATGCATTGAAATAGTATGGAAGTCTATATGCCAAAATAAAAGAGTGATTATACTTTCTGCTTTTTTCACTTCAGTAGTTTATCTTTGTTAAAATGAGCATGAATTTTTTTTTATAATAAAAAAATGATACTAAAATAGTTTAAAATTTTTTAAAAGTTGTTTTATTCTGAAATAAAAAGATATTTTAGAATTAAAATTTTCAACAAATAATAAAGACATTTAAAGACATTCCAATTTACAATGTGATTTATAAAATGCCGAAATATGGATGTGTGTTCTATTGTAAAGTTTTAAGCAAAAATCTAGTATAGGAGAATAAAGTGTTCATTGAATAGTTTTTTATTTCAATTTAAATTATATGGATTAATCATAGAAGCAAAAGGAAAGCATAGAGCTCTTTTTCTGATTAAAATATTTCATTTACTTGCTCCCAAAGTAAACTGTTATCTTAGAATGAGCAAATATTTCTTTGAACTTATTAAAGTTCATTTGAAACTTTAAATGAAAATTCATTTAAAATCCCTAAAGTTTGCTAAGGTGATAATGTTTCCTTTTATTGTTAATTTGTGTAATGCTGACACAACGAGAAAAGACACAATGGCATGTGGTTGTTTTTAATAAACTGTACAAAAATAATTTTAATTTTCCGTAATTTCAATGTATTTCTCATAAAATACTTGGCAAATGTAAGCCAAAAAATCCTGGACTTTCCTAATAATTACTCATGTAATAAATTTGAACAAATAAATAAGGAAACCAAACAATACTATCAAGATTGACTTTCCTTTCTCCTAATATATGTGTGTATGCCTACTCATATACACAACCAGAGGACTCAATCCATCTGGTTTCAGGGAAGGTAGACTTTCACTTCCTAAGGTGTATGCTCATCATTATTTGAATCTTGGAACTATATCCAAGAGGAAGCTTAACAATGGCGATTGTTTATTTTGTAGGTTTTAAAGAAGCTAGAGTGCCAGAGAAGATCTTTGAAGTATGAAAAGATTTCCTGTATTTGAAACCAAAATGCCATTTATAGATCCTTATCAGCACATTATAGTAAGTCATTTATTATTTATGTGTTTTTTTCAGGGGGTGGCAAATATATCTCTCACGGGGTCTGAGAGTATTAATGTTGTTGGTATAGTAAAACTCCATGCTAAACTCTGGATTACTGTTAAACTCAAATGAATTTAATGTGGAACAAATAAGCTGTAATACATAATAAAACTAATCCATCCCTTCTTTTTATCACTCTAAGTTTCCCGAAAAGTGGGACTTGGAGAAAAAAAATACTGACGCTTTTGTAGCAAAACTGAACTTTCAGGGAACAATAAAAAAAGTAGTTGTCACCTAGCTGTTATCTGCCTGCATAGTTACACACTTCACATGTACTAGCAGAGAGAGGACTCGGCCCTTCCACTTCTAGAAAAAGTCTCATCAAGGTCCTCTTTGCTGATAAATCCATAAATCCAGGGGACTTTCCAGTTTTTTTGTTGTTATTGTTGTTTGTTTGTTTATTCCCTCCCTCACACTGGCGATTCCCCTCTTCTTAAGACACTTTTGTCAGATTTCTCTGGTACTGTGTTCTGTTTTATGGTTGTTGGTTTCTTTTCAGTTTTGTGTGCAAATTTTTCTTTCTGTTTGCCTTTTTTTAAAAAAATTGAGGTATAACATATACAAAGTGCATGCACCTTAATTATAGTTTGATGGATTTTGACATATGCAGTCCTGCATTCCACCCATAAAACTATCATCCAGATAAAAATACAGAACATTATAAGTACCTTAGAAGACTTGTTCATGTCCCTTCCAGTCAATAAATCCCCTAAAGGTAACCAATATTTGCCGTCTATCATCATAGATGCGTTTTGCCTGTTCTTGACCTTCATATAAATCTCTGCATTCAACTTTATATCTGAGATTCCATCCCACTGTTGTAACAGAAGTCCATACTTTTCCATTGCCATGTATTTCATTATGAGTATACCACAAATTCTTTATCTAGTCTACTGACGAAAACCATAACTTCACTGAATGATAATGGTGCTATTGTTGTAAATTGAGCATCCATGTATGTATGGATCATTTTCTTTTCTGTTCTATTGGTTTATTAGTTTATGTTTGCCCCAATACTCATTTGTCCTGATTTCTGTAACTTTAAAATGTGTCTTTATACATGGTAGTGTAAATTCTCCAAGTTTTTCTTCTTAAAGAAATCTTCACAGTTGTTTTGGTGATTCATAGTTCTTTGTACTTTCATGTAAATTTTATAATCAGTTTGTCAGTTTTTACAAAACAAAGGGGCAAGCAGTTCTCTGGGCTTGGAAAGGACAAGCTATCTGCCCCAGGATTGGAGGGGGTAGGCTTTGCACCCCGTTGTTAAGGAGAGTTCCTCTATTCCATCACTCCGAGAGGGTAGAGCCTGAGTTCCAGCAATGGAGGAGAACCTGGCCACCATTCTGATGCTCATTGATGGTGGGGTCTTCATTCCAGTGTTTGGGGGAGAGCATGGCTACTGGGCAAGCATTTGGAAGGGATGAGGCTGCCCCACTATCCAGAGGATAAAATAGCAATCCATAGATGATTCTCAGACCTTGAAATCTATTGAAGTTGTCTCTGCTGGGTTTTAGGACCTATGACCCTTGTTTGGGGACCCATGACCCTTGTTTGGGACCCATGACCCTTGTTTTCCTTCTAGTTTTTCCCTTCAGAAATTGGAATATTTATCCTGTGCCTGTCCCACCATTGTATATTGAAAGTAGATAATTTGATTTCACAGGTCCATCAGAGGAATTTTGCCCAGGACAAACCACACCCATAATGATTTTGATGAGACCTTGTACTTAGCATTGTTTTAAAATGGCTTAAGGCTTTTGAGAAGTTGTGATGGAATGAATATATTTTGCATGTGGGAAGAACATGTGTTTTTGGGGTCCAGAGGGCAGACTGTCATAAATTGAATGATGTCCTTCACAGAAGTAATGCTCAGGTCCCAACCCCTGGTCCTATGGGTATGAATCCATTTGCATATAAGATCTTTGAAGATATTATAATTAAGTCATGCCCAAACTGAATAATGGTTGACCTTATTTAAATATGGCTTAAGTCCTTATAAGCAAAGGAAATTGGACACACAGAGAACAGCCACAGGAGAAACAAGAAGCCAGAAGTCAACGGAACCCAGAAGAGAAAGAAGACCCCAGCATGTGCATTGCCATGTGACAAAAAAGCCAAGGAACCCCAAAGATTGCCAGCCAGCCAGAAGATACTGATCCCGAGAAGAAGCAAGCCTTCTAACCTCTGAAACTACAGCCAATAAATTCCCTTTGTTTAGGCCAATCCATTGTATCCATTGTATGATATTTGTTTTAGTAACCAGGAAACGAAAACAGTAAAAATTCTGATAAAAGGAAATTTGAGTACTCTGTGAATATATAATAAGAGTAGTTAATTCAGTCTAAGGATAATCTGGGAAGGGTTCCTAGAAGAAGTGACAAGGAAATAAAAATCTGAAGGTTAGTCAGGAGTAGAGGAAGAAACAACTCTTCTGGATTGTATAAAATAGCCTATGTGTGGCAGTCTGGAGGTGAGAAAGTTCATGGTTTAAGGTAATGAAATAAGTTCAGTGTGGTTGGAGCATAATAAATTTCAAAGAGCATTATTATTTTGAATGACCTTCATTCTCCTACCTAATCTGACCATGCCTTATTACTAACTACCCTGAAGTCTCATCATGTCTCTTGTTAGGTGAAATTATGAACTGGCCGTTCAATTTCTTCCTCTAACATGGTGGAGTCTATTTAAAAATGAAACTACATCTTGTTATTTTAAGGTTCAGTACTAGCACCTTTTCTTGCAATTTTTGGTAACTAGAGCTAAATATTTCGGCCATGGTAATTACCAATATGGCATTTAAATGTGGTGAATCATGCAAAAATTGTATATCTGCATCACATCTCTTTTACATTCTCCAGCATCAGAGTTGGACAATCAATTAGTATTCCAATTTTCTGCCTTTATTAAGTAAAGAGGATTCTGAGACCTTCATAGTTTTATTCATTCTTCTTCTTCTTGCTGTGTGTGTCTTCTTGCTGTTTGTGTCTTAGTAACAAAATTTCATGCTCTAGTTTTCACAGAAAGGTATTTTTAAAAATAGATAGCGATCACACTCATCACAGAAAACAATTTTAGTATATAGGAAAAGTGGGAAAAATCAACCAGCTAACTTTTGGTGCCAGACAGACCAACACAGTGTTTCGGCTGCCTTAAGGCATGGAAGATTGGACTCATTTTCACCACATTTGTGATGCAGTGACATGTTGGAGACTCCCTTGGGCTGATGCAGCAATTTGCAGCCAGCAAGCTCTTTTGCTTCCAATGGTGCTGACTTCTAAGAAGGTTATAGAACATGGAGCGATAAATACAAGACAAAATTCAGTTCCCACATGTCTGGAGTTGCTGCTATAAGGTGCTTTTAGATCTTAAGGAAATTTGTGCCTTTAGAATTTATTGAAGTGCTTTTGGAGCAGGGGGCATCAGTTTTACAAGGAATCCAGCACAAAATATTTATTATAAAAACACAACTTTTTACGCTGAAAATATGAGTCACTTCCCTGGAGTAAAAAAAAAAAGCCACACCTCTTACCACCATCTGTTCGCAAATGGAGGGGGGCCACTGCCCCACATCCATGGAAACTAAGGTTGTGTTCACTTTAGAGAAGAAATTGTCAACCATATGGGTATGTTATGGCAACTGCTTGCTAAAATGCAAGGACCTTTACAAAATAGCATTGTAGGGTGACTGGAAATTTTACCAAAAATATAGAGAGTTATTATTCTATACTATTATGGAAACATAGGGGAAAAAAACCACTGGCTAAGTAATCAAAGAACTAGTGTTCTAGTGGTAAATCCTGTCTTAGCAGTTACAAGCCCATGAGCACTTGGATTCTAGATTTAGCAGTTTCATCTGGAAAACAGGGTATGAATAGTACCTGCTGTCTACTTCACAGGGTTTTTCTAAATAGTAAATTAAGTTACATGCATGTAATTATTGTTAAGAAACTTAATAAATGTAAGATATTTCCAAAGGAAGTTACAAGGTGAGATAACACTTCTGGGAAATCAGAAATATAAATGTGACAAAGCTATTATTACAAAAGCACACACTGTGCACAAATTAAAAATGACATTTTTTGTGGAAAAGAGTATATTTTTGTAATCATGAACAGATTCTGGAAAAGTGTGGAAGAGGCAGGTTAGTGATGAGTCTAACTTTTTCCTGACACCAACCAGGTACTGCCCTCCCATAAGCTTCTCATCCAAGGCAAAAGTGCATACATTTAAAGTAATGTGTATCTGTGCTTCTTTACCACTGAACCGGGAAAGCAAACATTGGCTTCTAGGCCACCAAGTTCAGCTTTCAGTTCTAGAATTTCTATTTTGTTCTTTTTCAAATCTTGTCAGTCATGTTATAGTCTCTAGTTCAATGTGGTCTTTAAGTTTGGCTTCTATCCCTTTGAACATTGTAAGTATAGAGTAGCTGGTTTACAGTATGGGTCTGTTTTTGTGCCTGTTAATTATACTGTTTTTGTAGTCTTGGTTTCATGTCTCCTCATGTTTCTAATTAGCTTTGATTTTGTGCTGGATTTTATATGTGAAAAATTATCTGTAGAAATAATTTTTCAGGGAGAATTTTGTTTGCTTCTCTCTGGCTCCTGATGCTGTGGCTACCTAATTACCTTTGGACTAGAATCTGTATATCTATTATAATTTAGGTACAAAAACTTGGGTGATTTAGGGAAATGCATATCAAAACCACAATGAGATAGTAGGATGGTTATTTAAAAACAAAACAAAAACAGAAAATAACAAGTGTAGGTGAGGACGTGGAGATATAAGAACCTTGGTGCATTGCTGGTGGAATGTAAAATGGTGCAGCTGCCGTGGAAAACAATTTGAAGGTTAAACAGATTGTCATGTGACCTGGGAAGTCCATTCTTACATATATACTCCAAAGATTTGAAAGCAAGGACTCAGATACTTGTACACCGGTGTTCATCTTGATGTTATTCACAATAGCCAAAAGGTGAAACAACTCATGTCTCTCAACAGATGACTGAAAAAACAAAATGTGGCATATCCATAAAATAGTCACCATTTTCCAAATGATTGGGCAATTGTCATTGTGAAAAGAAAAAAGGTCTTGGTTTTCACTATGAAAAATATTATGGGTAAAAAAGGGCACACAAAGTAAGGCAATCCAAGACCTGAAGGGGCAAGGCTTAGCTCTCTTAAGAAAATTTTGCTGACTAAATCAGTGGCTTGAGCTTAGATTTGACATCTCAATTGAAATATGGTATTTCTATCTGCCTATTACCAAATGGCATTGTGCTGAATCACTAGTTTCCCTTGGGGAACACTAGTTGTGAATTCAGTATGATTTCCTCTGGCACCATCCCTAAGACAGAACCAAAAGTCTCCTGTCCAAGTAAGAACCTAGCTCAGTCTAGACTCGTTTGAAATTATACATGATAATTGCCCCAGGAAACATGGCAAAGCATTCTCAAAAGACTATTTGGATAATCACTGATTGAATCTGGATACCTTTCTCCAATAATTTGTACTTACTTTACAGATGTTCTTCTATTAATACAGCTCTTAGAAAGAGGCGGCCACATTTTTTGGTACCCCTGTTTTGAAAATAATTTAGAAGTGATTTGAAGATGCATGATTTATTCAAATTTAACTTAAAAAACAGAGAAAGTGGCAAATTTGCTCCTTATTTCTGGGGAACCATATGCAGGTACGTCATTATAGTCAAGAAGATGGAATCCAGGTTAATGGAAATAAAAGTGAGTAACAGGGAGAGCTGAATGGGATAGAAGAACTAACCCAATTACTAGAGGGACTTTAAGTCAACTGCAGATATTTCAGATAGACTAGATTGTAATTTACTTTCAGTTAACCCACTTTAAGTTAATAAAGGGAAACAGCTTTTGTTATTATTAAAAATATCAGTTTTATTATTCTCTGTATAAATAAAGGAATGTAAAAAGAGTACAGGCATAGGGGACAGCAAAACTGGATTTTAATCCAAGTTTACCATTTGCTATCTGTGTGATGCTGGGAAATTACTTAAACTCTCAGAATTTCACTTTTCATATCTATAAATATAAATAATAATAACATTTTATAGGGTTTTTGGGAAGATTAAAGGAGAATTACTGTCTAGTAGAATGTATAACATGGTCTGTATTCAGTGAGTCCATATAATAACAATATTGCTCCATGTTATTAATGATAATAATCATGTGACATATGAATGTATTTGTAGCAATTTCAAAAATCAAGTGATAAATAATAGATAATAGCATCACTAATAATGTGTATGTTTCAAAGGAATGTTTAGACATTCCCAGACTCATGTGGTATTAGAAGTTCTAGGTTATAGAAAAAAAGAACATAGATGATTTTGCTAGGGCTGTCCATTATATATAATGATAATTACTGAGAAGGTCTCTCTAGTGGAGAAAGCTCATCCTAGGTTGGGTTTGCTAGGGCATTTGCTTATTGTCTTTCAGATCCAGGAATCTCTTGAAGCTTTAATGTGTTATGAATTACCTCATGACTTAAAAGAATTTATGGTTAACCTAAATATTCAAAGAAATTTTGTATCACTTGTAGCCTGGCCCATTATTTATATTTAGTATATTTTTAACCAGGCATATTTAACACAAAAATTTATGAGGTTTACACAACCAACCTGTTACCCAATGAATAAAACTTGTGAATATTGTGTTAGATAGCAGTTATTCAAAATCACACTCATTACTTGTGAACATCCTTTTTTAGGGGGGAGGTGGGGATACCGGGGTGATTTTCAGTTGTAGTACAAGGCAACACCTTTCTTTTTACCTTCTTTTCTTTTCTCTCTTCTTTTCTTTTCTTTTCTTTTCTTTTCTTTTCTTTTCTTTTCTTTTCTTTTCTTTTCTTTCCTCCCTTCCTTCCTCCCTTCCTTCCTTCTTCCTTCCTTCCTTCCTTCCTTCCTTCCTTCCTTCCTTCCTTCCTTCCTTCCTTCCTTCCTTCCTTCCTTCCTTCAGCAGCTATGTGTTTTCATTATTGATCATTTTATTTATGTAGAATAAAATTTTGGCTACTCAGAATTCTCTTAGATGCTGGAGGTATTCCTCTTTGAAAAGAAAATGAGTCATCTTGAAAGATTTTACATACTTCCATGCCTCTTTAAACAAGTTATACTTATCATCTGTGACTTCATTTCTTCTAGACACTGTTTTATAAATATGAACAGAAACTACTCTTATCATAGAGTGATTTCTTCAGATCCTGTTTAGTGCTGTCTAAATTTTGCCCCTACATTCCACTACTGCTGGTCATTCATTATAAATCTGTATCTTGTTTTTTACTATTTTTTTCTGTCTTCTTGCTTTTCCACTTTTTACTCACTTTTCAAAGCTGTCAATATCTCAGCATCCTTTTAGTCAACTGTGGGCTTTTTAACCAGAACATCTGTTAAAATCAAGTGAGACAAGAGTAGCTTCTGAATATGGGCCCCTCCAAGACTGGAAAAAAAAATCTTGAACTTTAGTGGAGGGCTTTGTACTATTTTTAGTTGCTCAGAAAACTCTGTGAATTCCTACTTCTCCATTCTTTTTTGGTGAGCAGGATTTCTGAAAAACTAATTTCCAGTTAAGTTTAATAAACTCTTCTACCTGTTAATGTTTATTAAGTACATGCCAGTTTATCACCTAATAGAAACTTCACATTGTTGCATAAGGTTTATAACATACATTAAGACTAAATATAAGAAGTTTATTTCTTATTGCCTTATTTATTGTCTGCTAGATTTTGAAAACCACCTTGGAAAGTCTTACAGGAAAAAAAGACTTTTAAAGATTGATTGACTGAACAGTAACAACAAAAACAATCAAACTCAAATAACACATTCAACTTGCTCTGACTTCACCTTTCCAAGCCAGGGCTTCCGAGTTAACCAGTACAAAGTCTGATTGTGCTGCTTGAAAACCTGCAGCCAGGATTTACATTTTTTCTAAGCACCTGGTGAACCTGACAAGCAAAGGAGTTCTGAGAGTCAAACTGTAGTGACATTTTAAAGCATGATCCAAACTTGTCAATAATTCTGTGGTGAAAGAGAGGTGGGACTCAAAAAGGACCAACCTTAGGATCAAAGAATGTTTCTGGTATGCACTGCAACTTATTTTCAACTAGAATATTTTTAATTAGTCTCAAGGAAACAATGAGAATAATTTGTTTGGATTCTATATTGAAAGCTTATTTCTAATTTATTATCATTTTATTCCCAGGTGGAGCACCAGTATTCCCACAAGTTCACAGTAGTGGTGTTACGTGCCACCAAAGTGACAAAGGGGACCTTTGGTGACATGCGTAAGTTTTATTTACTTTATTGTTAATGTGTATCTGTGTTTCACCCTTTGGATGTTTAAGTTCCTTGAAAAGCCAGTGACTTTCCCTTCTTCAGTTGTGGTTATCTTTGTCTAGATCTGAATGATAGCAATTTGAACAGTACTCTGATGCTGTTTTATCTGTCAGAATAGCATTTTCTCTTGGTTTTACAATTGCTTAGAACACTTGAAGTCAGACAAAATGTCTTATGACATACAGATTTTGACATTTAAAAAATTCTATTTGGAAAGAGTGTTGAGTGAAGACTTAAAAACAAGCTGTTTCTGTGAGGTATTTTAACTATGGGGTTAAAAATGCAGTTTTTCAAGCTCTTATGTCATTCAGAGTGTTTATTATGTACAGGGTATCTATGGAAACTGGTATAAGACAGCTTGAAGTGACGTGAACTATTGCCTGAGGATAAGGTTAAATTAACTCATTGGCAATATCCACCTCCATGCTTACCACTCAAAATGGCTGGGGTTCACAGAGGTGGGCGTATAGACAAAGACAGATAAGTATTGTGATGATGAATTTGGTGAAGTTTTAGAATATTGCAAAAATATGGCAATGGGTTATTTAATCCTTAGCAAAGACTTCGGAGAAAGAATGGAGATAACAGTTTATAAGTCTGGGAAAAAGGTAAGGCTTATCTGCTGAAGTGACTTTTAAGCTGGTCCCTGAAGGAATCTTGGTAATGAGAGTAGGGAGAAGTCCCAGGCAAAGAAAACAGCATGCTCCAAGGCAAGGGAAAAGCAGAAACCTTGTAAGGAACAAAAAAAGTGCAGTGTGACTATAGAGAAAAGAGCAAAGGCACATGCTGGAAGGGTAGACAAGGAATAAGATGACAAACACTAGGATGGCAAGATCCAGTATTGAGATATTATCACAAGTATAATGAGAAGACTTTGATGGAATTTAATTTAGGCAAGTCACGTGATTGGATTTTCATTTTTAAAAGATTGTTCTGGGGACCAGATGTGGCTCTAGCAGTTGAGTGCCTGCCTCCCACATAGGAGGTCCTGGGTTCAGTTCCCCATGCCTCCTAGAGAAAACAAGCAAACAATGAGCAAACAACAAGCAAACCGATGAGGGAGCCAACACAGGTGAGCTAATGTGGCTCAGTGGTTGAGTGCCGGCTTCCAACATACGAGGTCCTGGGTTCAATCCCCGGTCACCGTACCTAAAAAAGATTGTTCTGGTCATAGTATGTTAAATATATTGGAGAGAAATGTGGAATATACTTTTTCTTTAGAATGGAAGGGACTTGGAGCTTGTTGAAATGACAAGGAAAAGGGGCCAATAAAGAGTAGAGAGAAGACGTTAAATACTAACAAAAGAAAGAATGCTAGTTCTGTACCCAAGCTTCAGTGAATAAGGAAGAATAGACAGAAAGAGCATACAGTGAATGAAAAAGGGTATACAGAACTAAGGAGGGGAAGGGAAGGTAGAAATCAAAGTGCAGAGTTTTGAATGAGTAGAGGTTTTCATGAGGGGAGCAATGACAACTTCAAATCTAGTTAAGATTGGGAGGCTTATGGTCTAGATTTTATCTCATACTTCACTCTAACACATCTACTCACTCCTTTGCCAATATTTTCTTAAGTTATTCTTATTTCATTTTTTATGATTCTTTGCATTTTCATCATTTTAAATGAAAGTGCACTAGAAGAAAGACTTCTGTGAAAGAGAAGCCTTATTAGAAGCTGCAAAACAAAGACTCGTATTCTCAATGACCTGAAGAAGTTGTATTGTTAATTGGAAAAGTCATTCTAAATTCAACAGAAGTCTACATCAGTAACTTGCCAGATATGCAAACGACAGGTCTAATTTGCCTTTAAAAACTATAAAAATAAAATATATGGTTATATCCTCTTATGCAAAGCAGCAACAACCCTTTTCTTACAGTTCAGAACTGTGTCATGTGGAGACCATGGGTCTTATTATGCTTAAGAAGAATCCAATGGCAGTTCAAACTCTATACTCTGTGAGACTCATTTGGCTGGTGTGGATCTGATTTCTTCCTAACGTTTACTGCAGACCCTAGGCATTTGGCAGTGGTTATTTATTATAATTAGGACAGGGAAGAAGATTCAAGTGTCATTTTTAGCCTATTTGAATTGACATGAATAACAATACTCAAACTTGAGTTACTCATTCATCTCATGAAACAGAGAATAAGTACATTTTGAAGCCCCACGGTGTATACAATACAGCTTAGACCCGGGACCACTTGAAGCTCCCTTTTTAAACTGAAGGACCCAGCGAAGGAATAGCCACTGGAGATGAATCAGCCTATGAGAAAGGACAGTGTTACAGCATTCTATTACAATTTTTATTCTTCATCTGTAATGTGATTTATTTTTGTTTAAGTTTTTGTGTAATTTTGGGGAGGGTGGTAGTTGGAAACCCCTTGTACCTCCTTAATGAGTTTGTAGGAAGTCAGGAAGAGACCAAAAGACAGAACAAGAGAGAGTGTTGGAGAACTGGTTTTAATGATAAGATTAGTACGAAAAAATGAAGGGACAATATGCAGTGCCAAATGCTGTTTATTTTTGAGAACTGGAAGGAAGTTATAGTGAGAAAAGGTGTAGTCGTTACTGTTACTTTTCTGAGAGAAGTTCTGATGAAATTGCTTGGTGAGCGTGATTGATACACATGACCAATTCACCTGAATTTGTGATGTTTGTACATAGAAGAGCTTTGAAGATAGACAAGAATAGAACTATAAAAGGTGTCCTTCAGAGCCCTGAAGACCAGTATAACAGAACTCTGAACCAGCTTCTGTTCTTAATAGTGTCTGCATTTATTTAAAAAGATAAATTTCCATAAAGTCTTACATGTTGATAAAGAAGAATGACATATTACTATTGGGTTTTTCTGCTTTTCTTGCATAGGCAGGGGCTTTCTCAAAGGTGACTAGGACATTGTGTGAACTATACCACACAATAAAGTATCTACTCCCTGGTAAAATATCTATATCTATTTTTCCTACATTGTCTAAAGTTATATCTATTTTTCAAGTGTTGTCTCTTGATAAATCATCATATACTAATTTACTACATTTAAAATTTTCTCTTCTGCATTGTTAAAACTGCATAATAAAATCAAGAGCACTCAATGTACTATCTTTTAAGAGTCCAGAGCTGATATTTTCAGCTCATCTGTAATGAGCATAAATCTCATAATAGGCTGAAAGCTGTTATCTCAGCTCCCATAATGGCTCGCTCATTTCCTTGTTTCCACATGAGGGCATTGGCCAGCCAAGCTCACAGGCCCCTGCCAGTCCCTTTCCAGACATGGTTGCTAATCTCTCTATGGTTCAGATGGGTCCTCTATGCCCAGAACGCCAATGCCAACCTTTCTCTTCATACTTCTGCTCAAGTTCATATGAGGAGGCAGTTTGAAGATCATATTTACACCTGATTCAGAACTATTGACACATTCTTATTTTTAAAATAAGTAGTTTGCATTAATTTGGTGATATTAATACAATTCTCACTTTTGAAAGTACAGGACGTGGTAGTACCTCTGACGTAAAACAGGCAGCATGTGAACATTGGGTTAACATCTCATTATAAGTGTTGGGTGGATGTATGTTAAGCACTTATTTTGTTTTATTTCCTTTCCTCTTCTAACAGAAGTTATGTGTTTGCAAAATGGCTGTCAGTACTAGGAAAATTTCATTGGTAATGGAGTTTGCTTTGAGCATATAGGAAATGGAGCACACACCCTGGCCACAAACCTCATTTTATAACCAAATGAAATACCTAGCACAAATGCAGTAGCTACAGTGAATTTCTGCTTCTTTTAAAAAGTGCTGGGGAAACATTATAGTGTGATAAAAGGGGCATCAAAATTCAGAACTAGATAGAATTATGTTCCCTTACCTAAGATGAAATCAGATAATAAATGGCATAGTGTTTTAAAAACTATAAAATATAGTAAAAATATTAGATGTTTTTAATATACTAATTATGGATATGGACTGAGGATTCTTTTCTTGTCAGATTCTTTTATTGGACACTAATCTCTTTCTTGTTAGAGAATTAGTATCATAAACATTAGGGTATCTAAAGACAATTGTAAGATTGCAGATGGAACTGACTTTCTTTCAATGTTTAGCTGATAACAGAGCTTATTGTCTACATTTAAAACTTAAGAACATATAAGAATCCTTGTGGAGAGTTTTGAGTCATGTTATTTAAACCAACTTTTTATAAGATTTTATTGATTACTGTCTTGAGGTACTCTTTTTGGGTTTTCTTAAGAAGTTTAAACATTTTAAAAATTATCTTAAGGCCTATGTCTGTGGGTCAATAATTTCTTTCAGATAAACTCATATCAAGATCTGTGGCAAGTACCTAGTTTTCAAACGGCTATGCCTTTTGCAAGCTGCCCTCATCTCCCCACACCGTGCTTCTCAAACGTTAATGTTGATGTGAATCACCCAAGGCTCTAGCTCAAAATGCAGATTTTGATTCGGTTGGTTTGGGGGGAGTAGAGTCTGTGTTTCTCACAAACTTCTGAAGGATGCAGATGCTGCTTGATCCAAGGACCATATTTTTGGGGGTAGGATCCTAGGCAATTTCTTCTATTTTATATTTCTTTACGTGGACTTCTACAGGGCTTATGAGGAAAACAAAGACTTTGAATATTCTGAAATGGAGCAAAGAGTCTAAGGTTTTGTGTTTTTTACTGATTTTCACTTGAGCTAGAACCCTTCCATGATTTTACTTTTTAGAAATGAAACAATCATGAACATGGTAATTATTTTCTAAATTCTTTAAGGTTGCTTAATTACATGACTCAATGCATTCTTGTAGAGAAGAATGAGAGAGATAAAGGAACACAAATACTTTAAGCTTGAACTGCAATTACCTTCTTAAATTCTATATCCCTTAGCACTCTTTTATACCGGACCCAAGGTCACACAGATTGCAAGCAATGAAGTGGAAGGGCTTATACTTTTATTGTTCAAAAGGTCAAAGTGCTTCCTTAAAATCAAATGATCAAAAGTATGCAATGTACTATACATGCACACATTCACAAATATACTCCTTCCCTCATATACTTAAAGATATCCTCCATAGATATTTTAATGTGGTTATGTCCCTCAATTTACTAGTGTGTGATTGTGTGATATTTGGGACTCATTTAAAACCTAGGCAGTATAACATTAGATAATTTTCTTTTACCACTGCAGCATTGTGAAAGCACTTTGGTTGAGGTGCATTACACTTTACATTACACTTGTTGTGTAATGTTTGTCAACTGCATGAAGTGTAGATAAATGCTTATTGTTATTTAAAAAATGGCTTTTCTCCAAAAGGGAAATATGAATTTTCACCTTTCACATAGCATCAGAAAATATAAGTACAGAAATGGGGTGATTCAAAAAGGGGGAACCCTTTTAAAATGTTTTAGATCGTGTGACTTCTAGTGGGGAATCCAGGAAGAATTCTTATGAAGTCCAATGTTCAGAAAACTTTATAACACTTTTAAGTTAATTTTATTAATATTTTCATAGATGAAATATGGAGGTTCAAAATTATTCACTTTAAATGGCATGGCTGTTGGCCTGTAGCAGCTGCCTGATACCTTAAAGTATATCTTTTCTTAGTCAAACTTTTCTCTAGTATCAGCCTTCAGGTTATTATCATAAGTTTTGGTTTACTAATGTTTTTGGACTGTTTTTGAGTATCCACCCAAGAGTTTTTAAAAATTCTAATTATAATGAAATTATCTCCTAATGGTCTTCACATGGAAAATAATTTGAAGATGAGGGAAGTGTTCTATAACACATATCTCTCTTACATATCTTGTGTTTTTTTTTTTTTTAATCTAGTAGAGAAATATAATGTGTTAGGAAAGAACCACTCTCCTTCATTCATTTAGAATATCATATAGTTTATTAAGTTGTCAAATGGTTTTATGAGTACATTTGGTCCTTTCTTCCTCTATATAAATTTCATTAGATTTTTTTTTTTTTTTGGTGTGTATATTTGCATTTGTGTGTTTTAGGACTGATGAATACAATTAAAAATAATCTGTGATGTTTCTATAACATCATTTTATCCTTGAGTAGATTTTTACTCCATTTCTTCAATTTGATAAACAAAGCTACAGGCCAGTAGTACTGGCAGCAATGCTTCTGTGATATAATAAAAGTATGATGCTATCAAAATGAACAATATATGACCCGTATGAATAGGGACACAATCGCCATGTTCTGCATTTTTACCCAGGACCTATGAGTGACTCAGTGATGTATCATACTCATTTACTTCATTATCATATATGTCTCGCACTTCCTTATCTTAAAATGCTTTTCACCTTTTTAAAAGTATACTTTAACATGTCACTGTTCTAACAATGATGGAAAATCTTAGTTAAAAAACATTTTTAAAGCTGAATGCTAATGCAGCCGTCTTTTCATATGCTAAATTCTTTTTTGCCAAAAACCATATGCCACTTGTGTATTGTAAAGTTATGATTCATAGCTAATGAAATTACATTTTAAAAAATTAAATACGTCTTCCATTTCCAAGGAAAACCATTTTCTTAAAACTTTTTTTTGTCAAAAAGAATATCTGTGCTACTCTAAAAGTTAAGCATTTATTTATTTAAATATTTATTTTATTTATTTATTCTCCCCTCCCCACACCATTTTTGCACTCACTGTCTGCTCTCTGTGTCTGTTTGCTGTGTACTCTCTGTGTCTCTTGTCTTCTCTTTAGGAGGCACCAGGAACTGATCCTGGGACCTCCTGTGTGGGAGAGAGGTGCTCAATCACTTGAGACACCTCAGCTTCCTGGTTTGTTGTTTCTCTCATTGTCTCTCCTCTTTGTCTCTTTTTTGTTGCACCACTCTCTGCACAGGTCAGCTCTTTGTGCAGGCCAGCACGCTACATGGGCCTTCACCAGGAGGCACCAGGAAACGAACTCAGGACCTCCCATACGGTAGACGTGAGCCCAATTGCTTGAGCCACATCCACTTCCCAGTTTAAGAATTTATGAGAAAGCACTTATCATACATATTATTTTTAGTAGATTTTAATATTTAAAATATTTTCTTAAAAAATTATGTGATATAAAGATTAAAATGACTAGCTAAAATTAGCTAACCTATAGCCTAAGGGTCTTTGTAAATTTTACTAGCCCATTGGAAGTACTCTTCCATTTTTACTCCTCACGTGCCATTTTGCTATATTTTTAGGAAAGATTTGATTCTAGACAAAATTATTTTTAGTTGATATATAATGGTAATCCAATTTGCCAATATATAATGGCAAAATGAAATAAATAATAGCTTTGAAATTTTAACTGTGTAAATGAAATGTTAAGGAGTAATGTTAAGGTGATATAACCCAGTGCTTATTCCAACAAGGCTCCATTTTTAATCTCATCAATAAATGCTGAGCATCTGCTAAGTACTTAGTACTCATTCAGTCTTCTGAAGAAGTTCAAAAGATATAAACATAATAATTACGGTACATTACTTTGTTGAGTGCCTTGTTCATACCAGAGAGGAAGCATAACTTCATGGTTAGTGTGAAGACTCTAGAATTAGATTGCTTGTGTTCAACTATCCATTCTGCTATCTATTAAACATGTGAATTTGGTCAAGTGACTTAGCTTTTTTATGTCTCAGTTTTCTCAACTGTTAAATAAGGAGAATAGTTGTACCTTCCTCATGGGGTTTTAATGGGTATAAAATGAAATTATGAAGTGCTTCATCCATATTAAGCATAATATAAGTGTTTTTTAAATAAATAAAAATGCTGACCAGAGTTCTTCAGACTTTATATTAGGAATTCGTTTATTCATTTAGTAACACTGTGAGATATGTGTGGTCATTATTTTAATTTTACACATGAAGAAATTGAGTTAAAAGTATTAAATCAACACAACTGTTATTTGGGAGCTAAAATTTAAACCTGTCTCACTGTGATGTCTGATTATATAGGGGCTTTGATTTTGAACAGTTTATAGTCTATTTGGGAAGATGAAATGGACTTAAATAACCTTTTGAAAAACCAGTCCAAGGGAGTATATAATTGATAATTGTGTTTTAGATTATATGGTGTTACTGATTTTGAAGAATGTTAGCAACAAACTCCAGAGAAGACTTCACAGATTGAATGGAGATTGAGATGAGACCTATAACTTCAGTAGAATTTTAATATTTGGAGCCGAAGTTGAGCATTTCAATTTGGAAAAAAATCATAAGAAAAGTTTATAAAGAGAAGATTGACTTCTGTATATCCAATATATGTTATTTAGATAATTCACTTAGCTATTTTTTTATGTTTTACACCAATGAATAAATGTCAGGTAGAAAGGATAGTACTTTGTTTTTGTGCAGTGGTTTTCAACTCGAGGCTAATTTTTCTGTCCAGGGGATATTTGGCCATAACTGGAGACATTTTTTGTTGCCATAATTGGCATCTGGTGGCTACTGCATCTGGTGGGTAGGAGACCAGGGATAGGCCCAAAATGTCAATGTTTTCAAGATTGAGAACTCCTGTTTTAATGAGAAAGAATAATTGTTCTTGCCTACAGTTAAGAGGAATCCATATATAGCTAAATCCACATCCACATAGCTAAAATGAATAGCATAAATAAATGTTTTACATTACTATATAAGAACTTCTGGAGAGTTACTCTTTCTATCCAATCTAAACCAAATCCAAGAAACATCTGTAGGTTATAAATGAACATTTAAAACATTTCAAGCATAGACCTGATAACAATGGTAATTTTTTTTCTTCCCAAAAGGGTACCATAGCGATTTAAGTAAAATGGAAATGCAGGAAGCAACAAAAATTCTAGTTATGCTTTAGATCTACATTTAGCTTTCTTTGGGTGCTTGGTATATATCTTTCTCTATTTTCCAAAGAACATCAACATTCTTTACAATAAATCATCTTTACTATATGCCAGAAGGTATCCCATTTTATTAATATACTAAGTCAAATGTTAATACAAAACATACTAAGTCAGTTGTTAGGGGACACTTTTGGACTATCTTTCTGACATCCCTTTAGCTGATGGTACATTGTGATAGTTTCATTTCCCTTTCAAAAGGAAACATATGACCTTAGAAGTACTATTATACATCTTGAAGCTGTGAGAAAAAAGGAAAATGAAAGGTAGGGAGAGTTCACATTGGAGACTCTGCCTGAAAAAGCGGTTTCAAACCAATGTTAATAAAACTACTTTGCAATTTCAAATGAGGGAAACATTCTATATTAGCCAGAGTTCTTGCAGACAATACTGAAGTTTATGTAAGGGCTTTGCTCTTCTTTCCCAAATATATACACAATCAGTGCCAAAGTTCTGTTTACAAAACCACATTGGATTCTTCACTTAACTTTTCCAGCTTCTGCACCACCAGCAATTCCCAAGGATGGACTTCAGCATTGATAGCCATAACAATTCTGATTTTGAGCCCTTTCTGGAGAAAGTGAGGGCTGTCACCTGTAAACAAGTCCCCTGGCACCCTACACTGTTCCCTGGAGTTATTCTTAAAGGGGGTAAACTGGGAATATGGGATTTCTCTCTTTCTTTCTCTCCATTCAGTAATTGGAACTAAAGGCTAAATACAAATGCACTTGGAAGAAATGACTGACATAGATTTATATTAAAATGCAAATTAATGGAGTAGAGACAAAGCAGTAGAATATTTGAGACATATTACCCAAGAGTAAAATAAGTTAGAGAGGAGAGACTTGTGCCTAGATAAAGCTAACCTCTTCCACAGTGTTGCTGAGGGCAAGTCCATTTATTGGATTCCTATAATGTGTAAGACTCTGTGCTAGACTCTTGGATATAGTGGTGAATAGGAAGGATAATGTAGTAAATAGGAGCCATCATGTCTCTTCCAGTTTAATAGAAGCAAAAATAAGTAATAGCTATTGTGTATTGATATATTTGAAAGAGCAAAGAGTTTGGCTTCAAAAAGACTTGGGTTTCAATTCCTCTGGGTGTATACCCAGTAGTAAGATTCAATTGTAACAAATGTTGTTAATATGAGAAAATGTGGGAGGGGTAAGAAGTGGGGCATATGGGAACCCCCTACATTTTTTATGTAACATTTATGTAATCTAAGTATCTTTTAAAAAATAAAATGAAAGAAGATTAAAAAAAAAAAAAAAGACACCTCAAAAAAATAAAAAAAATAAAATAAAAGACTTGGGCTAAAATCTTGTGTCTAAATGACCTTGCTCAATGCACTAAATGCCTCTAAGTCTCAGTTCCCTTGCCTACAGGAATAATATGATCTAAATCAGCAGTTCAAAGCTTTATGTGAACATATTTTTATTTTATGCAGATGTATATAAAAGAAGCCTCTTGGCAACATGATCTTTTACAGCTGGCAGTTTTGCACAATAGGAACACAGAACAACTAGTTGACTAGGGAGATATGATCTAGATAAGGGAAGAATGGAGAGAACATCCCATTCCAGTTAAATTACCCCTTAACTGTGCTGTCTTAGGTCCTTTATCTTAGATGTTCTTAAGACAAAGGCAACAACTTGAATAACATTGGTACTATCAGCTAAAGTGTCAAAAGAAAACATAAAAATGCACAAATAAAAGGGCAGCAATAGTCTGTTAGAACAAATGCTTCTGCCATCAATATGCCTGTGTAGAATGCTTGATATGTGTAGATGTCAGAAGCTTCATGGTCTAAATGTCAACTTGAAAGCATGACATTCCAGCAGAGTCACTTACTGGAAGTCCCTTAGGTCTGGGAGTTGAGGCTTTTGTAGTTCTTTCTTATCTTATTTAGGCCTGATTTCATTTAGTTGTAAATTGAGGGGAAAAAGCTAGTGAAAGATACAAAAAAAAAAAAATGCATTTAGAGAGATGCATAGGAAATTACAAAAAAGTGCTATCTTGGACACAAAAAGAGATAATTGTTTTACATATATACCAAATAAAGTTAAGATTGAGAAAAAGCTCATTGAATTTGGCATTAAAATCTTGATAAGGAGACTAGATTGATTTTGATAATGATTGAAGAAAGCAATGCACAGTAGGTTGAAAACTCATGGGGAAATGATGGGATTTAGAATCAGTAAGTATAGACTATAATATTTTTCCAAAATATTTTATGGAGGAGAAGAAAGGTCTTGAGAAATTGGCAGAATTAATGAAATTGTTTATGATCATAAATGGTTAACTATATTTATAGGTTGAGAAGTAGTAGCAACCCGGGCAAAGAAAATGGTTACAGATTAAAGTCTAAGATGGGGACTAATAAATGAGAGATATCAGAGAGGAGGTGGATAAAATGGTATGGAATTGAGAGAATAGTGTATTGATGATTTTTCTTCTAAGAAGTGAAAGAAGAGCTTAACAATATATAAATATATTTTTAAAGTTGTGAAGTATAGAGAAGGGAATTTGAAAAAGTTCAGCCAATCCTCCCCCTTTACTTCCTCAGTGAAGTGCAGGTATGAGTTGCCTCCTCAGATACGGTATTCTGGGGATGGGGTAGGTGACTTGACGAAAGTGGTTAATGTTTGAGCAGCCATGTAAAGAATGGAAATAAAAGAAGAATAGGCATTAGTATATTGTTCATCAAGTTAAGAACTAAGTGGTCATTGGACTGCTAGAGTAGCTAATAAAAGAACATTCATTCCCACCCTTTTACCCCCAAGAACAACTGGAAGAGGCATACTAAGTTACATATTAAAATTGTCTGAAGGACTGCCAATCTGCTGAAGCAACCAAGACTTGAGGGACCAATATCTCAAAGAAGAGAAGTCATTGAAGTAGGCTCACTATTCTGCAAGTTACTTCCCCCATCAATCCATTAGTTGTCTTTAGGTAGGTTTGGAGGGTGGTGGGGATGTGGGAAGTAATCAAGCAGCAAAGAGATAGAGGATCCAGGAGAGCTTTGGAAATCTCAGAGGATTTGGAAGCATAAAATTGGATTGCAAAACCAAGTCCACAAGGATAAAACAGGCCATGGTTCCAAAGAGTAGGGAAGCATAGAGAATTAAGCCACATAGTCAGTAGCTTCACCATGATGCACTAGCCAATTTCTTAATCTGTATAGGACAACAGGCTAAGAAGCAAATATAAAATATCTGAAAAGCAGAACAGAGATATTGGCAGTCACACAGTGCTAGGAGGAAAAAAATTAGAGATCTTGATTTCCAAAGAAAATATTATTAATCTGTTAAACTCCCTAAACTCTCAGTTGAGAAACCCAAGAGTGAGAGTGACTCAGAAAGTAGACTGAATCTTACAAAGATTTAAGTCAATTCTGTTCTTGATTAGATTGAGGTGATCTTTTCTTTTTCACTGTCTGATAGAAAATAAGCCGGGTCCTCTCTTGAAGTAGATCTAGCTTATTTACAATTTCTCCTAAAAAAGGCTGGTATTCAGTCAAAAATTGCCAAGCCTGCCAAGAAATAGAATTAATAAAAATACACAGATCCACAAGTATTGGATATGAACTTTAAAAGAACTGTAATTAATATGTTCAAGAAAGTAGAAGGGAAGATGAAGAATATTGCCAGGGAACCAGCATATATTGAAAAGAACCAAATGGAAAATTTAAAGCTAAAAAAATAACTGAAATTAAAAATTCAATATATGGATTTTCAGTAGATTGGGAAAAGGTGAAGAGAGAATTAGTGAACTGAAAATTAGGTCAGTAGAAAATATCCAGACTGAAATGTAGAGAACAATAAAAGAAATAAAGTATAGGGTATTATAAAAAGCATGTATAATTTGGGAAAGAGAAAAATTGGGCCACTAGCAACATTTGAAGAGATAATGGCTGAGAATTTTCTGTAATTGATAAACTGTATCAAACTATATGTGGCATGAACCCAAGAATAAATGCAAAGAACAACAATATTAGGCACATGTAGTAAAACTGCTGAAGACTTAAGGCAAAGAAAAATATCTTAAAATACCTAGAGGAGAAAAAGAACTGTTCAAAAAAAGAAACGACTGACAGTGAATTTCTCAAAAGAACAGATAGAAGCCAGAAGATAATGGAATGGTGTCTTTGAAACACTAAAACAAAATAGTTACCAAGACAATCCTGAAGAACTTGAACAAAGTTGGAGAACTTATAGTTATTTGATATCAATATTTATTATAAAATCAGGATAATTAAGACAGTGTGGTATTGGTGCAAATTTAGATCAATAGGTTAATGGAATAGAATAGACAGACCTATATCTAGGATTACTTCATTAATGACAAAGTTGAGATTGCAAAGTTAGTGTGAAAGGCAGTATTTTCAATAAATGATGTTCAGCCAACTAGATATATATGTGGGGAAAAAAAAGAAAATTTTTATCCCTACCCCAAACCATATAAATACATACATACATACATAAATAAATAATTTTTTTTAACCTTAGATCTAAAGGGAAAGGAATAGAAAGTTTTGAGGAAATTAATGGAGACTATCTTATGACCTTGAGTAGCTTAAGTTTTCTTAAACAAAACACATAAAGCATGATTCATAAAGAAAAATATAGCTACACTGAGTTACCTTAAATTTAAGCATTTCTGTTTATCAAAATATACCATTAAAGCAGAGAAAAGGTAAACCCAAGATTGGGAAAATATATTTGAAATATGTGTCTTTCAAAGGAGTCATATTCAGTATAAGTAAAACACTCTAAAAGTTAATATAAAAAACAAGTAACCCAATTGAAAAAATAATGGTCAAACGATTTGAGTATGCCCTTCACCCAAGGGAATATCAAAATGGCCGAGAAATGCATGAAAAAAAATTCTCAGCTTCATATGGTGATCTGGAAAATGTGAATTAAATCTAAAGTGAGATACCATTTCATATCCACCAGATATTTAACATAAGGCTATCAAGTGCTGGGAAGCATTTGTGTCCCAGGGTTAACTAACACATTGTGCGCTAGAACATACAGTGGATAACAACTCCATATCCAAGTAATTCTATTCCCAGAAATTTCACACAGAAATGTTTATGTGTGTGCACCAAAAGCCATGCCCAAGAATGTTCATAGCAGTGGCATTGTTAATAGCCCAAACTGGAAATAACCCAAATGTCCATTAACAGAATGGATAAACATTTTATGGAATATCTTTCATCGATGAGAATGAGCAGGTTATTTTAGAGACATCAAAGTGGATGACTCTCTCAAAATTAATAGTGAACAAAAGAAGTCAGACTTAGGAGTATATAGTGTGTCATTGATTCTATTTATATAAAGATTAAAAACAGGCAGAAGTATTCCATGGTAGTAGAAGTCAGGGTTGTAGTTGCCTTTATGGAAGGAACTGAGGAAGTCTTCTGGAGGGCTGGTAATTTTCTGTATCTTACTCTGGGTGGTGGTGGTGATATGGGCGAGTTCCATTTGTAAAAATTCAACAAGCTGTATAGTTCTAAGCTGTGTACATTTCTGCATGCATCTTATATTTCAATTAAAAACTTACTTTTTAAAAAAAGAACTAAATTGTTGTTGACATTAATGCATTTGTGATGGGACAAGACATCACCTTCTTAGGATTTATTCTACAACTCAGCAGCCTAGTAGCAGGAGTAGCGAAAAAGTTGGCAATCAAAACCTGCTATGAGTTTTACGTTTAATTGCTATTATCACCAAATCATAAATGTTTCAAAGGAATGATCACATTTGAAGATAGTATTCAGAAGCACTTATTTCAATAAACTGTTATTTAATTTTTCATCTTACTGCAGAATCCCATGCTTTGGTGGCAATTGAAGCAGAATGCTTGATTATTGGTTCATCACCTAAAACAGATTGCTGACATACATTTACTTTATTCTAGGTTTTGTTTTCACGTGACCACTTGAAAATATATTTAATGGTGAGAGAGAAACAGAAATAACTTTTTGTTGGTGTTACTATACTATTTTTCCTTGGTACATTCTGATACTTTCTGTTGGTGTTACTATACCATTTTTCCTTAGTATATTCTGATAATATGCTTTAATGCCCTGTCTCTCAAGATTTCCAAGCCAACCCTGAGGAATCTGATTGGATATGCAAGTGGTCTGCATTTTAAACAAGCACTCCAGATAATTCTCATGAGGGTATTTTAGTGGACTACATTTTAAGAAACAGTACTTAAACTCACAGTCATTGGATCATAGCTATTCAGAATGTGATGTTTTGGTTGCAGAATTGGGAGACTTTTCCTTTTGGGATTTTTTTTTTTTCTCTTTATCACAAGAATCATAACAAGTCATTGTTCATCTCTGTTTCACACAATGGCTTTAAATTGCTATTTAGTGAAGTGGATATTAGGAAGCAAAAGGAGAATATTTAAAACCGAAGTAGGAATTTAGAAGCTGCCTTTGATGCCTATTATGAATTGTATAATATATAATTCTGACAAAGCCAAAATGTCAGACTTTTTATTACTTTAGGCAGCTTCTCCTTAAACTACTAAAGTTTATGAGCAAGTTTTACAAACTTGGAATTCTGAAGCTTTCTGGTGCATGTAGTTTCATGTCATCTTTATGTGAGCAAAAAGGATCTGTATCCCACACCCCCGACATTTTTGTTTGTTAAGATTCAGAATAGAGAATGAGATGTAAAAGAGATTCTGCCCACATATTACATCTTTGCTTTACCACCTGTTTGGCCGGAAATAATCAAGGTGAAGCTGAAGTAGTGACTCAACACCAAATTGCCCTATAGGCATTAATTTACAAAGCCACAAAATAAGTGCACAGGAGAAAAAAAAAAAAAATCCTACATTTGACTTTTTCTCCCCCTTAAAATATATCTAGGAACTTTTCTAAAGCATTAGGTTATTTCCTATCAAAATAGACTGATATTTTCCCTTTTCAAAGCTTCCCTTTCTGTCTCCTACCATCCCAAAGCAGATTATTGTTTATGCAAAGAAAGTCAGCCAAAACATGATAACTCAATTTTAAAACAGTTTCATGAAACTTTTCACCCTGTAGTGTCTACCATTGCTACAGATGTTTCTTAGCTTGCAAAGATTAGCAGTGATGCAGATTGTAATATCAAAGTTTGCAGCTGTCAGTGGTTTTCCACTGTCCAGCACCCTTTGACATCTTAACTTTGATGCTTCTTGCTAAAGAAGTGGGAAGAGAAACTAGAGAAACTGCCACACTTGGCAATCATATTAGAATATTGACTTTATTTAAATGTAAAAATAAATAATAAGAATCCAAAGTGACAGTTACTGAACTGGATTCCAAGAAAAAATAACCTGTTAATGTTGTGACATAGAACCATGGTATTAACTGTGGTATTAACTGTTCGTATGGTGTTCTCCTTGTCATTTTATCACAAGTAGAATTTGTTAAAGCATAGGAGAAAAGAGTGAAGTCTTTATATCAATGTTTGAGTCATGCCACTTACTCCTTTCTTTTTCTTGCTGGTACATCCCAAGGAACTTCACTTTCTGCTTTCTTTTTCTTGTTTGTCCCAGGAAGTCCTCTCCCTCCTCTTCCTCAAAGATTCAAATAAAGATCAAGCCTCAAGAAAAGCAATTCCCCACCTACAATTTGACCTTATTTATCTATAATAATCTGGGTGACTGAGTTGCTAGTCACTGGTGTGGTGTATCTGCTTGTCACCCATTTGCCCTTGCCTCTAAAATTAGACTGTTAGCATTGACTCACTTCCATATTTCAAATCTGCCGTTTAGAGTTGGCTCCTTATCGAAGCCTTGATAGATAGGTCCTGGCATATACTAGGCACTCAAATATTTGCTGAATGAATGCATGATGTTTACCTACTTCATGCCTCCCGTTGCCACATGCTTTTGGTTTTCTTGAATGGTTTTTGCTTCATTTTGTGTTTTCTATTTATTAGGCTTTGTTTTAAGATAGGAAACAAATAAAAAGGTGTGAGAAGGGACTGGCCCTAAGGCACAATGCAGCCCTGTATATTTTTACATTTAATTTGAACTGCCAATTGAATATACACCTTAAAATAACATTTTTCTTTATAATCTTCTACCACCTGCTGCTCCAAACATTCAGTTTTACTTCTGGTTTGCAACCCTGAGCACTGGCATTATTGCAGAAGCCTGGGTAAAGGGAAGGCACAATCATCTCTTGGTTGAGGATGTGGATGCAGTCACCTCATAGCACATCCCTTTCTTCTTTGACCCATATCCCCTTACCACCTTTTCCTCTTAATAGTTTCATCTCCTAGTTTACTTTCCAGTGCTCTATTGAGAAATGTAAGCATTGAGTTAGAAATTGCAATAATAACCTATCTCCTTTTCTTTCAAGTAGGATACTAGAAATTTAATTAGAACTTGACCTATACCAGGATCAGCTAGAAATTTTGTTTAGACATGCAGATCCCTAGTCCCACTATAGCTAACTGATTATGTGTCTTGGGGGATGGAGGTCAGGGTCTGCTTTTCCTCTTTTTAGTTTCCATCATTTGATCTTTTCTTTTTAAATAAATAAATTTTATTGATACATTAGTAAAGCACACAATCTATC
Organism: Tolypeutes matacus; assembly: GCA_026826555.1. NCBI lineage: Eukaryota > Metazoa > Chordata > Mammalia > Cingulata > Chlamyphoridae > Tolypeutes > Tolypeutes matacus. The sequence continues at coordinate 26,933,260 of JAKSZT010054304.1, forward strand.
CAAAGTGTACAATCAGTGGTATTGGGTATAATCACAATGTTGTGATTCATCACTTCAATCATTATTAGAGATTTTCCTTATTTCAAAAATAATAATAATATAAAACAAAAAACAGACAAAAATTCATTACCTCTCAATCTCTCTATGCTTCCCCTGCTGTACATAGCTGCAATTTCTAGCTATTCTTGCTTATTTATTTATTTTTAAAGCAGTTTTATTGAGATGTATTTACATTCCTTTCATTCAATCCAAAGTGTATAGGGTCTGTGTTTTTTAACAAGAAACTAAGCATTTGTAATGCACTCTGACTTTTGAGACTCACTACCCCTGACCAATGATGCATGAACTTCAAGCTGGAAAATTAAATAAAATAGAATCCCAAATGTTGATACTTCATTTGTGGATCTTCTTGCTTTTACATTTTTTCAAAATCTGAAGAACTATAAGCAGTGTTTAAAGATTAAATGAAGGACATTGATTATATTATTTGATGACCACACTTGTTGAAGGACAGACTGAGATGTCTAAAACAAATTTCTTTGAAAGCCAGTCCTTTCAGAAAATATTAATTTTGCTTTTCCTTTATTTATTACTTTTATATCTTTTTCTTTATGTGGACCTCTGCACTTTTTCTTTCCTCTCTCTCTCCTTCTCTTTTTCTTATCTTCCCCTTTTCCAAGATTTCTCAACTCAGCCCTTTTCCATAGCAATCCATACTTTGTGATCTCATCTTCATTAGGAGCATGATGACATTAAGAGGATGATTGTTGCAGCCAGACAACCTGATTTCAAGATCTTGCTTCAATACTTACTAGCTGTGTGATCTTGTACAGGTTACTTAACATTTCTGAGTTCCTCTTGCCTCAACACTAAAATAAATTATTTACCTTACAGTACTGTTGTGAGATTTAATGAAAGTAATGTTTGTAAAATGTTTAATACAGATGCTGTTAATAATCACTCAATTTTTTTATAATTGTGGTTATTAAGTATAATGACTACATGGGAAAGGATGTGTTCAAGAGAAAACGTCAAGTTCTTAAGTTAGGAGACCTTAAAGATGGTAATGGTTGTGCTCCCTGTTTGGTCAGGTTCTGAAGATATAAAGATGAGTATGACCTGGTCCCTGCCCTCAAGCTGTTCACAGTCTTGTATGAAAAGAAAGATAGATGCATAACTTCAATCATAAGATATCGTGTGTGCAATGCTGTAAGAAGGTAGAGGATTCAGTGGAACCACTAGAGAGGGAGTGATCAATTTTTCCACTGCTCAGGGCCAGTTGCTCTCTTGTTAAGTGGAGGAAATTTAAATATTTTCTTTATTTGTAATTGTTTCTTTCTATTTAAAATGGCACGTATATCACTCCCTGACTCCATCTTATTGAACACTACCAAACTAAATGCAGAAATATATGTTGACTACTGATGTGAATGCCACCTTGTTAGAGTTGTTCAGTGTATACACTGTTCAACCATAAAAGGCAACCCTATAACAACAAACAATATTCATTTCACAATGACTTTAATTATTTTATTTGGTAAATAAAGTAACTTTTCTAATCTAGACAAAAATCATGATCTTGAACCCAAGATCTTTTCACTTTCATAGTTTGGGATGTAAGTCATGCTGTAGTTAACTGAGATTGCCACCATTGTCTAGTAGCTGGAATAAGCTAATTATTGCAGGAAACATGCCTTGTAGGTGGATGGAGGAATTCTGAATAAATCATCTAGTAAATCTAGTACCTAGAATCTCACAGGGTTCTTCCATACTAGACATTTTGAGTATATTACTGTGGATTTGTTGATAATAACCTGATAATATTTTAAAAAATCAAATCACGAACTAGAATCACAGTTTTACTTCCTCCTTACTTATGTTTACTTTCCATAGTTGACACTCCAGATCCCTATGTGGAACTTTTCATCTCTACAACTCCTGACAGCAGGAAGAGAACAAGACACTTCAATAATGACATAAACCCCATATGGAATGAAACCTTTGAATTTATTTTGGATCCTAATCAGGAAAATGTTTTAGAGGTAAATGAATCATTTGGAGAGCATTAGATGGACGTCATTCATGTTGAGAGAGATGCTTGAGATTGTTTCCTTAATGCCCTCATTCTCCCAAGTAAGTTGTAGTTGGAATCAAGCTGGGCAGCTAGCAAACTAGCTTCTAGTTGCACATCAAGTAACGTCTGTGTCTGGTGGGAAATACAGGAGTTCGGTGGGGACTGGAGAGACTCTTCTTTACTCTCCACGTGCTTTGGAGGAAAAGTATTTTCTGTTGTAAAGAGGAGAAACAAGTAAAACAGAATAACAATATATCAAATGCCTTTATTTTTTTAAAGATTTATTTATTTATCCCCCACCCCCATTGTTTTTGTGCTCACTATCTGCACTATGTGTCTGTTCTTTGTGTGTTCTTCTGTGTCTGTTTGTCTTCTCTTTAGGCAGCACCGGGAACCGATCCTGGGACCTTCCAGAGTGGGAGAGAGGCATTTAATCTCCTGCATCACCTCAGCTTCCTGGTCTGCTGCATCTCCCACTGTCTGTCCTCTGTGTCTCTTTGTTGCGTCATCTTGCTGTGCTAGCTCTCCGCTTGGGCCAACTCTCTGCTCGGGCCAGCATTCCTGCGTGGGCCAGCACTCCGCATGGGCCAGCTGTCCTTTTGGTACAGCTGACCACGCGCGCCAGCTTGCCTTCACCAGGAGGCCCTGGGAATTGAACCCTGGGCCTCCTATATGGTAGATGGGAGCCCATTCGCTTGAGCCACATCCACTTCCCTCAATTCCCCCAAAATGCCTTTAAAAGAAGTTAAAATAGATTTTCCCTAAAATAGATGAGTTGATTTTCTACATTAATTTCTTTCTCATATTCCAGAATAGTATTTGACATAAAAGGGGATAAAGTTCTATTTTTGCAAACATCATAAGAATAGGTCAATCTGGAAAATGAAGGCAATAATAATTCTTTAGGAGCAAATATAATATTCAGAAGGAAAAGACAATCTATTGTTGCCTGTTGAATTTGAGGATCTCAAGTGACAGTTAAATATCATTTGAGCACTGTTATGTTTTAAATGTGGCACAGATTTTAGATATAATTTCAAAAGTTACATGGGAAGTTTCATACATGTGCTTTATACTTTACTCTTTATAGATCACATTAATGGATGCCAATTATGTCATGGATGAAACTCTAGGAACAGCAACATTTCCTATATCTTCTATGAAAGTGGGAGAGAAGAAAGAGGTTCCTTTTGTTTTTAACCAAGTAAGTGACACAAAACAATTATTTTTCAATTCAGATAAAACCTGTTTATCTTGGAAAGATGACTTTAACTCTTGGCAAATTGTTTCTGTTTTTATTACTTTTATTGCTTTGTTATTGTTGTTTGGTTGTTTTTAAGAGAATATATGTTCCTAAATTAAAATTTTTATTTCTTGTCTAATCTTTTATTATTCTGATGCATATTAACTCTGGTTGAGTTATTATGTTCAATACAATGTAGTCATCAGTCTCTTCTGTTGCTGCAAGTGGTAACATTAAGATAAGCAGTGTCCTAGGACCTCATTGGCACGCCTAAGGAAAAACCTTTGGGAAGGTAAGAGAGGTGCAAAATCCAAGAAGAATGGTAGAGAGAGAGAAGGAGTGAACAAGCTTAAAGAAAACTGTTGGGAAATACAAAGTGTTTAAAAAAAAAATTACACGTTTAGTAATGAATGAAGAACTTGTAAAGGAATATTTGTCCCAAGTAATCCTCAAATAATTAGGGCTGACTCAGTTATAGTTCATAAGGAATGGTCTTAAGCTTATTGTTATTTTTGTGCTACTACTTTTGGCTCCCCAATTTTGCTGCATGTCTGAAACTCTGACAGTTTATTTAGAGATAATAAAACTCTGAGAAAATTAGTTATACAGAACAAACTCATTGGATCTTGAATTTCATAAGAAACTGATTTAGTAGTTTATAGTGAGAAATGTAAGCAACTTGTGGGCAAGTACCCAGAAGGCTGGTTAATGTATTTATTTATTTTTGGTGGGAAAGGCTCCAGGTTTTTGTTCATTCTTGGGTTGACTTTGAATCCCGCTACTTAGCCAAAATTTACTTATCCTTTAACTCTCACCTCCTCTATGTGGGCTTTCCATATTACCATCCCAAATGATCTCTTCCTCCTTTGACCTTTTATTATACAAATTTGTGGTATTCACTGGAACTAAACTATATACACTTTTCAAGTTTTTATCTCTGCATTGTGAACAAAAGTTCTATAAGCCAGGAAACCTAAAATGCTGATTATACAGATATAGTTACAGAGTTAATACCTAGACTATACTTATTGAATGAATGAATACATATACCTGTTCTAGCAACCAACTTAAGTCACTAAGGCTTCTTGACTAGTGCATGCGGAGCAGCCCAAGTGCCTTGAGGACACTCCATTCTCCAGTCCACACACTCCCTGGTGTTCTGTCAATTGTTGCAGGAGGCGTGTCTTCTGGTCAGTGCCACACACTGTCAACATTTCTGTTGACTCCTTTTTGAACTATTTCAGTCATTCCTTTAATAAAAGATTATTGAAATTCTATGTGTATTAGGCATTGTGCTTTGTGCAAGGAATATAAAGAAGAATAAGGCACAGGGAGCCCTTTCCTCAGTAGCTTCATCTGGGGTGGTGGTGAGTAGGGGATGAAATGAGGAGTGGAAGGAGGGAGATACATACATATAATTTAAAAAATCATCATCATACAGTGAGATAAGTATCAGTCAGGTATGTATAGAGTGCAGTGGGAACACAGAAAAAAGATTTTATTGTGGAAGTAGGCCAGGGATGGCTCCATGTCAGTAGGTGATTTTGAACAGGTTGAACAGAGAACATAGTGGTTAACATCTTGACATTTGAAGCTAGACTGTGTTTAAACCCTAGCTTGTCCCTTACTATATGTATGAATCAGGGTTCTCCAGGGAAACAGAGCAGTCAAGAGATGTACATACATACACATATATAAATATTTTTGAGATTTAATATAGGAATTGGTTCATGTGGGAATTGGCAAGTCTGGATTCCATAGAGTAGGCCTCAAGCTGGGAACTCTAATGAAGGCTTTGATGAATTCCCCAGGAGAAGATGACTGGCTAAAGTAAAGATAGAAGTTCTTTTTTCTAACTGTTGAAATCATCACTTCTCCCTTTAACAAATCATCAATAGATTGGATGAGACTTCTCTCATTGTTGAAGGCATCTCCTTTGTTGAGTATAGATATAATCAACCATAGATGCAATTAAATAGCTGATGATTAAAATCCATGAAATATCCTTACATTAACAATCAAATCAGTGTTTGCTTGACCAAGCAACTGGACACCATAACCTAGCCAAGTTAACACACGAACTTAACCATGACAATCCACTCCTTGTCAACGTGGCTTCCATATACATCTTGTTAAACCATACTTAATTTCTAAATAAAAACAGTAACAGTCATACTTTCATGTAACACAATTTAACAGTCTTGTGTACAACTGAAAATGGACTAACTCTTCCTTAGAACAGAATGTAAGACATTGGGTAATAGTCACTCTTAAACTTGACGTCCTATAACTTCATACTATGACATAAAGATCATATAACTTATGCTATATGATATGGGGATAAAATAAGGAAGCAAAGATATTTGCTTTATGTATATATACACAAACATTTCATGACAAAAAACGAGGAAGAAATATTCATAACCATTATAGTCTTATTTCTGCATCTGGTCAAGAGGCTATAGCTCATATTTATTACTACCTTCTTCCACTATCCATCCCATGTTCCCTTTATTTTCAGCAAGAAATCAGCTGATCTTGGTTCTTTGTTTATTGAGGTGACCCAAATCTTCCTTCCTTAAGGGTCTGGGCCATTAATAGTACTGCCTGTACTGGGTTGTTGCAGTTTTCCATTGACTTTAATCGCAAGGCATGGTACTACTAAGAGACACCCTAAGGGAGTTCCTATATTCCAGACAAACTCTTCTTTATCTCTATTGTATAGTAGCAGTCCTATTTTTCCTTGATAATCAGAATCAATCACTCAATCCAGTATGTAATTACCTTCTTTGCCTGTTGATTCAGAGACATGAGGATCCCAAAATGGCCAGCTAGCAGTTTTAGCTTCTAGTTCAATGGAATTGTTGTGGTTTCTTCTGATGGAAGCACACTTCCTTTTAGAACTAAGACCCGTAGACCAGCAGAGCTTAAGGTGGTGAGGAAAGGAAGTAAAAATTTTTCTGGTGGATCACTAGAGGTATTGGTGAGTGGTGCCACTCCCTTTTCTACCTCTTGATTCCTAGACCTGTGAATCTTGGCTATAGGATAAATAGGACCATAGGGTAGGCACTAATTTGTAGTACACAGCCTCCTAGAGAACATTGCCCCAACCCTACAAGTAATTTCCACCTAGTTGGTGCCATAATTGAATCTTCAATGGACCATTCCACTACTGTATCATTCCAGCTGCTTCAGGGTGATGGGGAACATGGTAAGACCAGTGAATTCCATGGGCATGTGCCCAGTCCCACACTTAATTTCCTATGAAGTGGGTTCCTTGGTCAGAAGCAATGCTGCATGGAATACCACAACGGTGGATAAGGCATTCTGTAAGTCTGTGCATAGTGATTTTGGCAGAAGCATTGCATGCTGGGAAGATAAATATGTATCCAAAATATGTGTTTATTCTGGTAAGAACAAATCACTGCCCCTTTCATAATGGAAGTGGTCCAATGAAATCAATCTGCCACCAGGTAGCAGGCTGATCACCTCAGTGAATTTTTCCATATCAGAGACTGTGTGGGTCTCTGCTGCTGGCAGATTGAGCATTCAGCAGTGGCTGTAGGGCAGGTCTGCCTTGGTGAGGGGAAATCCATGTTGCTGTGCCCATGCATAACCTCCGTCCCTACCACTATGGCACTGTGTACATGAGCCCATTGGGCAAAGACAGGAGTGGCTGAGGAAAGAGGTCAACTGGTATCCATAGAATAGGTCATCCTATCTACTTGGTTATTAAAATTCTTCTCTGCTGAAGATACCTTCTGATGAGCATTCATGTGGGACAAAAATATCTTAATGTTTTTCACCCATTCAGAAAAGTCTATCCACTTTCTTCTCCCTCAGATCTCTTTGTCACCAGTTTTCCAATCATGTTCCTTCTAAGTTCCTGACCATCCAACTAAACCATTAGCCATAGTCCATGAGTCAGTATACACATATGCCTCTGACCATTTCTCTTTCCAAGAAAAATGAACAAGGAACGCTTCTTGAAGTTCTTCCCACTAGGAGAATTTCCCTTCAATACTGCCCTTCAGGGATGTCCCAGAAAGGGGCTGTCATACTTCAGCTGTCTGCTTTTGGGTGGTGACTGTATTTTGTGTAGAAGTATCTATAAACCAGGCCCAATTTTTCTCGTCCTCAGTCAGCTAATTGTAGGGAACTCCCCAAGAGGCCATAGCTTCAGGCTGGGAAAGACAGTAATGTGGGCCAAGAGTTGGGGCCATGCACATATGGGCCACTTTCTCATGTAATCTGTTTGCTCTTTAGGGCCTGCTTGGGCCTGATCTCGTATATACCACTCCTATAAATGATTGAATTCTGCTGTGCATACCCAGCTTCTCGGCTTGGTGGATCAGACAATACACAGTTAATGATGGACAACTCAGGTCTCATGGTAACTCATGAGTGGCTGATGCTTAAGTATTTGGTCTCTACTAAGGTCCAGTAACTGGCCAAAAAATGTTTATCAAAAAAGAGTAGAAATCTGCAGAGAATGGCAGGGCATTGCTCTAAAATCCTAATCTCTTATTGGGGCCTGCCAAAAACTCCTAAAAACATCTCTATTTGCCACTGAAATTTCTAGCACCATTGGATCTGCTGGGTCATAAGGCCTAAAAAGCAGAGCAGCGGGCACTGTTGGCTGGACCTGTTTAAGAGCCCCCTCTTGTTCTGGTCCCCTCTCAAAACTAGCAGGTTTTTGGGTCACTCAGTAAATTGGCTTTAGTAGCATACCCAGATAAAGAATATGCTGTATCCAAGATCCAAAGAGGACAACTAGGCATTGTGTCTCTTTTTTTGGTTGTAGGAGGGGCCAGATGCAACAGCTTATCCTTTATCTTAGAAGTGATATTTTGACATGCCACATACCACTGATATGGTATGAAATTTCACTGAAGTAGAAGGCCCCTGAATTTTTGTTGGATTTATTTGCCACCCTCTGACACAGAAATGCCTTACCCATAAATCTAAAATAAAATAGTTGCTACTTCTTGCTGTCTAAGTCCAGTCAGCATAATATTACCAACCTAATGGACTAGTGTGATGTCTTATGGAAGGAAAAGGTGATCAAGGTTCCTGAGGATTAGATTATGACATAGGACAGTGAAGTTGTATTGCTGGCCTTGCCAGCTGAAAGCAAACTGTTTTTAGTGGTCTTTTGAATAGACATTGAGGAAAGAATGAACACTGGTCAGATCAATAACTGCATATCACTAGGTATCAGGGGTTGTGTTGATTTGCTCAAGCAATGTTACCACATCTGGTACAGCAGCTGCAATTGGAGTCACCATCTTGTTAAGTTTACCATAATCCACTGTCATCTTCCAAGATCCTTATGTTTTCTGCATGGGCCAAAAAGGAAAGTTGAATGGGATTGTGGTGGGAATCACCATCCCTGTATCCGTCAAGTCCTTGATGGTGGCACTAATCTCTGCATTCCCTCCAAGAATGTGATATTGCTTCTGATTTACTATTTTGCTAGGTAGAGGCAGTTCTACTGGCTTCCACTTAGTCTTTCCTACCCTAATAGCCCTCATTCCACAATTCAGAGAACCAATTTGTAGATCCCACCAATTACTGAGAATTTCTTCCAATTATGCATTCCAGAACTGGGGAAATAACCACAGAAATGAGTTCAGGAACCCACTGGGCCCAGTATGAGAAGGACCTGAGCTATAACTCCATTAATCACCTGACCTCCAAAAGCCCCTCCTCTGATTGGTGGAGTTTATGATGTTTTGGGTCTCCTGGAATTAATATCAATTCTGAGCCAGCCTCTAGTAATCCCCAAAATGTCTTCCTTTCATTCAAGGGGTTCTGGATCTGTAAACTGCCTCAAGTTTGGGAATTGAATGAAGGACCATGACTCTCCTTTTTTGTGACTCAAGTTAGACTTTTGTTCACTTGACCTAGAATTCTTCTGCTTATACAGATCAAGTAAAAATTAGACTGTCCATGTATTCCACTTCTAGGTACTCCATGATCAGCTGGCCAATACCATAGGTCTTTGTGCCTCAGAATATTCTGATTACTGCTTTGATTCTGCTGTCTTATTATGGTAGCCACACCCACCTTGTCTTTGGCAATTAAGTGCTGCCATATGGTTCCTGCCAACCCTGGATCCAATCATCCCCTTTGTGTTTAGTTCATTGGCAGTAGTTCCCACAGTAATATCTGACCTACAGAGATGATCATCCACAGAGCTCTTCTGGAATAATGGAGTTGCTCTCACAAATTTATTCCTCATAGACCTGGTAAAGGGTATTATCCTCTGGGCATTCCTAGGTTGGGTGAGAGAATCAAGCCTTTGGATTCTCTCATCTACATTATTCCAGGGAAGTTCTGGCATTTGAACTCCAAACAATGTAAGCTAATTTGGGTCCATGCTTCAGCCAATCACCCAAACAAACTATTAGAGACCTTTCTACCCCCTCAAGCTACAACATCAAATCCAAAATTTCTAGAGAGTCCATATCAATAAATTCAACCTGACCCAACTCTATGCTCCTTCTACCATTATCCCACACTCTTAATATATCCCACATCCTTTCCCATACATATTACCCTGATTTTTGTCTATATAAATTGGAAAAATCATGTACTTCTTTTAGAGTGTAGCATACTTTCTCATGGGTCCCACTTTGTACCTAACCATTTGGAGACTGTTGGGACTTCAGTCTACCTATAGATTTGGAAGAAAAGAGTGGTGGGGGAGTTGGGTCATAGGAGGAATTAACAGTCTTGCTAGGCAGCTATCTCAGGGCATTCTGTTACAGATTCATCTGGCAAAACAGGGTTCCTTTCTTCAGACAGAGGTGTGAGGACTGTTTCCTCAAGGGAGACAGTTTCAAGTTTATCAGGCATAGCAGGGTTTATCTCTTCGGATGGAGGCAGAACGGCTGATTCTTCAGGCAGACCATTTCAGACCACAAGGTGGACACTCTGGTGAAGGCCTCAAAAAATTCTCCAGGAGAAGCTGACTGGCTGGAATAGAGTTAGAAATTCTTCTTTCTGATTGCTGAAATCATCAGTTCTCCCTTGAAGGCCTTCGACTGATTGGATAAGATGTCTCTCATTGCTGAAGGCAATCTTTATTGTTGATTATTGATGTAATCAGTCATTGATGCAATCAACTTTCTGATCATTTAAATCTGTGAAATATCCTCACAGTAAGGAGTAAGTCAGTGCTTGCTTGACCAAACAACTGGACTAAATAGCCTAGCTAAGTCGACACATGAACTTAACCATCACACAATCTGTTTCATCCTGAGGAAATCACTAAGTCCTCTGTGCCTTAGTTCATTCATCTACAAAATGGAGATAATATCTCATAGGGGAATCATAATGATTCAATGGGTTAATTTTATTTATATATATAAAGGATATACACATTATAATCTACAATATATAATGCATATCACATATAAATATATTTCTATAAATATATTTAAATGCAATTGTCTTATAATTTCATATACTATATTATATAAAATATAAATCATATAATCACTTAAATATTTTATATAATTATATAAGCATATATTATATACTAATTAGTATAACCCATAAATAATATATTAGTTATTAAAATGTAAATACTTTATACACATATATGTTTGTATACATATATATAATAAATATAATAGTGCTTAGAACAGTACCAGGTACATAGTAAATACTATATAAGTGTTTGTAAGTGCTGTTATTGTTGTGGTTGTTGTTATTATAGCTTGAGAAAAGAGTAGGATTTCAGCAGGCAGCTAGTTATGAGCATTCTAGGGAGAAAAAAATTGCAATAGCATGATTTTAGAAGAGGAAAGGAAGTTGGAGCACTGCAATTTAAACATCTTGGCAGGCACATGTGGTGAGTAATGAAGTAAAGAGGCCTTACCTATTACATGTTGCTAGAATAGGTTCTCAATAAATGTTTTTTGAGGACTTTGTAACCATGAATTGACCCTTCCAACTATAATGTTTTTATTTATGCTCTTCAGTCTATGACATAGACTGATTATAAGAAAAGATATTGTAAAAAATATTAATTTCCTTTCTTTCTGTCATTTCCTATGGTGTGTAACCCCTGGGGCTCTAAAAACAGGCTTTCCACATTCTGGAATTTAAAGCAGCTGAATTAATTATTTTTGTTAGTGTGCCTGAGAAAACATTTGGCCTAACATCTTTTCTCCATTACTCTACTTTCAAGAGTCCTTTGTAGTTTTTATTTTAATTAAAATCCTTTGAGTTTATTGAACTGTGGTTGTAGTAGGGAGAATGGCAAATGAGTAATGGATGAATGGGAAGTCTCCTAGCTGTTCCCCACATGATGTGGAGTGTAATATACATATATATATGCAGGTTGCCTTCTGCAATCCTTTGCCATTCCTTATCCCAAAATCATCACCTTTCAGAGGACAACAATCTCTCTCTAATTCTTACAGAGGTTGTAAGTGAGGGAATAATGGAGGAAAAGAGACTTTTAAACAAACTTTTATGGTTAAGGTAATCTGGGATATTAAGAGGAGTGCTTGGACTAATAAATGAACTCAAAAGTTCTGGGGTACAAGATAAACCCCAAATCAGTAGTGTTTCTATTCATAAGCAATGACTGAGTAGAAGAAGAAATCAACAAAATAATTCCATTCACAATATCAACTAAAAGAATCAACTATCTAGGAATAAATCTAACCAAAGATCTAAAGGATTTGTACACAGCAAACTACAAAACATTGCTAAAAGCTATAAAGAAGATCTGAATAAATGGAAAGATATTGTATGTTCATGGATTGGAAGACTAAATATTAAGATGTCAATACTGCCCAAAGAAATTTATAGAGTCAGTGTAATCCCAATCAAAATTCCAACAATGTTCTTTGCAGCAATGAAAAAGCCAATCATCAAATTTATGTGGAAATGTAAGTTGTCCCAAATACCTAAAGTCATCTTGAAAAAGAATGAAGTTGGAGGACTCATACTTCTTGATCATAAAACTTATTACAAAGCCACAGTAATCAAAACAGATTGATGCCAGCACAATGACAGATATAGAGACTAGTGGAATCAAATTGAAAGCTCAGAAATTAGTCCTTACATTTATGGCCAACTGATTTTTGATGATGGGGCAAAGATCACTCAACTGGGAAAGAACATTCTCTTCAACAAATGGTGCTGGGAAAACTGGATCTCCATTTGAAAAAAAAAAACAAGAGGACCTCTACCTCACACTATACACAAAAATCAAGTCAAAATGGATCAAAGACCTAAATATAAGAACTAGAACTGTAAAATTCCTAGAAGAAAATGTAGGGAAGCATCTTCAGGACCTTGTGTTAGGCAATGGTTTCTTAAACTTTACACCCAAAGCACAAGCAACAAAATAAAAAAATAGATAAAAGGGACTTCATCAAAATTAAAACTTTTGCACCTCAAAGGACTTTATCATGATAGCAAAATGACAGCCTATGCAATGGGAGAAAAATATTGGGAAACTACATACCTAATAAATTTAATATCTAGAATATATAAAGAAATCTTTCAACTTAATAACAAAAGACAAACAACTCAATTAAAAATAGGCAAAATACTTGAATAGACATCTTTCCAAAGAAAATATACAAATAGCCAGAAATCATATGCAAAGATGCTCAACATCATTAGCCATCAAGGAAATGTAATTCAAAACCACATTTCACACCCATTAGAATGGCTGCTATTTAAAAAAGAACAAAACAGAAAATAACAAGTGTTGGAGAGGATGCGGATAAATAGGACCACTCAATCCCTGCTGGTGGCAATGTAAAATGGTGTGAGTCCTCCACAGTTTAGCAGATCCTCAGAAAGCTAAATATAGAACTACCATATGACCCAGCAATCCCACTAATAGCTATATACCTAAAATAACTGAAAGCAGGGACTCAAACAGATATTTGCACACCGATGTACAAAGCAGCATTATTCACAATTGCCAAAAGATGGAAGCAAACCAAGTGTCCATCAACCTATGAATGGGTACATAAAGTATAGCATAGACATAGAATGGAATATTAGTCAGCCATAAAAGAAATGAATTCCTGAGACATGCAACAATATGGATGAACCTTGAAGACATCATGTTGAATGAAATAAGCCAGACACAAAAGGACAAGTATTGTATGATCTTACTGATTTTAAGCAATTAGAATAAGCACACTCATAGAGTCACAATTTAGAGTTTCAGTTACCAGTATATGGGCTGGGGATAGGGAATGGGAAGTTAGGGCTTAAAATGAACAGGTTTCCTATTTGGAATGATGAAAATGTTTAGATAATGGATGGTAGTGATGGTAGCACAACATTTTTAGTGCAATTAACAGCACTGAAATATTTATCTGGATATGATTAAAAGATGTTATGGTAACAGAATAAAAACTTCAAAAATTAAAAAAATCCATGAGTACTTTGAAGAAACTGTGAACTCTTAATTTAAACAATGGACTTTAATTAGTAGTGCAATGATAAAAATTTGCTATCATCAATTGTAACAAATGTTCCACACCAAAGCAGGTTGCTGGTGGTGGGGTAGTATATGGGAATCCTGCATTTTATGCTTCATTATTGTAAACCTATAACTTTTCACACACACACACACACACACACACAAAGTGCTTGGATTTAGCAAAGGGAGAACAAATACCTTGAGTCAAGATGTGATTGGCAAAAACCCCTTCAAGATCTTGCTGCCCAAAAGTTAATACTGTGTCAACATTGAGTGATTTCCGTAGCAAAGAGACAGAGGAGAAAGAACAGGAGCCTCCACATGAAGATTGCCAGATTTCTCTGATCCTACTTTACCTATTCTGCCCATAAATTGGGAATTGGCAGAGCTGGTCTCTCATTTTGTCTCTGTCACTAGGCTCCCTCCAGAATATTGAAATTGTCATTCTTTCTTTCTGAGTCTTATTTTATTCATTTTAAGTTGAAGATTTACATTAAATTATTTCTAAGATTCTTTCTATTTTATAAAATTCTGTGATTTAGAAAAAAAATAACATCTTTCATTTGGTCATCTTCATCCAAAAGCTCTCAATTCTTCCCATTTTAAAGATATAGAAACCCAATAATAATAATGATAATAATGCAATCATAAAATCTTTCATTTATATAATATTATATAATTTTAAATTACTTACCTAACATAGATTGTGTCATTTATTAATATGAGAAAGCTGCAATAATTTCCATTTCTAAGGTACTAGTAATCTGTTGGAAAGGAATAGATATTCAAGTTTAAACTGATAAATAATATAATAAGCAATATCAAGAAGCATTTATTCATTGATTTACTTACTTAGAAATTATTTATAACACCTATTCTGTTCCAGGCATTATGCTAGTCGTGGGCAAACATAGGAGTTGTGATGGACAATGTCGTGGCTCTCTGGGAGATTGCATTTTGACAAGGGAAGGTAAACAAACAGCAAATGAGCAAAAGAGTAATCAATACAAAATCAGCTGGTAATAAGTACTATGAAGAAATTAAAACATATACATGTGATAGAGAGCATTTGGTGGACAACTGAAGTTTGGGTAGTCAAGGATAACCTCTCTAAAGCATTATAATTTTTCCCCAAATTTTATTAGAAAAATTTTTAAACATATAAAAAGTTGAAAGATTTGTATGGTGAAGAATATTACTGCCACTTGGATTCTGCAACTTTTTAGTGTACTTGCTTTGTCACATATCTCTCCATCTATCCAGCCATCAAATCATCTTATAATTTTTTTCTTTTTTTTAAATTTATTGAAGTATATCACTCATACATAAACATACATAAACAATAAGTGTATAGTAATAGTTGTGAACTTACAAAACAAACATATATAGCATTGTACAGGGCTCTCAAACCTCACCCTACCAGCAATACTTTGCATTGTTGTGAAACATTTTTAAATGATTATTAAAGAACATCCTCAAAATATTACTGTTAACCAAAGTATCTTACAATTGGTATATTTTCCCCCCAACCCACCCTATTATTATTATTATTGTTTTTATATCATTTATACCTGAACATACATATACAATAAGTGTATAGTAAAAGTTGTGAACTTACAAAGCAAACACTCATAAGATCATACAGAGGTCCCATACATCAACCTACCACCAACACCTTGCATTGTTATGAGATATTAGTTATAATTATGAAAGAATATTGTCAAAATCTTACTATTAACTATAGTCCTTATATTACATTTGGTGTATTTTCTCCCCAACCTACCCTATTATTATTTTTAAAATATATTTTTATGACAGAAGTTGTAAACTTACAGAACAATCATGTACATGTATAGAATTCCCATACAACACCCTCTATCAACACACCATACCATGGTGGCACATTTGTTACAGATTATGAGATAGTATCATCAGATTATTACCAGGTCCATAGCATGCATTTGGCATACTTTTTCCCTACTCCCCCATTATCAACACAGTACATCTTTGGCCTAGATGAATGAATATTGCAGATTGCTGTTAACCACAGTCCATAAGTCATTCCAGTTGTATTTTTTCCATGCTTCTCCACATTCCCACCACTCTGCAATAGTGATGTATATCTGCTCTACCTCACAAAGGACACTCTTGGCATCTGTACCATTAACCACAACTCTCATCCACCTCTGGGTTTACTTTGTTATTCAGTCCCTAGGTTATTATCTAGCTTTCTGTCAATTGGCATTTACATCCCTAGACTACCCTTTTCAACCACATTCCCATTTGTAAACCAGCTGTTGCTCACTATAATGTGTTACCATCAACTCTATACATTTTCACACTTTTACAGTAAAGTTAATTAAAACTTCTATGTACATTATACATCAGTAGTCCATCTCAGTCCTCCTCTTATCAGAATTCACCACCTACCATCAGGTCTTGAAGATGTTTTCCTACATTTTCTTTTAGAAGCTTTATGGTTCTTGCTTTTATATTTAGGTTTTTCTCCATTTTGAGTTACTTTTTGTATAAAGTGTGAGATAGGGATCCTCTTTCCTTCTTTTGGCTATGGATATCCAGTTCTCCCAGTACCACTTGTTGAATGGACTGTTCTGCCTGAGTTTTACAGGCCTGTCAAAAATCTTTGACCCTATATGTGAGGGTCTGTTTCTGAACCATCAGTTTGGTTCCATTGGTCTATGTGTCTGTCTTCATGCCAGTACCATGCTGCTTTTACCACTGTAGGTAGGCAATATGATTTAAAGTCCAGAAGTGAGAGTCTCCAACTTTGCTTTTTCTTTTTAAGATGTTTCTGGCTATTCGGGACCCCTTACCCTTCCAAATAAATTTGTAATTGTGCTTTCCATTTATTTAAAAAATGCTGGTGGAATTTTTATCAGGATTGCACTGAATCTGTGTATCAACTTGAGTAGAATTGACATCTTAATGATATTTAGTCTTTAATCCATGAGCATGGAATGTTCTTCCAATATTTAGATCTTTTTTGATTTCTTTTAACAATGAGTTGTACTTTTCTGAATACAAGTGCTTTACTTTGTTGATTAAGTTTATTCCTAAATATTTGGGTTTTATCTGCCATATTTTATTTTTGCCACTCTATTGAGACTTTTAGTTACTTTTACTGATGTAATCTTCATTTCTAGACCCTTTTCCATGCCTCTCCTGTTTTTTGTTTTCAGGCTGTAGCACAACCTTTAGTATTTCCTGCAAAGCTGTTCCCTTGGTTATAAACTCTCTCAGTTTCTGTTTGTCTGTGAATATTCTAAACTCACCCTCATTTTTGAAAGACAATCTTGCTGGATATAAGATTCTCTTGCCATATCTTAAATATATTATACCACTGTCTTCTTGCCTCCATGGTTTCTGATGAGAAATTGGCACTTAATCATATTGGGTATACCTTATTTGTTATGCATTGTTTCTTTCTTGCTGCTCTCAGAATTCTCTTTGTCTTCAGCATTCTGATTAGTATGTGTCTTGGAGTTGGTCTATTCAGATTTATTTGGATGGGAGTATGTTGTGCTTCATGGACATGGATATCTATGTCCTTCAATAAGGTTGGGAAGTTTTCTACCATTATTTCTTCAAATATTCCTTCTGTCCCTTTTCCTTTCTCTTCTCCTTCTGGGACACCCATGACACGTATGTTTGCACATCTCATGCTGTCATTTAGTTCCCTGATACCTTGTTCATTTTTTTCCATTCTTTTCTCTATCTGTTCTTTTGTATGTTTGCTTTCAGAGGCCATGTCTTCAAGCTTACCAATCCTTTCTTCTGACTTCTCAAATCTGCTATTATATGATTCCAGTGTATTTTTAATTTCATTTATTGCACCTTTCATTCCCATAAGATCTGCTATTTTTCTGTGTATGCTTTCAAATTCTTCTTTGTGTTCATCCCCAATGTCTTCTTAATATCCTTAATTTCTTTAGCCATCTCATTGAATTTGTTAAGGAGATTTGTTTGCACATCTATGATTAGTTGTCTCAACTCCTTTATGTCATCTGGAGGCTTATCTTGTTCCTTTAACTGGACCATGTCTTCCTGTTTCTTAGTGTGGATTGTAATTTTGGTGTCTTGGCATCTAGCTTACTAGGTATATTTATTTTGGGTGCAGTTTTTCTCTTTAGTTTAGGTCGTTCTTGCCCTTTCTTCCTTGCTGGTTGTATAGTAGGATCCAAGGATGTAATTGGTGCTGTAAGCTGTGGAAGTTCAAGCTGCCCTTATTTCCCAAGGGACCGATGAAGCTTCTCCCAACTTTCTCCTCTGCCATGGATAGGGACAGAGCCACAACTGTGTGTAATAATCCAAGTCGTGCAGGCCTAGACTGTAGTTACCGAGGGAGACGGATGAAGCTTGACGTCCCTTTCTCCCCTGCCTGGGGTGGGGTTGAAACTGCAGGTGTGGGCAGCAATCTATGCTGTGCAGGTTCAAACCGCAGTTGCCCTGCTAGATTTCCTACTATTCAGTTGCCTGCCAAATGAACTTCAGTTACTCAGAGAGGCTGGTGCAGGGCCCGCCAGCTTCCTCCCTGCTAGAGGTGGGGCTGAAGCCTAGGCTAGGGCTGCAGGTTAATCTGGGTGAAAGAAGCTGGTCCCTACTGTCCCTGTGATTTTCAGTCAGCCCAGCTTCCCCTCATGCTGGGGTAGAGTCAAAGTGGTTCCTACTGGCCTCTCTCTGACTTGCTAGGTTCAAACGTTAGCTATTCTTAGGGTTATACTTTAGCCAGTAGAATTTACTAGTCATTAGCTGAAATCGGTGGCCAACCGTCTCTTCCTCCCCTGTTTTTGGGAAATGGAGCTTCCAGTTACACCCACAGAATAGCTCCTGCAGCAGCTTGGGTCGCCAAAGTAGGATGATCACCGGCCTCCATGGAGTGACCAGTATTTTCCCGGAGAGGCTGGCGCAGCTCCCCCCAGCTTCCTCCCTGCCCGAGGTGGGGCTGAGGCTTATGCTGGAGCTGTAATACAAGCTGGATGGAAAGAAGATAGGCCCTACTAGCACTGTGATTTTCAGTCAGCCCCGCTTCCCTTTATGCCAGGGGCAGATTTAAAATGGCAGCCAGTGGCCTCTTTCTGACATGCACAGGTTCAAACTTTAGCTGTTCTTAGGTTTATACTTTAGCCAGCTGAATTTACTAATCAGTAGCTGAAGTTGGTGCCCAACTGTCTCTTCCTCCCCTGTTTTTGGGAAATGGAGCATAAAATTCCAGCCGTGGAATAGCTCGCGAACAGCTTGTGCCACCAGTGGAGGATGGGCACCGGCCTCTGGGGTATGGAGCACTCTACGTATGGATATTCTCTGCAGATGGGCAGTCTCCTTCTTTTATTCTTTCAAGGATGTTGCGAGAAGCTCTTCTGGTGTCTTGGAGCCCCCAACAGGTGCTTTAGATATCTCTGGGTGATTACTAACTTCCTTGTATCCAGAGCTGACTCTAGGAGCTCCTTACTCTGCCGCCATCTGGCTGGTTGTTATCTTATCTTATAATTTTGATGGATTTAAAAGAATCTTGCAGACCACTATACACCTCATCTCTAAACACTTCAGCATATTGTTAACTAGAGTTTACATATTGTTTTTTATGTGCCAAATGAATAGTTCAAACATGCGCAGTGAAAGTTACAAGAAGAAATAATTCATTCATTCATCCTTTTAAAAATAAACAAATAACTATTGAGCACCTACTATATGGCAGATACTCTTATAGGCACTGCTATTCAGCAGTGAACAGAACAAACAAGAGCCCCTACCCTCATGGAATTTATCTTCTACTTAGTAAGATAGACAAGAAGCAAAATAAGGATAATTTTGTTAGATAGTGGTAGATAGTTATGACTGCTTAATAAACCTGGGAAGGAGGATAAGAGAGTATGCATATGTTTGTAAAAGGGATTGCAAAATGGAATTCCAAAAAAATTTGGCTAAGAAAAACATCTCTGAGGATATCTGAGGGCAGAAGCCACTGAAAGTAGAAAGGTCCTGAAGCAGAAGTGTGTCTGGCATGTTAAGTAACAGCAAGGAGGAGAATATGCCTGCAGCAAAAAGGAAGAGCTGTAGAGAGTGGTGGTAAGAGATGAGCTCAGAGAGGTGAAGGTGGAGGTGGAAGGAGGCATGGAGATTATTTTGGGCTACAGTGGAAAGCAATGGTTTAAGCTTTTCCTGGAAGCAAGGATGTGGTTTGATCACTAAAGGGGTGGAAGGCAGTCCTGGTTGAGAGACAAGCATGAGTAAAATCATGGGACTAGAAAGGACAACACATATTCAGGGAACAGTGTCTAGTCGGATTTGATGAAAGCAGAACATTCATGCATGAAGGAAGAACAGGTACATTAATTATGAAGTTTAGGAATTCGGATGTTATCTTACTGACGGCAGTGAGTCATGGAAGGTTTTTGACCAGATTGTGAAGAGTTTAGAGCAAACAGTTTTGATTATTTGCCCCAGAAACAATTAGTAAGCAATAAACTTAATAGGTAAAGATATATAGAAAGTTTGAGATTGAAAATAAAAAGGTTGATGCAGCTGACATCAGATCACTTCTGTGGAAAGGGACTAGAATGAAGAGGACAGTAGCTTGAGGAAAGTAAGTGTAGTGATAGCTTTAATGTGTCAATAAGAGTTGAAAGCAGTGGTTCCTTAGCAGCAGAAATGATGAGCTGAAGTTGGAAAGCATGCGTTTACAGTGGATCCAGTTCATGGGCTACTATTCCTTAGACTATGATTTATCACTCAACTCAGTAATAGGAAATGCATACATACATATATAGAGAGGAGAAAGCCAGTCTTAGGGCTGGGTTCACTTTGTTTCCCTGCTGGCATGTATAAACTCTAGGTTATATGTGGTTTTTGAAGTCATAATTTTAGGGGGCATCAGAGATGTCATTTGAAAGAAGCTGGTGTACCATGCTGGTTTTAACTCCAAGCTGAGTCAGTTGGCCACTGTCTGGCTTTGAATCATGATTCGGCTACTTACTAACTGTGTGACACTGGGCAAGTTATTTATTCTCTCTTTGCTATTCATCTTCATCTGTAAAACATGGTTTTTTATAGTACCTGTTTCTTAGGGTTGTAGTCATGATTAAATTAGTTAATACATGGAAAGTGTTCAACAGGGCTTGCCTGCCAAGCACTAAATAAATGTTAGATTTTCTCACTATAATTGTGACTGGCCAGATTTAACTAAATATCTTATGTGCTTCATGAAACCTATTTAGCTGAATATGAACCTTGCTTGTTTGAACTGACTGAACAAAAATGAACTTGTTATCTAAATGTAAGAAGAGCATATAAATTTAGTGATCATTTGTTTCAAGAGAGTTCAAAATTGTTCTAGTCATCCATTCCTGTATATATCAGTTGTGGCTTTGTGTTACAGTAGCCCATTTTAAAGTGGAAAAATATAGTTTCTTCCAAAGTTAGTAAATTTTTTATAAACAAAGTAGTCCACTTTAAAAGAACTGTGAAAATGCTAAAGCTTTGAAATGAGGATCAGATTACACTTGTTCTTGATTTCTTTGGAGGAAATTAGTTTTTGTGAATGAGGAAGGTAGCCTCTAAGTTTACATTGCATGACTGTATTATTTGCTATATGTTTTTTTAGAAGTTATTATTATGGTTTAAAAATAGTCATGTTTCATGGTTCTTGTGGTAGCTGTCTAATTTTGTCTTACTGCTTTTTTTGATTGTTGTTTATTCATGATTCAGGCTTGAAAATGAATGAGGTAGTTCCATAGAAGAGGTAGTGACAAAATTTTAAAACATGGGAACTTTGATGATAAGCTAAGAATGCTAAGTTAGTATCAGGATGATTGCATTGGAAAACTACATACTGAGGTGTAAAGACAAAGACTACAATTTAGGAAAGTTAATGAGACAAAGTGGAGTTTGGAGGGAAAACAGAACTATATAATTTTGTGAGAAATGTGAGAAATCTTTGGCTCAGATGTGAATACACCAGATATTGATGCAGAGCAGAGTTCAAACTTGGGTCCAACAATTCCTGGCTTTAAGAAAGAATGTTTTTATTTGGGGGCACTAGCCATTGAAATCAAGAGTCTTTTTTTTTTTTTTTTTGATACTTCTACAATTTATAATTTTTAAATTATTTAGCATTTTAGAATGCTTTTGTATCCTTAGGGTCCTCCAGTGAATAGTAAATTCCAACAGGGAATGGATTAAGTCTTGCTTATTGCGTTCCTAGCCCAGAACATGTGAAGCATTCACTCATATTTGGATGAATGAATAAATGAATGCATAAATGAATGAATAAATGAAATGCTGAAAACCTGGACAGTTCTCAGATTGTTATAATGAACAAAAATGAAGTTTAGAAGAGTTAGAGACTCTAAGGGATTCCCTTTTGGAGAAAAAGTGATAATAGTAGTGCTCTAGGAAATCTGATTCAGTGTGTGAAAGCTAATGATTATCTAGTTCTCCAGAATTTCCATTGCCATCCATGGAATGAAATGGGTCCTCAAATTAAGGAAACTGAAGTGATTGTCACATATAAAAAAAGAAATTCTATGCATGATTGAGTGAGGGTACCTTAATTTCCAGGCTGCAAAGACAAATACCATTCAATGGGTTGGCTTGAATTCCTTGAATAACAGGAAATTATTGGCTCACAATTTCAGAGCCTGGGGAACTCCTTCCTCCCAGGGTCAGCAGCATTCTGGTGGCCAGCAGTCCTTGGGTTGCTTGGCTTTCCTGTCATGTGGTGCTGCCCTCGTTTTCTTCTGGGTTCTGTTGACTTGAAGCTTTTACTTTTCAACATGGCTTTCTCTTCATAAAGACTCCAGTAATAGGAGTAAGACTCAACCTCATTCAGTTGGGCTATACTTTAAAAAAAAAATCTTTATAAGGCCCTATTTACAATGGGTTCACACCCAAAGGAATGGGTTAAGATTAATAACATGATTTTTTCTGGGGTACACAATTCAAGCTACCTCACAAGGGAAATAGTGTATTTCTTTATTTTTCAAATTTTTGAAGAGTGTCTGGATTATTATTTTAGGTATGATTTTGCTGAATTCAAAGGTGATAAGTTAGGTGAATTACTGTGGTTATTACTATTTTTCTTTTACTAGAAATTATTTGTTAAAAATTATTTCAGGGAGTGGATGTAGCTCAGTGGTTGAGTGCCTGCTTCCCATTTACGAGGTCCTAAGTTCAATCCCTGGGATCTCCTAAAAAAAATTAAAAAAAATTACTTTATCAATGTCTCATTTGATTTCAAACATGCATTTGAACTACCTCCTTGCCTGATCCATACCTTGTTCCCTTTTCATAAACTAGAGTTAATAGTGTACAGAAATGTGATTCTTAGTAAAACTGACTAAGTAATCAGTCAAAAATTAAGTAAACTTAATTTTTAAAATATTATTTTATTTCTTTTCTTGCATAGGCCAAGCAAATACAGATAAAACAGAAAATATTATCTAATTATCTTGAAATATGTAAAAGATTATTGAATCAAAGATGGTATTAGTTGCTGTTTGTTTCATTTGAAAAAATATATTGAATCAGGAGGGATCAGAATTTAAAATAATATTTCACTGGAAATCAAGATTTCTTCCCTTTATTTTTCCCCCCACTGAAAATCTCTTGTTGTAAGCATAGCATATAATATTGGTTTCCCCTGTAGAATTCTTGTTTTCCACAAGAATATACAATGGGTACAGCCTGTTTCTTACATTTTTAGTTCCTAGAAGAGGTGGAGTTTTATTTTTTTTTTCTGGCTTCTAGCTAAGTATTATGGAATTAGGAAGAACTGGAGATTTGGTTATCCTTCCTTCTATTGACCTTGATAATGTAAGCAGTGTGGAAGTGTTTAATGCAGAGATGCCTTATACAGTGTGTGGGAAGGAGTTTACAGGTTTAGGCCTCACAGGAAGTATATATTTTTGTGGCTACTTTATCTGGATGATATGTCCCAGGTAAAAGTGCAGAGAGATTGTGAATATCAGACTTCAGAGCATGTCAGAACATAATGCATCAAATGGGAGAGTTAAAAATTTCCTCCTGATTATAGGTGATCCACCAGGACAGTATGTTGAATGAAGATCCCAATCCGTGTGACAAGAACCATGTCAACACATTATGTAATACTTAGCAGAAAAATTCCATGTCTTCTCTTCCTTTGTCTCTGCCTTTATTTGTAGAGTCTTATCTATTTGTCCAGGGTCATGAATATCTGAGTCAAGAAATTTTTGATGGATATGGAAGGGACAGTCTTATGGAGAAGACACGCATGACTACTAATTCAGCAGAGTTGATTTGTCTTTTATTTATTAAGTTTCAGGACAATTGAATATTTGAATAAATAAACTGGTTAGAGACTTGCCAGTTAGGAAGCCAGCTTTCTCCTGAACATTTTCTGTCATGAGGTGCCATCTTGTAATAGGAAGCTCATTCCAGCTTTAAATCCTTCCATTTCTTATAAAACTCCATATTGAATTATTAGAGAATGTTCTTTAATTTCCATTCACCCATGATGGTTTTGTCCTCTGGAGATAAAAAAACATTAATTCTAATTTCATTTTAATGGCAGCTCTCATGTATTTCTTGAAATACTAGACCAATTTCACTCAAGTCTAGTTTTCTTTACTAAATATCCAAAGTAACCTGATTTCCTCTGGGTCACTATGGCCTGATTTTGTGGCCTTTGGGGGGCGGGGGGCAGCTCCTAAAGAATAAGTACATCTTAGTTGTCTTTATATCTCAAGTACTTAGCATACAAAGGAAGTTTTATGTCTCTTGGAATAATGATTATGGAACTGTACCGCTTCGAACTGTACCGCTTCATTTAGTGTGGGAGGAAAACAACCATTGAGTGGCAGTTCTTAGGTTTGCTAAAATATCTTATTAAATAAACTTAATCATTAAAAAATAACAAAAATATATTTTTCAAAATACAACTACAATTTAGGCAATTTAGGGTCTTCAGAGCTGTGTTACTTTTTATTTTTAGCTTTTTTTGTGGTTAAAAATAATCTAGACTCAACATTTGTTTTTATTTACTTTGCATTATAGAAAACACACATCCATTTTATGACCTAGTCTGGCGAATTTATCTTTTTTAGGTCACTGAAATGATTCTGGAAATGTCTCTTGAAGTCTGGTAAGTGCATTTATTTGGTTGGATGGAAAACATTTGCAAGTGATCCACTGATTTACTTTATTAATGAGTATACATTTTAGAGAGGAAATAGTTCTTACAGTGTTGAATATACGAGTGAATTAAATTTACTTTGATTTTGTTTAACTACATCTTAGTTACAAAATTTAAAAAAAGCATAAATATAATATTCTTTGCTTAATTATCCAGTAGATTAATTGTTAAACAATAGATGGCTCAAGTGGTTCAGCACCCACCTCCCACATGGAAAGCTCTGGGTTTGGTTCCTGGTGCCTCCTGAAAAAACAAAAACCAAACAACAAGCAAAGCAGTAAAAGATACATCTCAGGGAAGCCAGTGTAGCTCAGTGTTTGAGCACTGGCTTCCCACATACGAGGTCCCAGGTTCAATCCCCAGCCCTGGTACCTCAAAAAAATAAATAAATAAATAAAAATTAAAAATAAATAAATAAATAAATAAATAAATAAATAGATGGCAGAATAAGAGCTTTGTAAAGAGCCCTCTCTCTCATCATGTATGTATTTCCACAGAAATTAATGTAGTTATGTAATTCCATTTTCCATTGTAAATTCAGATAGATTTCAGAAACATGAAGTGAACATAAACAGAAAACCATGATACTAATTTTTTAATAAATAGGACAATCTGAAGAATGAGATTGATTTTAAACATAGTGGTTAGCAGGACTACAAACGGCAAATGCTTCTGTGGAGCATTGTGCCTTTCAAAGTTGCTTCCAAAATTGAATGTTGGAAAGTCATTTATTTATTTTCAAATGGTGAATTTTAGAAGAGCCAAGACTGCCAGGATAATTATCTGATCTCTGGTCTAATGTTGAGTTCAGAAGATCCCATCCCCCTCACCCTCTCTGCATCTCTTTTAAATTCTACTTCTGTTGAAGTTAGTTTTACTAAAGTTACTATACATAGAAACCACACCAATTAGTGATGTGCAAATGTATGATAATGGATATATTGGGTTTAGCCATTTCTTTTTCTTATTTTGATCTCAGGAACAAGTTGATTTGACTTAGTAATTTACCACAGTCCCTTCAATATGTCAGCAAGTGTTAAAGGACAGTCCAAAATATTTTGTTGCATTATTTTGCATTAAGTTGATTCTTGCTTAAAAGTGGTATATTTTGACATGCAGTTAGAAATATTTTTGTAATTTGACTGACTATGGAAATAAAGTTATTTGTTTTAATGGGAAATGGTCTTCATTGAGGTAAAAAGGGTGGTATTATGTAAAAGAAATAAGCTTCAGCAATAACAGTTAAAAAAAAATAAAAAATTCAAGTGCATATGCCAGGAAGCAACTTACTATATATTAAAATGTCCTTTATTTTTATATGACAATTTATATCTTGACTCTAAAATGAAAATATTTTCTTCAAAGAAAAATACAATGTAATTAAAAGTAATGTCTTCCATAACTATAATATCAAATCAAGAAAGAAAATTAATTAGAAAATTAGACATAAATAAATGTACCATAATTAAATTAACATATTTATAGAATTACTCAGCATTTTTGAAGTTTCTTCTAGAATTTTTTTTTTTAACTTATATCTTACAAATGTTTATATTCATTGAACTCTTCCTAGATTTTTTTTCTTAACCACACTTATTGAGCTTAATGTGAGACAATAATCAGCATGGGCTCTGGATTTAAATCTACTACTTGTTACTTAATGGCTGGAATAGTTCTAATTATTTTTTCACTTATTTGTAAAATAAGAATAAAGGACTTAATAAGCATAGTTATTGTGATGATTACATGAGATGTACTTTATAAAGAGGACATACTATAGAAAATTTTCATAATTATGCACTACATGTTCATAGCAGTATTGTTTGTAATAGTAAAAAAATAAAATTGGAATCAAACTCAATGTACCTCGATAAATAAATCATA
This sequence comes from Tolypeutes matacus, assembly GCA_026826555.1. Classification (NCBI taxonomy): domain Eukaryota; kingdom Metazoa; phylum Chordata; class Mammalia; order Cingulata; family Chlamyphoridae; genus Tolypeutes; species Tolypeutes matacus. Next base: position 26,960,120 of record JAKSZT010054304.1, read on the forward strand.
ATATATTCATATAATGATAATAATACTCCTCAGTAGTAAAAAGTGATCAAATTAGACCTAGTTACTTAAAAACAGATGAATCTCAAAAGAAAAATGTTTAATGGAAAAATAATTTGTGGAAGAATGAATGCATATGATACAATTTATAAAGGAAAAATACTTGCAAAATGACCCTCTATATTATTTAGGGATGTAAATATGTATTATAAAATTATAAAGAATTAAAATGCATTATATGAATTATAAAGGTTGATCCATGTTGTCATATGCATCATGACTTCATTTATTCTTACAGCTGAATAATATACCATCTTATGTCTATACCACAATTTGTTTATCCACTCATCAGTTGATGAGCACCTGGGTTCTTTCCATCTTTTGTTAATTGTGAATAATGCTCTGAACATTGGTGTGCAAATGTCTGTTTGTGTCCCTACTTTCAGTTCTTGTTACCTAGTAGTGATATGCTGGATCATAAGGCAGATCCATTTTTAACTTCCAGAGGAACAGTCAAACAGTCTTTGACTATGACTTCACCATTCTGCATTTCCCACTAACAGTGAATAAGTGTTCCTATTTCTCCACATCCTCTCCAACACTTGTAGTTTTCTTTTATTTTTATTTTTTATTTAATAGTGGCCATTCTAATAGATATGAAATGATATCTCATAGTTTTGATTTGCATTTCCCTAATAGCTAGTGATGTTGAACATCTTTTCAAGTGTTTTGTTGTCATTTATATTTCCTCTTTGGAAAAATGTCTATTCAAGTGTTTTGCCCATTTTTAAATTGGGTCATTTGTCCATTTGTCAGTGAGTTATAGGTTCTCTTCATCTATGTCATGGATATTAAACACATTATCAGATATGTGGTTTCTAAATATTTTCTCCCATTGATTAATCTGCCTTTTTACCTTCTTGACAAAGTTCTTTGAAGTACAGAAATATTTAATTTTGAGGAGATCACATTTATCTATTTTTTCTTTTGTTGCTTGTTTTTGTGTGTGTGTGTGTAAGGTATAAGAAATCACCTCCTTCCACCAGATATTGAAGATGCTTTCCTACATTTTCTTCTAGATGTTTTATGGTCCTGGTTCTTATATTTAGGTCTTTGATCCATTTTAAGTTAATTTTTGTATAGAATGTGAGATAAGAGGTCCTCTTTCATTCTTTTGGATATGAATATCCATTTCTCTGTCGACCATTTGTTAAAGAGACTGCTGTGCCCCAACTGAGTGGACTTGGTAGAACTGTCAAATATCAATTGACCATAGATATGAGGGTCTATTTCTGAACTCTCAGTTTGTTCCACTGATCAATATGTCCATCTTTATGCCAATACATACTGCTTTTACTACTGTAGTTTGTAATATGCTTTAAAGTCAGAAAGTGTGAATCCTCTGGCTTCATTCTTTTTAAAGATACTTTTGGCTGATTGGGGTCCCTTTCCCTTCCAAATAAATTTTGTAATTGACTTTTCCATTTCTGTAAAGTAGACTGTTGAAATTTTGATTGGAATTGCATTGAATCTGTAAATCAATTTGGGTAGAATTGACATCTTAACGATGTTTAGTCTTCCATTCCATGAACATGGAATGTCTTTCCATTTGTTTAGGTCTTCTTTGATTTATTTTAGCAATGTTTTGTAAATTTGTAAGTACAGGTTAAATGAATTCCTAGATATTGATTCTTTAATTGCTATTACAAATGGGATTTTTTTTCTTGATTACCTTCTCAGATTGTTCATTACTAGTATATAGAAACACTACTGATTTTTGCATGTTGTTCTTTTATCCCACCATTTTGCTGAACTCATTTATTAGCTCTAGTAGCTTAGTTGTATATATTTCAGAATTTTCTAAATATAGAATTATGTGATCTGCAAATAGAGTTTTACTTTTTCTTTACCATTTTGGATGCCTTTTATTTCTTTTCTTGCCTAATTGTTTGAGCTAGAATTTTTAGCAGAACATCACCAACAGTTGTGACGGTTGACATCTTTGTCTTATTCCTGATCTTAGAGGGGAAATTTTCAGCCTTTCCCCATTGATATGATGTTAGCTGTGGGTTTTGCATATCTTCCCTGAGACATGTTGAGGAAGTTTCCTTCTATTCTTGTCTTTTGAAATGTTTTTAATCACGAAAAAATGATGGATTTTTTTCAACTGCCTTTTGTATGTCAATTGAGATGATCATGTGTTTTCTCCCCGTCAGTTTGTTAATCTGTTTTATTACCTTAATTCATGTTCTTTCGTTGAACCATGCTTGCACACCTGGGGTAAAGCCCACTTGGCCACTGTATAATTTTTTTTAATATGCTGTTGGCTTCGACTTGAAAGTATTTTGTTGAGAATTTTTGCATCTATATTCATTAGAGTGATTGGTCTGTAATTTTCTTTTCTTGAAGTATCTTTATCTGGCTTTGGGATTAGGGTGAATTTGGCTTCAATAATTAGTTAGGTAGTATTCTATCCTCTTCAATTTTTTGAGAGAGTTTGAATAGTATTGGTATTAATTCTTCTTTGAATGATTGGTAGATTTCATCTGTGAAGTCATCTGGTCCTGGGCTTTTCTTTGTTGCAAGGTTTTTGATGACTGATTTAATCTCTTTGCTTATAATTGGTCTGTTGGGGTCTTCTGTGTCTTTCAGAGTCAGTGTAGGTTGTTTATGTGTTTCTAGGAACTTGCCTGTTTCATCTAGGTTGTCTAATTTGTTGGCACACAGTTTTTCATAATACCCTTTTATGAATTTTTTTCTTACTTCTGTGGGTTCAATAATAATGTCCCCCATCTCATTTCTGAGTTTATTTATCTGCATCTTCTCTCTCTTTTTCTTTGTTAGTCTACCTAAGGGTTTATTAATTTTATTGATCTCAAAGAACCAGGTTTGTTAATTCTATTGTTTTTTATTTTTTGGTCTCAATTTCATTTATTTCTGCTCTAATATTTATTATTTCTTTCCTTCTGCTTGCTTTAGGATTAGCTTGCTGTTCTTTTTCTGGTTCCTCCAAGTATTCAGTTGGGTATTTGATTTTAGCTCTTTCTTCCTTTTTAATATAGCTGTAAATTTCCCTCTCAGCACTGCCTATGTTGCATCCCATAAGTTTTGATGGTTTGTGTTTTCTTTTTCATTCATCTTGAGATATTCTCTGGTTTCTCTTTTAATTTCTTTTTTGACCCATTGATTGTTTAAGAGGATGTTTGTATTAGTCAGCCAAAGGGGTGCTGATGCAAAATACCAGAAATCTGTTGGCTTTTATAAAGGGTATTTATTTGGGATAGAAGCTAACACTTACCAGGCCATAAAGCACAAGTTACTTTCCTCACCAAAGTCTGTTGCCACATGTTGGGGCAAGATGGCTGCTGATGTCTTCCAAGAGTTCAGGCTTCTTTTGTTCCTCTCTTCCTGAGGCTCTGCTTCTCTCCAGGCTCAGCTGCTGTGCTCTCGCCACAAAGCCAGAAGTAGACTATCAGGTGAATGGCTTTACCTGTCTCCCCGGGGCTTCTGCCATGATTAAGGAGCTGTCTCTATTTCTCTGTGTTCTTGTCCTGTGTGTTCACTTCTCAGGCTCCAGTTCAAAACTCCCACTCTCTTCTCTGCCATATGGTTTTCTCTGTGAGTCCCTGCCCATCAAGGGGGAGGGGACTCAACGTCCTACTGATGTGGCCCAATCAACGCCTTAATCATTATTTAATCAAGTCAAAGTGAAACTTCTGAATCTAGTATAATCTAATATGCCCAGAGGAGACGACCAGTTCACAAACATAATCTAATATCTATTTTTGTAATTCACAAATAATGCCAAACTGCCACAGTGTTGTTTAACCTCCATATAGTTGCAAAATTTCCCAATCTCTGCCTATTATTGCTTTCAACTTCATTCCATTATGCTCAAAGGAGATACTTTGTATAATTTCATACTTTTAAAATTTATTGAGATCTGTTTTATGACCCAACATGTGATCTATCCGGGAGAAATATCCATGAGCACTTGAGAAGAATGTATGTCCTGCTGATTTGGGGTGCAATGTTCTGTATATGTCTGTTAGGTCTAGTTCATTTATCACATTGTTCAAGTTCTCTGATTCCTTATTGTTCCTCTGTCTAGATGTTCTTTCTATTGATGAGAGTGATGTATTAAAGCCTCCAACTATTGTAGAAATTTCTATTTCTCCCTTTAGTTTGCCAGTGTTTGCCTCATGTATTTTTGGTCACCCTGGTTAGGTGCATAAATATTTATGCTTGTTATTTTTTCCTGGTAGATTGGCTCTTTAATTAATATATAATTTACTCTTATAACAGTTTTGCATTAAAAGTCTGTTTGGTTCGATAATAGTTTAGCTACCTTGCTCTTTTTTGGTTACTGTTTGCTTGGAATATCTTTTCCCAACCTTTCACTTTCAGCCTATTTATAGCCTTGGGTCTAAGGTGAGTCTCTTGTAGACAGCATATAGATGGATCTTTTTTTTTTTTTTTCTGTTCTGACAATCTGTGTCTTTTCATTGGGGAGTTTAATCCATTAGAAGTCAATGTTATTATTGTTAAAGGCAATACTTACTTCAACCATTTTATCCTTTGACTTTTATGTCATATCTTATTTTGTCTATCTTTTTAATCCTTTAAGTTACATTTTACTGATAATCTTCATTTCTATATTCTTCTCCAAGCCTCTCTCTCCTGTCTTTTCCTGTCAGCCTGCAGAGCTCCCTTTAGTATTTCTTGTAAGGCTGACCTCTGGTTAATGAATTCTCTGAGTTTCTGTTTATCTGTGAATATTTTAAACTTACCCTCATTTTTTTTTAAGGAGGTCCTGGGGATTGAACCTGAACCTCGTACATGGGAAGCAGGCACTCAACCACTGAGCTACAGCTGCTCCCAAAACTCATCCTCAGTTTTGAAGGACAGATTTGCTGGCTAAAGAATTCTTGGCTGGCAGTTTTTCTCCTTCAGTATCTTAAATATATAATACCACTGCCTTCTTGACTCCATGGTTTCTGATGAGAAATCCCCATTAAGTCTTATTAAATGTCCCTTGTATGTGATGAATCACTTTTCTCTTCCTGCTTTCAGAATTCCCTCTTCATCTTTGGCTTTTGACATTCTGATAATTATGTGTCTCTGTGCAGGTCTATTTGGTCTCTCTGAATTTATTTTATTTGGAGTACATTGTGTTTTTGGATGTGACTTTTAATGTCTTTCATAAGAGCTGGGAAATTTTCAGCCATTATTTCCTCAAATACACTTTCTGTCCCTCTTCCCTTCTCTTCTCTTTCTGGTACTACCATGACACCTGTTTTAGTGCACTTTGTGTTATTAAATTCCCTGAGCCCCTGCTCAATTTTTTCCCTTTCTTTATCTGTTCTTCTGTCTTTTTAATTTCAGATGTCCTGTCCTCTAAGTCACTGATCCTTTCTTCTGCCTGTTCAAATCTCTTGTTGTATGCCTCTAATGTATTTTTAATCTCATCCATTGTGTCTTTCATTCCTATAAGTTCTGTTATTTTTCTGTCCAAGCTTGCAAATTCTTCTTTATGTTCACCCAGTATCTTTTTAATATCCTTTATCTCTTTAGCCCTATTTTCTTTCAACTCCTTGAATTGATTTATGAGATTTGTTTGAACATTATTGATAGTTATTTCAAATCCCATGTCTCATCTAGTGTTTTAATTTATTCCTTTGACTAGGCCTTATCTTCTGGTTTCTTGGTATGGCTTGTAATTTTTGCTGATGATCTTGGCATCTGATTATGATGGTGGGTTTACTCTGATGGTCAGGTTCTCTCTCTTGCCTAGGGTTTTATTTTTGTTTGGCCTTTTGTTATGGTTCTTCTTTGATTCTTTTTTCAACTTATTCTAGGTCTTTAAAATTGTCCATATTTAACTGATCAAAACAGGGTCAAAGGCCACCTCATGGGGTACAGATCAGTTTCCATGGCCTCTGGGAAGAGGGACAGTAAAGATGCCAAAAAGCCTCATTTTTTTTTTCCTTTGGAACTCCTGGGGTGCATTTTTCTGACCTGCCAACAAATGAAGCTCTTCAGCAAACCTTTCCCCCACTAGGGGGGAAGTGTATTCACTTCATTCTCTACCAGGTGGTGCTTAAACAATGTCCATGGGAGTTCTCCCTCTGGGCCTGCTAGACCCGTGATTCATAGGCAGACTCCACAGTCCCAACTCACTGATGAGAAGCCATGCTCGGCCAATGGCTGCATCCTCTCTTTTCCCAGGGAGGAAAAATCTTCACTCCCCTCTGAATTAGAAGCAGCCAGTCCCGATCTGTACCAAGTATGTTTGCCTCAAAGGTGGAAGATGAGTGCCATTCCCTGTGGCAGGGGTGATTCATACACAGTTTTTGCTTTGGCTTCTCTGTCTCCCTGTCCCACTTGCTCCTGGATAATGGACAGCACTCCCCTGATCTGCAAACCTCTAGAACAGGTTTTTTCAGGCAGTTTCTGACTTTCCTCTTGCTGATTTTAGAAGAGAGTTGACCCCTGTTTGTCTTCTATTCCCAGAAATCACCTGTAAACTCATTTTTGATTGTTTAAAGATCTACTATTATACATTCCTTTCTTTGTCAGAGGGTAGCCATTAGACAAGGTAATTTATTAAGGCAATATTTCTAAAAGTATGCCCCACAAAACACAAGCTCTTTGGAATGTTAGTGAGTGTTATGCTGTTGGAGTTTGGAGTTGTGGGAGTACAGGAGATCTGGGGAAGGATATTGTGATCAAGTAAGTTTGGAAAACACTATCTCATACAAATATAGCAAGTTTCTTTACTGAAACACTACCCAAAGTATTTAAATTATAATATGCAATGCATCAGGGGTGATTTGCTTGCTTGCTTCATTGTTTTTTCCTAAAATATCTCATATTCCTTTTTCTCTTAAAATGTGCTTTAGAGTATGCTGCTTTAAGATAGCCATCATTTTATACTACTGTTTACTGTTTAGGTTCCTTTCTAGGAAATGGTTTGGGGATGTGGAAAGCATGTATCAGTGTAGCTATTGGAGACTTGAGCAAAATGGATGGATATGAAACGAGACTACTTGTTGATATTGGCCTATGACTTTATCTGTTTATATAACAGCTCATCTCCAGACCTCCGATTTAGTATGGCTCTATGTGATCAAGAGAAGAATTTCAGACAACAGAGAAAAGAAAATATAAAGGAAAACATGAAGAAACTGTTGGGTCCGAAGAATAGTGAAGGCTTGAATTCTTCACGTGATGTGAGTTGGAATTTTTTCTTTAAGTGATATGACAATTTAATAATATTTTTCTTTGGATACTTTCTCTACAAATTTCCCCAAATATGTCAATATTGAGATTAAGCATTATTTCTTCAGCTTTTTTAGTTAAGGTAAGTGGTTCACAAATGGAAACTCTTTCAGCCACATCAACCTGAATGCTGCCCAAATTTTGTGATATTTATCACATGTATTTTTTAAAGGAACATATCTATGGACAAATAAGAGGTTCATTTTATAAATAAAGCTAGTTTCACATATAAAACCATCATTGAATTAATTTTAATACAGAATAAGCCTAAACAACTGTGGAAATTATCATTACAGAACAGGAAGAAAATGTTGTATATATTTATAATGATAATACAGTTAAATATAGTTAGATGTAGATAGAGGAGATAAAAGGATATTTTTCAGGTTCTTTGTTTTTCATAGCTGGGAGCTAAAACATATCATTCAAAGTTGAAACAAGTAGTTAAAAATAATGACTTCTGTATTTTAATGTTTTTCATAATCCCAATTATAGAGAGATCTTAGAATTAAAGTCTTTTGTCTTCTGTGTACAAATATTGAAAGTACAATACTTCAGCTGTACTTCATTTTTTTTCTTTCCTTAAATTGCATTAAGATTTAATGGCACTTATTTATTAAAAAATTGTATAATCAAATTTTTGGCTGTCTATCCATTGATTCACCTCTTCATCCCTTCATCAATTTATCGCTCTATCCATCTATCAGTCTATTACTTTGCTGATATTGAGCTATCCTTCTGTGTGAAATCTACAGAGATAAATGATGTTCATAAAATAATAATGATGAAGTTTCTTATTATTGGGGCATTAAGTAATTTTTTACTTATTTCTTTGAATTTTTCCATTAATTAAATATTTTAATTGAACATGATTTATTTTTAGAAATATAATGTTTTCATTAAAAATAAGTAAATATATATGTGCACACATATACACACATACATCAGGGATTCAACATTATTGCAAACTAAGGGCAAAATATAACTGGAAATGAGACAGATTCTAAGGAAAGGAGCCAAACATGTCCCACATGTCCCAATCACATGTGATTGTGAATCTCCAAATGTGTTTTTATGTGGACTTAGGGGTGGAATACTGATCTGTTGATGTTGGGGTGGCTCTTGTTTTTATGGGAGCAGACTCTTAGAGAAGATGCTTACAAGGAATTTTTGCTAAAAAGAAGCCAAGGGGAGAAGCGAAACCTCCATTTCAATTTTTATATAAAAAAAAATAAGATTTCAGTTCCTCTTCAGTCTTGCATCTTGCCAGCCATTCTAACAGATTGCTGGTAGAATTTGTGGTCGACTATTGTCTCAGTTTAATTAGTCTTTGAAGACACTTCCTTCTCTACATATTACTCTGAAGTTTCTAGCTTCCTGGGAATATTTAGATTAGATAGATAGATAGATAGACAGATAGATAGATAGGTACATAGATAGATAGTCCTCTTTTTGTCTTCACTCCTTACTTGGTATTGTGATATCCTTGGAAAAGAGAAATGCTGTGTCAAGTCTTTCTCATTTGTTTAACTGGAGGCACTGTGCCAGGTGCTGGAGATGAATAAAAAGCTGAGGTGATTAACAGTTGAACAGTCCCCTTCTTTGGTGAGTTTAAAGGCTAGTTGGGAGAAAGACAGTTAAGCAGATAAAATGAGTGATATTTGCTAGAAGGAAAATGAGGGAACTGATGCCTCTCTTAATTCATGGCCATCCGTCTCAGTGTTTCCTGCTTAGTTGCTTTCCAGTTTTTTACAATTACTTTCTTAACTCCTAACTGCTAACCCATCCTGTCCTCCCCTTACAATAGATAGATTTGTCTCGAAATCAAAGAGAAATAAAAACCATCAGTAAGAAGGCCTTCATTTCTTCAACAGATTGACATACTTCATACTCATGCTTAGCCTTTGTAACTTCCCTCCTTTTTCAATGGAGGAAATAGCCCCTTTTCTTTCAAACACAGGTCCACTTCAGCACTGGATCTCTCTTAGAAATTCCAGAATATCAATTGTCCAGTTCTCCCCACTCAATCCCTATCTATGTTATCCACCTCTATCTCCTCTGAGATACTTCACATAAAAATATAAACTTGGGAGCAGATGTGGTTCAAACAGTTGAGTGCCTGCTTCCTACATGGGAAGTCTCAGATTCAGTCCCCAGTGTCTCCTAAAAACAATACCAAAACCACAACAAGGAAACAAATGAAAAAATCAACTCAGGTTTGCTGATGTGGCTCAGTGGTTGAGTGCCAGCTTCCTACATACGAGGTCCCAGGTTCAATCCCAGGCCCTGGTACCTCAAAAAATAAAAAAATAAACGTGCTCTCAACTCCGTTGTAAAGAAGAAAAGGAACAGAAAAATTTCCCTGGAATATACATTCCCTTCTACCTTCTGCTCTGATTTTCCCTTCTTACTTTCACAGACAAATTTCTCCAAAGTTTTCTATACAGGTTCTTTTCTACCTCCTCACTTTGCTTTCACTCCTCAGATCACTCTGGTCTGACTTCTGCCTTATTTTATTTTATTATTATTATTATTTTTATATATATTAATTTTATTTTTATTGAAGATGTTCTGTTAGTCACCTGTACTGACTAATAAATGCAAAAGTCACTGTTCTAGCTTTACCTTCCCAGACCTGGCAGCTGCAAATGACACTGTAGAAGTGTCCTTAACTTTGAAAATACTGTCTACCTTTGCTTACTGTCTTATGCTGGTTTTCACGATGCCTCTTTAGTTTATCAGTCTTCCTCCTCTGCACATTCTTTAAATATATGAGTTCCTCAAAACTTAGGCCTAGGCCCTCTTCTTTCCTCATTCTTTACTCTTTTTTAAGACACTGATCTCCTATAATATCACCTGTATGTTTGCACCTCTATGCTATGAATTTTTATATCACCAGCTTGTACTTGATATCTTCACTTGGACACCGCAAATCAACTTGTTAAAAATCTTATCACAATAGTTTATAATAAATGTTTCACAACAATGCAAGGTGGTGGTGGTGGGATAATACATAGGGGCCCTGTAGGATGATATGCATGTTTGTTCTGTAAGTTCACAACTTTTGTTATACACTTATTGTTTATGTATGTTCATGTATGAATGATATACTTCAATAAAATTTTTCTATAATGAAAAAAAAAAAAAACCTTTTCACAAAACCTTCTCCCTTTTCTATAGCTCTGCTTGTGTCTGCCTTCTTTCTCTCCACAAATTTGATAATATCAATCTCAAGTTTAAAATCCTTCTACTGACCTTAGGATCCTGGTCTTCACAGCCTCTTTTTAGCTTCGTTTCTTGTCAGTCCATTCCAAATTCACTACACTGCTATCCACTAGGTGCCTCTTAGTTCCCATGCCTCTACAGAACCCTTTCCCAATTGGAGCTCTTTACATTGTGTCCTCTAACCACAATATGTCCTCTCTCCATCTCACTTCCTTTTCACCTAACACACTTCCCTTCTCTACTCAGCTTATTGGTAACTCCTTCTAAAACTCCTTCCTTCATCAACTCCTTCCCTTGTTACCCTCAGTTATATTTTCTTATGGCAGTTATATCCATTTCATTTTCTCAGCATTTGCCACAATTGTATTGAAAAATCCATGTATAAATATCTACTTAACACCTGTTTTCTCCAGTAGAATAGAAGTTTTATGAGGAAAAAGACAGTGTCCCAGCACCTAGCATAGCTCTTAGCACAAGGTACATCCTTCAGCAAATATGTTGCTGAGTAAGATGAGAGAAGGACTTTCCAGATCAAGACATGACTTGGGGCACAAATTTAGGCAGTGGAGTGGTGTTGCATCCGTGGGATGCCTTAGTTAGAGGGAGAGATCAGAATCTCAAAACAAAGGAAGACTAGTATCAGGTTGTTAAAGCGGACATACAGGTTGAAGAGAAAATTTAGAAGAGAAGAAGATGCCAGTTTTGTCTGTTGGATTAGAAATATATTTGGGGCATATTGATGTAGGTGTTCATTTGGCTTTTGACCTTAGGTCCTTCTTTTCAAAAGGCAAGTTGCTGCTGCAAGTTACACAACCTTCCTATTGTGGAAGAAGTAGTAGGTCTTCCTAGGAAAAAAAAAATGGCTTAATAGTCACACTGAGGTCAGTATGTTGAGTTTTCTGCAGCAGATGGGGAATGAGGTAATTTTGCCTTCTTTCTGAGATATCATTTAAAAATATTAAATTCATGTGTTTGGAAGTCATTCCTGGAATGTTTTGATTTTGATCTAGACTTCTTTGACTTAGCATTCAGTTTAGATCTATTCGGCACCACCCATTCCCATAACAAAAGTGATGGTTTTCCATTTTTATGTTAATCCTTAGCCAAAGATTTCTTCCCTTGCTCTCTGTTAAGGACTTCACTTTATACTCAGAATGTTCACTTGGTTTCCTTGAGTTGTAGAGGAATGGGCTGTTGGGGCAGCTTGTGCAAAGAAAGAGAGTGGTCCCACTCAAGTCTGTTCTGTTCTCACACAGTTTTGCAACACACAGATGACACTCAGTTTAGGACCTGTTTTAGCAAATATCAGTGCAATGGTTCAACCCAAGCAATGGGAATTTATTTGATTATGTTTTTAAGGCTAAAAGAAAGTCCAAATTAAGGCATCATCAAGGTGATGCTTTCTCCTTGAAGACTGTGGCATTCTGGGGCTAGCTTCTAGTGATACGTGGTACGTGGTCCTTGGCTTCTCTGTCACATGACATTGCATGTGGCGGCCTTTCCTGTTCTCTCAGTTTTCTTCCTGGGTGCATTGAATTTTAGTTTCTTACTTCCATTACTTTTTACCCTAACTGTCTGAATTTCACTCTGCTTATAAAAGACTCCAGTAATCTGATTAAGACCCATGTTGACTGAGGTGGGACACACTTTATCTGATGTAATCTCATCAATAGGGCCTACTTATAATTGATTCACACACGCAGGAATGTATTAGATTTAAGAACATGTTTTTCTGGGGGTACATATGACTTCAAACCACCACAGGACCTCAGTGTTAAATTCAAATGTTGAATAAATTTGGGTTCTATAAATTTGGACACAATGCTTAACTTCTGAGCATCACTTGTAAAATGGAGGTAATATCTCTTATTGCGGTGAGAGGATGAATAGTAATGCTTGTGAAGCATACAACTCGATGTGTAGGACACGTAGTAGTTACTCAACAAAACAGTATGTCATTATATACTTTTTGATGCTGCTTTCATGTGACAGAATACCCCAAGGTCAGAATCATCACATTTAATAAAACTTTAACTTTCCTGACTGGAAAGTGAGCTAGACAAATAAGGCTTCTAGTAACTTAAGAGTTTATTTTACTAAACATCAAAACTTAAAAAAAAAAAAGTTATTGATTTTACCCATTTGGATGGAAGCCTTTCTAAAACATGTAATTCCTTGCCCAGGTTGAGCTGATTTGCAGGTTTTCATGTCTGATTTTTAAATCTTCCATTGCAGTCAACTGCAATCAACTGCCCTTTCTCCATGCTCCATGTGTCCACTTGAAGTAATTCCTTCAAACCACCCCTTTCTATTATAACTTTGTTGTTGAAGAATTCAAGTCTGATAATAAAACTCATTATGAGAACACTGTCTCTATTTCTCTACAAATAAAGCTTGAGATCTTGCCTATATGCAAGATATGTGAGACTTTGTACATAGAAATTTTTTGGCACATATTGATTTTTCAGAAGACACTCTTAAATTTTCTTGTTCTAAAATAGTTTTAAGTGCAATGAAGTTTCTGGACTGTAGTCTCCTACATGAGTGAAATCTACTCTATAGTCTCTATGTCCCCTAGTAACTGACCATAACACAGCAAAGCTGGTTTCAGGACTAAAATCTGGAATTTAAGTTGTGTAAAAATGAGAGAAAAGGAAATTTTATTCCATTCTTCATCAGGGAATAAAAGAGAAAATGCTTCTCTCAAGGTGGATGATAAGGACAACACTTCAGTTTAAACAAACAGCTTTAGATTAAAATAGAGGTTAAAGTGGGCTTGCTATTCTATATTTAAATTTATCGTATAAGTTAAGTGAAAAGTGAGGAAAAAGGGGCTATAAATGAGGGAGGGATAAACTAAAATTTACTTCAATTTTTATTTCTTGTAGAATTTTAAAGTAGAAGTTAATTTCAGGGTTGCTTTTTAATAGTACAGTAAGTTTTCATGTCAATTTAACAGAAATGGTAACTTGGCATAGTGGGAGGAGGAATTTAGCTGTTCATGTGTCTTTCTGAAGCAATGGGATTATTCTGTATTTTTTAAAGTGCCGGAAGAATGACCACTGGCTTCTCCAAGCTCATTGTGATCTTTTTTAGGGTATTTGGCCATCAATTATTTGTTTCATAATGGTAATATCACCATTTTCAATAAATGTTAGATATTACTATATGCCTACTACTCCAAAGAGCTTTATATATATATCAGTTTTAAGTCAATTTTATTGATACATATTAATAAAGCATACAATCCATCCAAAGTATACAACCACTGGTATTTGGTATAATCACATAGTTGTGCATTCATCACTTCAATCATTATCAGTGCATTTTCAAATATATGTTAATGTTACAAGATGTTACTATCAGGCAAAAACACAACCAAAACAAACTATGGACAGTAGTGTATAGTAATATATTAATAATCTTCCATTAAAAGTTAAACAAAAAAATAAAATAAAACTTATTGAGTGAAAGAAACTAGACAAAAGGTACTACATATTGTTTGACTCTATCTATGCAAAATATAATACAAATAAATTAGAAAGACAGTAACAGAGTAACAGCTATGTATGGAAGGGGAAGCATAGAGAGATTGAAAAGAGATTATTAAGGGGTAGAGATCTTTTTGTCTGTTTTTTATTATTATTATTAGTAGTGTATATATCATTTAAATGAATCCTTACAGAAGCCTAATGAGATGTAGTCACTTATTTCCATTTATAGTTGAAAAACTTGAGACTCAGCAAGGTTGACCAACTTGCCCAAGATCAGCTTCCCCAGTTAGTAACTGGTAGATCCAGTGACTCCAGAAGCTCTGCTCTTAACCCCCATGCTGCTGTCCTTCTCATTCCTGAAAGTTTTAAGTACTGAATGACTCCAGGGAAAGTCTCAACTGAGGACCTAGCATGAGAAGAAAAGGAGAAATACTGTTTCTAGGATACAGATCAGTGTCGTGCTAGTAAACTGATTTGGTCAAATAGTTAGGAATGTGGGAAACTAAGAGACTGTCTTTTGCTGAAGTTTCTAAGGTTCTCTAAATGTAATAACATAAAAGGCAAGGAAAACCAGGAGAGGCATAACTATGAAGGCAACGGAGGTTGAAACATAAAGGGGAGCATTTATAATGTTAATTGGGAGGGTGCACCCTGGCAGAGTGGGAAAGTGAGATTCATTTTCTTGTTCCTTTCTATATTAAATAAAATCTTACACTTTTAAAATAATATCAGTAAAGGCTCTTGCTTCAGATACTGTCCACATTTACAAAATACTATTTAAAAAATAATGAAAAAACAGTGGATTGCATATCATATGAATTCCAGTCCAATAGGTGGTCATGTCTATAAAATTCCTAACAACATAAAGCAAACAACTAAAAGTATGTGCTGGGTTATTGGCATATAAAGAAGAATATCTGGGATGTTGTTTGCCCACATTTAGAGAACGTTGTATGTTCAGTTTTCCAACTTCTCTCTTTTAATCTCCCTGTTTAACAACAGCACAGAATGTGTCTTAGGACTTGAGATGAACAGTATAAACTGTGATTAAGAATTATGTTTTACTGTATTCTAAACTACTTTTATTGAACTTAATGTTATTTTTGATAATATAATCATTACAAGTAACTTAACCTCAGTGCTAAATACCTCTGTATGATTTTTGAATATAAACAATCTTCCTCTTCCTACAATATCAACACTGACATTGTTTTTCTCCTTAAAGCCCCTCGTAATCTTATTTTTCCCAACTTCCTAATATACTTCCCCTACAAGAACACTGATTTCCTGGTTCCAAAATCACGTGCCCCTTCCAGCTTATGTCTATCTTGGTCTGACCTTAGGTTTAGTGCTTGGTAAATAGCAAGGGTAAAGGTTATTATTATTATTAATATTATTATTATTGTTATTATTACTACTACCACTACTACTATTATACAGCGCCTGTAAAACCAACCCTTCTTTCAAGGCCTAACTCAAATCCCTTGTCCTTGTTCTTACTTCTTGTCTGGTTTCCTTGCAACTACTGTTGCACTTATACTGTTGTGCTCTCTTTTTTTTTTTTATTTTTTTTTTTATTTTTTCAAATTTTTATTTATTCATTTATCCCCTTGCTGCTTGTGCTCGCTGGGTCAGCCAACCACGCCGTGTGGGCGGGCCTGCCCCCACCAGGAGGCCCCGGGAACCGAACCCGGGGCCTCCCATATGGCAAACGGGAGCCCCACTGATTGAGCCACAGCCGCTTCCCCTGTTGTGCTCTCTTAATTCACTTTATCACCCACTGTAGTTTCCTACTTTACCTTTTTTTTCTCCACCACACAAGCTTTTACTTTATTCACAAAATAAGAGCATCATGTTCGTCTAAATATACACAAGTTCAAAGCAATTTAAATTGCCCCATTTCAGGGAACTAGTAGAGAGTGCTTTCATGTGTGAGGTCTGTAAGTTTGCAGCCAGTTTGATGCTCAATGTCTTTTGATTTTGAGGTCACTTTGTATTAGAGAAAAGAACCCTGGATTGGGAATTTAGTCCCAGGTGTCCCACTATCTGCTATTCACTGATCTACCTTTGATAAGACCTAACCTCTCTAGACTTCTGTTCATAAATGACAGTAATATAAGTTTTTTGATCCTTCTGGTTCAAAAAATAATGATTCCATGTATATATATAAAATGATTCCATGGTGTACACACACACACACTGGTTTGTGGATACTCGGACATGCACAGGTCAGAACTCCCAGGCACTGGAACACAAGGCCTCCATGCTATGGGTTAAGCATTTCTAAGAGTGAGTGCTGTATTTGCCCCTCAGCCAGGCCCCATTCCCTGGACCCTTGTCCTGCACGATGTCAGCAGCATCTGCCAGTGACCACGGTGGGAACCCTGGCAACCTGACCACACTCCTCTTAGTAGTGACATACTCCTAACTTGGATCAGTCACCAAGTGTTTACGATGCTACTTGTAAATGTATTTTGATTCTGTTTCTCTCCTCAGAAGCTTAGCTTTAGGAATAGAAGGGAGGAGGGAATATTGTGTCCCATTAACCTCTCAGAAGAAAAGAGAAAAAATTAGAGAAGTTATAGAACTCTCAAAAGTACTTGAAATAATTTATGCAAACTTCTGCTTCTAACTTTATTCTGACATTAGACTATTTTTTACTAATATAGAAAATAAAATCTGATAACAATATAACTTTTATGATATAGCTCAAGTACTTGGCACTCTAATCACAGCAGCTCCACCAGCTGAGGTTCTGCTTTTCTACCCACATGGATTTGTTTGTTCACTTCATCTTTTACTAAGCTTTGGATTGCTTTGTGCCTAATATCTTTTGTTCCACGGATTGCTCAGTCTTCTATCTATTATTTCTTCCTTGATAAGTGTTGTTATTGGAGAGCAATGTCAAAAAAAAAAAAAAATAACTCCCCCACCCTCACCCAGCAAGGTGACTATACCGTCACATCAGCCTCTGTCTGTCCTGTGAATATTTCCAACCACCTATCCCCTCTTTATCCATTTCCTTCCTTATTTCACCTCAGAACTTGTCCTTAACAGGCTCAGAATTTTCCTGGGAGACGTTGAATTGCAATTACTCTGTCTCTGATATGCTAGGGTACTAATTATCAAGTTTTTGGTCTCAGAACCCCTTTGTACTTTTAAAACTTACTGAAATACTCTGAAGAGATTTTGTTTATATGGATTATAGCCATAAATATTTACCATATCAGAAACCAAATTGGAAGAAGATTTTAAATTTTTGGTTTTTTTTAGTTTAAATAATATAATAATATAATAATCTATTTTGTATTAATATAAATAATATTTTATGAAAAAAACTATATTTTCCGAAGTAAAAAAAAAAAGTGAGAGGAGTGGCATTGCTTTACATTTTTACAAGTATTTTTATTGTGTAACTTAACAGAAGACAGCTGAACTCTCATATTTGCTTCTACATTCAGTGTGTTGCAATATCACAGTTCATGTTTTCTCTGGAAAACCCCATTGTACACACCTGAGAGAATGAGAGTGAAAAAAGGCAAATAACATCTGACTGTTATTATGGAAATAGTTTTAAACTTGTTCGCCTCCACTCCACCCCACCCCACCCCAAAACCTGTCCAAGCTTTGAGAACTGCTGCCCTAGGGTTTAGAAAATTATCCAGTTCTTTTAGGCAATAATGGTTAGGAACCTCAAAGAATATAACAACCTCCCCACCCCCAAATAAGCAAACACTCCCATATTTCAGTCATGTTCAGCAAGCCTAACTTTTCTCTTTCCCTGCAAAACCTCTTTGTTGACTCATGCTGTTTTTATTGCCAGAACAACTTCCTTCCTTCTATAATATTTATCTTTAAGATTAAGCTCAGGTTTCTCTTTCTTAATGGCTGCACTATTCTATATTCCCATCTGATTTCTCTGGTGGGCTGACATTTTAACGTAGGAAAACAGCTTCAGTTTGTGTAAACCCCCCACCCCCACCCCCAGCCCTTTGGCCACTGATGCCTTCAGGACTGGGGAGGTCATAAAGCTGTGGGCATCACCCATTAAGGACTGGTGCTAATAGGTGGCAGTTGAGCAACACACCTCTCCTCGGACACAGTCATTCAGATGGGAAATATATACATATTGTCCTGGAAAGCAAAACAGGACTGTAGAAAAGTTGTGTTTTCCAGATATTTAATGATGGGGGAGAAAAACCTTGAAAATTTTAAAAAGTAGTCCACATAATATACATTCTATAATAACTTTTTCTTTCATTAGAGAAATTGTGCGTTTATGAATGGTCATGCATAGAATACAGAATTATCATATACCACCCAAATATTAACACCTTGTACTGGCGAAAGCACATTTTTGTGATTGTGCTATTGATTGTAGTCCATGGTTTAACTTGGGGTTAACTGTGTTGTGCGGTTCCATGGATTTTTTTTTTTTTTTCTTTCTGATTTTTGTCTTGATGATGTATATACAACCTAGGGCTTCCCCTTTTGGCCACATTCATATATGTAATTCAGTGCTGTTAATTACATACACGGTTTTGTGCTATCATCAGCATTATCCATTACTAAAACTTTCCCATTATCCCAAATAAAAATTCTGTACCTTTAAAACAAAAACAAACAAACACCCAAGCTCTTTGGGAAGAAATCTTTATACCAAGACTTCCTCAATCCCTTTTCTTGATTTCTCTGATTAGAATTGACTACCACCTCGTGTACCCCCCTACTTACTTCTAGCCTATAGAACTTTAAAATAAAAAGGCATAATCGCACTAATCTGGATTCAGGAGTTAAACTCCTGGGATTTGAATCCTTACACTCTTACTTATTAGTTTTATGACCTTGGACAAGCTTCCAAAGTCTTGGTTTCCAAGTGCCTCAGTTTCCTTATCCATAAACTGAAATGATCCTAGGATTTTGTGAAGATCAAATGAGGCAATTTCTGTAAAACACCAGGAACAGTTCCTACCAATATTAAGTGCCCAATGAATGTCATTTATAAATATTCGTATTGTTGTAATTTTTTTTCCACCTCACTTAAACCATATTATTCAGACTAACCCATAATGGTACACAGAGTCCACAGTGGCCACTTAATCAAACTTATTGAATGAAATGAAGAGTAAATGAATACATTTTGTAGAGCTTTAAAGGTGATCAAGTGCTTTTTTTTTTTAATGGCTTGAATAATAGCATATATTTTGAATGAGTCAGCATTAATGGACTGTAAGAATGCTGGACCGAGAATCAAAAGGCAAGTTATATACTCTACAGATTGTTAGCTAACAGATCTTAGGTAAGTAACATCAGCCTTTCAGAAATACATCTGCAAAATGAATATATACTTTCCTTCTGCTCAATTTTTCAGGGTTTCTGAGAGGATCAAATGAAACAGTGTAGCTGAGAGCAAGATAAAAACTGCAAAAGTATTGAACAAATATAGAGTAGAATTATTATTATTATTAATAGAATAAGTTGGTCATTTTAATAATGTCTGCTTTCCAATATACATTGACTCTTGATTTTGTTATATGAAAGGTTCTTTTCTTCCTTTGAAAAATTGGACAGTATTAAGTGTGGGTGAACTTGTAGTTTTTATGACAAATGTGGAAGTTATGTGAAAAAATTGAGACTAAAAGTAAATATAGATTATGATTTTTCCTTTGCATATGATCTCTTTGTTTCCTAATTCCAGGTGCCTGTGGTGGCCATATTGGGTTCAGGTGGGGGCTTTCGAGCCATGGTGGGATTCTCTGGTGTGATGAAAGCATTGTACGAATCAGGAATTTTGGATTGTGCTACCTACCTTGCTGGTCTTTCTGGCTCCACATGGTTAGTATGCAGTTTTAGTCTTAGTTTTATCATTTTGAATGTTGAAGATTTATCTAACTCATTTTGAATGTTGAAGATTTATATAACTCAAACATTAGAAAAAGAAAAGGGCACTTTGAAAATTGAATATTTATTTTGAAACTACTGAAAGGTTCTAGCTTGATGCAATAGTCTGGTTCTTTAAAAAAAATTTTTTTTAGGGCAAATCCATACCCAATAATTACTCTTGCCATAAATTTCCTCCTTTTAAACCTGCTTGTAACTGAAAATGTAGTTTAAAAAATATATCAATTGAAATACTTCTAGATAAATACTGTATCATAAGAAGTGGAATAACATAACATACTCCACCCGTAATTAATTTAATCTTCCTATAATTTGGTGACTTGAAATCTTTCAGCAAGCATGTCTAAGTCGACATGATTCACTAGGTATTCATTTTCTTCTTTAGGGCAAATAGACTGAAATGCAAGATACCTTAGTGCAGAGAAGGAAAACAACTTTTGAATGCAGAAAGGCAATAGATTCCACTGATTTATATAAAACTATATATGAATTTAATCCTTAAATTATATTTCATCCCAGCTAAATTTAAATGGAAAATTAAAACATCTGTCTGTATAACATTTGTACCCTGTAGATTTGCCTTTTCACAAATGTATTTATAAAACATTTTCAAAAGAAGATAGCACCAACTTTTATGTTTGCCTACATAACATTGCTCAGATGTCTCAAAATGAGAGTACCCCTTATCATAAAAATCTAACTTTGTATTAAAAGGCCTTTCTAGCCATCTCAGCCATAGCAAGGCTCATCTATCATAATAATAGAGAGCCTAGTGTTTTAGTTTCTGTGCCATCTTTTCCTGTGAGATGGACACGAGTTTTTTCATTTTTTAGCTAAAGTTATTTGATTCAGATCACTGACAGGCCAGCATTCAAGCCCAGGCCTTGGGATCCCCATTCTAGATTTTTTTCTATTAAACCATGACTTCTCTCAGACGGCTAAATATTACATATTTTAAAGAATCTATAGTTTCTTGAATATTTTGGAACCAGTTTAGTTTCTTCAGTTGATAAACAGAGACTTAGAGCCAAAAATGATTGATCCCTTCTGAAAAAAGGGTGTAGCCCTTCATTATTCTTTCCCTTGAAGGAAAGAGCAGGCACTTGCCTCTGTAATGAGTAATGTGGTGGGAAAACTTGGACCCTTAGAATAGTTCACCTTCTCAATCATTTTGTTATTATTCTTTGGTTGATTCTGTCTCTTTGCTCACTATTTGTTAGATCCATTGCTGACTAATACACTACAAGGAGCTAATTTTCTTAAACTTACCAAATAAAGAAAGACTAGACCCTGAGCGCTGATTTCTGGGTGTAGTTGTGTATATATGGGCTTGATTAGAGCTTTTAGTCATTGCTTTAGTTATAGATTTTGGACAACATGGTATTACATTCTCCTGTAAAGTGTAATTAAGATAATTCTAAATGTTACAGGCCAACCATTTAGACATGCACATATATATTTTATAGGCATAAATGTCTGTCCTACCCTTCAATGTCTAATTTCCTCAACAATTAGCCTCCACTTATTGATTCCATTTTCTTAAGGGACACTCACTCTTTAAATCTTTAAGATAGTTTTTTACCCAGAGACCACCTAATTTCCAAATATATCAGTGTATTTTGAAGTTTTCATACTCCTTGACTTCTGTGTTAGTTAGGGTTCTCTAGGGAAACTGAACCAAGAGGAGATATATGTAAATATTATGACATTTTATTAAAAATGTCTCAAATAATTGTGGGGATGCACAAGTCCAAATTCCATAGGGCAGGATGCAAGGTGGACACTCTGATGAAGATTTTTGAGGAATTCCCTAGGAGAAGCTGTCTATCTGAAGTAGAGATGGAAATTCTCTCTTCTGACTGTTGAAATAGTCACTTCTCCTTTAAAGCCTTCAGCTCATTAAATGAGACTTCTCATTGCTGAAGGCAATCTCCTCAGTTGATTGTAGATGAAATGAACCATAGATGCAATCAATTTACTGATGATTTAAGTCCACAAAAAATCCTCACAGTAACAATTAGGCCAGTGCTTGGTTGACCAAACAACAGGGCACCATAGCCCATCCGAACTGACACATGAACTTAACCATCACAATTATTTTGGAGGGGTGTGGGGAAAATAAGGTTAAGGGTTGAGACATTGCATATAGTTAACTTGTTCCTCTTTAAAATCCTTCCTATAATGCCTTTTTGGTTCTATTTCATCCTTTCTGGTTTTTTCTTCTTTATATTTTTCTTTACTACTTCCATTATTTTTTCCAGAGCTTTCCTCCGGATTGTCCCTTGCATTCTCTTTTATCTACATATTCTCCCTTTGTAATTTCACTAATTTTTACCACTGCAACTATTACTACTAAGAACTTAACTCATGAAACCTCAGAACATATAAAACTTAATAGATAAAGAAAAAAACACAACCTTAACAGACGCTGAAAGAAGCAATCAGAGAAGAGAACCAAGTAAAAGATGAGTTCCAGAGGTCAAGGGTGGAGTGTTTCAAGAAGTGGTATGTGGTTTAATACTGTTTAAATTCTGCAGAAAGACTTAGTTTAAGATTGGGTTTGGAGATCTGTGGTGGATTGAATTGTTTACCCCAGTTTGGACATGTTCTTGGTCTTGATTCACATTCTGGAGGGTGTAGACCCAATGTAAATAAGATCTCTTGAAGACATTACTTAAGCTAAGGTGTGGTATAACTGAATCAGTTTGGGCTTTAACCCCGATTACTGGAGTTATATAAACAGAATGAAATTCAGACATAGAAACAGAAAGTCATACAAAGAAGCAGGAAGTCACTGGAACTTGGAGAAGAAAGGAGAAAATATTGTCATATGCCTTGCCAAGTGACAGAAAAGCCAAGGACCAAGGATCGCTGATAGTAAGCTTCAGAATGCCACAGTCTTCAAGAAGAAAACATTGCCTTAATGATGCTTCAATTTTGTACTTCTGCTAGCCTTAAAATTGTGAGCCAGTAAATTCTCTGCCATGTTTCTATAGCATTACTCTTTAATGAGAAATGACAGCAGCTCTGCATCTGTAGACAATAAGGTCCAATTCATTAAACTGATTTAAAATGGCATTTGTGAATAAAACTTTGAGTTTAACAGTCTGAAAAATTCCTGGAACATTGCAAGAAGAAGTAGTTTTAACAGGCATTGTTGTGTAAGAGATGACGGGCTAAGAGGTCAAGACATATGTTGGATAAAATATGTTTTTTGAAGTGAGGATTATGTATGTCTTGTTCACTGAGGAATCTCCCCCACTTGGCACAGTAAACAGCCTGCCTTAGGTAATAGTTGTTTAATGA
The DNA here is from genome assembly GCA_026826555.1 of Tolypeutes matacus. Lineage (NCBI taxonomy): Eukaryota > Metazoa > Chordata > Mammalia > Cingulata > Chlamyphoridae > Tolypeutes > Tolypeutes matacus. The sequence continues at coordinate 26,983,324 of JAKSZT010054304.1, forward strand.
TTGGATGAAGAAATGCATAAATAATTTCATTTTATAGGAAAAATTAAATAGGGATTACTTTAGGGTTTCAGAAATTTCCTTCTTAAATGTTAGAAGTCTTTCCTGGTCATTTTAAATCTTAGTTATGCATCAGGCACTTTTTAGTATTTAGACTCATCCCTGAAGAGTATGGTTCAGTAAGTCTTAGGGGTACCTAGATGCTGGCATTTTTAAAATGTTCATGTGATTTATATACCTGGACTAAACTGAGAATCCTTGTCCTCTGCCATGACTTAGTTTTTAAAATTTCATACTTAATGTAAAATGCATTTTTACAGAGGAAATGAGGTATCATATAAATATATTGAAACAATTAAAGGAAAACCTTCACAGATATTTAGATAAATTTAAGACTGTTTCATTCACTCATTTATCATTTAGAGAAGTGCTGCTATGTCCAAGTTATCAACTTTTGGAAACTTAATTTGTATAGTGTGAAGTCATTTACTGGTAAAGAGATGAAAATTAAGTTTCAATTGTAGAATTAGAAATTGGGATGCTATTTGTGTGTTTAGATAGTATTATATCCAGGGATGCCATTAATACCTGAATTCTACCTTGGTGCAGCCAAGGAAACAAAGAAATCGAATAAGGCTATTTAAGTTTAAATATCTGCACAGCAAAACTGGTCATAATGTATACTGCTTCATCTTTAATTATCACAAAAGCCCAAATCTAAGTTGTAGATGTAAGCACAATGACACCACGGAAAGACTGTCCAACACTCACACTGGTGGATTTGAAGGGATATAGATTCATATATGCCAGACAAGCAGAGAGCATTTTCCCAATGATATCCTAGGTCTTCCTGTCTCTCACCAAAGCTTGCATCCCCAAGCCAACTGCTTCATGAGAGGGAAAGAAAGAGAGAGAGAAGAGGAAGAGATAGAACACTAGTGAATGAGTTCACTCATACTCTAGAGAGCAGAATTGGAATGTAACCACTCTACATAAAAAAGAGAGAATTGAGCTGGCACCCATGTTCATTTTAGTACCTTCAAAAGATCTACCTCTGACACTGTGGCACAGAGTCCTTGCTATAGAGCAATCATACTCCTACAGAGGAAGGATTTTCTTGATCTAGGTCTGGTAAGACTGGGAGGAAAGAAAGAGAAGAGAAGAGACTTGAGATCTTACTAGAGGCAATTTATATTACAGAGATGCTTGTTAGAATCATAAGTTGGTTTATTTAAAGATCAGATAAATATAGATAGAGAAAACTTATAATGTAAATGCATTTGGAATAAATGCATTATTCTGCTGAACATTACGGAACAAACAATTGACAGAAAAATGGAAGAATGATTGTGTCATTTTCTTTTCAACTAGATTTTAAGAAAAAATTATACTGTGACTAAAGTGATTTCTACTGGCACTAAGTTTTTATTTGTTTGTTTTGCTTACTTTTACCCTGCCTCATTATGGAAAGGATTTAATGTACCCTTATAAAGTAAAATTGTATTGCATACATTAAGGATTGGAGTGAAAGAAAAAAAATGTAGCTAGAAATTAAATTAAAAATTCATGCCATAATCTATTGACTTGGGAGGCATGAGTCATTTGCTTTCTAGATGTCAAAGCAAAATGCAACCTCTATTTACTTATATGATACACATTTTTAATAAGTTAATAACAGGCCAGTGGTCCATAGAAATAGAATTATTCTTGGCAATAAGACCAGTCAAGAATTACTCCTTAGTGTTTTCATAAAGAATGAACCATAGCCTGAATATTTTCAGAATTAACCAGCCTAGAGATGCAAATGGATGCTTTATTTTCCATTTTATTATATCTTTAAATAAAAATCAATGTCATTACACCAATGCACACTTTTTTAAACAGCATGACAAGGCCAAGAAAATCAAATCTTGCTGATATGAATGAATCCTGTGGTAGACTTTTGAATAACTATAGGAATGAATGGACTGTGTATCTTTCAATCAATCTAAGCTATATTTTAATAGATATTTGTTTATTGTACCTGATTGAATTTAGAGTAAACCTATTTAATTTACCTATATCTGCTTTAAGTTCCTAAGCTGCTAAAAAATACCATGAAATAGGCTGGCTTAAACAATGGAAATTTATTACTTTTACAGTTTTGAGGCCAGGAAAATGTCCAAATCAATGTCCAAAGTGATGGTTATTTCCCCAAAACCAGCTGCTGGCAATCCTTGGCTCCTCTGCCGCATGACAAGGCACATGGCTGCATTTGCTAGAAATTAAATTAAAAATTTAATTTCTCTTCCAGGTTTTTTTATTGCAACTTCTTGCTTCTGTGGCTTTCTCTCTCCCTGTCTGAATTTCATTCTCTTATAAAGATCTATCCTGATTGAGGTGGGGCACACCTTATTGAAGGAGCCTCATTGAAAGTTCCTACTTTCAATGAGTTTACACCCACAGAAATAGATTAGATTGAAGAACATGTTTTTCTGGGGTACATACAGCTTCAAACCACCACAATACTACTGTTTTTGAGGACTCCTAAGAATTCAATTTGGGTTATAAAGAACATTTAAGTGTTTGGAATTATCTTTTGATGAGCATGTATTCCATTTTGCATCTATCATTACTCATCACTTATTCACTTATAATTATTCTCAATTTGTGTGCAAGGAAATCTGAATCCAACAAGAATTACAATTTAATGTAGAGTGGGAATAATGTAGTTCCACAGAACTGAAATCCTCTATAAAATATTTTTAAAAATGTTTATCAGGGGGGAGAGGACAAAGTTTAAATTCTAGTTCTGCCCTTATTAATTGGAGAACCTTGAACATGTTACTTAAATTCACCAATCCTAACTTTCCTAATCCTTAAAATAGGAGAATTGAAAGTATTGTGAGTCTTCAAGACAATAATATATGAGAAATTAACCAACACTGTGTCTAGAAATAGCAGGTTCCCAACAAGAGTCAGTTTCCTCCTCTCCCTAAAATGGAGGATAAGCCATTATGGTAGACATTTGATTTGAATCACAAGGAAAAAGAGACTAAAATATAGGCTATTTTCTCTTTGGTTGGATAACGTGGTAGAGTGTTTCTTTCTTTCTTTCTTTTTAGTTCTCTCAGTCCAATAAAGTATGTTTGTCATTTGCCAAATACTTGTTAATCATTTGAGGCTAGAAAAAAAAGATGAATAAACTAAGTTCTTTCCCTCAAGAGATCACAGCTAATTAATGGAGATAGGTAAGTAAAGAGATAATTAATATTCAGTGTGAGATCCAAAATATTAGAGGTATTGTTTCATAGGAAGAAGATAACTGAATATTTATTGTCTAAATATTGAATAACAAGGCACATGATTATTTACAGTATAGCTAAGAGTGGCTAAATGGCTGGTGGCTAAAAAAATTCAAAGGAAGCTATCTTAGTTTGCCAGGGTTGCTATAACAAATACCACAGACTGACTGGCTTATACAACAGAAATTTATTGTCTCACAGTTTTGAAGGCTACACGTACAAATCAGTGTCTCAGCAGGATCATGTTTTCTCTGGAGTCTTTAACATTTCTGGTGGTGGCTTGCTGGCTCTCCATAACTCAATCTCTGCCTCTATCACAGGGCCATCCATCTTCTTCTGTATCCTATTGTTCATGCCAAATTTCCTTTGCTTATCAAGATTCCAGTTGTCTTAGTTTGCCAAGGCAGCTTATGACAAATACCACACAAGGGGTTGGCTGAAACAATGAGAATTTATTGTCTCAAAGTTTTGGAGGATAGAAGTTCAAAATCAAGATCTCAACAGACCATGCTTTCTTACAGAGTCTGCAGCATTCTGGTGCTGGCATGCTGCAGATCTTGGGGTTCCTTGGCTTGCCTGTTTTCCTCTATTACATGTCTTCTTCTTTTGACTTTTACTTCTCCTGCTCAGTGAATATGTCTCTGTCTAGAGTTCTTTTCCTTATTAGGACTTTAGCCTGGGGTTAGAATTGAACATGTCTTTGTGGGGGACATGATTCAATTCATAACAGAAGCATTTACCTTTAAGACCTTATTCCACTCCAGATTTGGCCTTCATAATCATATGCTCAGAAATTCAGATACTCACATGTGGTAAGGCTTATGATTTTGTCTAGCACTAGCTTATTTCACAATAGAGGATTATTAAAAGCAGAATGCTACATCATAAACTTATAACTGAAACAAAACATTTTCAGGAGGCAATCACAATAGTGTAACAGCACATTTTCTATCTTAAGATGGTCATCATAGAAAGTCATATTATCAGATTGCCTGACTAGTATTGCATGATGGTAGAGAGGAGGCCTGGCAAGGCATCCTCTCCCCTGGACTGTTCGTGGACGTCCAGTGTTTACTCTGAGCTTGCTGCTTTGCTTTGCTTCCATTGTAGACCAGCTCCAATCTGATTGATGCATTCCTTCCTCAAATATGTTAATATATCTAATCAGATAATTAAGTTAACCTAATATTTCTATATTCTTTATTTTTATGACAGAACATGCCTGCTTTCTTTGAAGACTACTATGTAATGTCCTTTATCTTTACTATGTTTTGTTTTCTTTACAGGTACATGTCAACCTTATATTCTCACCCTGATTTTCCAGAGAAAGGGCCAGAGGAGATTAATGAAGAGCTAATGAAAAATGTTAGCCACAACCCTCTTTTACTTCTTACACCACAGAGGATCAAAAGATATGTTGAGTCTTTATGGAAGAAGAAAAGCTCTGGGCAACCTGTCACCTTTACAGATATCTTTGGGATGTTAATAGGAGAAACACTAATTCATAATGTAAGTTATGGTCAAATCTACAAATCTGTTAATAGAATTAGACAATGTATATTATAAGGTTTTAAGGAAAAGAAAAGATGATGCATTTTATTAAATCACTTAATATGACTTACTCTTTCAGTAATGTGTACTCAGCATATACTTTGTGCCAGACATTATAACTACTTTCTACATTTCAAACTCATGCTTATTAATTCATACAAACTATGCATTCTGATGTGTGGGGCAGTACTTTTGTTTTCTCTGTCTTTGGAAAAAAATATGCACACTTTAACCCATCTGGAAAATTAGAATCTTTTTAGATGAGAAGGTGAATACAAGTAATATTTTTAAAGTAGGGAAAAAATGGAGATTGCCTAGAAAGAGTCAGAAAAGGAAGTTGATTGCATGGAACAAGCTCAACACATGACTTTAATGTGACATTTCACCTGAAGATATAGCTGGGGAGATGGAGAAGAACCTGGGAGTTCTGGAGCTAAATTCTTTCCAAGCTCCACAGTTGCCAGACTGTTATCCAGACCAAACATAGTCCCTAGAGTTATGACTATTTTTAGAATACAGATAATTATTTTCATAGATTTTACTTTTGTTGTTTATTTATGACTTGGAGATTTCTAGAAGCAAATAAGACTTGTTTTAATATAAAAATACTGTCTTAGCAAACTCTCAATGGATGTATTATTTTAAATAACTTTCTACCTGTATCTGTTTGTATATTTAAACCATTTCTTTCTTTCTTCTGTGGACAGAGAATGAACACTACCTTGAGTAGTTTGAAGGAAAAAATCAATTCTGCACAATGCCCTTTGCCTCTTTTCACCTGTCTCCATGTCAAACCTGATGTTTCAGAACTAATGTTTGCAGGTAAGTAATTCCCTCCTTTCAGAACATCACCTGGAACCTTTGACCTGCAGTTTCCAGTAATTTTCTTTTGAGAAACATCATAAGCAATTTCAGTTGCTTATATTTAATATATTTTCTATAACATAACACTGTTTGAAAGCATAAGAAAGTATTAAGCTAGATACTTTTTCTGGTTGTAGAGAATATCCCATGAAACCAGTAAGTCGTGTATCTTTACTTTAGTTAATGAAATTTTAAAATTAGCTGTAAAATAAAAAATAAATGAATATAGTCAATAATTTAATTTTAAGTAGTAGTTTTTCAGCGACCTTTAATAAAATATTATGCTTAGTGTTTTTAAGCAAAGTATATTCTTTTGTTTGCTGGTTATATTTTCATTAGATTGGGTAATATGATAAATGTTTATTATTCAAAGCACCATTCTAAGTACTAGTCTATACTTGTTGTAGCTGGTAAACAAACTGCCTCCACTTTCCTGCTCATTAAATTTCAGAGGTAAATACTTACTTCTTCTGCCATTTGTCATCTCACTGGGTGCCCTAACAGTATGTGACATCATACTTCTGCAGGCTCATTGAGGCTGCTATGGTTTATTGTATTTTTAGGGAAAAAGTACCTCATAGACATCAGTCACACCCTGAGCCAAAAAAAAATCATTGTGAATGGGTGTATTTAACAGACATATACAGAAACTTTTCAAATTTTACAGTCTTATGTTAATCTCAGGGAAGAATTTTGGACAGTGTAAGAAGAGGGATGAACATGAGGTTCATTCTTTCAGCAGTGTTTATTAATAATATTGACTAAATTATTTAACATGCTTATGGTTCACAAAGCATTATCGCATATACTATCTTATTCCATTTTTACAGCAACTGGGAAGGGGAAGTATTTTTAAATAAAATGTCAAAGATTAAATGATTTGCACATTGCCCCATGGAAAGTACACAGCAGACCTCCAAATTGGTTTAAAAAAATCCTTTGTTCTTTTTATACTATGATATTGGCTTCTCTGATTACTGACTGTGGAGAGCATAGTATGCCAAACCCAAAGTGTGAACTTCTCTACTGAACCCACCCTCTCCCCTTATCTCTGTTCATTTTGGGAAATTTATAATAATTATAAAAGAAGGTAAAGCACAAGTGAGCTAGTATGCACTGTGACCTTGACCAAGTAATGTAACCTGTTTAAACCTCAGTCTTCTCTTCTGTTTAATGAGATTAAGACTCTCCTCATGGTATTTTACTAAATAAATGAGATAAAGTATTCAAAGTTCTTAAAACATTGCCAGGCCCAAATTAAGTTTCCAATAAATCTTAACAATTTAAAGTGTTCTATGTAGGATTTGTATATGAAAGGCAAATTTAATCTTTGGGCTGGGGTGGGAGGGGGCATGTATTAGGAGTCTAGGATAACCATGGCATTTTCAGTAGCAGTTTGGAATTGGCTTGACTATAAAGGAGTTCTGAGTGAAGAGTTGAAACTTTATCATATAAGAAAGTGTGGGTCATGATGAAATTTATTTCTCTTTCCCATAGCTATTCTCTTTTGTAGTCATGAAATTTCCTTTTGAAATTGGCTGATAAATGCTGCTTGCATGTAAATTAAATATATGCATGGCCAAATAAATCATCTTTCACCTTGAAAACATTATGATATGTTCAAAAGAGCCCTAGATTCTGATCTGGAGGCTTTGTCTTCTTAGCTGAAATAGCTTGGGAGGGCCATTTAATCTCTTTGATCCTTAATGTCCTCATTATTAAAGAAAAGTTTAATAAAAACCATCAGGTTCATCTTACAGAGTTATATAGTGACATGAAATAGGAATAAGACAAGAGTGAATAGTGAATACTGTAGAGGGTTGTAAAAATACTATAGTTATAGTATTATTGTTTTGATTGTTATGGCACTTATCATGGTGGTCACTTTTTATCCTGAACTTTTAGTTGATAGTCATTCTCAAGAGAAAATCAGACTAAAATAATTAAAGAATAAATAATGTTTTAGAGAGAGAAAGTTTTAGAGTGATGAAAGACTGTTTTATGTTTAGTTGGTATCTTTGGGTCATCTTCCTAACTATGAGATTGTACTGAAATGAAAGATGCACTATTAACCTTCTATTGTTAAGCTTCTGTGATAAGGAGGTTCCAGCTGTGTCTTCTAACTTAATGGGACAAAGCCATCAAACATTAGTTATGTGACTGTTGTACTCAGATAAGACATTCCAGAGATGCATGTCATGAGTGTTCAAGTAGCTTGAGTTTTTGAATAATGAAAAAGATTAGAGACATGTCTATACACTATTTCTATGAAATTTGCCTAGGTCAAAAATGGCTATTCAGGAAACAAAGTTGTAACATGCCCTGAATTATATTAGAAAAAGTCAAAGAACCAAATTACTTAGCTTTATCAACAACCTTAAAAATACCAGAGAACAATTTTCTTCCCCTTTGGAATAATTTTAAGCACTTTCCCCTTTGGAAGGTTTTAACAAATAAACACTGGTTGTTTAAACCATTAATTATCTTTGACAGCTCCACTTCACTACACTGTTGAGAAGATAAAACTTCCATTTAAAAATTTCTACTAGTGGGAGAGGATGTGGCTTAAGCGATTTCCACATGCGAGATCCCAGGTTCAGTTTCTGGTGCCTTCTGAAAACAAAGCAAAACAAACAACTAGCAAAACAAATGAAAAAAAAACAACAACTCTGAGAAGTCGATGTAGCTCAGTGGTTGAGCACTGGCTTTCCACGTATGAGGTCCCGGGTTCGATCACTGGCCCCCAGTACCTAAAAAAAAAAAAAAAGTTTTTAATTAAAAAATTAATTTAAAAAATTTCTATTAGTAAATTGCATTCACTGAACATGACTTATGGCATCAGCATCATACTAAGTTATTTGACAAAAACTTAAAGCATAAGTTTCCCACAGGAAAGTACTAATTAGGAAAGTACTAATTACACTAAAGAAACACAAATAAAACATGGACAAAAAATGAGTAAATACATATAGACTATTATTACCTGCTAAACTGTGTAGAACTGACATAAGTGTTAAGTATCATAGAGATTTAGTATTTCATAAAGACTTCATGGCAGAGATAGGACATGATTCAAGTTGAAATTGGAAGGAGCCATATAAAGGAAGTGAAAAGGCAGCTTTGCATGGAAATAGTATGAGAAAATATTATTAGAGAACTAATGGTATGTTTTGGGGAACAGTAAAGAGAAACTAGCTTCAGCCTCATGGATACACTAGTGAAAAGTAGGGGGTGTACCAGGGGAAACCTTTAGTGCTAAATTATAGAAATGTGAATTCCAGAGAAAAATATTTTCACTTAATTTTGGTGGTAATGGAAATACTTAATGCTTTTGAACAGGCAATAAAATTATTTAAGTGGTGTTTTTTAAAAAAGTACTTTGATGAGCCATTTGGGTATATTGGAAGGAAAAAAAAAAAACTGGAAGCAAAGATATAATTGTATTTTTGCTAATAAGGGCCTAAAACTAGGGCAGTATTGACAAGGAAATAACAGAAGGGGTGAATGTGAAATACCTAAAAATTATTGGTAGAATGTGATGATGGATTAACATCAGGAGATAAAAGAATGGCTCTAGTAAGAAAACTTTTCTGAGCTGTAATCATGTGGTATACAGAATTGGTAAGCTAGACTGGGAGAAAAGGTAATGAGCTTCTCTCCAGGCAAGTGGTGGGATATGATGACAGCTCATTTAAGTATATAATACCTACGTCGGAAATGAGCAGATGGAGGTGCCTTTGGCTTTGAATTGAAATAAATTACACTTATCTCATCACCATTGGGGTTTCATAACCTCATTCATGAAAGAATGTTCTGATCTACCATTGAGTAAACAATATAGATCCATAGTTCATTTTCCAAAACTTTTGGGGCCAGATTTGCTTTGGAATCCAGACTTTTTTAGACTTTAAAGTTAATAAGGTGTTTACCCTGTAAATTACATAATACATCCACTGGGGTCTCATAATTAAACAGTAATGTTTCTCTAGTAGGATGTATCAATATTCACTTTGAGTGGGATAAATAAAGATTATGAAGAGCCCCACAGTGTTCAGGACTAGTTTCTCTGCTAAATGAATTCAGGTCAGGTTTTGCCACCAAATGAATAAGGAAAAAGCTTGTGGATTTTGGAGATTTTTAGATTTTGGATTGTTGGATAAAAGATTCTTATGATGTAATAATTTCAGAAAGGGATAAACAGAAAAATAAATAAATCAGGGGGACCAGAAGGTTATGGTTTGGGACAAGGGTGGGTGGTAGTGGGACTGCTTTAGAGAGGATGCTTAAGAAGGAAGTTCAAGAAGGCACAGGCTTTGTGCTTGCAGAAGGGACTAACAAGTATAAAGGCACTGAAGTGGGAATGAGCTTGGCCTGTTTGAGGAACAGCAAGAAGGTCTTTGAGGCTGAAGTGAAATAAGAAAGACAAAACATGTCAGGGGATAGGTTAGGAGTTATGGTCAGACAGGGAGCAGGAGCTAGCATCTTGAAGCCTTGTAGGTTATGTTTTTTTTTTCAGTTTAACTGGAAGCTATTGGAAGTCTTCCAGATGGCATTGGTGTGCTCTGATTTTTATTTTTTAAGAGTCATTCTGGCTATGGCTTATCAAAAAAGGCCATAAGGGTGTAGAGACATTTTAAGAGGCTATTTTAGAGATCCAGGGGACAGAGTATGGCAATTTGTACTAGTGTGATAAATGGAAAAGTTACCAGATTCTGAATATATCTGATGATAATGCATATAGAACTTATTTTTTTCAGATATGAGATATAAGGAAAAGAGAATCAGCAAGGATAATCCTAAAGCTTTTATGCCTGAAAAACTGTATGAATGGTGGTACCATTCATCAAGAAGAGGAAGACAGAGAGAGTTACAGTGAGGGAAATAGCAGTCAGAAACCAGGGGTTTGGTTTGGGTACATTAAGATTCATATAATTACTAGAAATAGTTGTAGCCATGGAAATAGATGATATATAATAGTTGTTACTATAGGTTGAATTATTACAAAATACCATGCCCTCTTCTAAGCTCTTTACATTTCTTAATTCATTGGATCATCACAACAAACCTACAAACTACTTCCTTTGGGAAATAAAACACAGAAAAGGAAACCTAATGTTGTACTATTAGTAAGCAGCAGAAGCCTCTGCTTTTAGGTAATATATTCTATGACCATCATATCATTTTGCTTCAAAGACATTGCATATTAAAAACTTTCCATTGTAATCTTGGGATTTAGAATAAATGTTTAATAAGCAAAGTTAAATGAAGATGAAGAAAAGGCAAGGTGTTTGACCCTCCTGCCACCCTCATACTTAACCAAACCAGTTGCTAAGTCCTATGGATTCTTCCTTACACACAATTTTAAAAAAAGATTGTAAAATAACACTTCCCCCTTATAGAAAACGTGGAAGTTAAAGGAAAGTATAAAGAAAGCAAATGACTTATAACCCTATCATTAGATACAACTGCTGTTAATACTGTTTATTTCCTTCAGGTATTTTTAAAAATTATATTACAAAATATCCTAAAACTGATTGATGGTGATGGTTACACAACTTGGTAAATTTACTAAAAACTCATTGACTTTGTTCACTTGAAAAAAGTGAAGTATATGATTTGTAAAATATATCCCAATAAAGTTAGTTAAAAACAAAAACAAACAAAAAAAGGCAAATGTTAGTAAACATTTTCTTCCATTTTAATAGACTGCTTGAGTTGTCAGAAAGAAAGAGCTTAATTCCTTGTTTCCTTCATGGATTATACATGTGAATGAGCAGTTTCTAGTTTTCAACTCTTAAGAATTAAGGTAGACTTGATAAAAGATGTCTGAGTTTTAAGATGGAAAATACTATTTAATTTGTGCAAATTAAAAGGAATGTTTCTGTGTTGTCTCATCTTACTCATCTATAAGCTTTTCCCCCCAACTCCTATACAATGGCATATATATAGTAGGCATTTGGTTGTTTTTATTTTAATATTTTAAATAAATGGATGATAATAAACATGGCGTTGTTGAAGTAATATTTAAATGTGTACACCTCTAGAACATTTTCCTATTAATGAATTGTCTTGTTTTTAAAATTCTCTCAGATTGGGTTGAATTTAGTCCATATGAGATTGGCATGGCTAAATATGGTACTTTTATGGCTCCTGACTTATTTGGAAGCAAATTTTTTATGGGAACAGTTGTGAAGAAATATGAAGAAAACCCCTTACATTTCTTAATGGGTAAGTGATCAAAAATTATCACTGCTAGTTTTTTGTTGTTGTTTTTTTTCTATTTTTAAGTCCTTGCCCTGGTGCATTCTAAGCTATACCCTGATTTTGTTTTATTGTAGGTGTCTGGGGCAGTGCCTTTTCCATATTGTTCAACAGAGTCTTGGGAGTTTCTGGTTCACAAAATAAAGGTTCTACAATGGAGGAAGAATTAGGTATTGTAAAAACATGCTTACAAAGCTACACTGATAAATTTCATTAACATATATATATAAATTATGATAAATATTATAATTATTCTAAAGAATCAACCTAAATATCTCCTAAAAATTATATATAAGTTTCTTCTTAAGTATTATTTTGGCAATGAGGTTGTGAAATTCATGAAAACCAGCGTTCCCTAAGAATAATTTTCACTAGGGCATCTCCTTTTCTTTTCCTCATTGTGCCTGTAAACATACTATTTGTATTAGTGATTTCTCCCTTCTATTGAAGAAGGGTAGCTTTTTAAGATTTCATTCACCAGCAGTTGAATACAGTACGATACCTGAAGATAAATTCATCCTTTTCACAGTTTATTTATACTTTAAATACTAACTAACTCACTAAATTCTGTTCACTTCTTGTAGCTACTAATTCATACCATAGGAAAGTAAGAACTCATTTACATCACTTCCAGAAAACTAAAACTAATTATTTTCTTTAAATCTAACTTATTAGCTAATAATAATAAATTAAAAATAAGTATGAAATCTGAAAAAGTAGACTTAAACTCAACTGAGGGCCAATGATTTTCATTAGTTATAAGAATAATGCTGTAGCAACATAGGTTTTCTTTGATGAATCATTTGACTTAAAACAAAGAAAACAAAACACACATTAAATATCCTCCAAAAGTCTTGCCACCTGAATCAACACTGACTTTTGTTATGGCAAATATGCCTGGTAGTGGGAAGAAGCCATGGCATGCTAAATCTGAATTTGGGGCCAGAACAGCTGGGACAAGGAAGAAAAGTGGTGTAGACTTTCAGCACAGCTACCTCATATCTCTTCCCTGTCCTTGAAGAATCACAGAGCTGATTGAGAACAGAAAAGTCGACAGAATAGCATACATGACTTTTACAACAATCAATTTATTTGGAGAAAGTTTTCATGTAAAGCTTTCCCAGACAATGACAGTTGATTTAATTAAGCTTTATAAACAATAGAGAATAAAATATTAACATTAATTAGAACACTGTATGTTGGCTTATAAATAGAGTTAACGCACCTCTTGCAAGATTTGATTTTAGTGATTTGATATTATGTGGTATTTATATTAAGTCCAGTAAGCTTCTACAGTCCTTAATTTCTTCAAGAGTATAATTTGTAATTTTGGATGGTTCTTCAAAAGTAATAGAAACATGATCTTATGATTTAATTAAAGCCAGAGATGTTAACTAAAAGTAAAAACATGAAAAAGCACTTTGTACTTGTACTTGCTCCTGTCCTGTGAGCTTCACTTAATTAATAAGCAGCCAAGGTTGATGGAACTCTTCATACTGCTGTGAGCTTTAAAAAAAGCCACATTTCCTTAAAAGTAGTTATGGCGCAAAATGTATAATGCCAAAATGATCTAACTTGATTTGTTTTAATGAATATCAGTAGTTTCCCAGATGATTATCCTGTTTTCAATTTTAATTTTGTGAAAATAAATGACTTTTCTGCAAATTATGTGATGATTTTGGAAAAGGAATAGAAGCATTACATGTTATGAGGCACGCTTCCCTGTCCCTCTTCTCTGTTGAATAATTCAGATAAATGTAGGGTTTGTTATTTTTTTTTCCTAAAGCAGGAAGAGAATAGGACTGAAATAACACATCTGAAGGTGGGTGAGGCAATGGCTAAACTCCAGGGAAAAGGAAGAAGTTTATACAGAATATTCTTAAGAATTCTTTTTGTTCTGAGACATCCTCCAGTGGTCTGGCATCTTACTTATGTTTCAGTGTGTCAGACCTAGGGAGAATGATATGTACTTGAGCTCCAGCAATCAGCAGGATGCAGGCTACCTCAGGTTAAGTAAGAATTTCCAGAAATGAAACTAGAGAGGTGACTGAGGTGACTGAGGACTCCTGGTGACCCTTTCATCCATTGGCTGACTAATGTCTACCTCTTAAAGGGAAGCTCAGAGGTGGTTTCTTCCCTCCATAAAAATGACTTAAGGTAAATTGGACCATGATTAGGTAGCTCTAACTAAAATTCCTTACTTCCTCAAGGTGTTTTGAATGTGAAAAATTTATGCTTGTGAATTGATAGAGCATGCATTATACTTTATAAATGGAAAAACATAGAAGTTCAGAATATTTACTATTTATATCATTTTAAACACTTAGGGAAAATCAGTGAATCTTCCTTACAAAAGAAGGTAATATTTTGGCAAACCATTTTTTTTTAAAGTCAGAGGATCAAATGTGACAAACACAAATAAACAAACAAAGAAAAGGAACATTTTGAGGAAAGAAAATTTCCTCCTTCCAAAATACATACAGTGCCAGAAATGCACCTAATGTTTATGACCTTTGGAGTGGATCATTTCTTAATACCTCCCCACATCTATACAACAAAATTACTTTCTGGAATAATGATAAAATGAAAAGGATAATATTAGCCATGGGACATGTTATTTTATTCAATTCCATATATATAATCATGCCAGTAATACATAAATATAAAGTTATAAAATAAATATCAATATACTGCCTCTGGTATTCATTATTACTTACATTTCATACTCATGATATTTGTACACATACTATTTATGTAGGTATAATAATACATGAAGTGATATAGGAAAACCAGATGTTAGACCTATAATTCTTTGAATTTAAATTCCAAAAATATGGTCTTATCACAAAAATTTGTAAATTTGGAGTCAGTTTCTTAAAATAAGAAAAATTCTGTTGACTAATAAAAGAATGAAAAAGGTCACCATCTAGAAAGTGTTTTCATATTGGTGTCCTAAGAAAGTTTGATTTTTCTACAAATGGAGATTATAAGAATTATCTGTGTATAATTTAGACACATTTTAGAGGAAAAAAACAACAACTAGCTATTATACTGGATTTTACTGCTCTCTTTGTTTTAAAGATTTATGGTTGTTATTTTAGTTTTTATATCTCTTCTCTCATTATGTTCTGCAGGAAGCACAGATTTTTTTAATTCTAATTTTTGTTTTTATTCACGAGGTTGCAGAGGTACAGAAAAATTATGCAGAAGATCGACTTCCATTTACCCCCCTCACACACAGTCTTCCCTATTAGTAACACATTGCATTAGTATGATAACTTTGTTATACCAGATGAAACAGTATTATTATAATTATACTATTAACTATAGTCCATTCATGACTCTATGAATTTGAAATTCTAATTATTTCATATCAGTGAAATCATGTTCTTTTGGTCTGGCTTATTTTGCTCAATATGATTTCTTCAAGGTTCATCCATGTTGTCACATGTATCAGAACTTCATTCCTTTTTACAGCTGAATAATATTCCATTGTGCATATATACATCTGTTGTGCATATATTCATCTGTTGATGGACACTTAGGTTGCTTCCATTTTTTCCATCTTTTGTGAATAATGCCACTATGAACATCTGTATGCAAATATCTGTTCATACCCCTGCTCTCAATTCTTTTGGGTATTTACTTGTACGTGGGTTTGTCAGTTCATATGGTAATTCTATACTTAACTTTCTTGAGGAATTGCCAACTCTTTTTTATAGCAGCTGCGCCATTTTACATTCCCACCACCAATGAATGGATGTCCCTATTTCTCCACATCCTCTCTAATACTTGTTATTTTCAGGTTTTTAAAAAAATAGTAGATATTCTATTGGGTGTGAAATTGTATATTGTGATTTTGAATTGCATTTTCCTAATGACTAATGATCTTGAGCATCTTTTCATGTGCTTATTGGCCTTTTTTTTTTTTTGGAGAAATGTCTAACTTTTGCCCATTTTTTTTTCCAGATTGCTTTTCTTTTTATTGTTGAGTTGTAGGATTTCTTTATATAATCTGGATATGCTTACCAGATCTGTGGTTCCAGATATTTTCTCCCATTGTGTAGGTTATCTTTTTACTTGCATGATAAAGTCCTTTGATGCATATAAGTTTATAATTTTGATGAACTCCCATTCTCTATTTTTTTTTTCCTTTGGTTGCTTTTGCTTTTGGTGTAAAGATTAAGAAATCATTGCCAACACAAGGTCCTGAATATACTTCCCTATGTTTTCTTCTCACGGTTTTATAGTTTTGGTTCTTTTATTTTGGTCTTTGATCCATTGTGAGTTAATTTTTGTATATATTGTGAGGTAGGGGTCCCCCTTCATTCTTTTGAAGAGGGATAGTCAGTTTTCCCAGCACCATTTGTTGAAGAAACTATTCTTTTTCCAGTGAGTGTACTTGGCACTCTTGTCAAAATCAATTGGCCATAGATGTGAGGGTTTATTTCTGAACTCCCAATGATTCCATTTTTCTATATGTCTGTCCTTGTGCCAGTACCTTGCTATTTTGATTACTGTCACTTTGTAATAAGTTTTAATATCAGAAAGATGAGTCTTACAAATTTGTTCTTCTTTTTCAAGATGGTTTTGTTTATTTGGGGCCCCTTACCCTTCTATATAAGTTTAATAACTGGTTTTACCAATTCTGCAAAGAAGGCTCTTGGAATTCCATTGTATCTGTAAATCACTTTGGGTAGAAATGATTTCTTAACAATACTTAGTCTTCCAATCCATGAACCTGGAATATCCTTCCATTAAGTTCATTCTTTAATTTTTCAGCAAGTTTTATAGTTTTCTATGTACAAGATTTTTCATCCTTGGTTAGAGTTATTCCTAGATATTTAATTCTTTTGTTTGCTATTGTAAATGGAATTTTTTCTTGATTTCCTCTTCATGTTGTTCATTACTAGTGTATAGAAAACACTACTGATTTGTATATTTTTATCTTTGTATCTTGCCACCTTGCTGAATATACATTCTAGCTCTGGCTATGTATGATTATTTCACTGATATGAAATAATTAGAATTTCAAATTCATAGAGTCATGAATGGACTATAGTTAATAGTATAATTATATCTTGTGGGCATTTCAGTATTTTCTGTGTGTAGAATCATGACATCTGCAAAGAGAGAAAGTTTTACTTCTCTCTTTCCTATTTGTATACCTTCTAATTATTTTTCTTGCCTAATTTCTCTGGCTAGAACTTCCAGTACAATGTTGAATAATATCGGTATCAGTAGGCATCCGTGTCTTGTTCTCTGCATTTAACTGGAGAGTTTAATACATTTACATTTAAAGTAACTACTGACCATGCAGGGCTTTATTTTTGCCATTCTGTTATTTTGTTTCTGTTTTCTGTCACTTGATTCTTCTGTTAATGCCTACTTATATATTTATTTGATATCTTGTTTTCAAGCCCCTTATTACTTGTTTTTCTCTATTTATTATTCATATACTTTGTTTGTGGTTACCATGGGGCTTAAATTTAACCTTCTAAATTTATAACCATCATGTCTGATGAATACCAACTTAAGTTCAATAGTGTACATATGCACTGTTCCTATACCTCTCATTCCTACCACTTTCTTGTACCACTTATATCTTTACACATAGTATGTACAAAACTGTAAAATTATCATTACTTTTTATGCATTTGCATTTTAGCAGTTGTAAGAATAAGTTGAGTTACAGACCAAAAAATACAATATATCAGTACTGGCATTTATAATTATCCATATACTTACCTTTACCAAAGGTCTTTATTTCTTTAAGCTTCTTCAGTTCACTGCTTAGTGTCCTTTCCATTCAGTGTGAGGAATTCACTTTAATATGCTTTTAGGGTGGTCTAGTGGTGATAAACTCCTTCAGCTTTTTTTAATCTGGGAATTTCTTAGTCTCTACCTCATTTTTAAAAGACAGACATGATGGATATAAAATTCTTGGTAGGCAATTGTTTTCTTCTCTGTGCATTCATCCCATTGCCTTCTTGCTTCCATGATTCTGATGAGAAATCAGCATTTAATCTTATTGGGACTCCTTTGTACATAACATGTTACTTTTCTCTTGCAGCTTTTAGAAATCTCTCCTTATCTTTGGCATTCATCAGTTTGATTACTATGCTTCTGGGCATGATTCTCCTTGAGTTTATCCATTTTGGTGTTTGGTAAACTTCTTGAATGTGCATATTCTTGCCTTTCATTAAATTCAGGAAGTTTTCTGCCATTATTTCTTTGCTTATTCCTTCTGCCCTTTTCTTTCTTCACTTTTAGGGAATCCCATAATGTCTATATTGGTACACTTGATGGTATCCCACAGGTCTATCAGACTATGTCCACTTTTTTAAATTCTTTTTCTTCCTGCTCCTCAGCCTGAATAATTTCACTCGCTTTTTCTTTGAGTTCAAGGTTATTTTCTTTTGCCAGCCCCATTCTGCTCTTAAAACCCTCTAGGAAAGTTTTCCTTTCAGTTATTGTGGTCTTCAAATTCAGTATTTTTCTGTAGTTCCTTTTTAAAATTTTCTCTGTTTATTGAGATTCTCATGTTGTCCATTCATATTTCCCTGAAATCCTTTAGTTCTGTGTCTGTGTTTTCCTTTATTTCCTTGAGCATATTGAGAATCCTTTTTTTTTTTTTTTAAAGCCGTATGTGGTATGTCCAAAGGCTGGTCTTCTTCGTTCATAGTCTCTAGATTTTTATCTTGTTCCTTTGGATGGACCATGATTTCCTGTTTCTTTGTGTCTTATAATCTTTTGTTTTACACTCTACAGTTTAATATTTTAAATATTAACTTCAAGATTCAGTCCCTGAGTCATCTGTTCCTTAAGTTTTTATCCAGTAAGAGATACGACAGAGATTTCATTGAGTGCCAGGAATTAATAAGAACAAATCATCCAATGTAAGAAAAACCTTTCATAGTCTTGGAAAATTGGTTCTGCGTTGGCTGATGCTCTTCTTCAGAGTTTAATCCTTCTGTCAAGAAGATCAGCCTGAGGCGAACGTAAAGTGCAAGGTCTTCTCTGTCTCTTCTGAGCCTGCATCTTTCCTCAGCTTGTGTTAGTAGCCTTAGGATTCCCCTGTTTTCAGGAATTCAAATATCCCCTGTACTATTTAGGAAATAGACTTTTCCACCTCCCTGGGTACTGTATTTTATGTCTTTAAACAGATAAACCATTACCCTAGGTGCTTAGATTTCATTGTTTTTTTATACTGCTTTAGCTGCCTGCAAGCTGCTTCTGCCTGCAAGGTAAGTTCTGGGAAGGCAAACCAGAAAAGAGTTTTCTGGTTCAGTCTTTCGGCTGCCAACTGATAGATTGACACAGACCTACAGTCACTACAGTATGTGCACTGGGGTTACGCTGCTCCTCTGGATCAGGGCCAAGGATCCACAATGGAAGCACAGGCTGACTCCACACCATGCTGGGAAAGGGATGGGGGTGAGACCAACAATGGTGCCATGATCTTCTCCTACCATTTTTTAAAGATGCTTATTTAAAAAAAAATTGACACTTGCCCAGTTACTGCAACCCTTTAAACAGTTTTGTGGGGTTTGAGGAAGATGGCCCTATCAGATTTTGCCAGTTGGTTCAAAGATTCTGTGGGAGAATGGCACCCTAGAGAATCTCACACTGCCTTCTTGGTAAACCAGCTTGCCAGGCAACAAAGATTTTTGACACCATACGGTTGCATTTGAACTAATGAATTTCAGTATCATTGAAAGTCAAAAGATAATATTAGTTATTTTCGTTCTTTTTGAGGGAACTGGTCTCTAGCCCCCTGTAGATTTTGATTTTATACTTTATTTATGTTCAAAACACCACTTAAATTGAAGAAATATGGCTACATTTTTGTACAAGATGCTTCTATATCCTTCTTGTCAGAATTAAGATAAATGAAAATTATCTTCTATAAATCATAAAGGAGTAAATTTTAAACTGGAGTTAAATTTTCTTGTCCTGGAAAATTTTGTTTTCTAATGAAAACTTTGAAAACACTAGTAAATCTAATAAATCTAGTGGAAATCTTTCTGTGGCTTTTGTTCAGATTATTTCCTTTTAATTAATTTAAATATGAATTTTAATACTTGAGAGGATTCAATTCTTTTATTTTCTTTCCACAGAAAATATTACAGCAAAACATATAGTGAGTAATGATAGCTCAGACAGTGATGATGAATCACAAGAGCCGAAAGGTAAGAGAGCCAAAATTTTCTTAGGCACAGATCTATAAAGAAAGTATATGAATGTTTTGTCTGATTTTCTCACCCAAGATGCTAATGGTAGTCTCTATTTAAGGCATTGTAGTGATGGGATTGTAGCTTTCCATTTAGAGACAGAGGATTAAACTTTGCCTATGTAATAAAATACACAGCACATAAATAGTCCTTACTAATCTTTTCTTTGGTAAACAACTTATTTGCTTTATTAGTCATCCTAGATTCAATACCTCAAAAATATTTTCAGTTGAACAAATAGAGAGCAAATATTGAGATTGTAGAAATGCTTAATTCTCTTTTAAGTCTGTTTGGGCTTGTGAGCATGGAAATTATGATTTAGGGACCTTTTTTGCCAGTTTAAAATTAAAATTTCCTCTTTTAAAATTTTATTATTAAATATTATGCAAAAATTTTTATTCTCACCCTATTTCTAAGCCTTATCCCATGGCCAACAACCCATCCCTTAGAAAAGGATCAGTGATGAGGTGAGAGAAAATGATCAGTGACTGTTGTTGTATATATCACCTTACATTTTGACAAGGCAATTTTCAGTTTGATACAGATCATGACAGTCAACCAAGGTGATAAGGTGAGGGTAAGGCGAAGATCATAGACATTTGTTGCAAACATTATCGGGTAAAATGGAGCAATTTTACATTTTGACATACTTTTGACATAGACATTTGTGAAACTGTTTGTAGTAGTTTCCACCCCACCCCCCCAAACAAACAGACAGACAATAACTAAACAAAAATTTTACAACAACTGAGTAAACATGTCCTACTATGGTTTGAATACCCTCTTATCTAAAACTTGATGAACTCAAACAGGCATAGTATAAGTATTGGAAAGGCCTGTCTTATCCTTGCTTAATCTTCAGTAAAATTAACTTCTCTGTTCATAGCTGGCTGTTACTTTTTCATAAGATGAATTTGTACAAATTAAAGAGAATGTGCCCCCTCTAGGAAATGCAGCTGCACAGGTACACAGCTTGGCTAATGTTCCGTGCCTTCTGAACATAAAATGAGTCCCTTCCCTGGGGGATGAAGCTTTCACAAGCACAAGACTTGGTCAGTGGATTGTAAGCTGGTTGTCAGTCTCTTATTTGCCCATTGTCATACTGCCTAAGGCAGCCAGGGATTTGCCCTGCCATGCCATGACCTGGAATGTACTGAGTTCCAGTTCTGGCTCCTTCATTTTTAGCCATTTGATTTTGAACCAGGTGTTTAGGCATTTTCAACTTTGGTTTTGTAAAATATAAAAATAAATGGAATGATTTTATCTACTCTCACAGAATTGTTACAACCATAAAAATAGCAAAGTGTTCTGCAACTGTAAATTTGCTATTATTTTAGCTAAAAATTAATAGATATAATTTACCTGTTGACTGCTGGGTTTCTCTCACAAGTAACATTTCAAATATATCATGAAGAAGGCAGATCCATTGCTGGTACAAAAGTGGGAAATTATCATTATATTTATTAATAATAGGCCTCAAATCTTTGGAAAAATATTGAATATAATATTCATATCCTGTGTAACTGTAGACATGAATCATACATTTTAATGTCTGATTTGTTCTAGTGAAAGATTTTCTTTGTCATATTTGGCATCAGATAAGTGTGGGAGTAGAAAATACCATCTTTGTTTTTAAGTGAATATGTCTTCATGGGGATCTGTTGTGGAAAAAGAGATCCCTTCATTTATTAAGCTCAATTAAGCTAATCTTTGTGAACATAAAAATCAATATTTATTATGCTTTTATGCATGTTTACTTCCCATCTATTGGAAATCTGGAATTTGACCATAGGTCTTTTTCTGTCTCTCTCTCTCTCTACACACACAGTAGTTTTTTATGTGCATATATATTTTATACAGAGTTTCCAAAAATCAGAACAAAAGGGATTTAGTAAATAGAGGTAATAATCTACCCTACTGTGTTTTGGAACTTGGATTATAGATGAATATTATTGGTGATGATAACCTTGATTCTGATACTGCTAATACTACAAATATATCTACTATTACCTAGTGTTTGTTGAGAAGTTATTATGGACCAGACACTTTTCCAAGACCTTTCCATGGCTATATTAACTCAGTTAATCCTGACAACAACTCTATGAGGTTTACCAAAGAGGAAATAGAGGCAGAGAAGGAACCTAGATTTTGGAACCTTCAAAATAATATGGCATCTTAGTAGTAGTTAAGTAAAAAGTTATGGTAAGCTATTTCTTTTGGAAAAGTGCCAAATTTTAAAACATATTTAAATTACATCATTTGAAATCCTAAATTTTATAAGGATGAAGTGACATTTAATTATGACTAGTTGTTATAAGGGTGAGTATTGAACACTGAATATATATTGAACATTTTAATTTTCTGTTATTATTTTGCATGATTCCTGGATATTTACCAAACTGGATAAGGAAGGTAACAAGAAATACAGAAGATAGGATTAGCTACTGTGTATTTTCTGTGTGTGTGTCCAGGGAAAAGGACGAAAAGACTAGAGATGGTGTTTCACAGCTGCTATGACAATACCATACAATGGGTTGGCTTAACAATAGGAATGTATTGGCTCATGGTTTCAATGGCTAGGAGGCTTGCTTCTTCCGAGGCTCAGTAGCATTCTGCCTATCCAACATCCTTGGGTTCCTTGGCTTTCTCATCACAAGGGGATATCCTCTCCTTTCCCTTCCAGGTTCCATTGACTTCCAGCTTCTGACTACTTTCCATGGCTTTCTCTTCTGGGTCCAAATTCCTTTGCTTGTAAGGATTTCAGCCATATTGGATTAAGGCTCACCCTCATGCAGTTTGTGTACACCTTATCTAATAACATTTTCAAAGAGTCTGTTTACAAATGGGTTCACACCCACAGGACTCGGGGTTAGGACCTGAACATGCCTTTTATGGAGGACATGATTCAATACTCAATAGAATGGGACAGAGGGGAGGATGGAAGAAGTTTGCCTGGAAATCTAAGAATAGACCAAGTAGCACTGTCAAGAATACTACTGCCTTTAGTCTGAGTGGAGGTGAAGGATAAACTGAGAACAATTTAAGAAAAGAATGATTAACTGGAATATTTAATATAATAATTTATACAAAACATATGAAAAATCAAAAGCCATAGAACTCTGTTGTTAACATTAACATTTAGTTGGCCAAAGAAGTTCTTTTTTATTCCAATGCACCTGTATTCTGTATAATGATCTTTACTTTTTTTGTAGGCACTGGAAATGAAGATGCTGAAGAGGAATATCAAAATGATAATCAAGCAAGTTGGGTTCAGCGTATGATAATGGCCTTGGTGAGTGATTCAACTTTATTCAATACCAGAGAAGGACGTGCTGGGAAGGTGCACAACTTCATGTTGGGCTTGAATCTCAATACATCCTATGCGCTGTCTCCTTTGAGAGACTTTACTACCCAGGATTCCTTGGATGAAGATGAATTTGATGCAGCTGTAGCAGGTAAGTACACAAAATGTTATCTGTGAAAGCTAATTCATAAAATCCTTATTCCTTTTCTGGGAAGAAGCATTTTAATTGCTATTAACAATTAATTCATTTGTATTCCATAAAAACAAGCATTTAATGTGTGAAGGGCTTCAAATTATTGCTTTCTTGGAAGAAAAAAATTACATTTGACGGGAAATTGCCTAGTTATATAAGCATAGAAAATTTTCATTGAAATTTTGAGAGGCACTTCAGATATTCTCTGTACTGGTCAGAGTTCAGTTGCAGAAAGCATAACATTCTTTATTTTGTTTAACTAAAAGGGGTTTAAAGTAGAGAATTAGATGCTTACAAAATCATTCCAAATCTTGGAAGAGCAAGCTTTAGACTGAGCTCCCAGGAATGACTCCCCAAATGCTTCATAATCATCCCCATAAACGCTTCCAGGATTGTGCTTGGCAGTAGAAACAGCAGAAACATAGCCTCTTTCTCATTTCCTCCTTTCAAATCTCATGTAGGTATTTTCCATGGCAAAAGCTTGGTCTCAGGCAGAACTGGAGCTGTAAGGGAGTTTCAGTAACACATGCAACACAGGGGTTGAAATGGAATTGAGTTAGGCAGTCTGCAATGTCCACCAGGCTATTTAATCTGTTCCTCCAGTTTTCAGGAAGATTAGACTATTTTCTTAGGGCACCTTCTGGGAACTCAGTCACTTTCAGGTTTTCACTTAGCTGAATTCCCAAGAATAATTCTTAAAATTATTAAATTTGTCTTGGTGACTAATCAAAACATAATAATCTTTCTTATAATGATTCTTTCATCTTCTATTTCTCTTCCTAATCGTACTGTTGTCTGCCTCTTAACTGCTCAAATGCTATTTCCAAGTCATTTCTATCCAATTACATTGGCAGAATGGTGTAAAGATGTAAATATGACATTTCCAGAACCTTGCCACTACTTTTTGTTAAGCATCATACCGATAAAATATTTGTGGAAGTTAGGACATGGCTTTCTATTTTGTTGCTGTTGGTTTTGTAAAACTGTTTCTATATGTTGCTTGAACTTGAGGGAAATTACAAAAGCAAAAGTTACACCTATTGTAGGAGTAGAAATTCACTATATGGCATCAAAATATAAGATAGGAAATATTTTCAATTCTATACCTGAAATCCTAACCCCTTCATATTAACTATAATAAAAATCTCTAAGTTTATGTGTGATAAGGGCAATGTCTATTTTAAAATCCATCCAAAAATACACCTAACCACACAATCAGTGACATTATTTTTCTTGGTTTTTTTTTTTTTTTTTTTTTTTTTTTTTTGGTACACTAATTTTTTTATTGCCATGGTAATACCAATTAAATGTGTCTCCTCAAGAAACTTATGCTTCATAGTTGAATGATGATGGACTTAAAAATAAAAATTAGACTCATAGAGCATTTAGAGCTAAAAAGAATCTTCAGTTATTTTCTTTCATAGAAAATAAAGATCAAAGGAAAGCATTGTAATATTTGCATAAAATAGCTCAGCAGAGTTGGGATTAGAATGCAGGTCTCTTGACATTGCTCAGACGTTCTTCTCTCCTGCTGCACTCCCTCTCCCATAATTCTTGGCTTTATTAGTCATTGTCTTGCTGATGTAGAAATGAAAGATTTCTTTGTGTATACTGCATTACTTGTGTATTTACATTATGGCTTTTAATCCCATCACCCAGCAAGGCACCTATAAGTGATTTGCACAGTAGGTGTTCTGCACTCCACATTTTAACAACTTCCTGGTAGTTAGATTATTTTATGAGGAATTGGAGATGTTAGTGTTGCCAGATAAAATACAGAATGCTTGCAAGGAACAAACTTAAACTAAAAAATTATTTGTTGTTTATCTGAAATTCTCATTTAACTGGACATCCTGGAGGCCAGCAAGCTGGAAACACAGAGAGGAGTTAATGTTGTAGTCTTAAAGCAGAATTTCTTCTTCCTCTGGAAACCAAAGTTCTTTGATCTTAAGACCTTCAACTGATTAGGTGAGCCCCATCCACATTGTTGATGGTAATTTCCTTGACTTAAAGTCAACAGACAGTAGATGCTAACCACATGTACAAAATACCTTCTCAGCATCATCTAGGCTAGAGCTTAACCAAACAACTGGACATATAAATTAACTGTCAAATAGACAGTTGCTCAAAATGACTGCATTTTAGACTGAGTTTACTGACTCAATTAATGCTTTTTTAGTCAAGGCCCTCCTAATATAAATCTTACATATCTCCCTCTGGACCTCTAGACACACGCAATCACACACAAACACACACACACACAAACTAAATAGAATGCTTTTAAATCTAATCTAACCATTTTTGGGCAAATCGTACGTATTAGTTCACCTTATGGTGATTTGGTTTATTCAAATAAAATTTGAGCATTTTGTATTAAAATTATCCCTCAACTAAAAATAAGAAAAAGTTAGTGCACTATCTTTATGCCTAATTACTTTATCTTGCAGATTATCATTTGAAAATAAGAAGCAATAAAATGATAATAGTTTACCTTGTCTTTACTTCAGAATAATTGTATACCTGTGGAAACTAATTTTGGAAAAGTTGTCCTTTAGTTACATGACTTATTTCCTGTTTATTTTTGGTTTTATGTTATTTACTGTGACACACACCATCTGGAATAAGAAATCAGGAGTTAATTTAGGCCAAAGTTCAAAATACAAACATCCAAATATTTGTAAATTGAATTTGTGTGGTGTATTTATAAATTGACTATCACAAAGACCCACAGATAAACTGGTTTTAAGAAATTATATATCATGTCATGTCATATCATATCATCATATCATATCATATCATATCATATCATATCATATCATATCATACCATACTATATTGTATTATAAAATATCATTTGTGGCCATATCTATCAAAGAACCTGAATCACTCATTCACAGGTTGGAAACCATATATCCTTTAAATTATGAGAGGGTATTCTTCTATAGTAACCTTATCAAACTCTATATGACATTTTACTAATATTATACACTGTGTTAAAGTTCAAGTAAATTTAGATAAACTTAAAATTCCATGCCCCTCTTCACAATGGAATAGGATACCCTAATGAGTTTCCAAGGTCTTCCTTAAAGGTACCTTGAATATAGTGTGTTAAAAACAGACTGGCTTATATGTGAATTCCAGCTAGGCCACTTATTAGCTGGACAGTCTTGAGCAGTTACTTAGCATAAGCCTCAATTTACTTATAGAAATAATATTGGTACCTATCTTAAAGAGTTATTGTGAGTATTAAATAGCATCGTCATACAATGGGCTCTTACTACTGAGCATAGTAAGGAGAATAGGGAATGCATGATAAGATTAACTGTTATTTTAGGATGTTGAATCTTGTCTTTCTTAAACCTGTTTCATCACAGAACCTTTATTTTGCATGTGGAGCATTGTTGTAAAACTATGTTATTTGCAACACGGTTAAGAAGTACTACTTCCTGTCAGCTTATCTGGAAAGTTGTAACCTTGGAGTTTAACTACATTCCAGAGATGCATATTTATTGATCCACTAGTTAAACATAATGCTTTTCTTTCAAATGCAATCTTGTTTTTACAAGAAGAAAACCAGGAGACTACCATTTTCCCATAGAGAAGAGGCAAATCAAACAGGATATGACAGCAATAATCTGTTTTTGGTTATCTTTTAACTAAAATTTAAAAAGCACTGAGATTATGAAACCAAAGAAAAGTATTTATGAATTATCATTATACTTTTATTGTATTATGGGGAAAATCTATGCATTTTAAAAAATATGGTTATAATCATTCGTAGAAACATGTATAGATAGCCTTTGTACATTATAGTTATTGTCCTTTTAAGTTATCCGTTTTCAGCTCTTTCAGTTCAATTGCTGTTCCACTTTCTGAAGTAACAGAGTGACATCAGGCACAGAGCTCGTGCTTTATGAACAGACATACCTGACTTGGAATCTTGACTATCATTTTCTATGTGAAGTGGAACAGTTTATTTTACTTCTTTAGGCCTCAGTTTCATTATCTTTAAAATGAGACTTAATAATACCTCCTTTTGCCAGATTCTTAAAAGGATGAAAAAATCTTATATAGGAAATTTCTAATGCATAATGGACACTCAAAGTTAATGAAGCTGCTTTTAGGAGAAGAATGCCCAAATAATGAATTGCTAGCTTCTTAGATATTTAAAAACTAATGTAAGCCAAAGATTCAAAGGTTTTTCACCCTTTTAAAAGTTCACATATGTAAGTTTTGAACATTAAAAATTTCAGAGGAATAAATGCTAAAATTGTTTGAAAATATAGATATTTTTCAATTTTACAATCCTGAAGTGCCAGGTTCTGTGATAGATAGAAGTTGAATATTTTGGCTTGTGGCTCAGCCATAGATACTTGATCAGAAAAGAGAATTTATCAGAAAATAAAGAGTAATTCCTCATCTCTCTCCTTGTTGGCCTAGGTGATCACCTTGACCAGAGCAAGTACTCCATTTGTATTTTCGACAGTTAATGAAAGCCTTTTTTCTTTTTTTAACTTAGCCTGTGTTTAAGATTCAGGTGTATGACCTTATTTTTGTCTTTTTTTAAAAAAATAACGCTTTTTAGCATATCTTTTTCATTTACAATCATTATTCACACTTTCTCTCTTTCCTTCATATATTATGGGTAGTATGAATCACTCAGCTGAAGCTCTTTTCCTCTTTATACATAAACATCAGTTGTAATTGGTAACATTCATTTATTATACAATATTTTAGAGATGAGAGATTTTAATAGACACGAGAAAAACAAACACATGCCTCTTTCTATTAGCTGTGGAAATAGAAGGATATTAATTTTTTAAGTAACTAAACCAAAGTCCAATGTAACAAGCTGTTTTAATTGACATTAAATAAGCTTTATGGCTAATTGTCTCACTGGAGTTTTAATTTCAGCTTTTATTGATGATTAGAATTGTGGATTTAATTGGGCAGTAAGAATTTAAAGATTTGGCTTCCCTTTCGATCTCTTGCTTTTAAAATTTAATGATAAGTCTAGTTGAGTCTGTAAACACAGGTTGGTCTGACTCTAGCTTTTGCAATTTCTTTTATGAAAAAAGTTTACTACAAGGAATTTAAAAGCTTCCTCAGAGATCTAAATAGATAACTTGTGTGAATACCTTTATTCTATTCCACTTCAATAGACCTCCTTATCTAACTCTGCCAATCTTCCTCCTGGCAGAGCTAGGGAATGTGTTTGGACAAGGAACAGAGCAAAGCAGTTGCATTTCACTTGATTTAGTTCAATTAAAATCAGTTCAATTCTGGGTCATTTTTTCCTTGTGTGAAAAAAATGTTATCAATATTATAATTATAGATCTTGCTTTCCTCCAGGACCCATGTCATCTCATTTCACTCTCCTCCTTTGCTACAGCCATACTGGTTTCCTTGCTGTTCCTCAAACACTCCAAGCTTAATTCTACCTTAGGGCTTTTGCTCTAGCTGTTCTCTCTCCCTGGAAAAATAACCATCCAAATCTTTAGATGGTCAGCTCTGTATCATCAGTCTAGTCTCAGCTTAAACTGCCTTATCAGAGAAGTCTCCCCTGGCCACATAACTGAATTTACTCTCTATCATACCCTCTATTATTTTGTTTGTTGCATTTATCTCTGCTTCAACTATGTTAATATATTTGTTTACTGTCTTATTGTCTGTGTTCTCAGAATGTAAGCTTTAGTAGATCAGAGTTTTTATCTGTCTTATTCAATTTCTAGAATAGTGCCTGTACACTAATCAGCAATTATTTGCTGAATGTGTTGGCTGGATTATTTTCTTGGATTCTCACCTTGTAGTGAAATGACATTCTCACTACAAGGTGAGAATCCAAGCCTGGGATCTTTTCAGACTCTGCTATTCCCCAGTTGTGTCACCTTAGGGATGACTTTAACTTTCTTTCAGCCTTCATTTTTAAATTTATGAAACAAAAATAATATCCTCTACCTCACATGGCTGTTGTAAGACTAAGCAAGAACATGCATTAGGGAAATGTTTTTAAACTGGTATAGACCTATGTTATGTGAGATAACACTATTAAAGGGATCATGATGCATAGCTTAGAGTTTATACCAAGACCTGCACTAAGGACTTTCCATTCATTGTCCCACTTAGTTCTCACAAGAACTATTTATTTGATAGCTATATTTATCATAATGTTATAGAGGAAGAAACTAAGACTTAAAGACGATAATTAACTTATGGTTGCCAAAGCTGGACTTATGCCCAGATCTGGTTGTCTTCAAAGCCTGAGGGTCTAACCATTTGGAATTCTGCTTCTCAAATTTACATAACAAACATTTTTACAACCTTTATAATGTTGAAGGATAAATAATCATTTTATTAATTCTTTCCGTTTCTTCTTTTCTTTCTTTTTTTAAGATCCTGATGAATTTGAGCAAATATATGAGCCTTTGGATGTCAAAAGTAAAAAGATTCATGTAGTGGACAGTGGGCTCACATTTAACCTGCCCTATCCCTTGATCCTGAGACCACAGAGAGGGGTAGATCTTATCATCTCCTTTGATTTTTCTGCAAGGCCAAGTGACTCTAGTCCTCCATTCAAGGTAAGGGGAGTTTGTATAACATCCTATTATCTAACCCATTGTTGCATTCTTTGTAGATCTCATAGTCTCTTTGCCCCCAGTTTCTTATTCCTTAAGCCTGTTTTCCATGTTATTGCAGAAATATTTCTAAAAACACAGATCTGATTCAATCACTGCTCTGCTTAAAGAAAATTTTAAATGATTCCCCATGACTATATTAAAGTTCAGAGTCCTTAGCAGGACAAGTACAATAAAAAATATATATATGAAGTTCAGGAAGGAAATGGGCATGAGAAATACAAAGAATTGGGAATAATCAGCAGGTAAATGATAATTACAGCCATACAGTTGGATGAACTCATGAATGGAGAATATATAAGATACATACAGATAGAAGGGTATAAAGTAGTACCTTGAAGAAAAACAACATTAAGGGAAATTAGGAAGAGAACAAAGGTAGTGTATAGTTTTATGAAAACCATGTTTATTTATCAACAATCTTTGATGGATTAGGAAAGAGCATCTTCAATAGGATTATGAAGGCAGAATACAGATTGCAATTGTTTAAAGGATGAGTGGAAGTTAAAAAAAATGGAGACAGTACCATAGGCTGTTCAGAGAAGAAGGAGATTGACTGTAACCCAAGAAGATGCCTGGGGGTAGGAAAGTTGTGGGGGATGGGGGTGGCAGGATGTTAATAAAAGAAACTTGAGCATGTTTAAAAACTGATGGCCAGGAGTCATTAAAGAAGATATTGTTGGAAAGTTCAGATATATGATAGAATCACATCCTAGTGAAGGTTACCAGAGTGGCACGTGGAAGGGAAATGCAAAACCCAGGTGGACAGTAGTAAAGAAACGGGGGGTTAAGTATTGTGGATGGAGATCCCATGTTAGGCATGAGGAAGGGAAGTTAAGGAAGTACTCATTTGATGGAATCTAGGAATTGGGAATTGAGGTCCTAGTTTGAGGGAGAGAGAACAGAGACAGTGGGATTAGGGGGATAGGGAAAGAAGAGTCTATAGTAGCATCTGGGAAGAGTGAGAAAAAGTTCTGAATAGGGTAATATAGAAAGATTGTTGGACAGCACTGTGGGTTCATGCAAGTGAGACCACGAATATTATTTGTTCCCTCTACCTGGAACACCCCAAACTTTCTTTAAACGCATCTCAAATATTACTCCCTTGACCTCTACAGGAATAGTTTCAGGTACAAAGGATTTAGTAAATTCTTCTAATAGAGCACTCATCACGACATATCCTGTGTACTTTGTTTCCATCATCTATGAGCTCCTTGGGAGCTAGAACGCTCTTTATGCATGTATTTGTTTTGTTTTCATCATTTGGCCAAAATATGAGTATGTAGGAAATTTTTGCCAGTGAATGAATAAAATGTTAGTTTGATAACAGCCTGTAAGAGAGATGGAACTTTATCCTTATTTCATAGGTTAAGGAAGAAAACTCATGGTTGATTAAGTGACCAGTCATGATTTCCCAATGAGGAAAAAACCAGGTCCTCTGACTGCAAAGCTAGTTTACTTTCTAGTACAGGGTAATTAAATTACTCTCAATAGTTAGAGTAACTCTTAAAATATATATATAATACTTCACAGTTTTCAAAGTGCTTTCATATTTGATCTTTTTTGAGGCAGTTAGTGGTATTCAGACAAGAAAATAGATTTGGAGAAATCAAGTGATCTTGTTACACTAACAAATAAGATAATGTGTGAAAAGAGCATAGACCAGGACCTGGCTGGGGAAATGCTAGTTAAGGAGTGGTCAAGTAGGGACCTCATTCCAAGGCTGCTGAATGAGAACCTAATGTTCTTTCTTCTCTGCTAACTGCCTCTTTGTGAATGCTTCACACGTACCCTTTGCTGTCTGCTGTAGGCAATGGGCTAATTGCAAAACATGGTGCCTGATCTCCATAACATTTTGGTCTTTTGGAGAGGAAGACTTATTATACACAGAACTATTTGGAAGGAATTCAAGAAATCTAATTGTTAAATGGTTATTTGGTTTTATAGAGATATGTGCATTATAGAAGATCAGTATAAGGATAGATTGATGAGTCCTGGAGTAGATGAGCAGGAAAATACAAGAAACAGGATGAAAAGAGCACAGAAATGGCAATGAATATCACATTTGAGAAACTGGAATGATGTGGTTAGAAGTGGTAGATATTGAGTTCACATTAGGAGAAATTTAGGGGAGAATTTGAAACTGGATGATAGGAAATAGAGAATAGGTGGAGGATATCCAGCAGACAAATTACTTCACAAAATTGGAATTTCAGGGTGATTAATCTGGCAGTAGAAAGTCGTATGAATTGGAGAGTAAAATTAAGAGGGCCTTACTGTTCTCCAAGGATAAGCTAAAGAGGCACTGTACCAGGGGGCTGACTGTGAAACCAACAAGGCAACTCTAAGATACTAGCTCTGAAGCTTGTACTAGGGGTGGAAGACACTGTATTATTCATTTCCAATGGGAGTGTAAAATGCCAAAGCCATCATTTTTATGTGAATCAGAGCTGTACTTTCTCAATGTGTTAATATTGAAAGGAGGATTTATAATATCATTTGGTATCTCTAAAAGAACTTTCCTACTTTGTAGTAATTTTAAAGGTTGATTCATTGCTTCTGATTAAGCAGAACATGTATTCATTTGGAAATTTGAAAAAGTCGGAAAACACATCAAGTGCTTATGCTATTCAGAGACAACAGCTGCTAATATTTTGGTATTTTCTTCTAGCTCCTCTGTACATGTGTGTTTATGTGACAGAAAGAGCAAGAGCAAAGCGAGAGAGAGAAAGGAGACAACATCAACATCATATAGTTTTACAATCAGCTTCTTTCTACTTAGAATTATATTGTGAGCATTTGTCCATATCATTAAATAGTTTTCAAAAGCATAATATTAAAGATGGCAGGGTATCTCTATATATAGATATGCAAGAATTTATTTTAAAAGTGCTCTATTTTCAACATTAAGATTACTGCTACCTTGTCACTTTTTATATCCTATAATGATTATTCTTACACAAGAATCTTTTATTATTTCCTTAGGTTGGACTCCTAGATAAGTTTATGAAATTTAATAAATATTTCCAGATTGCTTTCCAGAAAAGCTGTCCCAATTTACATTTGTATAATAGTTTGGGTGTCTGTTTCACATGCCTTTGCAGCATGGAAAAAAAAAAAAGTTTTAAAAATTTGCAATATAATAGAGTAAAAAAGTGAAACACATTTTTGCTTCAATTTACTTTTCTTTCCTTGTTTGTGAAATTAAATGTTTTTTGTGCTTATTTTACATTTATGAGTTCTACTATTTTTAAATTGGATCATTAGTGTTGCTGCTATGATTAATAAGCATTCTTTATATTTAAAGGATATTAAATTTTGTTTTGTTTTGCAAATATTATGTGTCAGTTGCATTGTGATTTTTGTCTCTAATGATTTTAAGTATTTATTTAGTCCAATTGATTGACTTTGTGACTTCTGCTATTGCTTATATTCATGAAATTCATACTTCTCACCAGTTACATATAGACTGATGTGTCTTGTTTTAATGATATTCTTTAAAAAATTTTTCATTAATCTTTCTGAATGTACTGAATATGTAATAACACAATCTCCTTATAGGATTTTTTTTTCCCCAACATGATTGTGTGCTTCCTTTATCATATACTACATTATTATTATAGAGCACTAGGATCTTTTTTGGATTTATCTGTTGTATTCTACTGGTTCTTCTAACAATTCTTATCTTAGTACCATATAGAACTTTAATTACTGTAGATTTGTTATATTTCTACTATCT
Organism: Tolypeutes matacus; assembly: GCA_026826555.1. Classification (NCBI taxonomy): domain Eukaryota; kingdom Metazoa; phylum Chordata; class Mammalia; order Cingulata; family Chlamyphoridae; genus Tolypeutes; species Tolypeutes matacus. Next base: position 27,017,386 of record JAKSZT010054304.1, read on the forward strand.
GACAGAGCATGTTCTAATCACCACTCCTTTCTATTAAAAAAAAAATCTGTACACAATCGTATGTGTGTATTCTTATGTATGTGCTTAACAAAAATCATCTTGTTAATCCCTTCCATCTCACCCTTCTCTCTCCAAAATGTCTATACTTCTTTTTATTATTAGTTTGGTATAACATAAAACCCATCACTCTTTAAATAATTATTTACATTTGCAGAGACTTACTATAAAGGAAATACATTACATACAATACTTTTTTGCGGAGGTCTCCATAGAAGTATGTCAGTAAGTTCAAAAGGAACAAAATGAACTCTTCAGGCTTATTTGGAATATTGAAAGGTTTTTTTTTTAAACTACGAGATTCATTATAAAAGTATGCATTATGAAAATGGATCTAATAGATGACCCAAATGTAATTTTTAAATTGATAAACAGTATTATAATAGTATTAATAAAATGGATACTAAAATGGGATACTTATTTTAGATATAGTAAGCTGTAAAAATTGTTGGAGAGTCTACATGAAGTTTATTTATTTATTTTTTTGTGGTACTGGGGCTGGGGATTGAACCCAGGACCTCGTAAATGGGAAGCAGGAAGCTGGCATTCAACCACTGAGCCATAACAACTCCCCTGAGTTGGTTTTTTCGTTTGTTTGCTTGTTGTTTGTTTTTTTGTTCTTAGAGGCACCGGGAACTGAACCTAGGACCTCCTATGTGGGAAGCAGGCACTCAAGCACTTGAGCCACATCTGCTCCCTACATGAAGTTCTTTTGATATGCACCAACAGGTTATATGCAATATGATTTACTAAAGTGATTAAATGATATATCATTTTCTATTTTTGAGAATGAAATATGAACACCATTTTTCATATAAGATTAAAGTGTCAAAACAGGATGAAAAGTCAGAACCATTGAGTTTATTTCTTATTTATTGAATATTCTAGCATTGTCTAAATAGAGTTAAGTCTAGAATTTTGTAAGGAAGATATAGAATGATGGATATCATGACTTTTGAGAAAGGCAAACACAGTTTATAATAGATCTATGTTATACCTGCCCTTGAAAGTTGATGATATCAATGTAAATGATGCTGTGGAATTTTTAGATTAGTAGGCACATATATTAATACCAGATGTGAAAGAGTCTCATGATTCTGAATAATATTCCTATTAATTTATCTAATAAAAGCAGCTCGGCATTTCATTTTGGCAGTCTTTTTTCTTAACCATTTAATAATGGTTAGATATATAACATGCAAGTTTCTTTACCATTAGGATCTATTTAACAATTCTAATATGATTTGTTTTTACTATTCACCTTGAAAATAAACAGGGTCTTCACCAGATTATGCATTTAGGAAAAAAAGAAAGCATTGTGTCTAATTGTGGAGTAATAGGCAAGCAATCAAGTAAGCAAGGAGTGTAGGAGAATTCTGAGTTTGCTATTGGAGGTGTTTTTTTTTTTTTTCTATCTTACTAAATTTTATGAAGAGTAATAGGTTAGAGTTATTGTTATTTCTGTTGCCATAAATTAGCCATAAATCTGGCTTAGTCTTTCAGTGTTATTTTAAACATTTAATGACCAGGAGTCACAACAATGTTTTCATTCTATTTTAAAAAGGAAAGAAGGAAGGAGAAAAGGAGAGAAGGGGGCAATGATGGAAGGAGAGAAAGAAGAAAGAAGGAAGGAAATTTGAAACGAGCCAGTCTTCACAAATGATAGAAGGAACATATACTTAACTTTGTCTCCTTATATTTCACTCAAGTCAAAATTCCATTTAAACCACAAATAAAGGGCAAAGAATCAGTATTTTTCCACTTAGCCTGATATACATGTTGACATTAGGGCATGGCCCTTGTTTTAGAACCTGTGGATGTGATTCACTTATGATCCTAGGTGGGATCTTACCATAATGACCAAACCAGTTCAAGAATCAACTTTGTGTGCTCCAATCCATATTGCTGATGAGGAGAACTGAATGGCATTAAATGTAGTATTTCCAGGTTTACCAGATGTATTAGTGTGCTGGGTCTGCCATAACAAATAACCACAAACTTGGTGGCTTGAAACAACAGAAATTTTTCTTTCACAGTTCTGGAGGCCAGAAGTTCTGATATCAAGGTGTCATCAGAGCTGTGGTCCCTCCAGAGGATCTAGGAGAGAACCTTTCCTTGCCTTTTCCATCTTCTGGTGACTATCAGCATTCCCTGACTTGTGGCTGTTCACCCCAGTCTCTGCCTCAGTTTTCACATGGCCTTCCCCACTGTGCCTATGTGTGTGTTCTCCCCTTCTGTTTCTAATACGGATACTAATCATGATTTAAGGCACACTCAGATAATCCAGGATGAGCTCATCTCAAAGTCCTTAACTTAATTACATCTGCAAAGACCCTTTGTCCAGATATGTTCACATCAACAGATTCTGGAGGGTCAGGGCATGACATACTTTTATCGGGGCTACCATTCAATCCACACGCCTGTATTGGATGAAAAAGATCAGCTGTCTCTAGATAACAAAAACGATTTTTTCTTTACTTATTTTTGTGAATTTATAGTAACCTCTTAGTGAAGACGTGCTATTGAAAATTTCAAAGTGCCATATAAATTCTATGCAATACCACATATAGAAAATTATTCCTACCCCTATTGCATTATATAGCTCTTGGATCTCAATACTAGCATGCCTTTAATTGGAAGTGAGAGTGATTATAACCACAGAATAATGAGTTCTAAGTCGTAGTTTCTATTTGTTCTATCTATATTAATTGCTTAAATATTTCCTATAATGTTGTCAATTCATTGTATGCCTATACTATACTCCTCTCCCCAATCTTAAAAATAGGTTTTAAGCAATGAGAAGCTTCTTAGAAAGTATAGATATCCTAGGTTTACACACAGAGAAAGAATCTCATTTTTCTCTAAAGAAAAGCCAATTTATTGTTTATATATACATTTGGCTGTACATCTATGGTTTGAATATTACTTTGTTATTTAGATTCTTTTTCCTTTCCTTCAAGACTTTTTGGTCATGTTTTAACACTAAAAAAAATGAGTGCAAACATCTTACAAATTATCAATTTGAAGGTTTACTCAAATTTTTATCTCTACTGAAAATGTTTTTAGTTAGTACTATATAGTTTTACCATGAATTAGACTACGGATATATTAAGTATTCAGGTGTCAAACCACTACAGAAATGAATAGTTATAATAAAACACAATTCTGACCTATTGCTATGATTCGTGGAGCAGCAATGCTTTTTGTTCATCACATTCTTCCAAAAACACTTTTCTAAACTGATCTGTTCTACTCATAATCTCATTGTTTCTCAGTCTTTACAGAAAGAGATGAGACATCAGAGAGGAGATCGTTTTTCCATTTCATAATCACTGTCTTTGTAGTCATCGGGTTTTAATCTTTTCCACATCAGGATCACATAAGGAAAAGAGAAAGTTTCCATCTCTTCCTGATTCCAGCATGAAATCTGTCTAAAATAGCCTGGCCTTTTTCGGTTTCCCTTTCCTCTTTCCCCACAGCCACACATCATTGGTCATGCCCTTTGAGTCATGTTTGTAAACACTGGAAAGCTCGCTCTTTCTCTTGCTCTCATGCAATTCATCCACAGTGTGAACTTTTTGTTTATTTTGATGCTGTAAACTTTTGAATGAATAATTGTGAGCAATGCTAGACAAGAAATAACCATCTGAATAATTCAACTGAGCAAGAGAAAAAGAGAGGGGTTTAATGATAAAAGTTTACTCAAATTTCAGGGAAGAAATTAGTCATATATAGAAAGGATTTTCAGTGAAACATGATCGTGTTTAGCTTAATAGTGTACAAAATAAATGCTTTCATATTAATTAAGTCATCTGTTGTCCAGGATTATTATTTCTTTGTAAATGGTATTGAGAGAGAGAGAGTGATTAACTTAAAACTCACAACATTCCAGAGCATCAAGAGCAATGAAAGTTCAACTAAAAGTATATTTTTCTCTGGTAAAGTACTTTTTTCTCTTTCCTATGAAGAAGATAATAGCATTAGCTTTATTTTGCAGATGTAGAAAATAAGTTGCTGAGAAATAAGCAATAGGTGAAATGTAGATGAAATGGGGTCAGAAGCCTGCTATTTTAAGGATCATGAGCAACCAGTTCACTGTTGGTTTCTTTTTTTCTCATGGTCCCGATGGTGCCATTTGGAGAGTGTCATTGCACACTTCGGGCCAGAAAATGATTTTTTCTTTGCTGAACTGATGTGACTAAGAAATTTGCCCAAGGTCACCCAGCTAGCAAGTGGAGGTGTCTGTGTTTGAACTGGGCCTTTCAGACTGCACAGCCCAGGCACATAAAACTTCCATCACCTTTACTGACTCAATCATACTCTACTGTAATATCTATAGTTTACCTCTCCCACTGAATTACATTCAGGGATAACCTTTCTCTTATGTCTGGCATGTAGCAAGTGTTCAATAAGAATTACTGAATGAATAAAATAAAGGTCTGAGGAAATAGCCCAGCTGTGCTACAAATTTCATGGTGACTTGCATGTTCTTTCATAGCATTATACAAGAATTTTGATATACAAAGCCTTATTTAATTACTTTCTCTCATCCACCAGTCTATAAATCCCAGGACAAGAAGAGCTAGGAATGTTTTACTCATTGTTATGCCCCCAACCCTTGGCATGGAGCCTGGAACTTAATTGGCAACCAATGGCTATTGTTGAATGAATGAATATGATGACAAGAGTAGTTTAAACAAACAATCAAACAAAAAACTTAAGGCTGTAATGATCATTTCCCTAAAACTTCCTCTCTCTAGGATTTTCTTAATGCTATCCTTGTCTTTCTTCCTTTTTCTTCTTTATTGTCCTCACTTTTTTCTTTCCATCTACTTTCCTCTCTTTATAAGTATGTACCAGACATATGTATAGCATTTAATATGTGACAGCCACTGTTCTATATGCTGTACAAATATTAATTCATTAAATTCAAATAGCGAGATATGTGTAATTATTATTATCCTTATTTTATATTGGAGGATACTGAGCACAGAGAGCTTAATAAATGTGCCCAAGCTCACAAAACTAGTTAGTGGTGGACCTAACATTTGAACTCAGACAATCTGGCCCAAGTCTGTGCTTTTACAATTATGAAATTCTGCTTCTTATTTGTCCCACTTCCCCTGAAGCTTCTTATCAATGGAAATAAGATGCATCTCTCCATTTGATTTATATTCTATGGTTAGGTTTTTTGTTTTTGTTTTTGCATCTACCCATTGCATTTGTCAGCTTTCACGTGGAAACAAACCAGCCCAAAATTTCCGTGGCAACCACAAACATGAATTTCTCAGCAGTCACGTTATATGTCAGCAGCTGGAAAACAGCTGCTGTGACTCTCTGCCATGCGTCTTCTCTTTCTGTTGGAGCTTTCCTACCGGGAAGGGAGCTAAAATGTGGAAACAATAATACAGTGAGCTGTACCGCTTAACTAAGTGCTGGGTCTGCAAATGACCACTACACATACAATAATAATATGCTGAAGTGCTCAACATCTTTTCATAAACAGAGGCACAAAAATTGATTCAGAGTAGCTTAAATATGCTTATATATATATACCATGTATTATTTAACAAAACATTGTCTTGCACTTTGGTGGAAATTATACAGTTAAATCCAGTAAGGAGGGGTTCCTCATTCTGTTTCATCAGTTCCTTTTACATCTAGGTGTTAAAAAATAAATATTCTCATGGCTTATAAATGCTCTGAACTCATATTTTTATTTCTAGAAATTACATTAACATAAATTCATTTAATTCAGTTCATCAATAATTTCTCAAATGCCTGCTGTGGAGCCCTGTGCCAAGACTTGACATAACAACGATTGTTGAGCTTTTTGAAAACAGGGGCATTATTCATCCTAGTAAGGAGCACACTGCTGGCACATGCATAATGAACAAATGAAGACTGAAAAGTCCCAAGTGCATCTTTCTCCTCTCTCATAGGAACTTCTGCTTGCAGAAAAGTGGGCTAAAATGAACAAGCTCCCCTTTCCAAAGATTGATCCATATGTGTTTGATCGGGAAGGACTGAAGGAATGCTATGTCTTTAAACCGAAGAATCCTGATGTGGAGAAAGATTGCCCAACTATCATCCACTTTGTTCTGGCCAACATCAATTTTAGAAAGTACAAGGCTCCAGGTATGTTACAATGTGTTATATCCTATAAAGTGGAAGTTTTGTGAGGAGCAAGACTGATATTAAGCTAGTTTCTACTGGTACTTCTGTACCACTTGTTAAAATAGTGAACTCTCCCCCTACTTTGACAAATAGCTACAATCCTGAGTCCCCAAGTACCCTCTTTACCACCCCAAGTTTACATAAATTCTTCATAATCTAGCAACTGAAGACTAGCTCAGCAGGAACCTCCAAAACCTTGCTCCAAGATCTTGGATTATATTTATTCTGATTTATTTGTGCTCATCATGGGGTTTGTTAAATAATTTGAATATCATCCTTGTATGAGGAGCTCATGGTTCAGAACAATACTTGCAAAAAATTCTGGGAGTTTTAATTGACCACAAGACTAATGTGATCTAGCCATACAACATGGCTAGCAATTCCAGAAATAGTGTTGTAGTCTCTGTAAAAAAAGAGAATCAAGTTTCAGTTATAGTAGTTGGCTTTATCATATCCAGAGGAGTCTGTAGACTTTTCTTTAAGGAAGACATTGACTAACAAAAGTATATCTAGAGATTGACAGATGGTATGCTGAAGAGTATAAAACTTTATTATTTTAGGGTTAGAAAATGTACTTGTTAAAGGAAAGGCACAAAGAAGAGTCATTGAAGATGGGATAGGGGAATGGATTGCTCAGATATACAGAGAAAGTGTCAATATAGATACAAGTTACTGTGAGGCATATTTCAACACAAGAGAAGGAAGAACTGGCCAGCATTTTCAACTATTCAACCGTGGTGGTACTAAAACCTAGAGAATTTTTTTTTTTTAATTGTGGGTAAAAATCAAATTTTTCACAATATATACCGATATTTGTAAAATGATATATAAATATATATGCATATATGTGCATTTGCTTACATAAATGTTATTTTTATATATACATGTATTTTAAAAGGTACTTAGACTACCTAAACATTACACAGAAATTACAGATTCCCATGCTCCCTACCTCCCACACCCCCCACAACATCCCACACAAACATCCCCCATCAGTGTGGCACATCACCCGCAACGGATACACACATCCCCGGGTCCTGCCACCGAGCATAGACCACAGCCCCCATCACAGACCACACTCTCTCCCACACAGTTCTGCATGGTATATGCCGACGTAAAATGGCCTACATCCGTCGCCGCAACACCACTCAGGACAACCCCCAAGTCCCGAAAAAGCCCCTGTACTCCAACCGCCCCTCCCCTCCCTGCCCCGAAAGCGTCCAGTGGCTACCGGCTCCACCTCTCTGTTATAATTTCTTCCATTGCTTGAACCACAACATGTCTACAACAGAACACCATTAAGTCCACTCTAGTCCATAGCTCTTCCCCACCAATCCCGAGGGGACTGGGATGGTGATGTCCACTCCACCCCCAAGTGAGAGAGGGCTCACATCCCATGGATACGGTGGATGGGATTATCCTGCCCACAGCTGCAGGCCCTCTCCACTCCCTGGGACGGCCACCGCCCATCGCCATCTTTGTATTACTGTTAATTCTCCAGGAGCGGCTCAATGAGTAGTTGGCATGTGTAAGGGATTCTTGTGGCATGAAGAAAGTTAGATAATGTTATTCTTTCTGTTCCCCCAGAAGCAGATTCTGAGAAAAGGATTCAAGTGTAAGTAGTTTATTCCAGTGGAAGACAGAACTTTAGTAGGAAAGTGAAGAAGGAAGTAAGGATCAAGGGAAGAAAGGCAGACAACAAAGACTGTGTTATTAAGCCAGATATCTCAATGGACAACTGGAACTAAATCCTACTGGGAAACTCTAGGAACAGGAATAGAACCTATGCTCCAGATCATTCTTTCTACTCACACACCAAGAAGCAAGGGAACTTGTGTGTTTATATACTAACTCCATAGAGTCATTGGTTGGTAGCTGCTGCAGGGGCGGAACATTAATTACCAGAATAAACATCAGGCTGCTGGTGGGCAAAACAACCTTCATACTTACAGGGAGTGATAGAAAGTCCTCAGGCAGAGAGATACAGATACTGACAGTTGGAAAACATCCAGAGTCCATAGACCTAATGTAGTCTGGGGAATATGTACATATGAACATAATAGTGTGTGTTACTGATAGATAACATGACCACAAAACACTGTACGTTTTGTTTCCTAAATTTTAGAGATGTTTCATGATTCTCAAAATAACCCCATTCATTTCTCTTCTGATATTTAGGTGTTCTAAGAGAAACTAAAGAAGAGAAAGAAATAGCTGACTTTGATATTTTTGATGATCCTGAATCACCATTTTCAACCTTCAACTTCCAGTATCCAAGTCAAGCATTCCAAAGGCTGCATGACCTGATGCACTTCAATACCCTGAACAACATTGATGTGAGTATCTCCTGTGATCATGGTAAATGTCAAGTGGCTTCCATGCCACTTAAACACAGTTCTCTTTGGTTAATTAAAATTGAAAGGTAGGTTTATGAATGACAACATCCAAAATGTGCTACTGAACTTTTCAAGGACTTTTTTCTCAGCAAATCAATTTTGTTTATACATGTTAAGAAAGCATAAATCCATCCAAAGCGTATAATCAGTGCTATTCGTTGTAATCACATATTTGTGCATTCATGTCTTCAGTCATTCTTAGAGCACTTTCATTCTTCCAATAATAATAATAATAAACAACAAACAAACAAAACTCATAACCTCTTAATCTCTCTATGCTTCCCCTGCTGTACATAGCAGCTATTCTTTTTCCTTCTCTCTGGTATATTTGTATTTATATTTTGTATAAAGTTATATATGCAATATCACTCATATTTTGTGTTTTACATGAGGTTTTACTATCTTACAGAGTCCTATGTTAGTTTTTAGCTTTCCTTCTAGTAATATAGCTGACCTTAGACTTTCCCTTTCAACAACTGTCATACCCATACAATAGTACTGCTAACAGTAATGCTTTAACCATTTCTATTCATTTCCAAAGATTTACAAACACCCTTTTTTTTTTCCCCCAATTCTGCATAGATTAACCCTTAGCTTTCCATTCTCTACCCTCCTATTTTCTGGTGACCTATATTCTAATTATTAACTCCATGAGTTTATACAATACATTTAGTTCATAATAGCACAATCATACAATCTTTGTCCTTTTGTGCCTGGCTTGCTTCACTCAACATAATGTCCTCCATATTCATCCATGTTGTCATAAGCTTCACGACTTCATTTCTTCTTACCGCTGCATAATATTCCATCGTGTCTGTATACCACAATTTGTTTACCCATTCATCAGTTGATGGACACCTGGTTGCTTCCAGCTTTTAGCTATCTTGAATAATGCCGCTATGAACATCAGTCTGTTCGTGCCTCTGCTCTCAGTTCTTCTGGGTATATACCTAGTAATGGTATTGCCAGGTCACATGGCAAGTCTATATTCAACTTTCAAGTATTATTTTAATAAGCTCCAGAAGAACCCTATAAAATTAAAAGATAAGGAAACTAATTATCCCAAAGTTGGCAGAGCCCATATTTTATACTATTATTTGATTGCTCGGTTAAGCTCAGCTTCTTTCCCCAAAAGTCTGCATGCATATCATGGTAAAATAAATTATAAGTAAGAAATAAAAGTGATGAGAAGGAAATACAAAATAGGAAAGTAAATGCAAAACGTTAGTCTGCAAAAATGTCATGGATTTTAATTGATACACTCATTCTTTTAAATGTCTTTATGTATCGTTATAGATCTTGGGAATGTCGCTGAAGGTAGCAGGCTCCTCCGTTTTTAGCTGTTCAGATATCAAGTATTCTTCACTTTAGAAACCTTAGAAAGAAGTCATTCTCTTCACTATCAATCTTGTCACTGAGACATCTGCTAAGATTATGTGTCTTTGTGAAATTCTTTAGTTTCCACTCGCTAACTTGGGAGTGGCTCACTACTTAGGAGCATTGGATGTATAGTTGAAACCATGTCAGCTTGTAGTTCCAAATCATAGTATCTGACAAATTTTTGTAAATTGGGACAACCCAAGTTCGTTGGCCTAATTGGATTTTCCACTTAAAAAAATAAAAGAAAAAGAAAATATTAAATGGAGAAGCAATGGCTTCATGTCTGATTTGCAATTCTTTTTGGAGATTGTGTCAATGGCAAGTAGGAACTCACAGTGTTTGGAGGAGTGTTCTGATTATATGGGATTTAGTTAGATTTTGCGAGTGGATAGAATATTGGCACATCTAGCTTGTTAGTTTTGTCTGAGACTGGAAAGATCAGTTGTGTGCAATTAAGAGAGTTGTACCCTAATACATTTATTAATCATCATCTTTAATTGTAACCATATGAAATTGTCCCCAAATAATCTACCATTATTAATTATTTTAATAGATAGTATTTTTTAAACTACTGTTGTAATATTCCAGAGTTAAAATTTGGTGGCAGTATGAAAGGTAGAAAGCATGCACTTAAAAAAAAAAAACACATGGCAGGCCCAAGTTCAAATCTCAGTTCCTACAATTCTAAAATGTTTTATTTTTATCCTTCATTTGTGAATAATATGAAATAAATCCACATAAAACATGCTGAGCAAAATTTATAGCATATATCATTTTCTCACAATATTTACTCATTTTTTTTTCTTTTATCTTATAAGCAGTGGACATCTTGAAGCCACATGCTGTATTATTTCTGTCCTGATTTGAAAATGTTAAAATATTAAGACATCATAAGTATTTTAATTTATAGGAAGGAAACAGGAACTCAAAATAAAGTTGTGTTATTTAAAATACCACATTGTTAAAAGGCAAGAGGGCTAAGGTGTAATATCAAAGTAATAGTATTTTCCATTTATAAAATCAATAAATTCATAACTCTATATTCCTTGGGATTAAGTGTATTGAACTTGATGGGTTATCCTTAAATGGAAAAATATAGATTGTAGACATAAATAAAATACCCTATTGAACTTGAGAAAATAAATCTTTATCTTAATTGTACTTTAAAAACAAAACAAAACAAAAAAAAAACAACTACATTTCTAACACTGTTTCCAGTTCTGGTTTATATAAAATCTGCTAAACATTTGCTATAAGAATGGTATGGTTTTATTTGTATATTTTACAAGCGTTTGTTTCAAAGTCATTTGTTTGACACTTTGATGAAAAAGTTAAAATCTTACTGAAACTTGACTGAATTCCAAAATAACTACCCTGACTTATGGCTCATCAAATGTTTGAGGTCTCAGAAGCCATTTAGTTAAGTAGTTTTTAATCATTTTTGCTACAGGGGAAAGAAGCATGGAGAGGCAAGGCCATGTAGCTAATGCAACTTTTTCTCTTCCATTCATATTTAGGCCCCTATCTTTACTCAAAGGCCACCCTGTCCCTGGCAGCTGCATACTCCTGTTGCTTCATTGTCCTAGCATTCCTAGATGGCCTGCTTTGCTAAATTCCAGTGATTCTTGAGAAGACTTCTACTCTGCTTCTCCTCACTTTGTGACAGCAGCCTGGGTGTTTTATTAGTGCCAGGTTTCTGCAATTAACCATGCCAAATTCCTTTTCACTGAACATTGCTTCAGTACTTTTATAATGGCAGCATTTCATGGTTTTTGTAGAAACTTAACATAAAGTGATTTATACACATAAACGTGTGGTATGTGGGAAATGTAGGGGCTAGAGTCGGACAGAATCAGGTGATCCTATCCTTGCTCTGTTGCCTCTTGGTTGGGCAACCTTGGGCATGTTGGTTAATCTTTCTGATTTTTTACTTTCCTCATTTGTAAGGGGAAGTAATGATATGTAGCTTGTAGGATCAGGATGGGGATTAAGTAAAATAATATGACTTAAGGGCCTGGCACCTAATGGGTACTCAGTAAATGGAAGCAGCTGATATATTAATGGTTATTTATTCCTGTTCATATTCCCTTCTGCCTTTAAAGTTATAAACCCTTTGAAAACAGTGATTTGCTTTGTATCCTCTAGAGATACTGATCAAATGCCTGGCACCTACAACAAATATGCAATATAATTTTCATGAATGATTTTTACAGTATCATTGACTGATTGGCTGAAACCGTTGAAAGAGTTGGATGTGACAGAAGGAGGGGGTAGCAAAGGTCAGGATACAAGGTGACATTAGTTGGAGACAGAGTCCCTGACTGTGGAGAATATCTACACGATATAGTGTTAGCCACATAGCAGGACAACACACTCTACTCATCAACCACCACTTTGATCTGCAGGGAGTATGCCTTCTGAGATATCTTTCCCAAGAAGTTGTTATTCAGATGGTTCAAATGACAGATTTTATGTTTCTATATATATATCCACAATAAAAAATAATTACATTGTATTTAATAAACATAGAGATATATACTTATACTACCATAATAAAAATAAATAAATTTTCTTTCTCTCACTCATTCAATGTATTAAAATCAATATACATAACCTAAGGATAAGGATGTGACAATTTATTCAACACATACCATCGATACCTAATAATGAGCTTTTGAAACTCTCAAATAATTCCATAGAGTATTAAATATGAGATGTTAATTAAAAAGAGGAAAAGCATATATTTGGAAATACTTGTACTTAATTCTTTCAGTTTATTTTATTTCATCATTTTGATAAGAGCGTTTAAGTACAAGTCAAAGAAGTTTAAAAAGATAAACTTTTAAAAAATAATTTAGGAGCTCATTATTATGTATAATGGCCTAACTCTACCTTCTATGCTGTCTATAATCTCTTTCCATCTTATAAATTTATTAATACAATACATACTTATTGAGTATCTACTGTGCCTAGGGATACAACAATAAATAAGACAGAAAGAACAAGGAAAAGTTTTGAGTGCTTAGTATAATTCAAATATTTTCCCCCAAAATATTTAACACTCAAAACTATTCATAAATAAAAAGATATATATTTTTATTTATAGGTGAGAAAACTGAGGCATAGATTATTTAGGCAGATTGCTGGAAATCACAGTTACGTGAAGAGTGGAGGTCTTTTCTCACTATTTCCATGCTCCTGAACCACCTAACTCAAGCAGCCTTATCTCCTACTGTTCCCCAAACAAAACCTCCTTTCCAGCCAGACCAATTGCCATGTCTCCTACACACACCACAACCTTTCATCTTCAGACTTTGTACACAGTTTTCTTCCTACTGACAACATCCAGTCTTGCCTATGCACTTATTAAAACCCTGCCTGTCCTTCAAAGACTCAACTCAAGTCTTACTGTCCACATGAATTGAACCTCTTCTTGTCACCTTTTTTAAAATTAACTCCCAGTGAGCATCTTCTCATTAGTAATTAATTTTAAAATATTTATTGTGCATCTTTTACATTCCAGGTGCAGGTATCAAAAATGTCAAAGACTAGTAAGGTCTCTGCTTTCATGCCACTTAGGCTCTTACCAGGAATGCAGACATTAGCCAGAAAATGCTAACCAAAATATCATCTATTCTATATTTGTAACTTTTTACTTCTTTCTCAAAATACACTATAAATTCCTCTTGTAACTGTACCTATTTAAAAATTTTCTATTGTGAGAACTCAATATTTGCCTGTGGATTGCTTACAATTTCACCTCTTCAAATTTGTGATCTTTTTAAGGGGAAAATAATTCCTTACGTGTGTGTTTTCTTCTTATTTTCTTCTGCCTTAGTTGCCAAAGATTTAAGGAATCTGGATCAACAATTAGGAGGCTATTGCATTAGTACAAGTGAAAGTTGACATGGGCCAGAATTGAGGATTGGCAGTGAGGAAGGAGAAAGTTAACATATGAGGAAAATTGCGAGGACAACACTGATGGGAAGGGTTTGGAATCTGAATGAATTTCAGAGGGGTTGAATGATGAAGTTAGACATAAACACTATTCAAGATTACTCTCAATAGAATACAAACATGGGAAGTTTCATATTTGGCATACTACCTTTTTGGAAACATCTAGCTGTACCATGAGTCATGCCAAAAGATTTGAATTTAGCAACTGATAGAGTACTGAGTTTAGCCTCTTCTGTTTCTATCACAGAATAGCTCACTGGAAGCCCTGGGTATTTCTTGAATCTGAAAAACCTGGTTAACAGTTTCCTAGTGTTAATCTGCCCCCTAGTGGTCCAGCCTGTATGTTCTAACTGCATATTATTTTTTGGTGTTTCACAGTTTTAAATGCAAATGTTCATTCTCCTTTATAAGAATGGCCTGTTTACTAGGAAGACCTGCCTAGATCCAATGATGGTAATTTACTAGTTCACGATATTGGTATTGTTGATTCTTTGTGTGCATGAATTCACTATAAAGTAATTGATGGAAGTCATTATCAGTGTAAGTTCTTCTATGGTCTATTATATTTTAAAGCTTTTTAGGTGTTTGGGAAAGTAAATATTTGACTTTTTATTTTCCTTGGGTATTTATTTGTAATGAGAATTGATGTTTCTCAGCCTTGAAATTATAAATTTGCTGACATGGACCTCTAAAAAGGAAAGGAATTTTTTAGAAGATACAGTAGGACACTTTTGATAGCAGAATTTATTTGCTGACCAGCACCAATAACAGGCCCACTCTTAGCTATTCACGATGGGTTTATTTCTAGTAAACTTTTTAGCACCCCACCTAATTTAGAATCTGACTTCAGAAAGCACATGGTCACTTTAAAAATAAGCACAACAGTAACTTATTCTAGTTAGGGGATGGTCCTATCTGCCAAGCATTGTATAAAACACTTTAAATCAATGATCACCAACTCCCACACAGCCCAGAATTAGTGTTGTTATTCTCATTCTGCGGAGGAGGAAACAGGTTCAAGGACTTCAGCTAATTTCCCTCTGCACCATACAGCAAGAAGTGATTGTACCTGGAGGCCCTCGATCAAGGACCCCTTCACAGGCTTGAAATCTCTTCTGCCACCATATAATTAATCATGCTTCCTTTCCTGCTGGGGAAAATAGAATCAGCAAAGCTTTACTTACAAGACTTGGCAACATTTGAGTGCATTTTTCCCAGAAGATAATTGTACATATTATATATAGAAAAAAACAAAGCATATAAACGTATTGCATTCCTGTGATAAATCCCTCTTTCCAGAATATGACTGTCTGCTGTTTATAGTTACTATTGGAGAGAAGAGGGGCCTGTCCTTTGGGCCTTACATGAATAAATTACAGAATAGTAATTGCGTGTTAGCACCACCTGTGTCAGCACGTGTCTCTTGTTGAGGCATTGACCCACACTTGCCCATTAAACTGGATGTGGAGATGGGAAAGCCCCTCTTTGCACACATCTTCAAAGCCAAGGGAGCCACACCAGCCCTGGTCTGAAACTTCTCAGACTTGCCAAGTATTCCTACCCTTGGTTGAAAAACATGTAGATAATACCATATTGTTGCTTAACAGTCCCTGAGGGAGAGAACAAAGGAAATCGTAGAATAACCCTTTGACTTGTTTCCGTGTCTTAGTGCTCATTTATTGGATATTAAGATGAAATCCTATGGTCCTATCCTGGGGAATGGAGCCTTCCTGATTTTGAAAAGTTCTAAAACAGCAGCAGAGCCCATTCTTATTGTTCTACTCTAAATGCTTCAACCAAACACGAAATTTTCTCTTCTTTCCAAAAATTCCTACCACCGTTAGCTTCATACATGGAAGAGTATATGATAATTGCAATACCAATTCTTAGAGGTTATAGTTACCTATATTTTCTTCTGGTCATCATTAATTTGGAGTGCATAAAGATTGTTCTGAATACAAAATAACAACATATTTTTCATCAATAATATCACAGAGCATTGTGTTAGGTAGAGAACACCCGTGTTTTATAACTGTATTTTTTTTTCCAGTGGAAGTTGGGCCATTCTTATGCAATGCCTTTTCTCCTCATTAGTTTTAATGAGAAACTTTATGTTCTTGTGGTCCCTCATTTATGTTTGTCCACTAAATGTGGAGAACATACATTACAGATTTATAATTACTTGTTTGTTCCACATTGTCAGCTTCCCCATGAAGGACTGAGCAAAGATAAAAACTTTAGCATGTTAGAAATATTTTTCCCAGATTTTACCAGCACAATACCTGGAACAGTCCCACAATACTTCATTCTCTGGTACGGGAAGGAAGAGTAGCAGTATATGAGTTCAAGAAGAGTGTGATGGTAGGATGTTGAATTTAGATGACTAACAGATTTTTCTCTTTCAAAAAATACTATAATGAAAAGAACAATTATATTTTAATTTTGGCAAAAATATTTAAATAAGTTCATTGAAGTGCTAATTATATGTCTTCTGCCTCTGTGTGCAGGTGATAAAGAATGCCATCATGGAAAGCATTGAATATAGAAGACAGAATCCATCTCGTTGCTCGGTTTCCCTCAGTAATGTTGAGGCAAGAAGATTTTTCAACAAGGAGTTTCTAAGCAAACCCACTGCATAGGCTGTGTACTGGAAAGGGTGCAATTTCTGATGCTTAGACAATTGAAATTCCATGGTACCTGGGCTTAAAAGCACAGTACAGAAAAAAGTACTGATCAATGGAGACCAGCTGATACTCAAAGTTGCAATTATTTAACTGCATAAGAATACTATTAGAAGTTTGTTAAGTTGGTAGAGATGTTGACTATGTAAAAATATACTTCGCAATACTTTCCATGAGTATAAATTTCCTGATGCAACTTTAGGGGCATATACTGTATTTTTATACATTCCTCACCAACTATCTTATATGTGTTCTTTTTACAAATGTGATTTCTCTTTAGAATATTTAATAGTTAAATTTCAATAAGTAAAACTGCTTTGTATGTGAATCTTATTCACTGACTAGATTTAGTCATGCCGTAAGACAACACTATTTTTTATTTATTTTTATATACATAAATGAAAAAAATAAATCTATATACAAATTAGCACGAGAGATATATTAGTTTTTTGTATTATTATTTTTAATAAGATATTGCATTGTTGCAAAAGAGATGTTCAGATGCACTGCTTTCAAGCATGAAAAGTCAATCAAAAACTCAAATATGAAACTTAAATTATTGCTATTTTTCTTAAGAGAAAGTATTATAATTTGTTGAACAAGTAGTATATATTTATTCAGCAAATATAAAAATATGTAATCACTTCCAGTGTAACAGTTTACTTTGCTAATATTATCCTGGCCTGTTTATTCACTAAAGAGAACAATTGACCTCAGAGAACAATCCAGAAGAGCAGCAAGAGCTGCACGAGGCTTCTGGAAGTGGCCTGCCTATTGCATTTGCAAAACCAATCTTAGGGAAGGTCTGCATTGTACGACTGTGGTTTAGTCACTGTTGGTGTGCTAGGCTTCAGGATCCATGTTGCAAACATGAGGTTATCCTAGTCTTCCTTTGCTCTTTACCCTTCTTCTTTCCCTAAATTATCTTTCTTGAAACTCTCTTTCTTTCTCCTTTCATTCACATTTCTGCCTGTGAGGAAAGGGAGAAAAAATAATGGAGAAGAAGGGGAAACTTGAAAGTTCATTCTTTCATTCATTTAATCATATGCCAAAATAATGCCCAGGTCTTGCCATGAGGCAAGTTGCAGGATCTAGGGATACAGTAGTGGACAAAACTGACAAAAGTGCCTGCCATCAAGGGCCTTATATTCTAGATGGGGAGGAGGGCAGGAAGTCTAATAGTAAACAAGACATATAAATGAAGTATCTAAAATGTTAGATAATGACAACTGTTAAGGAGGAAATTAAAGAAGGGAAGTATGGGGTGGAGGGTAATGTTAAATAGGGTCTTAGAGAAGCCTATAATGGGAAGGTGACTTCAAAGTAAAGTTGTGAAGGAGCCAAGGGAGGAACATTCCTGGCAGAGAAAATGGCAAATTCAAATGTCCTGAGGTCAAGCACCAGGTATGTTCCAGGAATTACAAGAGGCCAATGTGCCCAGAGCAAAGTGGGAGATATAAAAAATTAATTTTCACTTAGTTGCAATATTGCATTTGTTCAAAACTTGATAATGTATTTTATACTTAATTTGCACTTCAAAATACCCTATGAAGTAACAAGGCCAGAGAGGTTAAGAGATTTTTCCAAGGTTACTAGAATTAATGTCTGGACCCAGATACTTATATCCTTGCCCTGGAACCTGTGGTCATTTTATCACCATCTACAATGCCTCTTGGAGATTGATAGAATGCCTTACCTACAACTAACTACTAAAGTTGGGACTGTCTGGGACCCTTGTTTTCCCTTTGTTCCTATGCCTTTAGTTATTTAACTATAATAACAGAAGCTCATTATCCAATTTGGCTTTGTCAGTTTGTTCATTTATGCATTTCTTGAGAGTTCTGATTTTAAAACACACACACACATACACACATTGATTTTGATGGGCTATTAAATCCATACATTTACTTTTTAATTCCTTCTCTGTCCCCATGAATGACTGACAGATCAGATGACCTCATGGTCTTCCTAAAAACAGTAAATGTACCCTAGTAATTTCAGCTTGACTTTTGATCTTTTTGACACAAGCACTTCTTCCTGCCTTGTTTGTTGTTCATGCCTGTGGTGGTTTGAAGCTTATGTACTCCAGAAAAACATGTTCTTAAACCTAATTCATTCCTATGGGTGTAAACCCATTGTAAGAAGGCCCTTTTGATGAAGTTACTTTAGTTAAGATGTAACCTATCTCAATAAGAATGGGTCTTAATTCTATTTCTGGAGACCTTTGTACGAGAATGAAGCTCAGATAGAGAAGAGAAAGCCACAGAGGCAAGAAGCTGATGTCAATGAAACCAAGAAGAAAAGGGAGAGACCAACAGAAGGCGCCATGTTCCTTAGACATGTGGTAGAGGGGCCAAGGACCATCAGAAGTAGGTCTTCAGGAAAAAGCATCACCTGATGATTGCCTGGATGATGACTCAGTTTGGACATTTTTCTGGCCTCAAAACCATGCATGAATAAATTCCCATTATTTAACATGACCCACTTTGTGGTATTTGCTTTGAGCAGCCTCACTTTTGGTGCCAGGAAAGTGGGGTGCTACTATGGCAAATATCAAAAAATGTAGAAATGGCTTTGGAATAAGGTAATGGATAGAGGCTAGAAATATTATGAGATGCTTGATAGAAAAGGAGTAGATTGCTTTGAGGAGACTGTTGGTAGAAATATGGATGCTAAAAGTACTTATGATGAGGACTTAGAAGAAAATGATGAGCGTGTTATTGGAAACTGGAAGAGAAGTGATCCTTGTCTTAAAATGTCAGAAAACTTGGTGAAATTGAGTTCCAGTGTTGGATAGAAGGCAGAACTTAAAAGTAATGAACTTGGATATTTAGCTGAAGAGACTTCCAAGCTGAGTGTGGAAAGTGAAGCCTGGTTTTCCTTGCAGCTTATAGTAAAATGCAAGAGGAAAGGGATAAGCTGAGAACTGAACTTCTGGGCACAAAGAAACCAAAAAAATTGATGGTTTGGAAAATCCTGAGTTTCTGGAAAGTGAGTTCCAGAGGAACCAAGGATCAATGGCAGCTGGTCTTTGGGAAGAAGGCATTATCTTGATGATTGCCTTGAAGATGCCTTGATTTGGACATTTTTCTGACCTCAAAACCACAAGCTAATAAATTCCCATTG
This sequence comes from Tolypeutes matacus, assembly GCA_026826555.1. NCBI lineage: Eukaryota > Metazoa > Chordata > Mammalia > Cingulata > Chlamyphoridae > Tolypeutes > Tolypeutes matacus. Next base: position 27,037,160 of record JAKSZT010054304.1, read on the forward strand.
TTTAACCCATCCCATTTTATGGCATTTGCTTTGAGCAGACTAGGGTGCTAACAAACTGCCCATGATACATTTCCTTCAATACCTCATCCATGTACAATCTGATCAATGTCTTGTTACATTTTTGTAAACAATGAAAGCAATAAAATGTTTAATATGAGCTTACTTATAAAACCTTTTAATTTCACACCTTCTTAAAGATAAAATTTTGCACTTTTTGGAAATCTGTATGTCCTAATATTGAAAAGCTTTTTTAAAATTGTTGGCAATAGTTCTTCTCCCTTTTATTTTAACCTTCACTTCCTTTTACATCCTAAACAATTTAATTCTAAAGCCATTAGGAGGGGCAGAGAAAGGTAGGCATCTACATGTGTTAGGGGTGAGAAAGGCATGGAACCATATGAACCAGTAGAAAATCTGAACCTGAGTAGTGTCAGGAGGGTATCCACACAGAAAAAGGAGGTGATGGCAGTGACAATAAGATCGGTTACATACAGGGGATTGATCACATATTTAATCATTAAAGAGAAGTGGAGCCAGGTTTCTTACTAAAAAGGGAGTTAAAAATAGGAAAAGGAAGAAAATCAGAAGGTACCCTGTGGCATTAGATTGAAATGGAAGGTATAAATTCAAAGTTTTTGTTTTGTTTTGTTTTGTTTTAATATGTAGAAATAAACAGGGATGAGTCTGTTTATGTATGATATGTCTACATACATATATTCTTTAGGTATGTCCAGTGAGAGGGCCTGGGAACAATGATACCCCAATAGCAGTGAACATACCTAGCACCCAGATCTTGAATTTTATTTACTATTATCTGGAACAGAAACATGGCTTTGGAGAAGTGGCTAATTCTACAGCTGGGACAAGAAAAGTATAAGATGAACCTGGATGATTTTATTATGACAAATCAAGGAAATACTAAAAAAAAAATAATAGGGACATGTCAGAAAGACAATACAGCTTGAAGAGGCACTGAGTGGCCCTATTTGGGTCAAACTGAGCATTAAATGATAGTAACAGATTATGAACCATTAATAATATAGGAAGGCATGACTCCATCTTGATTTAGATGGATAAATAAATTGATACTTTTATTGGGAGTCAGATAGTTATATCATTTCAAAAGACCTCCATTTACAAAATACTTATTAATAACAAAGGGATAAAATAGTATTTCTATCCCTACCTTACACCTTATACAAAAATCAACTCAAAATGGATCAAAGCCTTAAATATAAGAGCCAGAACTAACAAACTCCTAAAAGAAAACATAGGGAAGCATCTTCAGTACCTGGTGTTAGGCAATGATTTCCTAGCCTTTACACCCAAAGCACAAGCAACAGAAGAAAAGAACAGATAAATCAATAAATGGGACCTCATGAAAATTAAAAACTTGTAACTCAAAGGACTTTATCATGAAAAGAAAATTACAACATACATGATGGGAGAAAATATTTGGAAACCACATATCCAATAAAAGTTTAATATCCAAAAGGCAAGATGGTGGCAAAGTAAGGAGTTCCAAGAGTCAGCTTTTCCTACAGGGCAGTTAGGAATCACCCAGCTCCATCCCCAGCCTCTCTGGGCAACTTCAGGTGCTTTTGGCCCACACAGACTGAACAGTTGGACACCTCTGGCTCCATCCCTACCCCTCAATAGGATAGATAGGGAACTGTGTTTCCTCAGCCTCTCTGGGAAATGGTAGGCACTTTTGGCCAGCACAGACTGAACTGTTAGGTGCCTGTGGCTCCAAACCCACCCCCCAATAGGATAGGAGAATATATGTGTTTCCTCAGCCTCTCTAGGCAGCTGCAGGTGCTATCAGCTCACAGGGACTGCTCTGTTGGGTACCTGTGGTTCCATCCCCACCTCTTAAAGGGCAAAAGAGACAGTATTCCCTCAGCCTCTCAGGGCAACTGCAGGTGCTTTCAGCTCATACAGATTAGATAGTTGGGCAATCCAGAGTGTCCATCCCTACCCCTGGCACACAAGAGGAGGGGGGCTGGTGCTATGTCAGTCTACCTGGATAACTGCAGTCAGTTTTGACCTACATGGCTTAGTTTGCTGCCCACATATGCAGCTCCATCACCACCCTAGGCAGGGGAGGATAGGGTGTGCAGCTTCATCAGTCTCTCCAGGCAATTACAGATGGTCTTGGCCTGCACAGCTTGGATTACTACACACAGTTGCAGTTCTATCCCTACCCCTGGAAGAGGAGAAAGGTGAGAGAAGCTTCATCAGTTTCTGGGGCAATGTGGCAGCATCAGCCTCCAGAGCTTACAGTACCAACTACATCCTACTACACAACCAGCAAGGGAGAAAGGGCAAGAAAGCCCTAAACTAAGGAGAGAAACTTCACCCAGAATAAATACATCTAGTAAGTCAGATGCCAAGACACCAACAAAAAATTACAATTCATACAAGAAACAGGAAGATATGGTCCAGTCAAAGGAAAAAGATAAGCCTCAGATGATATAAAAAAGTTGAGAAAATAAATCATAGATGTTTAAACAAATGTCCTTAATAAATTCAATGAGGTGGCTACAGAGATTAAGGATTTAAAGGAGATATTGGGTAAGCACAAAAAAGAATTTGAAAGCATACATAGAAAAAATAGCAGATCTTATGGGAATCAAAGGTATGATAAATGAAATTAAAAATACACTGGGGGCATATATCAGCAGATTTGAGGAAGCAGAAGAAAGGATCAGCATGCTTAAAGACATGGCCTCTGAAAACAAACATAAAAAAGAACAGATAAAGAATAGAAAAAATTGAATATGGCCTCAGGGAACTAAATGATGGCAAGAGATGCACAAACATACATGTCATGTGTGTCCCAGAAGGAGAAGAGAAGGGAAAAGGGGCAGAAGAATATTTGAATAAACAATGGCTGAATATTTCCCAACCTTATTGAAAGACATAAATATCCATGTCCAAGAAGCACAACATACTCTCATCTGAATAAATCTGAATAGATCTACTCTAAGACACTTACTAATCAGAATGTAAAATGCCAAAGATAAAGAGAATTATGAAAGCAGCAAGAGAAAAACAATGCATCACGTACAAGGGATACCCAATAAGATTAAGTGCTGATTTCTCATCAGAACCCATGAAAGCAAGAAGTCAGTGGTATGATATATTTAAGATACTTCAAGAGAAATACTGACAACAAGAATTTTATATCAGGGAAGATTGTCTTTCACAAATGAGGGTGAGTTAAGAATATTCACAGATAAACAGAAACTGAGAGAGTTTGTAACTAAGAGACAGGCTTTACAGGAAATACTAAAAGGCATACTACAGCCTGAAAAGAAAATACAAGAGAAAGAGACTTAGAAGAAAGACTAAAAATAAAGATTATATCAGTAAAAGTAACTAAAAGTGCAAAAAGAGTGGTGAAAATAAAATATGACAGATAAAACCCAAAGATCAAGATGGTTGAAGTAAGAAACTGCCTTTACAGTAATAACATTCAATGCTAATGGATTAAACTCTCCAATTAAAAGACACAGACTGGTGGAATGAATAATAAAATATGAGCCATCTATATGCTGTCTACAAGAGACTCACCTTAGACCCAACGATACCAATAGATTGAAAATGAAAGACATGAAAAAGATATTCCATGCATGTAGTAACCAAGAAAAAGCTGGAGTAGCTATACTTATATCAGATAAAATAGACTTTAAAAGCAAAAGCATTATTAGAGACAAGGAAGGATATTATATATTAATAAAAGGGACAATTCACTAGGAAGGAATAACAATCATAAATGTATATGTGCCTAACCGGGATGCCCCAAATTACATAGACAAATACTGGCAAAACTGAAGAGAGAAATGAAGTTTCTAAAATAATAGTTGGAGACTTCAATACACCACTCTCAGCTTTGGATAGATCATCTGGGTAGAGGATCAGTAAAGAAACAGAGGGCTTAAATAATATGATAAATGTACTAAATGCAATAGACATATACAGAACATTTTACCCCAAAACAGCAGGATGTATTTTCTTCTCAAATGCTTATGGATCTTTCTCCAGGTTAGACCATATGTTGGGTCACAAAGCAGATCTCAATACATTTTAAAAGATTGAAATTATACAGAGAATTTTCTCTAATCATAATGGAACAAAGCTGGAAACCCAACATCAGATAGAAAAAGGGAAAATTCACAAATATATGGAAATTAAACAGCTCACACTTAAATAATCAGGGGATCTAAGAAGAAATTTCAAGAGCAATCAATAAATATCACAGAAGAATGAAAATGAGAACACAACAGAGTATAACTTTTGGGACACAGCAAAGGCTAAGCTGAGAGGGAAATTTATAGCCTCAATACTTACATTAAAAAAGAAGAAAGGGCTAAAATTCAATGACCTAACTACACAGCTGGAGGAACTAGAAAAAGAACAGCAAACTAATCCTAAACCAAGCAAAAGTAACGAAATAACAAAGATCAGAGCAGAAATAAATGAAATTGAGAACAAAAAAAAAAGTAGAGAGAATTAATAAAACCAAAAGTTGTTTCTTCGAGAAGACTAACAAAATCAATAAACCCTTAGCTAGACTGGCAAAGAAAAAAGAGAGAAGATGCAAATAAATAACATAAAAATGAAAATAGGGACATTACTACTGACCCTGCAGAAATAAAAGAGATCATAAGAGGACACTATGAACAATTGTACACCAACAAACTATACAATGTAGATGAAATGGAAAAATTCCTAGGAACATACGAACAGCCTACACTGACCCTAGAAGAAATAGAAGACCTCAACATACCAATCACAAGTAAAGAGATTGAAACAGTCATCAAACAACTCCCCAAAATGCAAAGCCCAGGACCAGATGGTTTCACAGGTGAGTTATACCAAGTATTCAGGAAGATTTAATTACCAATCTTACTCAAACTCTTCCAAAATTGAACAAGAAGGAACACTACCAAACTTATTCTAGGAAGCCAATATCACCCTCATACTAAAGTCAGATAAAGATATTATGAAAAATGAAAATCACAGACCCATTTCCCTAATGAATACAGATGCAAAAATCCTCAACAAAATACTTGCTAATTGAATCCAACCACATATTAAAAGAATTATTCATTGTAATCAAATGGGTTTTATACCAAACATGCAGGGGTGGTTCAAAACAAGAAAATCAATCAGCGTAATACACCACTTTAATAAATCAAAGAAGAAAAATCACATGACTCTATCAATTGATGCAGAAAAGGCATTTGACAAAAACACAGCATCCTTTGTTGATAAAAATACTACAAAAGGTAGGAATTGAAGGAAACTTCTCAACATGATAAAGGATATATATGAAAAACCCACAGCTAAGATTGTACTCAATGGTGAAAAACTGAATGCTTTCCTGTTGAGATCGGGAACAAGACAAGGATGCCCACTGTTACCACTGCTGTTCAATTTCAATATAGTACTAGAGGTTCTAGCTAGAGCAATCAGGCAAGAAAAAGAAATAAAAGACATCCAAATTGAGAAGGAAGAAGTAAAACTTTTGCTATTCACAGATGATATGATCCCATACCTAGAAAATCGTGAAATATCTACAACAAACCTGCTAGAGCTAATAGATGATTTCAGCAGAGTGGCAGGATACAATATTAGTATTTAAAAACCAGTAGTGTTTCTATACACTAGTAATGTGCACCTTTAGGAGGAAGTCAGGAAAAAAATTTCAATTACAACAATGACTAAAAGAATCAAATATTTAGGAATAAACTTCACCAAGGACATGAAGAACTTGTATTCAGAAAACTACAATGCATTGCTAAAAGAAATTTTTATAAAAGACCTAAATAAATGGAAGAACATTCCATGCTTATGGACTGGAAGACTAAATATCATTATATCGTTAAGATGTCAATTCTACCCAAATTGATAAACAGATTCAATGTAATCTCAATAAAAATTCCATCAATATTCTTAAAAGAAACAGAAAACTTAATTATCAAATTAATTTGGAAGGGTAAGGGGCCCCGAATAGCCAGAAACATCTTCAAAATGAATAATGAAGTTGGAGGACTCTCACTTCCTGACTTCAAATCATATTACTTAGCTACAGTGGTAAAAACAGCATGGTTCTGGCATAAAGATAGATGCATAGACCAATGGAACCGAATTGATGGTTCAGAAACAGTCCCTCACATCTATGGTCAAGTGATTTTTGACAAGGCTGTCAAACCCACTCAGCTGGGGCAGAACAGTCTATTCAACATATGGAGCTGGGAGAACTGGATATCCATAGCCAAAAGAAAGAAAGAGGACCCTTATCTTACAACTTACACAAAAATTAACTCAAAATGGATCAAAGACCTAACTATAAAATCTACCACCATAAAGTTCCTAGAGGAAAATGTAGGGAAACATCTTCAAGACCTGGTGGTAAGTGGTGGATTCTTAAAACCTACATTGAAAACATAAGCAATGAAAGAAAATATGGATAAATGGGACCTCCTCAAACTTAAGCACTTTTGTGATTCAAAGGACTTCGTCAAGAAGGTGAAAAGGCAGCCCACTCAATGGGAGAAAATATTTGGAACCACATATCTGATAAGGGTTTGATTTCCATGCTTTATAAAGAGATAATATAACTCAACAACAAAAGAGTAAGCAATCCAATAAAAAAAATGGGCAAAAGACTTAAATAGACATTTCTCCCAAGAGGAAATACAAATGGAGAAAAAGCACATGAAAAAAAAAAAAAAGTTCAATATCACTAGCCATTAGGGAAATGCAAGTGAAAATGATGAGATATTATCTCACTCCATAAAGAATGGCCATTATTAAAAAACCAGAAAACAGTAAGTGCTGGAGAAGATATAGAGAAATAGGAAAACTCACATTGGTGGGAATGTAAAATGGTGCTGCTTCTGTGGAAGACATTTTGGCGGATCCTCAGGAAGCTAAAAATAGAACTGCCATATGATCCAGCAATTCCTCTACTAGGAATATATCCAGAAGAACTGAAAACTGTGATGCAAACAGACATTTGCACACTGATGTTCATAATGGCGTTATTCACAATTGCCAAAAGATGGAAACAACCCAAGTGTCCATCAACCAATGAATGGATAAACAAAATGTGGTATACACATATGATAGAATACTATGGTGTTGTAAGAAGATATGAAATTGGGGCACATATAATAACATGGATGAACCTTGAAGACATAATCTTAAATGAAATAAGGCAGACACAAAAGGACAAATATAGCATGGTCTCACTAATAAGAACTAAATATGAAGAATAAACACATGGAGTTAAAACCTAGAGTAAAGGTTATTAGGAAATAAGAAGAGGGTTGAGAAGGTGTACTGATGCTTAACGTATGTGGAAGTTTTAATTAACTTGAATGTAAAAGTGTGGAAATGGATAGAGTTGATGGTGACACATTACAGTAAGTAGAACTAACCCAGCTGGTCTATAAATGGGATTGTGGCTGAAAAGGGTAGTCTAGGGATGTAAATGTGAATTGAAAGAAAGCTAGAGAATAATCTAGGAACTGAAAAACACAGAGAACACAGAGGTGGATGAGAATTGTGGTAAATAGTACAAATAGAAGAATGTCCTTCTATTAACAAGAACAAATAGACATCACTATTGCAAGGTGGTAAAAATGTGGAGAAGCATGGGAGAAATACAATTAATGTAACATGTAGACTATAGGTAACAGCAATACTGTAATATTCTTGCATCAATGCCAAAGATGTACTGTGTTAGTAATATGGGGGTATGGAAAAAATATACCAAGTGTATGTTATAGACCATAGTTAGTGGTAATAATCTGATGATATTATCTCATAATCTGTAACAAATGTCCCAAACAATGTAGTGTGATGGTGGAGGGGTATTGTATGGGAATTCCATACTTGTTTATGGTTTTATAAGTTCACGATGTCTATAATAAAAATATATTAAAAACAACTAAAAAAAGTTTAATGTCCAGAATATATACAGAAGTTTTTTAACTTAACAACTAAAAAGACAACCCAATTAATAAATGGACGAAGACTTGAATAGACATCTCCTCAAAAAGATAAACAAATGGCCAAAAGACACATGAAAAGATGTTCAACATCATTAACCATTAGGAAAATGGAAATCAAAACCACAATGAGATGCCATTTCACATCCACTAAAAAGACTTTTATTATAAACAGAAAATTATAAGTGTTGGAGAGGATGCAGATATAAAGGAACACATTCATTCTGGTGGGAATATAAAATGGTGCAGTTGCTGTGGAAGACAGTTTGGTGGTTCCTCAGAAAATTAAGTATAGAACTAACATATGACCTGGCAATCCCACTTCTAAGTATACACTCAAAAGAATTGAAAGCAGGGAGGGACTCGAACAGTTTTTACACACCACTGTTCATAGCAGCACTATTCACAAATGCCAACAGATGGAAGCAACCCAAATATCCATCAACTGATGAATGGATAAAGAAAATGTGGTGTATCCATACAACAGAATATTATTCAGCCATAAAAAGAAAGAAGTTATGATACATGCAACAACTTGGATGAATCTTGAAGATATTCTATTGAGTGAAATAAGCCAGACACAAAAGAACAGATATTGTATGATCTCACTGATATTTAATAATTAGAATAAGCAAACTCAGAGAGTTAGAATCTAGATTATAGGTTACCACTGTATGGGGTGGGGATAGGGAATAGGGATTTAAGGCTTCAAGTGTATGGAGTTCCTATTTGGAATGATGGAAATGTTTTGGTAATGGGTGGTGGTGATGGTAACACAACATTGTGAACATAATTAGCAGCAGTGAATATATATATATGAATGTGGATAAAAAGGGGAAATGTCAGGGTATATATATGATAATAGAGTAGAATTTTTTAAAAAGTCCATGAAACTATACCACACAAACAGTAAAAAAAAAAAAGAAAAAAAAAAGAATAATTCTGCAGTGGAAAAGAAGCCTGACAGGCTAAGTAATCAAAATGAATATCTTCAGTAATGGGACAAATTGAGAACCTGTGCCACGTGAAAGTATGCAATGAGAAGAACACAGTATTTCTTCTGTGATGTTCCTGTGAACATGCATCACCTGAATCTAATCATGAAGAAACATTAGGCAAACCCACACTGAGGTACATCTCAAATATATCTGTTTGTAATCTTCAAAATTGCTAAAGTCACAAATCACAAGGAAAGATAAAGAAATGTTCTAGATTGAAATAGCCTAAAGGAACATGACAAGTGAATAAGGTGTGTGATTCTGACCTATATTCTTGCTGTTATAAAGGATATCACTGGAACTATTGGTGAAACCTGAATTAGTAGTAATATATCAGTCAATTTCCTAATATTGATTGCTGTATTGTGATTATATAGCAGGTTGTCCTTATTTGTAGGAAATTCATATTAAAGTATACAGAGCTGATAGGACATCAGGTTGGCAACTTACTCTCAAGTGGCTCAGAAAAGAAAACATCTCTTTGTATTGTACTTGAAACTTTTCTGTAAGCTTAACATTGTGTCAAAATTTAAAAGCTATTTTAAAATTTGGCAATAGAATTTCAATCGGAGGATTCTCTCAAACAATTAAAAATTTTTACAAGTGACCTTTTCATAATAATATTTTCTTCTTTTAACTCTTTTTTACAGGCAATCAGTGAAAATCCTACTTTTCCTATATTGAATAAAAGCCAAAGAAATATATCATAGGATAAAAGTTCCATAAAATTGCTTTCACCAAATAATTTAAGGATTAGAGTTATATGACATCCTAATAATTTTTGTATTCCTTCTACTGCTTTAACAACAAATTAAAAATGCAATCAATGCCATCATTAATGGCATCATCTTAACAGCAAAATAAATTGGTCCAATTTTACAAGTTTTGGTGAATAGAAATGTTGTTTTTTGGTTTTTAGCAGTGCAGATTGGCAAATATTTATTGTATCCTGATTTTAGATAAGACATTATGCTTGGTTCTGGAGGGAAACTGTAGCAGATTATTGCTGGCACCCGATCCAGATCCTCTTTACCCGGTTGGGGTACCCACCCCAGAACTGCTATGAATGCCGGCAGCTGCATCCCTTTCCTGAAAATTCCCTTCTTCCTTCTAACTCTTCTGCCGGAAGCCTGAAACTAATGACTAACTGATATGGGGGTAGAAAAGGCTGACTTCTCAAGATGCAGCATTTCTGTGATGACTTTAGTGTTCCAGAATTCTACCTGGAATCAAAATTTCAACTGAACCCGCTTCTTGGTCTATCTTCCCTTGCTGTCATAGTCTGCTGCTTTCCTTTCTCCTTTACAGATTCACCCAAGAGTACTCCCTCAACAAACAACTTGAATAAGAATCTCCACCTTAGTCTCATTTTCAAATAACCTTGCCTCAGGTCTTATAAACTAGGGAAAGGGATAGAAAGAAATAAAACTCATGAAATGACAAGAGCCAGAAATTATGTATATGCAAACTGCTGTGGGGGTGAGTCATTAAAATTGGAATAATTGGAGAAGTTTTCCTGAAGAATTGACTTTTGGGTTAGAACTTAACAGATAAGTAGAATTTCACTTAGCATTTAGGAGACAAGCGATTTTCTCTTCTCTAGTGAGCTTATTACCTCCTTTTGTCAGTTCTATATCCTCCAATGCGTTTTTATATTGCTTTAGGAATTTTTTCACATCAATCCACTGTCTTATATAAGTTTATGAACCTCCTAATGTCCCCGAGTGTTCTCACAAGTGAATTTCTTTTGATATGCTGAAACAAGCTAAATCTAATCAGATGAAATTTAACAGGAACAGATGGAGAATCCTGTCCTAAAATCCAATAAACTGATAGTACAGTGGAAAAGGAGACATAAGATGTTACAGTTTTAAGGTAGATGTTGCCCAGGGTATCCAAGAAAAATGACATATAGGGCTGGAAAAACGTATTGAAATACACACAAAAGACTTCTATTAAGAATCTTCTATGTGCCAGGTGTTTATATGGGAACCATTTAATATACAGGTGGTAGAGCGATTATAGCTGTCTTCAAGTATTCTCAAATTGGAATGGAAACATATCACATGTCAATTGCTACTTCCCCCTCCAGTATCCCTGGCAGACATAGCCCTTGAACCAGGCCTTCTTCCTTGATAAATCTGGATGCAGTTTCAGAATCCTGCTCGGCACAATACCCCAGGTCAGCCATACAAATGGACTGGAATTGACATGGGAAATGAAAACCAGCACAAGGTTTCTTGTGGAAGGGGAATTGGACACTGTGAGACTCCAGATAGGAAAGAAGTTTGCTCAAACTGGAATAAAATACAGGCTGTGACTCAATTCCCATCACAAAGTTGTTCACATATTCAGTGGACTCACGTACTAGATGGAAAGTGGGAGCTGGTTTAGATGGCTTAGTAGTGCTTTCCAGCTCAGTGTCTATAATTCTGTAGTCCTGCTTGTATTTTAAATGAGGATACTTGTTGATCTATGAGAATAAATCTATGATGCTGAAATTATAGTTTGGGTAAGTGATTGGAGAGGGAGATATTTTTAGACAGAGTTCTAACCATTACAATATTCTCAAACCCTTTATGTAAGTTATTGCCTCTACCTCCTGAATATATTACTTGCTTCAGACAAATCAGTTTTTTAATAACTCTTTCCTCTAATATTTTAGCCTGAGCTAATTTCCTCTTATTCTATAGTGAGTAAAGATACAAAAGAGTTGGTAAACAAAATAACTCAACATTGAATATACTACTGAAAATATAGATAAACAGCTTGGTTTGCAAGGCCTTTCGCATCCATTGCCATTTTTTTAGCCTGATTTCTTTCCACTTCTTCCACACTCACCCTAAACTTCAGGTGCACTTCTTACCGTGCTCTGGTCATGAATTGCATAATGCCCATTCACAGTGGTTTTGTATACTTTTTCTCTTCTGCTTCCTTCTTTTAGATCTTGTTGAAATATTGTTTCATCAGTGCAGCTTGAAACTCCCCTCTACAGAGTTAAGCATGCCCCTCTGCCGTTCCATCACGGTGGCTCTATAATAGCATTTATGTTCTATGCTTCCACAGAGGAAATTGCTAACCAATCTGTATTAAGAGGGGCATGGGCAAGTCTGAATTCTGTAGAGCAGTCTAAAAGCTGAGAATGCCAATGAAAGTTTTCAATGAATTACCCAGGAGAAGCTGACTGGCTGAAGTAGAGATGGAAACTCTTCCTTTTGACTGCTGAAATCACCAGTTCTCCTTTTAAGGCACTCAACCGATTGGATGAGACTTCTCTCATTGTTGAAGGCAATCTCCTTAGTTGATTGTAGATGTAATCAAACATAGATGCAATCAACTTACTGATAATTTAAATCCACAAAATATCTTCACAATAACAATCAGGCCAGTGCTTGCTTGACCAAACAAGTGGACACTATAACCAACCCAAGCTGATGCCTGAACTTAACCATCATACCATCCCAGGCCCAGTTCCTAATTTTCATCAGCTGAGCTGTTCTACAATTAATTCTGGGTTTAGGTATTACCATTTATATTTACTAGAGGTAAAGCCATATAATAAACATTGTGAAGTGTAAAAGGAAAGTGATATCATTCATCAGCTCTAGGAAATGATAATAGGATAAAGTTAATGGAATAACCATATAAGTATATCAAACATTAGAAAATACCTCTAGAAAAAAGAAAAAAAAGCCCCTACTAGAAGTCACATTAGAATAAATTTTAGGTTGATTTGAGCATAGTATACTTATAGGTCTAACTAAAGCAACTTTCATGCCCCTACCCCATCCTCAATCCAGCCTCTGCACTAGTAAAGATGGAGATTCCATGTCATTCTCCTGTTCAAAGTGTTTAATAACTCTTCATTTGTTTCTGGAAAACAACCTAAACTCTAAAGAGACACATATAGCCTGCTGCTCTCTGGTGCCTACCTAGTTATTTAGCCTCACTTCTTCTCCCTGTTCCCGCTACACTCACATCCCTCTTATTATATTCCAAGTCACCAGTCTGCATTATTCTATCTCATATCTCTTTGCCATTTTCTTTGCCGGTCACTTCATGCACATGACCTTTCTCATTCCTATCCCAGTAGCCAGGAAGCATACCTCCATTAGCCTATAAAACACATACCCTCTTCTCAAGTCATAGACACATCATATCCGCTGTGAGGTTGCTTCTTCACTTCTTGAAGTAAACTGAGGACTTCATTCCTCTATGTTCTTAGCTTAAATTATACCTCAATTTTAACTTTTATTGCAATGTATCTCTTACATTCCTATAGTAAGACCTGGCACCAAAATGGGTGATAATTATTTTGAGTTAATTTAGTAAGAGAAGAGTTTGAAAAAATGTTTTAAATTAGTTGAGTGACAACAACAACAACAACAACAACAAATGCATTCTAGCCTCAATCTATTGCCCTGTTATGATCCAAGTTTGTGGAGAAAGTAAATGAGCAAGCCCAATGGAGTCTTCTGTTTGCTTGTTTGTTGTTTGATTTTAACTTTTTCATTTCCTGCAAGATATGCTGTTTCTATTTTTCAATATCTACATCATCATCTTTAGGTAACAGGAATTCAACTCCCAAATGACTGCCACCCTGTCAATTGGGTCATCATTAAAAATAGCACTTGTGCTACTCTGCAGTTTTAAACCCACACTTCTCACAAAATTCAACACAATCAGGGACTAATTTATCAAAATGAGTTATTGGCAACACAATGGATGTTCTCTTTGTGTGAATTATAGCAGCTTTTGTTAATTGCCTGAAATCTGCAAACCTGCAGGAAACATTTGCAATAAATTGATTTTTCCAGACGTTGCCTCAGTAATAAATAAACCTTCCTGGTGATTAATAAGTGTCCCTTTTGAGTTTGTTCCTTTTCAATAAAAAAAAAAACCTGAAGATATTCAAGAGCAATCTCAAAACCACATCTACCAAAATTCCACAGTGAGAACACAAACCAGGGATGTGGCTCCACAATTGTCCATACTATAATTTCCACTGTTGGGACTCTTTCAGTTGCAAATGACAGAAAAATATTGTAGATAAAGCGAGCAAATATAGGAACTCTATGGTTTGTGCAACTGGGCGATAAGTCTAGTTTCAAGCTTGGCTGGATCAGAGATACAGAATATGTCATCTTTCTCTTCATCTCTTAGTTCTTTTTGCCTTCCCTTGGAATATTTCTAGCTGTCTCTCTTTTGTTGACCACGCACAGCAGCCCCCAGACTGCACCAGTCCTAAAACTCGTGGACCCAAAGAAAGAGAGAATGCCTCTCTCCTAATTTCCACATGTTACCTTTCAAGCCTGAACACTGAAGTGTGGTTTGAGCATCCCCACCTAGGCTGTGAGCCACCATGGGGTCAGTGTTCATTATCACCTACTGTATGCTGGGTACTGTTCTGGTTCTGGGGATGGATGCAATGGTGAATATGAGAAATGAAGCCCTGCTTTTATGACAGCTACATCTTGTAGGGAAAATGGGAAATAAACTAATCAATTATCCAACCAATCTCCAAAATAAAAAAAAAAACACAAATAATTCCATATGTAAAAGTGCTTTGAAGGGAAATAAAACAGGTTAAAGGGATGGGAAGTAGTGAGGTGTCGCAACAGTGGGGTCAGTGGCAATTTTAAGTCATGGGGTCAAAGAAAGACTCTTTAAGGAGGTGACATTTGAGTAGAGACAATACATGCCTCCGTGCATCGTGTTGCCACTTCTTGTTTACTCTAGAAGGAGATCCAGAAGGGGAACATTTGCCTCGGAGACCCTCAGGATTATATATTGTAAGAGTCTTCTCAGGTATGTAAGGGTAAGTACATAAAAAAGACAGTGTGTATGGAAGAAGTATTATTTTCTCTTTCAGAAGATGTGGAACCTTGCATAAGACACTTGACTTCTCTGGATTGAGCTGTATGATTTCCAAGGTCCCTCTCAGCTCTAAAATTCAATGATTCTGAATGCATTCTCTAAGTAATTCATTTTCATATTTTCTTTTAGTGTTCAATAATGTCAGAATGAATGATGCAAGCAGAGCAAAATTGAATTGTGGAATCACAATTTACATTAGCCAAATTGTTAGAAGGACATTATAAATAACCTTATCTAAAAAAGACAAAAGTTTTATTCTTTAATGATTCATGTGCCAATATTTGTAAATCCCATTAAATAACTTTAAAAATGCCTAGACACACAGAGTAATTATTTTCTAACATCAGAGCAATTTGTGATTAGATTAGCATCTTTTTTTTTTTTTTCTGGTAAGCAGCTTCTAACTGTAGTTGACATAACCTTGGTAGTCAGTGAAAAAATACTTAAAGAAAAATAAGCATAACATTTTTTCTATATTCTCACTATTAATACTATTACTATTTGATTTAATGAGACCAAAAGACATACCTAAAGAAATGTGATCTATGAGAACCTTCTTTACTTATTAATCAAACTTGTATCCAGTAAATATGTACATGTTTCCAGAAGCCGTTCAAGAAACCAACCTCATGATCATATTCTTAGGACTCACTTTTATTCATTTTATTCAGCTAGCTCCATTTGTCTCTTCTTTCACTCAGGGGAACTCAAATCACATCTTGGTCTAGTAATTATTTTGCCTGCACATGTGGCTGGCTCTCCCAACTATTTCTTCTGATATTGACCGAAACTAGATAACAAAATGGGAGAGAAGGGGTGTATTACTTGGTTGTTTTGGTCTTTTTTACCTACAGAAGGTGTCCAAAGTTCTTTTCAATAATTGTTTCATTTAGAGTTTAGGAGGGGGAAGGTTCATTTGAATTCCTATTAAAAAATAGTTGTTCAGATGCCACCAGACTTCAAGACTGTCAGCTTAACAAAAAAGGAAGTTTATAATCCTGCTGCTGTTTTATGTTCGTAGCTAGGTTATTTATAGCTCCCTTAGTTACCTTCCTATATTAAAAATGATTAACAAGGAAGTGGATGTGGCTCAATCACTTGGGTGCCTGCCTACCACATGGGAGGTCCCGGGTTCGGGTCCTGGTGCCTCCTAAAAGAAGAGGAGCAGATGCCACCTCCTGACTCAACAGAGCTAGATGCCACCCCCACCCCCCAACCCCACTAGATACTGCCTTCTGATGCACAGACCTAGATGCAGCTCCTTCTGCAACAGGGCTAGATGTTGCCCCCCCACCCCCATTGCAATGAGCTAGACTCTGCCCTGCCACACTGAGCAGTCAGCAGATGCAGAAGCCTGCAGGAAGCAGATGTGGCTCAGCCCACTGGGTACTCACCTTTCATGTGGGAGGTCCTGGGCTCGGTTTCCAGTGCCTCCTGGAGAAGGTGGGCAGACAGATGAGCGAACCCTCTGGGGGAAGGAGGGGATAAAAAAAATAAGTTAAAAATAAAAAAAAGTGTTTAAAAAATGATAACAAATAACTATTGGTCTTCAGTAAACCATGGATATATATATATATATATATATATTTTTTTTTTTTTTTAATTTTTGCTCATTGTCTGTTTTTGTTTTTTAAAGATTTATTTTTACTTATTTATTTATTTCTCCCCACCCCCTCATTGTTTGAACTTGCTTTGTGCTGTGTCTTCAGGAGGCACCGGCAACTGAACCTGGGACCTCTGACATGGGAGGGAGGCACCTAATCACTTGAACTACCTCCATTCCCTAAACCATGGATATTGATACTTTTTTTTTGGTTTGCTTTGTTTTAAGCACTCACAGACAAAACACATATTTTCATTTGTTCTCTCTCTTTGATTTGCTCATTGATATGCAATAAAGATTTGTCCATGATGCTTGCAATCTAAGTATTAGATTCTCTTTGGAGTCATCTCTACCCATGGCATTTATTCTGGAGTTTTTCCCTAACTCTCATTCATTATTCAGACATTAGAGTATCCAATTCTGGTCTCTGGTTTACTTAATTCACTAAAAGCAGCATATAGGCAGAATGACTGATCTGCAAACAATGAGAGGTTTTATCTACTAAACTCAAGGCAGCTTCTGACCTAGAGTATTAGGGAAAAATTGAGAGAGAAAGATTACAAAGACCTACTCTAAACACATAAGGGTGAAACTTAGGTTGCCTTCTTGCCTTTAGGGCTTCTGCTTGAGAAAGTTTTAAGCAGTTTATAAAAAATAAATTTTACTGGTAAGCAAACTTTGCTGGCAAATGGATTTACGCTACTTATGCTTTCTCAGCTACTAGTTTTAGACAAGGCAATTTCAGCCACTTCTTGAAGTCATATTAAATTCCATTTCACTCTAATTTTTTCCCTTTGATTAACAAATCAGTTTTGTATAACATGGCAATGAGTCAGTAGTCGTAGCATGAGAAGGGTCCTGCCAAGATGATGACAAATTACTAACCATGTGCTAATAGATCATATTACTGGTAGTGGTCCAAAATCACCAGCCTGAGAAATTCACACTCTATGAGCATACATCCTATTCTTATTTTAAAAGGCGTGAAGGATCTGATGCAGAAAGGTGTTGTCATTGTTAAAAATGAGCTCAGAAATGAGTTCAGGAACAAGCCAATTTTGACTAAAGCTTGTGTTTCTTTTTCACAATGATTTTATAATTTTAATGTCTTTAAAACTGCTAACAAAGGTTTGAAATAAGAATATGTCATTGTGTTTTTAAATAATAAACATGAAGAGAAAGGGGAGATTATGACTTTAAGACAATTATGATTTGCAGTATTTGAACGGGTACACCAAGTGGCTTAAAGTGAAAAAGTCAAACCTACCAATTATTTTGTCTAAACACTGTTGACTATTTGGTTGCCTTATACACCAAGGGCTGAATTTAATGGTACTAGGTAGATACCTCCTATCACACCATCAGTTTTGCTTGTGTTAGAAACTACTATTTATGGAACTTACAAGCAGTCAATAAGAGTGGAAAGATTGATCTAGTTTTGATGAATTCTTATTATGTCCCAGGTGCTGAACTGGTGCTTCTACACATATTACCTCATTCAATGCTCAGGATGTTCACACAAAAATTACATGGAAAATTATTTACTTGATCTCCAAGAAAACGCTACTTTAAACCCAGGTCACAGGAGGAATATCAAGTGGTGGAGCTGGGATTCAAGCTCTGGACTGCAGTCTGCAGTTTTTTCATTATACTACACTAATGTCCCAAACCATTCTGAACTGGTGTAGAAAGCAGGGCTCTTGAGTCAGATTTTCTGTTTCAAATTCTGGTTTTAAAGTTTACTAATGATTTGACTTTGGACATTTCACTTAATCTCCTTTTGTCTCAGTTTCTTCAATTGTAAAATGAAAAAACAAAACAAAACAAAACAAAAACCAAAAAAAACCCTATATAGACTTCACAGGGCCATTGTGAGGATTAAAAGAGATGAAGCCTGTCAAACATTTAGAACAGTGTCTGGCATGTTGCTAAATGCTCAATGATTGTTTGCTATTAATAGTCTTATTATTGTTGTTAGGAATTAGACTGGGCTCACTATACCCTGTAGCACTGTCTTGCATTTATAAGAATCAAAACCAATACAAACACAAAGTCAAAAGCTGGTAAGAATGATGTTTTTAACATCGATTCACATTGTATACATAGCAAGTTCTATCAATAGCTTTTAAAAGTCAACTAAGTTTTTTTTGTAGCCAATTATGATAAAAAACCATTTATGAGGCAACTTCTCAGGCAATAATGTAGGCATTCTACTTACATTATTTCCATTTATATATTATTAGCCCTTTTTTACAGATTGAAAAAAAAAGCAAAGCTTTAAGTAAATTTATCGAAAGTCACACAGCTCTATGGCAGTAGAACTGGTTTTATAACCCTGTTTTACTTTACCATACTGGCTTACAGAAATTTTTGAAATAAGCACTTCATTATGATAATTTGAGCACAAATTGTCTACTAATTGCCCTTTAGCAAATTTGCATTGTGGATTGGCCATTTTAAACTATTGATGAGTTCCCTTAAGTACTTCATAAAATTCATGTTGATTTTTTTCTTCCCAGTAGTCCAGATTGCCTGTGACTCTTTCCATTGTCTGTCCAATACTATACCCTCTGGGGTAGGCAGGGAGAGATCCATCAAGATGACCAGGTCCTAATCTCTGAAACCTGTGAATATGTTACCTTACATAGTTAAGGATCTTGAGATGGGGCAATTCTCCTGGATGACTTTGGGTGGGCCAATATAATCAAGAGTTCTATGTAAGTGGAGGGAGGCAGGAGAGTCAGAATCAGAAAAGAAGTGAAGTAGAGCTCAGAGTGGTTTGGAAGATGGAAAGAAGGGTGAGATCTGGGAGCACATTAGGACTAGCATATTAGGATAGTGGGTAATGGCTTTAATTTGCAACTCCTCCAATCAATTCTGATAAGGCTCCAGGGGGAGCTTGTCTCACCCAGGTTGAAAATCATTGACCTAATAATAAGAGTAGTGACAATTTAGCACTTATGTGCTAATTGCAACTCTAAGAACTTTACTTGTATTGATTTATTTGTTCTTCTCAACAGCCCTATGAGGTAGATACAAACAAGGAAACTGACACCTAGAAATACCATAGATTTTACTGAATTAGACATTTTGCTTAGAATAGAATTGCTAACACTGATCTTGTTGCCAAATCATAAATTACGTAAACATTTATGATTAAAACATTCTTTAATCCTTCAAATTTTAAGCTTTTAAGCTTTTTCTTACCCCTTTGTCTTCAACATGTATTGGGTTACTATGCTGTCATTTAGAATTTAGAATTTAACTTTGTTAAGATGGATTATAAATGACTGTTCTAAACCCTTGTCCATCAAAGTATTATGCTAAAAGTTACCTTTGCATAAAATGTCCACTAGATGGCAGTTATTCATAAAAAGTAATTGTCGACATTCAGCTCTCATACCACAGGTTTCAAAAATTGATTAAAAAAATATATATATTTGATATAGGCTGGAGGGAACTTTTAATAGTAAATCTTTGGTTTTCTTACTTTAAAAAAGGATCTTTGTAATGTATTTAACATTCTTTCAAAATATGAGCAGTCTTAGCTTAATATATTTGAGTTATAATATACATGCTTTTAAAGGAGAGCTTACTTTGAAATACATTCTAAAAATAAACGAATCATAGTATGCATGTGTAGGTGGCTCTTGAGCACAAGGACAGATTTGTAAAATTGCTTTTTGAATATTTAAAATCAAACCATAATTTAAAAAAAAAAAAGGCCTATGAGCTTACTTCAAGCAACTATACTAAAAACAGTCTAATGTTTTAAAGTAAAGACCAACAAACTGGTATGTATGGCATTTGTTTATTATATTTAATTGCATGGCTCTCTTTTTCCTATATGCTTAAAATTTTCACATTAATGATAAAGTACCTCCTATTAAGAATTTCCAGGGTTATAATTTAAGGCCAGATCAAAATTATTAGCTTGTCTGGGCTGTACTTTAGGAAAAAATGTATTTTGAAAATTACCCAGTGAATACTTAAATACTATTTCTGTAAAAATGTGGTTGGTGCATTTGTCAGCAGATACCCCAGTTACCTGCTCCTTGTCCACACTGCAGGAAAGAACTGGACCTTTAGGGGGAGCTATACATGCTAAGAAAACCCATTCCAACAAGGCATTCAGCATTCATGTCACTACAGTTAATTAACATGCAACTCATCTTCCTTTTTCTCCTCTTTCTCTCTTTGAGCTGTGCATCAGGTTGTTATCACATATTTTGGGTGTTTCTAAGACATCACACATTCTTACAAATGCTCCATCCTTCTAAATCATAGGTGGTAGCTATGAGTTCTGGTTCATTAACTTTTAACATGTAAATATGCTGATTCCTGAATGTTAAAATGCAATTTAAAATGATCAGTGAAGTATTTTTCCCTAATCATGACGAAGAAAAGATTTTTTCACCACCCCCCAAGTTTAAATGCCAGTGCCTTCACATTTAATAGCTATTATTTTAGCCATTGAACTGAACGTAATTTAGGGGGCACAAATATTCAAAATAGTTGTTTCTAGGCAACTTTTATCCCATTATAGCATACATATAATGGAAACAAATCAAAGACAAAGCTTATCAGAGTATTTTCTATATCAATTAGCAGTTTCATTCATCTAAAAGATGAACTCCCCAGTGCCAATTTTTTTAAAAGATTTATTTACTTTTTACCCATTTTAATCCTCCCTACCCCCGTTTCTGCTGTGTTTTTTGTGTCCATTTACTGGGCAATTCTCTGTATCTGCTTCCTGCTCTCTCTTCTCATTCTTCTCCTCCTGTCTTCACTGGGATTTGATCTTGTGAACCTCTGATGCGGGAGAGAGGCAATCTGCCACCTGGGCCACCTCAGTTTCTGTTTTTTTTTTTTTTTTTTGGTGCCTCTCCTGTCACTCTCCTGCTATGGCACTCTCCTGCCTGCTATTGCACTCTCCTGCTATGTCATCATCTTGCTGTGCGTGGTGCACCCATGCAAGGGGCCTGGGGGCGGGGCCTGGCAGCATACCCACTCTGGGGGCCTGATGGCACACCCGTGTGCTGGGCCTGGGGGCGCACCCCCTTGTGGCCCATGCACCTTCCATATTTTTCTTTATTTTACCAGGAGGTCCCAGGAATCAAACCCAGATCCCTCCACATAGGAGATGGACGTCCAACAATTTGAGCCACATACGTGCCCCCAGTGCCAATTTGTCCTGCACCAATTTTCACAGCAACTTTCAAATTTGAAACTGAAATTTAAATATCGGCATTTTGATTATCTTTTTTATACCTGTACTAAATTTAAGCAATGTTTTGAAAGTTGAAATATCATTATTTCCTCATCAGAAAAATTAAAAGAAACGTGAATACAGTGCCCAGCAGTTTAGGTAGAATTTTTAGTGACAAGGGCTCAATAATTTGGCTGCAGCCTCATTCAGACTAGTTTGAGAACTAAACATAAATTGGGGCTTAATGAGCTATAATGCCCATTTTGACATTGTTTGCCCTGTCCCTCCCCATTTGGCTTGCTTGCCATGCAGCAGACGACAAGTCAGAGCCATGTCCTTGAACAGTCTTCATCTGGGAATTCTGCCCTTGCTCTTTTTCTCTTAGGTTGTTGTCGGTTCTTACTAACTATTTAAGGCTAGGGAACTTGACTCTAGTAAGCCTCTCTCCACCACCCAGCTTACCCCTTATGTCACCTCTCAGTCTGCTTTTTTCAGATTGAAATGTCACTATTCTGTAACTTTTTGTTGCTGCTTTCTGACTGTTGCTGTAAACAGAAGTTTTGTTTGGGTTTTGAGCTTTCCTCTTCCATTGTATACCTCAGCAGGAAGTGAAGATTGGGGAGATCTGGCATGAGTCAGAGACAGACTATGTCATATCCTCCTGGCAGTGCTCGTCTTTTTTCCTCCTTCCGGGAAAGACATTATCAATCTACAGTGGTCAAAGCCCTTTCCCCCCTTCCAAGGAGAGAACAGAAAGAAAACAAGCAGTGAGGAGCCAGCTCTTGACCACCACCTCAGCATTGTCCTTTCCACCTCCTTCTCTGCCTTCAGTGACAACCTCACCTTTTTTATGATGCTTCTACTAAGAACATTTCTAAAATTTTATGTTCCACAATTTTTCATGTGCTTTCATATTTAATCATTCTAATCACCTCCTGTGGGGGAGGAAGGGAAGATGTTGTTGCCTCCACTCCTTGGGTAAGACAACTCTACCTTTGAAAAATGAAGAGGCTCAGCCAAGTTCCACAGCAAAAAAAAAAGGGTAGCAGAACCAGAATCTCATTCCAAGCCTTCTGATTCTAAAGTTCATGAATGTTACATGAAAATAACATGGATAATCTTCTTTCATGGTGCCTGTCACAAAGAATAAGCATCGGATGTGAAGTTGAGGGAAGTTCGGGGGATGATGGATTCCTCTAGGTTCTAGGCTATGTTACATAAAATAATTCAAGAACATGCCAGTTTACTTAGGCCAGTAAAAAGAATGTATTGAGAACTAGGAGAAAAGAATAGAGTTTATTGAGAAATGTGAGAAAAGAACAGAAATACGCACCCCCAGATGTAGATGCAGACTCTCTTGGCGGAGAGCATTTTGGGCTTGTGGGCTACATTTGTTAAGCTATTGTTTACTCCTCCCTTTCCTAATATTCAGGGGAGGGGATCCAACTGTTTGCTATTCTGATTGATTATTCCTAGCGTCAGTTTCCCAGGGGTTCAATGGTGAAGCCCCTTGGGGGTATCCCAGGCTTTCCCTTGACCCCAATAAGATTTTATTCCAATCTCGCTCCAAATGGGGTTCTCATGGTTAGGATCTCGCGGGGTCCTTCAGCAGCCTTCTTGGTGGTGGTCTTTCCCTCAGGAGGTTTCCAGACAGGGTTCCACGACCATGTGTTTTGTGGCCATGTTTTTCTGCCAGGTCTTAGACTCTCTTCCTTTTTCCTACTAACTAACCTGCCTCAAAAGTATTTGTTAATTATGGATGTTATTTTACATTCTCCGTTTGTACCTTCCCCACTGTGTACCCTTTTCTGATATGTGACTTAAAGTAGGTGGCTTAAAACATGCTGATTTATCATAAATTACTGATTCAATTCATTAATTAGATTTAGGCATGTAAAAGATGCCTACAGATATATAACATTTCTCTCTAATCTTTCCCCATAATTTCTACTCACCAGAGCAAAAGCTTAGTGCCAAATGTAGTAGATACTCAATTAATAGCCTCCTGCTTGACTGAGTGATAACACTTGTTTTTGTCCACTCATGTCAATCATTTGTTAAAAAAAAGTCACAGAAAAGGAAAATGTGAGCAAATATCAGTAATTGATTGGTTTGTTTTCAAATCTTTTGGCCAGCTTGGCTGCCTCATTGTATGGAATCCTGAAAATACAGCTTAGCATTAACTTTACACATAGTTATAGACCATTTAATAGAGTGTTGTATGAGATGTAGAGTACCTGTTGTACCAGATTTAGAAGTTTCATTTAAAAAAATTACATGGCACAATGACTACCATCAAATAACTCAAAAAACTTTTGGGGCAAACAAGACATGCACAAAATGCACATTTTTCAAGTTAAAGATGATAGAATATAACCAAGTGGTCAAAACACGTAATGTAATAGTACTCCTGGCACCGGTACCACAATGCTAAGCAAACATTGAGGAGAAACTCTGATGCTTTACAGAGTCTCTATAGCTTCTTTTCTCTAAATGAAAACTATAATGGATCATTTTTTCTTTGCACTCTAAAAAAGCACAAGTGCCAAATGGAATTTTTTAAAAAAAATTTCTCCTGCTTATAATTTTAAATTACAAAATAATTTACTCTTTTTTGATAGCTCCATGAAAAAGTTACTGGGGTTTCAGAGAAACCTTATCTGAATGTACCAATATTTAGATTTAATTTTCCCCTGTAAACTGGTGATAGCAATAATAAAAGTCATCATTGAAGACCATTTTTCAATTTGTCCTAAGTATTTTTTATTCCAATCTGTAATTCTCTAATACAGTTTTATTTTGTGCTTTAAGTTTTTCTCTTCCATTTTGTGACCTTGTTGTAGGCTGAGGGTGGGGAGATCTGGCATGAGGCAGAGACAGGTTGTGCTCATCTATCTCCTCCTGGGAGTGTTTGCATCACGCTTTGTAATGGCAGTAACATGATGCAGAAATGACTGTCAGAGGCAGGATATGTTTTCTTCCTTGTGATTTAATGAAAAATATCTGTGTTTACAGAGCTCCAGTCTCAGGATGGAAAGCAAATGGCAAAACCAGTGTGATGTTTACTGGCACGATCTGACGTTCTGATGTCGAATCAGGAGTCTTAAATCAGATGCTCACATTCTTATTCACGTCTATCAATAATAAGGAAAATTTATAAGATTTCTAAGTTTGAGTTACTTTAATTTCTACCTAGAATTGCCATGCAGTGTTACTGTTCTTCCAAAACTATAACATTTCATCTTGAAATATGTGCATAAAATGCCACATAGCAATGGTAAATTATTTATTATTCTATTTTCACAAGGAATTCAGATTGAGGTCAAACCTTATTGAGGCAAAATCAATTGTGCAAAGCAAAAGATTACTTGTTCACACAATTTTATTTGTTTAGTCTTTCTTTACTCATCCCTCTCTCTTTTTCCTTATCATGCATCTGGCTTTCCAGATACCACAAAGATGCAATGCAATATACTGGTAAAAGCAAGGCCAACTGGGGTTGAAACTTGCCTCAATCACCTACTTAGCCAAGTGCTCTTGGGCAAGTTAGTTGCAGATCAATAAAACCTCCCTCATGAAATTATTGTGAAAATTAAATAGTTTCACAATAAATTATTGTGAAAAATAAGTGTTTAGAATATTGTAGTTTCTCAGCATGGTAGTTTCTTCCTTTTAGTCTATGGGATACTACTTCCATATTTCTTTTAAACAGTCAACTCCACTCATTAAAAATATCAACACACAAAGAATATAGACTAATCAGAGAATCTTAGAATTGAAATAAAATTTGAGTGTTAGCTAATTAAATTTCACCTCAATCTTCTCCATAACATAATTGGCAAAATGCTGTAGGAGAGCCAAGTCCACACAAGTGGGTATCAAAGATGCTCGAAGGCATACTGGCTATGATATTTTCAACAAGAAGTTATGGAAATAATGAAATTCAAATAGGCTTAAACCAAAAGAAATATATCACATTATGAAAATACCATTGGACAGTTTGTTTGGTTTAGTAGCTCAGGACTCAGGTTTTCCCCTACTCTCTGTTTTCCCTCTTCTATGTTACTGGATTTAATCTAGGTTCTTGACTCATGCTGCAGAAATGAATTTCAGAGCACATCAGGTTAGTGAGGCCAGTTAAGGTAGGGACAGAAGAGAAATGGGAGAAAATAACAGATCATGGGTCCCTGAAAGGGAGTAAGGGGCTGAAGAGTTATAAAGAGGGCTGATTTATAGATTACTGTTTCCCATTATAGATTATAAATGCTCAAGTTTTACTTGTGTGCTGATTTGTGCAGAGGGAGACACAGCGAGAGCAGGGCGCAGAAGCCATGAGGGCAGAGAGCAGGGTGGGAACCGCAGGAGAGAGATTTGTCCTTTGCACCTGCTTTTTAAACTGTTAATTATTCTACCCCTTAGCTAATGGCATGGGAGGAGTCCCAGGTATTTGCTGTTTTGATTGATTACCCCACCCATCAATCCCCCAGGTGGAGCCAATGACAATGTCCCGGGAGAATATCCGGAGCTTCTCTTGGGAATCTCTGGGAATCGCATTCTGGGTGGCAAAAATCTTGTGAGGGTCTTCCAGCAGCCATCTTGGGGTATCAGTATCCACACCAGGTTCCAGATCTGTCTATTGATTCTCTATATGAAGCCTGCTTCATCTAGGGACTTTCCTCTTAGCTCAGCTCTCCCCATGATCTCAAGATGCTGCAGCAGTGTCCATATCTTATCCAGACATGACAGCATATATGGGGAAAAAACACCTTCTCCTCTTCATATCAATCTATTTATTTAAGAACCAGGAAACCTTTCCTGGAAACACTGCCTTCCCCCTTCAAATTCCCTCTCATTTTGATTAGCTGAAATGTCCATTTCTAAACCAAATATTGACAAAGGGAACAAATGAGATTGTCATAATTATTTAGAATGATCATTTGGGGAGAAAAATTGTTGGTGAGTCAACCTTGCTGCCCCTCCCCCACTGCTTTATTCTACTTTTCAAAGCAGCTCTTTCTTTATATAGGGTTTACTAGTTCTGTGATCTCAACAATTTTTCTTCTATGCTCCAATTAAGAAAAGCAAAAGTTCTTTTAGAAAGGTAAAATCAAACATGAGTGATTATTGCTGCAGACACTCAGCAAGGAACATGCATACAAATGTTCTATGCAAACTAATCCAAGGATTCTAAGGAAGAAAGACTGCTGGTGGTGCTAATCTTTGTGATTCACCCACCTCTCCTTTATTATTATTATTTTTTCTTTCATTTTCGAGCTTTCTCAGCTTTACTTTGCAGAAAAACTAACATAGTAACATTTGGAATTAACCTTCCCAGACGACCTCAATCAATTATTTTCAAAGTTACACTCACTCATTATTGTATCTTATAATCACTTTTCTAATGCTTAGGTGTAGGGCAGTAGGTAAGAATTTAAGTAATAAGGAGCAACTTTATATTTCAGGTAGACAGTGGCGGGCAGCAGGGTGCTCTTACTGTTTCTTTTAAACCTTGCGTAGTTATAGCCAAATCTTGTTCTATTTCATGCCAAAGCCGTATCTTAGTGGAAGGAAGAGTGGCATAACTCATGCTTTAAGGAAAGAATTACTGCACTGTGCCGTGGATCTTTCTATTCTTATCTCTGGAACAGATAGAGGTTTTTCAATCCCCTGGGGAGGGAAGGGGAATTTGCTCTTTGCTGTTTTTAAACAGGGGAGTGGGGTGAACAGGAAGAAAAGGGAGAATTATGTGAGAAATAATTTTTGCTTTATATTTATTTTTAAAATTTTATGGTGATATTGGTAAATAAAACATGACTATGACATAAAATAAAGGCATTTATTTGCAATTGCATAAAGGACTGAAAGAACTAAACGATTTCACTTGCTATTTATATATTATTTCCGGGTGGTTATTGTTGTCAAGGTTGTCATTAAAGAAAAAGCTAACACAGATACCATATTTTCCTTTAACAAAATGATTAAATAAAAATATGTTTGCCTGGGGTGAGAATGGGAGTCCTGTATGTTATGCAAGTTTGTTTTGTAAGTTTGCAAGTTTTACTAAATACTTATTGTTTACGTTTGCTTATGTATGAATAATATATATTTCAATAAAAATTTTTTAAATGAAAAAAAAAAAAAAAAAACCCAACAAAAATAGATTTGCATATTTTGCATGCTTAGCAAGTGGAGTGAGTGGAGACTGGGTTTCAGATCCCAGTTTTTCCTTTTCACAACAATATGAAGTGGTCCAGATTCCTGGTTTTCAGGTTAAGTCAAGTGCCCAGGCCTTTTCTCTAATTTTTACTAGCCACATTGTTGATTTAAGGAAAGGAAGGACTTGAAGAGGAAATGAGAGGTTGAGCAATGCTTACTAGGCATATACATGGCAGTTAGATTTTATTTAACAAATGCATTCCTGATGACTTATGAAGTTTACACCTACAGTGAAACCATTAAAGTCTCTTTTTCATGTTAGTATTTTAAATATCATATAATTCAAAATGATGTGAAATGTGACTTCTATGTGTTAAGTGCCTAGATTCATGCTAGGTGTCAAAAATTGCAGAGGGTCTAAATTTTACCCATTTTACAACCTAACACATTAGTATGACATACTTTCATACATGCTGGCAGAATATATGAGCATCTTGTGTCTAAGACAAAGGGCCTTATTACTCACTGCACAGAAAAAAGACTGAGCATTTTGTTCACATGCGTTCCCCCTTGTCCCTCAGTTCCTTGGAGGGTGTCCTGTTAGCTGGCCCAGGAGGATACTGGGTCATAAAGTGGGCCTGTGCCACAGCTGAGGAACCTCAAGCTTAGGAAACCCCCAAAAGGGGCTGCTAGCAAACTTGCCCAACCTTTGCCCCAGAGGGAGAAAATATCTTTATTTGTCTGGTCAGGAAACAAATCTTCCGGCCCCCAGAGGGAGATGCTATCTCTCTCTTCCAAGGTTGTTTGTTCTATAAACATCTTAATAAAGATAACCCAGAACAAAAGCTGCCAGGAGTTGTGTAGAAATGTGAAAGACCAATGGAGAATTGTCACCCAACATTTTAATTCTCTCAACAATCTTAAAGAAAGCTCATAATTCTTGTTTTAGCTGTAAAGAAGCAATCTTAGCTAAGGCACTTGAATTTTTATATAGATTCCACCAGGATTGAAAGAAAATACCCTTATATTGCCATTCCCCTTATAACTGGAATTATTACAAATTACGTCATGTGCAGTGCCATTCAAAAAAGTAGTAAAATGGTGGTCGATGGAGCAGTATGTGAATTTTTTCCCCTCTTCAATCAAGGCATTTGCTCAAAGTAATTATAATCTTGGACAAAACAGTTAAAAAGATGTTGAATTAATTGATGTCTGAAAATTACTCACCTCATGATTCCTTCTTATAACATCTTGGCAATATTCTGCCAAGTTTCAATATGTAATTTACAGATAATGCATAATTGGTATTGGAACCATTGAAGCTTCTCCATGTTTAAAAGGGGGGTTGATTTTATTAGTAATAATTATAATAACTCTACTAAATAGGTTGTCTGATTTAGCTGCTCATTATGAAAATATTTTTCAGCAGGGCCACATTACCTTTATATAGTTAACTCAAATTTTAAGGAGAAAATGTATTAATAAGTCAAGTGTTTACTAGGAGATAGTTCATATGGATATTTTAGTCATGTCCTGATCAGGCAATTATTTCTCATGGTGTTTAACTTAAGAGCTTATTTTTCACTAAGTTTTATTTTTAGGAAACCCTTATATACTTGTGTATCATTTAACAATATCTAATGATCTTTATATATTTGGACTCAATATACCACAGAAGTGACATAGCTCCCTCCAATTTCATCATACAATGTATTGTTGATGTTTTTTATGGGGGAAACAAAGCTTTTATCGTATTAAAAAGATCACTACAGTGATTCGGCAAGATGGCGTTAGTGTAGGAGGGCGCACACTGCAAGCTCCCAGAGCAAGGCGGATTGTGGACGGGGTCCTGCCCGGGGGTCTGTGCGGTGCACGCGTGGAGTGAGAAGCTTGGGACATCTATCTGCGCGGATCGGCGGCGTGGACCGAACGGTGGAGATTCGTGAGTTTTGAGGCTGCCGGTGAAGGTTGGCACAGACGGCTGAGCCCCGCAGTTAGGGAAAAAAAAAAATAAAACGGCCATTTGGAGCTGCGGGCAGGGCGAAAAGGTTTTATTTTCTGGGGAACTGGCTGCCTGGCGCCCCTTGGACCTTGTGTGAACAGAGCAAACGAGCTAATCAGCACCCGGTGAACCGGAGGGGGGATTTTGTTCTGGGAACGGAGCTGATTTCCCTAGCCACCCAGGGATAAGACCCGGGCCGCTGCGGAGCCAGGAGGAAGGGACACTTCCCAAAAAAGGGAGGGTTCGGTTGGAAGACAGGGAAGGGTATTTTATATTTTTAGACATTGATCTGGCTGCCTGCACCGCCCCATAGCTTTGGGGAGCAGATAAGCCGACCTGAAGCAGCATCAGGCTGAGAGCAGACGTGATTCTGAACTCAAACTGATTTACTGAGAAGCCCGGTGACGCTGGAGCTCCGCGCCAGAAGGGGCAGAATCCGCCATCTTTAGCACTCCTCACTGACTAACATCAGAGCTTCAGCTAACCTGGGGAGTCCGGAAAGTGGGACGTGCTTGATTAATTTCCACGGGCCCAGCTAGGGTCCCTTCCGTAAGGGGGTTGGTCTAGAGGAGGAATTATTTTGGGTCCTGCATTTGGCTAAAAAACAAAAAAAAAAGTGAGGTCACCTCAACAAATGAAAAATAAATTCTTTTTAATTTAGTTTAATAGCTAAAAGCTGCTTCAGGACCTGCATATAGAACC
>JAKSZT010054304.1:27071560-27197181 GCA_026826555.1 Tolypeutes matacus
TATATGTATATGTATATGTATATGTATATGTATATGTATATGTATATGTATATATATATATATATATATATAAAAATAACATTTTTGTAAGCAAATACACATATATGCATATATATTTATATATCATTTTGCAAATGTTTGTATGTATTGTGAGAATTTTGATTTTTACCCATAATAAAAAAAAATAAAAAAGAAAAAAAAAAAAGAAAAAAAAGAAAAAAAAAAAGATCATGTCATCTGCAAAAAAAAAAAAAAAATAATCACTACACATATGTATACTAGATGCTGGTGTGCAACATATACTAACCTAAATGATAACCACTCTTTTTTTATGTATGATAAACTATAGGTTTAAGGAGGTTTTAGAATACAGAAAAATTACATTGAAAGTTTAAGGGATTCCCATATACTCACCAATCCACACATATCTTCCCCTATTAATAACATCTTACAATAGTGAGGTACATTTGTTACAATTGATGAATGTATATTGAAGCATTGCTACTAACCAAGGTGTATAGTTTACATTGTGGTTTACACTTAATTTCAATGCCCTAAACATGCCTTATATTCCACCTATTATTTCCAACCCTCTTCTCTCTGAACCTCTGATAACCACTATCTTTGTATCAATGTTACAAGTTCTTCCATTACTACAATGTTCATAAGTTTACTTTGTCCATGGTTGCCTTTCCCCCTTACATTTGTTCATTCTGGTGTGGTGATGGCCACGCTGCCTCAGACTGAGGGGGCTTAGATCTTATGGGGCTAATGGAAGGAACTGTTTTGCTTGCAGTTGTAGATACTCTCTGTCTTTTGGGATGGGTGTTGTCCATCATCATCATTTTGTTTTTTGTCCTGGGTGAGTCCAATGTACTGGAGAGTAGGTATTGACCACAACTCTTCTGAGATTCAAGGCTCAACCAGCATATGAACATATGGAAGATTTATGTGTCTGAGAAATATATTGAATAAAGGTTCTGAGGGAGTGGTTGTAGCTCAGTGGTTTGAGCTCCTGCTTTCCATGCACAAGGCCCTGGGTACAATCCCAGGTACCAGCACCTCCTAAAATATATAAATAAATAAAGGTTCTGGAGGTCCTGCTATAAATAAACTTGATTTCTCATCATGTCTGAAATTTGTTTTATCAGCATGCCTTTTAGTTGGTAACCCCTTGATATCTGAGGATGTCATGTATTTGGGGAAATGGTCTTTAATGTCTTCAATGACTTTTTAAATATTTATTTATTTATTTTTAATTTTTAAAGAGCTTTAGATTACATAAATGTTACACTAGAAATATAGGAGATTCCCATATATCCCACCCTCCCACACATTCCCACATTAGCAACATCTTTCATTAGTGTGGTACATTTGTTACAACTAATGAACACATATTGAAGCATTGCTACTAACTATGGTCAACAGTTTACATTTTGTTTTAGACTTTGCACTGCACAATTTTATAGGTTTTGACAAAATGTATAAAGGCTTGTATCCATCATTGCAATATCGTGCAGAAAAATTCCAGTGTCCCCCAAATGCCCACATGTTACACCGATTCTTCCCTCTTCCTCCCCTCAGAGCCTCTGGTGACCACTATCTTCATATCAATGTTACAAGTTCTTCCATTACTAGAATAATAATGTATTAGTCAGCCAAAGGGGTGCTGATGCAAAGTACCAGAACTCTGGTGGCTTTTATAAAGGGTATTTATTTGGGGTAGAGCTTACAGTCACGGCCATTAAGTTACTTGCCTCACCAAAGTCTGTTGTCACATGTTGGGCAAGATGACTACCGGTCTCTGTGAGGGTTCAGACTTCCTCTTCCTCCTAAGACTCCATGGTCCCAGCACCTTCCATTCTCAGCTGTGGGCTAGGATAAGGCTTGTCTCCCTCCCCAGAGTTCATTTCTTTCTGGGCTTTCTCAGCTGTCCAGGGTTCTAGTCTCTTCAGCTGCAAATTATCATGCAAATGGCTTGGCTCTCTCCCTGAGGCTTCATGATTAAAACTTCAACTCTCTCCTCTGCTGTGTCATTTTCTCTGTGAGTTCCTGACCACCAAGGGGGCAGGAGTTGACATCCTACTGGTGTGGCCAAATCAAAGCCTTAATCATAATTTAATCAAGTAAAAGTGAAACCTCTGAATCTAATACAATCTAATATGTCCAGAGGAACAGACCAGTTTATAAACATAATACAATATCTATTTTTGGAATTCATAAACAATTACAAACTGCCATGCTCCACCCCCTAAATTTTAAAAAGATATTACAATATTAAAAAAACCAAAAACCTTAAATCAGTAGCAATGCTAAGTACAAAATCACATCACAATCAGTTTAAAGAAATAGTTTGTCTTGGGGCAAAGTCCCCTCTAGCTGTTGACCTCTGAAACTTACAAAACAATTTATCTGTTTCCAATATAGAAAGGGACAGACAAAGGATAAACATTTGCCTTACCATAAAGAGAAATTGGGAGGGAAACATGAGTCACAGGTTCCCTACAGTTCTGTAAAACTGCAGGGCATACTTCGTTAGATTTCAAAGACTGAGAGTAATTTTAAGATGATGGTTTCTTTTCCTTGGGGCTACATGGGGGCCTACCCTTTCCAAGGCTTGCCACTTTCTTGGTTCCACCTTCATAAAGCATTTGGATGATGACTGAACTCCAGACCTCACCCTCCAAGTACCTTGGGGTGATGGCCACGTTTTACCCCACCTCTAGAGTCAAGTCTTAACCCCCCTTACTACAGTAAGGTGAAGGTAACATCCTCCCTAACCTCTGGCATACATGCCCAACGCTCTCCGAGCAACAAGTTAGTCACCTGGCCTTCCCTAATCCATGAAGGTCAGGCCCACCCCTCTCAGACCTATGGGTGTCAAGCTTACCCTCCATAACACTTGAGGGATGTGCTTCATCCTCTCTGTACCCTGGGGCAGCAAAACTCTCCCTGAGCATCTGGCTGTTATATCTATCCTCTTCAAATACTGGGGCAAACTCAGCCTCTCCATACACATGAGTGGGGTCCCTCTCTTGGCCCAAGGAGATGTCTTAATTCCTGACCTCAGCTTCCAAGGTTTTCCTCTTAAAGCCATTTTCCCTTCCATATCTCCCTTTGATGTCCCTTTTAGTCAAGGATGACAGTGATTTTGTCATATAGCTCTCTCAAAAAGGTTGTTGGTTTAGCATGTAAGAAACAGAGGTTCAGGCCATTAGACAGTTAGACTTTCTTCAAGTCTTTCCTAGATAACTGCATTTTCAATCCTGCTTTACAAGTTTTAAGTATAGTTAAGTTCTTAAATGGGACATTATCACCTGGGGGCTTGATTTCCAGAGGCTTGGAATTTAGAAATCACTTTCTGGTTTCATTGGGCCCAACAAGTCAGTTCTCAGCTTATCTTTCTTATCTAGCATTTTACTATAAGCTGCAAGAAGAAGCCAAGCCACATTCTCTGAGTTTACTTGGGAAGCTTTTCAGCTAACTGTCCAGACTTGTCATTTTCAAATTCTGGCTTCCATATCATATCAGAAGTCAATCTTGTTATGTTCTCTGCAACATTAAAACACAGATCACCTTTCCTCCAGTTTCCAATAATAGTTTCATCATATACTTCCAAGCCCTTATAAAAAGTCTCTTTAGCGCCCATATTCCTACTAACGGTCTCTTCAAAGCACTCTAGGCCTTCTCTATCAAACATCTCACAATTATTTCCTTCTAAGTCCTTATCAGAAATAACTTTAGGCTCCAGATTACTACCAACAGTCTCTCCAAAGCAATCTAGGCCTTTTCCATCAAGCATCTCAATTCCTCCAAAAAATACCCCTTACCCATTTATAAACTGTTTCAGCATTTTGGTACTTTCAAAAGCATGACCCCACTTTCCGGTACCAAATTCTGTATTAGTCAGCCAAAGGGGAGCTGAAGCAAAGTACCAGAACTCTGGTGGCTTTTATAAAGGGTATTTATTTGAGGTAGAAGCTTACAGTCACGGCCATTAAGTGTAAGTTACTTCCCTCACCAAAGTCTGTTGCCATGTGTTGGAGCAAGATAGCTACTGGTCTCTGTGAGGGTTCAGCCTTTCTCTTCCTCCAGGCTCTATGGTCCCAGCTCCTTCTGTTCTCAGCTGTAGGCTAGCATAAGGCTTGTCTCCCTCCCCAGGGCTCATTTCTTTCTGGGCTTTCTCAGCTATTCAGGGCTCTGGTCTCTTCAGCTGCAAATTATCAGGTGAATGGCTTGGCTCTCTCCCCGGGTCACCAGCATCAAAACTTAAACTCTCTCCTCTGCCGTGTCATTTTTCCTGTAATTCTGTATTTGTCAGCCAAAGGGGTGTTGATGCAAAATACCAGAAATAGGTTGGTTTTTATAAAGGGTGTTTATTTGGGGTAGAAGTCCACAGTTACCAGGCCATAAAGCATAAATTTCTTCCCTCACCAAAGTCAATTGCCATATGTTGGAGCAAGACAACTGCCGATGTTTGCCAGGATTCAGGCTTCTTGGGTTCCTCTCTTCCTGGGGCTCCATTTATGTCCAGGCTCAGTGTCTCTGTTTTCTCCACAAGGTTAGCTGTAGACTATGAGGCTCTATAGGTTTTGCCTCTCTCCACAAGGCCAGCTGTAGACCTTCAGGTGAACGGCTCATCTCTTTTCCCAGGGCCTTCTCTTCTTCCTCACGACCAAGCTCTCTTTCTTCACCGGGCTCTAGCTCAAGACTCCAACATCAGAACTCCAATGCAAAACCCTCCAACTCTGTCCTTTTCCATGTCTTTTATCTTTGAGACCCCACCCACCAAGGGGCGGGGCTCAATGCCCCACTGACGTGGCCCAATCAAATCCATAATCATAACTTTATCATGAACAGACCAGTTTACAAACATAATCCAATATCTATTTTTGGAATTCATAACTATATCAAACTGCCAAACTGCTACAGAGTCCCTGCTCACAAAGGGGGCAGGAACTCAACATCCTAGTGACGTGGCTGAATCAAAGCCTTAATCATAATTTAATCAAGTAAAAGTGAAACCTCTGAATCTAATACAATCTAATATACCCAGAGGAACAGACCAGTTTACAAACATGATCCAATATTTATTTTTGGAATACATAAACAGTGCCAAACTGCCACAAATAATAATTCTACTTTAGTCTATAGTTGAATCTTCCCCTTATGTTTGTTTGTTACTCAATCTTGAGGATTTGGGGATGGTGATTCCCACTTTGTTTCCAATGTAGAGGGGACTTAGCTCTCATGGGGAAGATGGATGGAACTGTCTTATTTGCAGTTGTAGATACTCTCTGTTTTGGGGGATGGGTGTTGTCCATCATCTTCCTTTTGTTAGTTGTCCTGGGCAAGTCCTATGAACTGGAGAGTAGGTGTTGCAACTCTGCTGAAATTCAGGGCGTAAGCGGAATATGAACAGACCAAGGATTTAAGTTTCTGGAACATATATTTAGCAATTATAGTGCTAATTATGGGTTCAAATAAAAGGGGCAGAAGAGCCATGTGTAGGGAAATTATAAATAAGTAACCCTGTTACATTGGGACGCATATACTCCAAAGTAAGGCCCACTGACAGGGTACCAAATTCCTGAGATTGTCTGCCCTACCTATAGTATCTAGATGTCTCTAGAGCCCTCAGGAGCCCTGCTGTTAGAGAGGCAAATTGCAGACCATATGTTGAACGAAGTAAGCCAGTCACTGCAGGACAAATATTACATGAACTAACTAATATGACTTAAGCAAATCGAGCAGACCCACAGAGCTAGAGTCTGGAAGATAGGTTTTCAGGAGACAGAAAGGGTATAGAAGGTAGTGAGCTGATGCTCAATATGGGCAAAACCTATAATAAGATGGAAGGGGGTGGTTGGGCAGTAGATGGGGTGAGAATGCTGCCTCAGTGAACTTTTTATTCCACTAGAATTACAGGGATCATAATCTTAATTGTCTTTGCATTTTCACATATTGGATAATACCATTTCTTCATTCAAACCTATTAGTTGAGATCCTATCAGTTCCCAGGCCTCATGCAGACTTGAAGAGAGATAAATGAAGACGCTGTTAGAGCAGATGGAAGAGTGCCTATGGACTAAAGGATTCAGAGAATGCCTGTGAATGAATGATGGGGATTCCATGGTCACTGGCTCTAAGCTCTGAATCTGGGTGTCTTTTCTCATTTTCAAAGTAAGGATAGTGTATGTTTACTGAGAACAAAATCATCACTAGATAATAGAAATATCTTAATGGACCATTCCATAAATGGCAGCTATTATAATTATTCATGATTTCAGCTATTTAAAAGTGATCTTGGAAGCTACATGACCTGGGGTAATGGTAATGTATGTTTGTGTGTGTGTGTACATATATATATATATATATATATATATATATATATATATATATATATATATATAATTTTTTATTTTTTCCTAAAAGATACTTTCATCTTAGGACTTTTGTGATACTTATATGAAGTAGTGTACATAAGTTGCCCAGCACTTTACCTAGAATGCAGTACATATTTACAATCCTTTAACTCCTTTGGAAGTTAATGCTAGATTGTACTACCCCTGTTCAGTTAATTCAGCAATATTTTTGAGCAACCACCATGTACCAGATACCTCTCTAATTGCTGCAGATATATTAGTAAAAAAAAACCCTGCTTTCAAGTAGTTTATATTCTAAATTGTGAGCAAATTCTTGTACTTGTAGTAAATCCAAAGAGAAAATACAGAAAATTGGACAAAAACCCAGCTTGGCAATTGAGTGGGAAAAGACTTAAATTCAGCTGTACTCGAAATACGCAAAACTTAACATTTTAAAAAAGATACATAGTTCATTTCTTGGCAGAGAGGGTGTGGAGATGAGAAGTGATCTATGAGAATCCTGCTGCAGCTCTGACCCTCCAGTTTTATCATGAAACTTTATGTTTGTAAATTACTGTACACTTGTTTTCCAGCTAATTTTTCAGATATGTTTTCATTATGTCTTGCAATTCTTCTTAGAAGGAGATAGGTTATGTGTGGCTGATTCCTTTTTATAAGTTTGAAAACCGAGGCTCAGAGAGGTGCTGGCTGCATGAAATAACTGATAAAGTGGCCCAGAGCTGGCAGAGGGGAGACTAGAAATAGACCTGATTCCTGCTCAAGTGTGCTTCTCACTCCTGATTGAGAAGGCAAAACAATGACATTGTGCTTAGCAGACAACTGCAGCAGAGAATGACTGTTGCTGATTATCAGCATGCATAAGATCTAAACTTTCTTTTCAGAGGTCATTTTTCCTGGAAAAGAGATAATTATATTTAAATTGAGTTCTTGAGAATGAGAAATAAGTAAGGTCTCATAAACTGGGGTCCTATGTCACTAATTATTCTAAATACATTTTGCAACTTGACTTATTTGGAATGAGCTCTAACAAATTGTTAATCTCACCCTGCTCCCCATTATGAAGGAGTAAAGGAGTGCTACTGTATCCATGGTAAACCATTAACAAATGTTGGTATACTCCTGATTTGAAATGACATTCATATTCTAGAATGCCAGGCAAGAAAACACTGCTTGGTGACTTATAAATATCTAGTCTGGATAATTTAGCCCCTCCTTAGGACACATAGTGTCTAAAGTTCTTATCAATGGCTCAAATCCAGTTCAACTAATGGACATGACTTAACTTTTCTAAACCTCATTAGCTTCAATGCAAAATGGAGAGAACAGTGATGCCTACCTTATGGCCAGCTTTGAGGTTTAAATGAGAAAATACATATACTTGATACTTAGTAAGCACGCAATCAAATGTTGGTTATTATTATTCCTCTGTTGAAGCTAATAGGTCAATTTGCATAATGCTCAACAGAAATTCTCAGTGTATTAGTCTCATCACACATTATTTTGCTTAGAGGTTTACCTTTGAGATGTTTAGTTCTTATGGAAATCCCAAATACTGATAATCTCAAGAATCCATAAAAATATATTTTAGACATGGCTTCTTACATTTGTCTCATATTTATAAATTTGACATTTATATACAAATGGAATAAATTTGTTGCAGCTCATGATTTTCACAAATCTTCTTATGAAGAATTCATGTCATCAGTTTGACTGACAGTTAAATATATCATTCCTTTGTTGATTTACCTTAATATGGCTGCCTTAAGTTAATAATTTCTAGAGAGACATGAGTGGGAAGAAAACAGAGAGAGACTCTAAGATATAACATGGTTGGTGTTAGGCCTGAGCATTAAGGAAAGAGATTTTTTTATCCAGGGGCTGCCACGAAGGCAAATTACAGGACCTGGTTTACCAGGTTCGTAAGGAAATCACCCTGACAGCTTCTTGTGAAAATGTAATGATAAGGCATTTCTATTCTGGGAGAGATTGCAATTATCATAATTATTTTTATTTTAAGGGAAGGACGATTGGAGAGTGTATGAATTACATGGAGTATTTCATCCCCAGAAAATAATCTGAAAGTGTTGTCTGGGTTGTATCAGGCAATTCCAGAATATATATATATTAACATGGGTATAGAAGGGGTGTTTTCCTGATGAAGTGATTGTCAAATTGTTCATTGAAAGAGATACAGCCTCCTTAAGAGAATTTTTTTAAAACTTAGATTTACAGAAAGTAATGTCAAGACTTGGACTAAAATCTGTAAGCAGAACATAATGGCCTCAGGAGTCAGGCTGCTTTAGTTCATAGATTGTTTCTATCACTTCCTAATGGTGTGAATGTGAAGACATTGCTCAACTTCTAAATACCTTGGGTTGCTCATCTGTAAAATACAGATAATAATAGTCTTTACTTCATAGGGTTTTTAATACATAAATGAGACGATGAATATGAAGAATTTAGTGTAGAACTTATCAAGTGTTTAATAAATGTTAGCTGTTATTACCCCTATATTATATAAAATGCCTTAAAATAACAAAGCACTTAATATTTTAAACTGTTTCTTCTTTGCTTCATCTAACCTTCCCAGATCTTAAGGTAAGCAGGTCAGGTCTGATCATCCCTCCTGATAGATGAGCAAATTGAGATTTAAAGAAAACCAGTGACTTACTGAAATCATATGGTTGTTAAATGGTGGGCTTGATTCCATAAGGAAAGTCTGCGAACAATAAGCCCAACAGACTTTCTGCTTTACCATCTTCTTCACTATACCATGTCTTCATTATCATCATGAGAGATGGTTATCACAAGATAAATATTCAGCAAGGTAAACAGTTGAATGATACGAATAGCAATGGTTTTAGACTCAAAGAACTGTAAGGTGGAGAGCTGTGGGAAGAATTCAGGGATTAAGCACCACTGGAATTGTTCTCCATAGAATCTCAGAAGGCACAATAAAACCACTGCAACATGGCTGGTACATCGACATAGACTGAAAAGCAGACAATGAATCTATCAGTTAAAATTGTAAAATATTTTTACAAGTAATTTAAAAAAAGAAATAATAAATCACTCCACATATTATATAACGTGGGTTTCCACATATGCGGAAACATTCAATTCTCTGTTTTATCCTTAGCTTTCTAAGTGGAAGTGGAAGGATTCAGCCTATATTTTAATATTTAAGTTGACCCATCATTCAGTATAAATTGACTGACAGTAACAATTATCGAAGATATTAGGCACAACAAGATAGGAAGAAAAGTCAGTTTTGCAAAAGGAAATACTGGATTTTCAGTAACTTGCTAATGCACTTTGAGAAATCTTGACTATATTTTCCTGCTCAATTATTAAAAACAATATGCTTATGAGACTTATTGCACTAGTTTTGAATTTTGTTTCATGCTGTTTTTTTATAGTGAGATGCTGTTCTATTATCCTAGGCAATAATTAGGGTATCCCTTTGGCAGTTTGATGTAATTATGAATTCCAAAAATAGATATTGGATTATGCTTGTAAACTGGTCTGCTAATCTGGGCACGATTAAGTTATGATTAGGGCGTTAACTAGGTGATGTCAGTAGGGCTTTGAGCCCCACCCCTTGGTGGGTGGAGGAATCACATATAAAAAGCAAGGCAAAGGACAGAAGGAACAGTTTTTGAGTTGCAGTTTTGAAGTTGGAGTCTTGTGCTAGAGCCCCGAGAAGTAAGAGAGCTTGGTCGTGAGGAAGGAAAGAAGGCCCCGGGATAAAGACAAGCCCTTCGCCTCATAGTTTACAGCTGACCTTGTGGAGAAAACAGAGGAGCTAAGCTTGGAGAGAAATGCTAAGCCTGGAAGAGAGGAACTCAAGAAGCCTGAACACTGGCAAACGTCGGCAGCTATCTTGCTCCAACACGTGGCAACTGACTTTGGTGAGGGAAGAAACTTAGGCTTTATGGCCTGGTAACTGTGGACTTCTACCCCAAATAAATACCCTTTAGAAAGACCAACCAATTTCTGGTATTTTGCATCAGCACCCCTTTGGCTGATTAATACACTTAGCCTTTCGATAATTTTCTTTTCTTTTTTTTTTTTTTTCAGTAAAAGTCTGATGTTTATTCATATTATTCCAATGCCTGGAAATAAAACATAAGAAATCCAAAAATCGATAATTTTCTTTTGACATAAATATTCAAATATAATTACTCAAATATTTTTGTACACCTAAAATAATGGAAAAAAATGAGATGATATCTAGAAAACTTTATTTAAATATAAAAGCTTTGTTTTCTAACTGTAATTTCCTCATATCCCTAAAGTTACAGATATATAAACTATTGGAAAAGAATATGTAGATTATTAACAAAGATAAAATACTTGGTCACATGCATAATGCTAATTTGGAAATACTTATAAAATGGGTGTACTAAAATTTACTAAAATTTTGGTCCAATTAAATTTCACTTAGAGATCATATTGATTATTAGTATTATTATTACCATGAAATAAATAATTATTGTGAAAGAAATGTCACTTATAATTTATTTCCTTGTAGCTATTTTATTCATAAAATATAAAGGTCAAATATCTTTATCTCTAAAATAAAATCAGTATTTTCTGGAGAAGAGTCATGGTACTTTTATTATTCAAGATACTTTTACCACCAGTTATCAGCTACCAGAATTGCAGAAATAACATCCCAAGAAGATAAAAGCAGGTTTAAAGAAAATCCTTTCTACTTGTGTTTAGATGATGCATCTTTTCGATACCCTGATGGAAGCTATGGCCTCTTTTAACTGAAAAATGCCTATGTACACTATGGTCCTAGGATTTTAGATGAAAGAATTTATTCCCATGGAAATTTTCCTGGTGATGAACTAATTCAATAAACATATATTATGGAGTACTATGTTTGAAATGTATGAGAGAGATAATGTTTGCATTTTTTATTGAGCAGTAATGGCAGCACGGATAGCAGAGCCATTGGGATAATTAAAAAGAGTTTCAAGAAAAGGAGATTTACAGAGATATGAGAAGGATTAGAGGAACAAATGAAGGAATACCCAGTGACTAGCAATAGCTGAGTACCATGGCTAAGCCTGAGGCAGAAACAGAGGATGATGTTATGGAACTGAATGAGAAGCTGAGGAAAAGGACCAACAGAGGGACACAAACATAGCAAAGTCTCAGCTCAAATGGGGGAGTAAGGTTGATAGAGAGAATGCAGGGGACAATTATGACAACTTCTCTCTTCTCCTGCCTTCAGTTTCTGGGCCATTGGCCAATCCTGACCAGAAGCGGAGGCAAGGGATCAAAGAGGTATGATCCCTAGAGTTCAGCCTCCTGGGGCACACAGCAGGGCTGAAGTGGGCAAGAAAAGATTTGAGCAGGTAAACATATTAAAAGCAATTATATATGAACAGAAATTTATAATTTGTAAAAAGGTAAAATATTTCTTATACATGCACTTGGAAACAAAAAATGTCAGAGAGGAAAAGTGATTTTCCCAAAGCCGTACATCTAGTTAGTGGCAGGCCTATCATTAGTGGTATAACTTTTTTGTATCATACTACTATTTGCTCCACTAGATCATTGAAAATGTGATCTTGTACATGGATCACTTTTTTAATAATAAAGAAAGAATATATAGGACTACACAAAAGAAGCATCCAACAGATACTAGAATTTGGCTGCCCCAAGGAAACAGAAATCTGCCATCTGATAGTCTTCTGGTAAAACCAACTGTTCAAGGGTGCCCCCTCCCTTCTGCCCAGTTTCACATCCAGCTTCCAATCAGCATTTTGGTGAGTTGTTTTTTTTTTCAATTCCTCAAACCCCACATGCTTGCCAGTCCCTTGTCCCTCATCGCATTTTCCTGGTTCATAAAAAGAAGAAAGAAGTACATATGGAAAATATGTACCTCCAAAGAAACTCAAAACCAACATCACTAGTGAACATGGAAAGGCATAGCACAAATTGTATGGATCACAAGAAATTGTGTAAGACTAATATTTCTGGAAAACTGTATGGAATCCTGATTGTCACCAAGTAATTTCTCTAATAACGTCAGAAGAAATGTTAATGTGACCTTTTACAACTTCACATGATACTTTATTACTGAACCATAGTTATCATGCAATGTAGTTTTGGTAAGGTGAGATTTTATTTTGGGTTAGATGTACTCCAGAGAATGTTTTACTAAATAAGTATCATTATTGACTCTCAAGCCCGTGCCACCAAGTGAAGTCAGTCTCTTGGTTATTCTGCACTTGTCATGGGTATATTTCAATAAATATCTAATTGCCTTTAACTGTGCAATAAATATATGCTAGTATTGAAAAAAGGCTAGATGATGCAAAAGGATAAAAAGTTAAAGACATTGTCCCTAAGATGCTCCTAGATATAATCACTATGAATATTTTGATGCAATCCCTTTCGACTCTTTTTTTGGGGATCATACATATTTTTACATAAATGGAATTATATTAACTTACTACTGAATAAAATGTGTAACTGGCCTCCCTTTTAAAATTTAATTTAATTTACAAGCACTACATATGCACTAAACAT
Source organism: Tolypeutes matacus (assembly GCA_026826555.1). NCBI lineage: Eukaryota > Metazoa > Chordata > Mammalia > Cingulata > Chlamyphoridae > Tolypeutes > Tolypeutes matacus. Next base: position 27,084,496 of record JAKSZT010054304.1, read on the forward strand.
ACAGCTCCCCCTCTGCCCTCTCCCAGCTCCTGTTAACCTCTAATCTATTTTGTATCTTTGCGGATTTGTTCTTTCTAGACACTTCTTCTAAGTGATATTGTATAATATTTGTCCTTATGTGTCTTGCTTTTTTTGCTGAGCTTGATGTTGTTAACTTTCTTCTATGTTGCAGCATGTCTCAGAACTTCATTCTTATGGCTGAGTTATATTCAATTGAGTGTACACACCACATTTTGTTTATTCATTCATTTGTTGATGGGCAACTGGATTGTTTTTACCTTTGGGCTACTGTAAATAATGTTAATATAAACAGGTATACAAGTATCTGTTTGAGAACCTGTTATTATTTTCTTTGAATATATAGCTAGACATAGAATGTCAGGTGATATGGTAATTTTATATTTAACTTTTTGAGGACGTGTCATACTGTTTTCCACAGTGGCTGCACAATTCTACATTCCCACCAACAATGCACTGGAGTTCCAATTTCTCCACATCTATGCCAACACTTACTATTTTCCATTTTTAAAAAATAATAGTCATCCTTGTGGTTTTGATTTGCATTTCCCTAATGGCTAGTGATGTCGAGCATCATTTCACATGCTTTGGTCATTTGTAAATCTTCTTTGGAGAAACGACTATTCAAGTCCTTTGCCCATTTTAAAAACTGAATTGTTTGTCTTTTTGTTATTGCTTTGTAAAAGTCCCTTATGTATTCTGGATATTAAGCTCTTATCTGATATTTGGTTTCCAGTTGTTTTCTCCTAGGATGTTTCTGTAGGATGTCTTTTTACTTTCTTGTTAATATCCTTTAATGTACAAAAGCCTTTAATTTTTATGAAGTTGAATTTATTATTTCTTTTGTTGTTTGTGCTTTTGGTGTCATTTCTAAGAATCTATTGCTGAATCTCAAATCATGAAGATTTGCCCCTATGCTATCTTCTAAGTGTTTTATAGTTTTAGCTGTTATATTTTGGTCCCTGATCCATTTTGAGTTGATTTTTCTATATGACATGAGATAGGAGTCTAGCTTCATTCTTTTCTATGTAGATACATATTTCTCCCAACCATTTGTTTAAGAGACTATTCTTTCTCCTTTGTATTTACTTAGCATGCTTGTAAAAATTCATTTGGCTATAGATGTGTGGGTCTATTTCTGGGCTTTCAATTCTGTTCCATTGGTCTATATGTCTATCTTTATTCCAGTATACTATTGTACTAGAATAAAGATAGAGATATCTTTACATTTACATTTCAAATGTAGTAAATTTGAAATCAAGAAGTGTTAATTTTCCAAACTTGTTCGTCTTTTTCAAAATAGTTTTAGCCATTTGGGGCATCTTACAGTTCCATTTGCATTTGAGGATCAAGAAAAAAGAAAAGAAAAGGAAGAGAGAAGAAAAGAAAAAAGGACATTAAATATCAACACACAGATAATACACCCTCAAAAAAAAAAATAAAAATAAAGGTATACTGCTTCTCCAGGCCTCTTGGTGGATGCTAATAAGAAGCTGGAAGCTGCTGATATTGAGGCTGAAACTGAGGCCAGGTGCTGGTCCTTTAGAGATCCACCATACGTGTGTGTGTGCGTGTGTGCACATACACACATACAAAGTGACAGAGAGAGAGAGAGAGGAAACCAACCAAAAAACAAAACAAAAACAACAACGAAAAAACACGCACACAAAAAATCCTGCACTGCCTCTGTGTCCTGGTAGATGCTGGTGTGAGACCTGAGGCTCTGTTCCAAAGAGGCTAGCATTTTCACTGGTCCTTTAGGGATCTGCCAGATCAAACAACACAAGCAAGAAAAAGAAAGAAATTCAGCCCAAACCCAAACTAAAGTTACACTGGCTTTTTATGTCCAGGCTATTTATGTCTGCACTGGACTCTCAGGGATCCCCCAGATTGATCTAGTCTTCAACTTCAAATTTTGGAGGACACATTTCTTCTGTCTGCCCTGGCCCCAGGCAGCTGCTCCAGAATCTGGTATAGTTTCTGCAGTCGTCAATTCCAATAGATTTTCCCAGCTCTTTCATTTTTCTGGTAGGGGGAAAGATCTGCAAAATTTTGTACCCTGCCATTTTGCATCTGCCTAATTCCCAGTGACTTCTCTTTGATAAGAATGTTTGACCAAAATCCACACATATTTGAGAAAAGTCTTCAACTTGAAATATAGACCCTAAATAAAACAAAAAGGAAAACTATAGATAAAATAGACAATTCATGGAAGAAAGGGATCTTAAAAAAGAAGTCCTACAATTATTATCCAAATGATAAGAGAAGATATTGCATCCATTAAAATTAAGAACTGGACGCCATCCAAACGAATAATTAGAGAATAAGGAAAAGTTCTTCAAAATTATAACCATGTTAACCAACATTAAAGAAACAAACAGGAAAAAAAAATAAAGCTGAAAAATCTTTCAAAGTAGAAAAAAATACAAAAAGAAAGCATGAGCTAACAGATAAGAAAAATTAAAGTATAAATCCAAAAGGTACAGCACTGAAGGCTCAAGACAGTGGGAGAAATATCTTCAAAATGCTGTGAGAAAATAATGTGCAGTCTATAATTCCACAACTAGCTTAATTAGTTACTTAGTATATAGGTAGAATATAGTTAAATTTACAATAAAAAGCTTAAAAAAGTTATATTCCATCTACTGTTCTTTTTTTTTTAAAGGACATCACTGTGAAATGTGGCCTATCAAATGAAGAAAAGAGTAAAGACCTGGGATCCAAAAGAAGCCCTTTACCCTCTTGTTTGCTTACATGTGGTGATTGCATCCTCTATGGAGATGTCAGCAGCTTTTGCTATCACAAAGCACTTTGCCTCCATCTACTTTGTCCTGTGCATAGGTGATAGGAGGTATGTTCTGTGGCTTCACCTGACAGACATACGTCTTCACCACTGCCTGTGGGTTGTTTGCAGCCTACCTGGTTGCCTCCCAGGCTAACATCTTTTCTATGTTTGGATCATCATCCTCTACCTAACCCTTCTGCCTCTTGGCTCTTACCTTCCTCTCCTGATGGCCAACATCTACAAGCTCCTCTGCAAAGTCACCTACCTGGAGGCTAATTGTATCTACTACCTGCTTGAGGAGATAAACAGAAGGACATCCACCATAACCAAGCACAAGGCCTGTGATGTCCTTAAACTGCCCCTTTTAAAACATGTCACTGTAAACTCAGCCTGTAGTAGGCTATCTGGAAACATGCATTCACCTGGAACAAAACAAACAAATGAAAAAATTGCTCTTCCCTACTTTAGCCCTAAGTGGAAAGGTGAAGGTTTTTGCCCACTCTGCAGAAGGCTTAGAGAAAAGGTAGTCTAGACTGGAGCAGGGAATGGGAATTAGAGGACATTTCACAGGTTTGATTGGGGGATTATATCAAAGGGCATATCACAGAACTATGGTAAGGTGTTGTGAGGTCATAGTCAAAAGTTCAGAAAAGAACAAACTTTTTAAAAAACAAGGCACTGAACGCAGGAAAAATGAAAAAGAATTATGCAGGAATGGAAATGCAGTCATAGCTCACTAACTCAACTATGATTAATATTTACATGATCATAAAAATGAAAGCACTGATAACTGACAAAAATTGAGACATAAGTATATTGAAAAGATGGGGGGAGTAGAAGAGAGTGTATAAAAGACAAAAATTTTCTTCAGTTATGGAATCTTAAGAAATAATTTTGAAAATAATGAAGCAAGGGATAACAGTATATGCATATTAGTTAGAAATAAGTAGCAAATACCAATAGACATAGTTAAAAGAGTTAGAAGTTTTTGCCTGTGAAAGGTTGGGAGCAGGGGGCTGTTGTAATGGGGAAGATCTGATTGCTCCTTTTTTGAAATATAGAATTTAAAACAGAGGTTCTTCCACTTTCTTCTTTCGTGACTCCTATCATGTCTCAGTAGTTTTTCCTGGATATCCAAGGCCAAAACACCTAACAGTTCCATTTATTAAGTAGTTAGGATCAAGCAATTTAATAGTAATAACTGATGCAGTGTCCAATAGGTATTGCTGTGTTTCTCTTGAAAATGTAAAATATCCAGCAGAACACCTTGGAGTTTGCTTTAGTGCTCCAGGGTAACTCAGTGCAGTTTGGTAACTGCAGTCTTAATTAACCTTATAGCAACATTTGCATTTTTAAACAATGAATATGTATTACTTTGAGAAAAACACAATCAATTAAAATTACTAAATCTGTTCAGTATGGGAGTCAGTATATTGCTATACTTAAGGACACAGCTATAAAATCAGTGTGATCAGTCTTTGAATATAGACTCTGTCACTAATTAGCAATAAAACTAAGAAATTTATTGATCCTTCCAGAGTCTCAGTATCTTCAATGTGAAAATAGAAACCTCACTGCATTGTTATAAGTTTTAAATGAAATAATACAGGAGAACTGTTGTTATGTTAGTTATGGCATTAAGATAGCTATCAAAGAATGCACATGCATAACATGTACTTAAATAATTTGAAAAAGCATGAAAGCTAAGTTGTTAAAATTTTTGTTTTTATTTTTAACATACATTTATACCATACTTAAAAGCAAAGAAAATTTGCTTATATTAGTAGAACCATGGGATTGGGTAATAAATTAATATGCCTGATTTTTATTACTATTACAATTATTATCAGTGTTATTCAGGAGCTGTTCGCTAGTGCTCTCTGAGTGTGACTGAGTTTTGGAGGTCAATAGGTTAAAACACTGTTGATTTCTCGAAATGCAAAACAGATTAAAGAGCATGGGTACGTAGAAGCACTAAACCATACACACAGGAATGCCCAAGAGACCAGCTATCCACCTCATAGAGTATATGTTTCTCTCTTCCTACACGTATCTACAGTTTTGAGATATGTGTACTGAAAACTACAGCAGAAAAAAATCTGTGTATTTGTCCTGAGAAAAAGTTAAAGAAGGTGCTTGTCACTCTTTAAGACAAAGTGTATTATTCAGCCAAAGGAGTAATGATGCAAAGTACCAGAAATCTGTTGGCTTTTATAATGTTATTTATATGGGGTAAAAGCTTACAGTCAGGGAAGCGGCTGAGGCTCAATCAGTAGGGCTCCCGGTTACCATATGGGAGGCCCCGGGTTCGGCTCCCGAGGCCTCCTGGTGAAGGCAAGCCTGCCCGTACAGCGTGGTTAGCTGACCCAGCGAGCACAAGCAGCAAGGGGGGGATAAATGAATAAATAAATAAAATCTTTAAAAAAAGAAAGCTTACAGTCACAAGGCCCTAAAGAGTTCAACTCAAGATACTATAAGAGGTACTTTCTCACCCAAGTCAGTTGCCACGTGTGGAAGCAAGATGGTGGGCAATCTCTGCCTGGTCTCTCAGGTCATCTCAGCTGCTCAGCTGCTCTGCTCTCTTTGGCTGCAAACTATCAGGCAAATGGCTTATCTCTTCCCCGGGCCTCAGGATCAAAGATCTTTCCTCCTGCATGTCTATGGAGCTCTCTCTCTTTTCTCATGTGTTGTCTTGTGCGGTGTCCGTTTACATCAGCCCACCAAGGGGGTGGGGACTTAACCTGAGTTACACCCTACTGACATGGTCGAATAAAGCCCTGAACTTAGCATAATTTAATCAAAGACATCTCAGCTGAATTTAAAACAATCAAAAGGTATCATGCCCAGAGGAACAGACCAGTTTATAAACTTAATCTTTCTTTTTGAAATTCATAAATAATCTCAAAATGCCACAGGAGGGAAGGAAGAAGAGGCTCAAGGAATCTCTCTGTAAGTCTTATCTCTCAGCAGGCATTTCTCCTAATCGGGCATCTTGACAGGGATGTGCCCATTTCCTTGGCTCCCACTCTCTGACTAGCTGTCTTTAGGATTCCATATCTTTTCCTGAGCATCTCCAACATGTGGAGAAACAGCCAACACGTACATAGTTTTTTTCCTTAAAAAGTAAACAAGTCACCTTTCATTCTGTTTCCAGAAACAAAATATTCAAATTTTTTTCTAAATGATATATTGGATAACACTTTAGAACTCAGAAAAATTATACCAGAGGGGTTAACCGTTTGAGCTTTTGAAGCACACAGACCTATCTTCAAACCTCGGTTCTACCACCTGTTTATCTATGGGACCTGGGAAATTCAAGCGAATATAAAGAAGAAAATAAAAATTTACTTATAAAATAACCAAATATATATAACACTGTTTACCTTTTTGTATATGTATGTTCACATTTTATTTAAGTTTCTTTATTACTGGACTTTGGAAATTATTGAATCTTTCAACATCATAAATTCCCTGAGATGAGACTTTTGTGAAAATCTTACTTAGAATAAATTCCTATGAAAACAACTGTACTTGAACATTTTTAAGGTTTTTTTTTTTTTTTTTTTCCCATGATTCATTATTTTAATTTTACACTATGTAAAAAAGCCCAAACACAATATATCCCCCACTCCCAGTGAGGGAGGGGCTCACAGTTCTGAATGTAGGGATTTTAGTGATTATTTTGCCCAATTGTCTTCAGGAATGTTTTTCATAAACTTATAAACCCACCTAGCAGTTTCTAAAAAGTGTATTTTCTCACACCTTCACCCAACTATTATCAATTTTTCTATTTTACACATGAAAGTATATCACGATAATTTTACTTTGCACTTATTTTGTCATTATTAAGATGTAAGAGACTATTATAAAAGAAGCTTTATAATTTGTTTTTACCATACTCATTTTTATGTAGCTATTTTGCTTTGGACCTTTGCCAATAAAGCATACATTTAATGAAGATCTTTTGCACGTGTGCTCTTTTTCTCTTCCAGATATAAAAAAGGCAAATATATATATATATTTTCAGTTGGAGGATAATTTTCAAGCATGTAAGCCAAGGCAAAAGTGAATTGAATTTCTTTGTTTCATTTACTTAGATATTACATAACAAGTCAGGAGACAGTCAAAATCAGTTTCTGTAATTTTAATCATTGGCCATCAGCTGTGGAATTTCAACCCTTTGCTGTGAGACACCTTTTATTTTTCAAATATCTGAGCAGTTTCCAAGTGAACAAATAGCCAGACTCCATAGGTACTATCTGGTGACTACATCAAAGTCCCAAAGCAGAGCAGTATTCTGACACCTTTAAGTTCCTCTCCAGGGCAGAGCAGATTGACTGTAAAGATAAATTTCCTGTCATCTTTCTAGTACTGAGGGTCAGGCTTCTGGACTTTCGTTGTAACAGAAAAATTAGAGTGAAAAAGAAACACAATCTCTGGACACAGGGTGAGTTTCTTATAGTCATGTGATAAAGGTGACCTATTCTGGTTCCCTACCTTTGTTGTCATCTGTGTAAATTTTCCTGTGACGGCATATCCAGAGTTGTGTAGTATCTTGCTTCAGGAACAACCGTAACATTTTTCCAAGAGACGGTATTAGTAATTTGCTAATTTCCCCGGTTATCCTAACCTGTTAGACAGTAACCCAGAACACAAAGATAAATTTTTGTTGATAACATATTTTTTAAAGAATATTAAAATGCTGAATTGATCAATTCTCTATGTAGCACAGATTAACCATTCTCACTATTTTCTATTTTCTTCTAAGTTTTCCTGAAATTTACTTCATTTTGATTAATTTATTTTCATTTTAATTTTGTGATGATCCAATCCATTGAAATGCAGATTTTGTGAATCAAATATTTAATTTAATTTTATTTTTATTATAAATTTTATGGTCATTATTTTTACCAAGCCTATTTTCCCTGGATTAAATATTGATGGTGTATTAATATATTTTACCATGAAGATTTAATTTGGGCAGCAAATTGAATCCTGTGAAAGTTTTAGCCACTGTTGTTTTTATTTTATTATGGTTGTATCTACCAATGATGTCCAGTGTGCCTTTTCACAAATGACTGAGGTCAACTCTGTCATGAGAAAATTGTAAGCAGTACACTGAAACAGAGTCTGAAGGAGAGCGATAGAAAGGCAAAGACAAAGAGAAAACCAGGGAGACAGTGAAGATGATCAAGATACACTTATGACAAAGGCAGGAAGTCAGGAGCCAAGCTTTCTTATGCATGCAAGAATCAGAACATCTTCAGGACTAAAATGTCCTCAGGGTCAAAATTCTAGGGTCAACTCATCCTGCTTCAGGAGTGCTAAATTATGTATAATAACACAGAACAAAAGCCTTTGGTTCACAAAAGGTAGAACTTAAAAAGCAAGTTTATTTTAGAAGATATTGTCAATCTTTACACCTTAGACTAACTAAAGAGAATATTTTATATGTCTTATGGATTAAATTGTATCCCTCCAAAAGACATGTTCAAGTCCTAATCTCTGGCCTTGTGAATGTCAATTTATTTGTACATAGGATCACTGAAGATGTGTGTGGTAGGTTGAACCATGTCCCCAGCAAAGTCATGTTCAGGTCCTAACCCCTGGTACTGTAAACTTATTTCTAAAGAGGTCCTTCGAAGATCCCATTTGAGCAAAGCCAAATTGAATCAGGGTTATCCTTATTCCTATGGCTGAAGTCCTTATAAGCAGAGGAAATTCGGACACAGAAATTTTTTTTTCATGTTGATATGAAAAATATGGAACACTTCATGAATTTGCATGTCATCCTTGCTCAGGGGCCATGCTAATCTTCTCTGTATCGTTCCAGTTTTAGTATATGTGCTGCCGAAGTGAGCACCAGACACAGAAATTTAATAGAAACCAGAAGGCGAAGCCAGAGATGGAGAGAGAGAGATCTCCATGTGACAAAGGATTGCCAGAAAGCACAGCCTGGCAATATCCTGATGCTGAACTTCTAGCAGACAAAACTGTGAGACCATAAATTCCTGTGGTTTAATCCAGTCTGTTGTGTGGTATTTGTCATAGTAGCCCTGGAAAACTACGACAATGTTACTAGTTAAAATGGGGCCAAACTGGATTAGGGTGGGCCCTAATCCAATATGACTGACATCCTTATTAGGAGAGGAAATTTGGACATAGACAGAGAGACAGAGAGGGGCAGAAATCGAGTTATGTTGCCACGAGCCAAGGAGTGCAGTGAATTGCTGGCTACCATCCAGAAGCCAGGGGAGAGGAATGGAATGAATTCTCCTTTTTAAGGGGAGCATGTCATTTTAAGGGAAGCATGTAGAAATACCTTGATTTCAGACTTCTAGCCTCTGGAACAATAAATTTCTGTTGTTTAAGCCATATAATCTGTGGTGCTTTGTTACTGCAGCCTGGTGAACTAAATATATATGTTTGGAAATCATGAGACAGCGATATACCAATATATACAGTATGCTTGTAAAACCAAAGAATGATTAACTTGTCAGGGGCCTCAAAAAAGTCTCATGGACGATATAGGAAATGCTTCTGCCAAGAAATGTGTACTTGTAAGAGCAGACTGTGGGACTCAGGAAAACAAGAATTCTCCTCATTGCTTACAAGTGAGAAGACCACGTAAATTTTAAAACAGTCATTCAGTTGGGAATGAAACAAAGCAAACAGCTTTTACTCTATTGTTCTCTACCTGACTCACACGGTTTTAAAACTGCATCTTTCCTCAGCGGCGCAGCATCTGAGCTTCAAGTGACTTGGCTATCAGCTTGCCAAACTTTGGTTAATTCTCCTATGAGTGAAGGACTTTTCTGCTTTATAAAACATTAAAAATTGTTGCTAGAGCTATTTGGTTCTCAAACACACATTCTAAGGGGAACTTTTTGACATTCTTAAATTTGAAATGAATTATAGAATGAGTGGGGCATTGGGAGAATAATTACTTTGATCCTTGAATGCTTTAATGAGTGCTATCTTCTATTTATTTTTTATGTCTGAAAATATTTATAATTAAAGAGAAATGATATACAACAAAGAAGCAACAATGAAAGAAACAGTAACTCCTTTCCTCCTGGGTTCCAGAATAAATCTCAATTTGCCACTTGAGTCTTAAGTAGCCAATTTCATGTACAATTCACTTGAACCTAAATTCCCTAGCAGAGAGGGATTTTAATTGCTTCTTCTCATATGTGTGATGCATTATAGAAAAGTAAACACCTAGTTATCATAAGGTCTGTGGCAGCAGAGGCATTTAGCACTTTTTCCAAGTTATGATACCTATAATTCATTCCTTTTATGTCTTCTACAGTCTGAATCAATTAGGAATTCCTACAATTGGGAAGAACCAAAGTACAACTTCTAAACCTTTCACATTTACAAAACAAAACCTGCCAAACTCCTAAAACTGAGCCATTCTTTAGGACAGAGGTGCTCTTCATAGTAATTCCATTTCATTTTTTAATGGTAATATTTGAAAATATATTTCTGTATTTTATTTATTCTCCATTAAAAGAAGAAGAAGAAAATGGAAAAAAAAAATCACTGAAACCGTGCATTTCTCTGGCACTGTAATGGAAAATTATATTTTGTGGATGTGTGTGACATAGTGTGATGGTTTGAAACTGAATGGACCCCAGAAAATTATGTTCTTAGAGTTAATCCATTCCTGTGGGTGTAAACCAGTTGTGGATAGGGTCTTTTGATTAGGTTACTTCAGTTAAAGATCTTTTGATCAGGTTACTTCAGTAAGGCATGGCCCAGGGTGAGTCTTAATCTTCTTATTTAATTCCTTTATAAGTGAATGAAATTCAGAGAGAGAAGAGAGAAGGCCATGGAAACCACAAGCTGAAAACAATGAAACCTGGAAAAGGAGAGGCTAGTAGATATCACCATGCGCCTTGCCATGTGACAGAGGAGTCCAGGATCACTGGCAGCTGGTCTTCAGGGAGGAAGCATCCCCTGATGATGCTTTGATTTGGACATTTTCATGGCTTTAGAATTGTAAGCTTGTCAGCTAATATATACCCATTGTAAAAGCCAACTTTCTGGTATATTGCTTTGGCAGTCCAGTAGAATAAAACACATAGTTAAGTAAAATCAAGTGTGGCTAATAGGGGGGAGGAGTGTCGTCTTTAGTCCCATCTCTGGTATGAATTCATGGTGTAGACTCAGGAAATTCCTCTTTAGTTTCAGTTTTCTAATTGCAAAAAGTGAAAGGACTGGATGCAATAATTTCTAAAACCCATTTTAGTCAGCTTAATTAAATGGTACTAACTATGCTGCTGTTTCTAGGCAAAGCAGTCATGAGCTTGGAGGCTATTAGTTCATTCAATGTGTTTCTAACTCTCTAAGAAAATAGGAGAGGAAAGTAAAACTGACATTTGAGTAATATGGCCAATTCCTTGAAAGTTGCAATGGCAGGGCCATAGCTACTGGAAACCATTATTCACTGCTTTCTCTCCAGGTCAAATTTCAGTGTAGGCCTGTGAGGAACAATGATATTCTCTGCAGTCTTGTTCTTGAGCCTCAGTTAACCATGCAAAATTATAATGCCAATAAATTCCAAGTAGTAGTATTTTTATCCTTCAAATAGATTTAACCTTGGACTCTCATTAGCATATCAGGTCTTTGTCACATTGATGATATAAAATAAGGAAAAGAAAAACAATAATTTAAGGCTTCTTATCCCAGGTGTAATGTGAATTGCTGATATTTTTGTTGTGCTAGAAAACTACAGCAGGACACATGGTAGCAGCAGGGAACTTCTACAACTATCTTGACAACTTGCTACTTTGACAGTTTCTATGTGAGTCCCAGCTGTGACCAAGGTAAGTGGAATGATGTTAGTTTGACACTGCAGATGCCCCGTTGTCTGATAGAGTTCTGTGTGATCCTTGAGAAGACAAAATATATAATACTTCAAAGAGGGGCCACTTCCCTACCATGTCAATACCTACACATTTTTAGTGAATTGACTGGTGAAAACAGTCTTAATTCACTATTTGAAAGGGCTAGAATACCCACGTGGGAATGCATTCCTCCTCAGTTTTACCAGAAGCAGACACAGACTCAAACAGAAAAACAGATGTTTGGCCAATTAAGTATGTCAGATTGTTTCCTTTTTTAAAAAAAATTCTGTACATGAGTTCATAATTTTCTAAACACATTCCAAGTTAATGGACAAAGAAGGTGATTTATAGTTAACTACTGAAAGATGTAGTTAGATGAAAGCTGAGCTAGTAAACTTTAGGCTAGTTAAGAGAGGATAATAATCTACAATTATTTGGAAGCTATAAATATTGAGGCAAGAGAGGAGACATTTAATAGGGCATAAAAGAATACAATATGAGAAATGAAAAAATGCTTAGAGCCTGGCTATTATATCAAGGATAACTACATGACATTAAAAACTCCTAAGAAATGGAATATTCTCATGGGGTAGCCTAAAGAAAGCTCGTTCTTGCCAAGTTTGCCATTGAACTTTGGAAATGGAACAAATAATGGATTGCATAATATAAGAAAAGCAAATTTGTAGGTGGCATCTTAAATAGCAGAGCTCAGATACAATCTGCAATGTAGATTCATTATTTGACTATGATCTGTCCCTGCTCTTGGGAAAAAATTGACTTATATCTCATTTCCTCCTCTTTCAGGGGCACTCTTTCTCTCTTGTGACCATATGAGTAGGCAGCCTGAGCTCTCAAACTGTCCCCATAATTTCTATATTATTGGCCCCTGCCCTGCAACAACTTTAGCTTTTATTCTACCTTTGTATTTCCATTTAAATATTAAATAACTAATAAATGGTGAAATGATAATGATTGATAGTGCTTAATATTGATTTTACCAAGGGTTACCTGCATACCAAGACATAGCCTAGAACAATGAGTCTACCAAAGGTAACTGTAGATACTGTGAGGTCGACAGTTCTAAGGCCTCCTTGGCACACTTCATGCCAGAAGACACTCCATAGGTGACCAGCTCTACACATTATTCCCTATAAGGACCCAAGTTACCAACTAGACTTTTGAACTCTCACCCTAGTTTACTGGGTACATTAATGAAAAAAGGTTCAGTGTGGAGTATGAATTTCCTTTGTTGAAAGAAAGAAGTATTTGGGCAACATTTACCAATTGTAGGTTGGGGGTAGGTAGTTTTAACTAGCTTTTACTAAAAATAGTTCTGTGGTGAAGTAAATGAGATCATGCAAATTTTACCATTTGTTTTGTTGAAAATGGAAAACTACAAATCAGCTAAGAATCTCAGAAACAAGACATTCCGGATAGAGAGTTGGCAATTACATATTCATTTTTAGTAGAGATTGGCGTAGAGCTTGAGATCAAGTTAACTGGAGGAAGTTGATAACAGCAGCACATGTGTTTGAGATTTTCTAAGCATAAACTCATTTATAAGAAGTTGCAAGGGATTCATTTTGGAATTAAAGATTCATCAAAGAAAAATATGTATAAAGTTGTTATAGCAAAAATAGTAATAGAAGCGTGCACATTATGAACGTTGATAAAAGGGCTAAAGATAATAATAGCAATAGATAAAGTGTATGAAGTTGTAAAAATATCAGAGGATTTAGGAGTTATCCAAACTTAATAAAACTTTTTGAAATTCTGAACAAGGAGAAATTCTGTTCAAAGCCAAGTTTAAATTATTCCCAGAGATATTGACTCTATTCCAGAATTGAAGTTTAACCGTTAGCATCTATTTTACATAATTAAATCTTGTTACCTAAAAACTGTCAATCTTGAAAAGCTGTCCTAGGATACTAAAGTAGGAAGTTGAACTGGAATTTCTTAAGAATCTGCATCCTTCCCAGGGGTTGGAGGAAGCCTTAGCTGTAGGTTTAAGTTTGTGGTGTGAAGTGCCTTAGGTAAGTTCCATTAAAGGAAGAAGATGTACACTTAGGTGATCCTTCCTGGAGAGAAAGTGATTTTTGACTAGAGGAAAAGAACAACAAGTTTTAAGACTTATCACCATGACCTGTTGTGACTTCCACAGCAAGAAAGTGAGGCTTTCGATGAGGAATTGACCCCTCTGTTGGAATTTGTTGACTAGTAACATACATGTAAAACTTCTGTAGTATCAATTCTTGTCTGTTTTTATATCAAACATCTATGAGAGACATAGACTTTAGAAAAAGTATTCCCTCTCTTTTAAGCCATTTGTATAGTCATAAAGGGAAGAATAAAAATAAATTTAGGCAGCGTTAAATGGAGATTAGACCCTCTGATATCATCATATAATATCACCATAACATACCTGCGTATCATACCTGTTATATCATACACAAATTTGTAAAAATTAACTTCTTCTTTGCTATATTACACTGAGTGGGTCTCTCCTGAATTCCTTTGATAACATTAAAATTATTTCCCCTCAGGTAATGTTTGAATAGTAAACCTTCCCAGTCCTAAAGAAACTTATTGTTTACTTGCTAATGATTCGGATACTGGTTTTAAGTTAGCATGAGAGTCAGTTATAAAAGAAAGACAAGGTAAGAGTTTCATTTGAGAAATAAAGGCAGTATAAGGTTAAAACCCAGGGAAAGAGTAGTGAAAGAGGATGATGAAATCCCATAAACATAGGTACTCATCCTGGTACTTGTGGGGCTAGGTGGAGTGCCGGCCACTGTGCACACAGGGCTGGAGTAGTGGCCTGGGAAAAAAACCAGCTTGGGAAACCTGGCAATATATGTTCTCACCAATACCTAATGATGGGTGTCTGCAAAGGTAGACTGCAGTTTAAGTATTACTTAGAGTACCAGGAATAAGGATGTGGATTTAGTTTTCCACTCTGTCCTATTCCCAAGTCCATCATACTATTACACTTGAAAGAAGCTAGGTCGATTAGATACTTTAAATGTATAGGCCTACTTCTTTGGGAGATATGATCAACATTCTGAAGCTGCACCCAGACTAAGACGGCTTTAATTTTCCTTTAGCTTGACTAAACTTTAAATAGGCTTCTCCCTGACTCCAAGCCCATGGAGATTACCAGGGAATTCCTTATCTCCCTATTCCTCTCTCCAGGTCCTTGCAAGTTCCAGATGACCTAATTATACCAAAAGAAAACATTCCAAACCAAATAGCCCTGATGGAAAACTTAGGAAATCACTCACACATACCAGTGACCAACATCCCCTAACTTCCTCCAAAACTTTTCTATCATTTCACCCTAGCCCTTAAAAACCCTGCTGTCCTGTGTCTCCATGGAATTGAGTTCTAGTTTCTGTCCCCTGCTGCATTAGTCTTTGAATAAAGTCATCCTTGTATGTTTATCATTGGTACAATTTCTTTCTTTAGCACATGTAAGTGTATATGTGTGTATTTGTGTGATGTTAACCTTCCATCTACCTCACTTTCTTCTCATATGCTTTTTTTTTTTTTAATTATGGGTAAAAATCAAAATTCTCACAATACATACAAACATTTGCAAAATGATATATAAATATATATGCATATATGTGTATTTGCTTACAAAAATGTTATATATATATATATATATATATATATATATATATATATATATATATACATATATTTTAAGAGGTGCTTAGATTACCCAAAATATTACACGGAACCCACTGGGATTCCCAAGTTGCCCACCTCCCACACCTCCCACCACATCCCACAAACATCTCCCACAGTGTGGCCCACCACCCTCAATGAACTTACACATCCTGGAGCCTTGCCACCAACCATAGACCACAGTTCACACTATAGACCACACTCTCTCCCACTCAGTTCTGAGTTGTGTGTGCTGATTTAAAATGGCCTACATCTGTTGCCACAACAGTACTCAGGATAACCTCCAACTCCCAAAGAAGCCCCTGTATTTCAACTGCTCATCCCCTTCCTACCCCAAAAGTGTCAAGTGGCCACTGGCTCCACCTCATTGTTATAATTTCTTGCATTGCTAGAATCACCATATGTGAACAAGAGAATACCATCAAGTCCACCTTAGTCCATAGTTCTTCCCCCAATCCTGAGGGGACTGGGATGGTGATGTCCACTCCAACTCCAAGTGAGAGAGGGCTTATATCCCGTGGATATGGTGGGTGGGATGATCCTGCCTGCAGATGCAGGCCCTCTCCATTCCCTGGGATGGCAAATAGGTTCCAGAGTCTTGTGACTTTGATACTTTTCAATCAATGAAAGTTTGCAGTTAACTGGAGGACCTTAGTTCTGAAAGAGAATCCAGTTGCTTCTGGCATTTCATTCTGGCATCATACCACTGGGATGCAGGTTCATTATGAGACAAATTTCAGTACTGGTTAGAAGGATTCCTCTAACTTATTATCTCCAAAATAAGTAGGCTCCATGATGACTTACCTTTCTTGCTCACATCAAAGCCGAGGTAGAAAAGCAGCTAAGAAATATGGGTAAATTCAAGAGCATCAGTTCTGCTAGGGTTTGGATGATAATGACAACATGGGGAGTATTGAACCTTTATTTCATTTGCTCTGTGGGAATGTCTCCATATATTTAACTGTTTGAACAAATCTTTCTAGTTTGGGGCAAGCTTTAGAGAGGATAAAAGAAGTGATGGATTGCTTAAATACCACTAGCTAAATAGTATTTCCTAAAAGCAAGTACCTCCAGAATCCTTCCATCCAACCCACATGAAGTAAGTTCTGTCTGGGGACCTTTACACTGAAAAGTATATTTCCCAGAAATGTGTTCCTGATCAGAAAAAAAATATCATGTACTCCAAAGCAGTCAGGATCTGCCAGAGCAGAAAGTGGAAATAGTTTCTCTGAGCACAAGTTGAGAGCTGTGAACGTAACTCAAAAGGTAATAGGAAACTCTACTCATAAAGCCATGATATTAAATTTTACATATGAAAGTGGTTAAAATGGGAAATTTTGAGTTTATATGTTTCTGCAATAAAAAGTTTAAATGAGGATTAGATAGAAGAGGATAGAACAGTGTGGGGTACACAGGGAATTTGGAGGCAGAAGTATAGCTGGGTTGTATAATTTAAGAGGGTCCTATTAAATGTCTATGTGAATGTCACTGCCTAGAGCACAATTCCATGAAATAAGAAACATGAATGGTACTACTAGAGGTGTCTGTATTAGTTTCCTAGCTGCTAAAATGAATGTGATACAAGTAGTTGGCTTAACAACAGGAATTTACAGGAATTTATTGGCTCATGGTTTCAGTGGCTAGCAAGCTTGCTTCCTCCCAGGGCCAATATTTTCTGGCTGGCTGGCAATCTTCAGGGTTCCTTGGCTTTTTTGTTTCATAACAATGTCTTCTTTCTCTTTCAAGTTCCATGAACTTCCAAATTCTGGCTGCTCCCTGTGGCTTCTCCTTTCTGTGTCCAATTTCCTGTGCTTGTAAGGACATCAGCCATATTGGATCAAGGTCCATCCTCATTCAGTTTGGGTCCCTCTTAACTAATAACATCTTCAAAGGTCCCATTTACAAAGGGGTTCAGACCTACATGACAGGGGTTGGAACCTGAATGTGCCTTTTGTGGGGAGCATGATTCAATCCCCAACAATGTCTATTAGGTTAGCCTGGGATCATGAAGCCCTGTGGGGAAAGAGGTTTTTTTTTTTGTCCCCCACCCCCCAAATACTTGTGTTCCTGGGGAAATGCATACATTTTCCATTTGTGTATATTAGATTAAAAGAAATTCATCCATGGAATATTCCCTAGCATGGTTGTCACTTTCAGCTATTTTTCCTCCTGTTGTTAGTTAATTAAAAAAAATGAAGTACTGTGTTATAAAACAAACCTCTAGGGGATTCTTTTCCTGAAATTGTTTAATGATTGAGTAACAGTAGAGTGACCTCTGGTAGTGAAACATGGCAGAACACTTCTGCTCTCAATTACCACTCTGGTCCTCTGCTCTTAAAACACAGACGTAGAGAAATTAGGATTTGCTGAAAGAGAGCTTTGTATTAAATGTTAAGTCAGTCAATAAGGAAATATTTATTTTCTACTGTCTAAGAAACAGTAATTTTTTCAGAAGTTCTTTCCAAAGTACAGAACTTTTATATGTTGATTGGAAGAAAGCCAGTTGATATATAGGGCCAAAGCAACAAGTGTTGATCATAAAGGGCTCCAGCAGTGGAGAGAATTACAGATTAAATATAGCTCTCAAGTATCCCTGTGGAAGCAATTAGGTCTTTCATAGCTCTTAGCATTGAAATAGTTTTAAGCATCAATCATTTTAGGCCTATGTAATGGAGTTAATATCTCTATATCCCTATATCTTTCTAAACCAAGTGTTCTTAATTCGGGGTCCATGAACCCCCAAAGGATCCATGGAAAGATTTCAGGGGTTCCATGAGCCTGAATTGAAAATTCAAAAAAACATTATTCTTGTGGGGATGTGTTGGTGAGGGTGTGATATACTTATTAAATAATATACACTATAGTGTGGACTTAGTAAAGGGTTTGTGGTTTTTGTCTGACTGGCAAAGGGGTCCATGGGACAAAAAATGTTAAGAACCCCTGACTAATCTATCATCTATCTAAACTACCACCAGAATCACACAGAAGGAGGAAAGTTGGCTATGTAACTATTGGAAGCTGATGTCATACAGAAACCAAGAAAGGAGGAGAATTTCTACTTCCAAGTCTGGGACAGAGGTAAATGGGATACTAAGATGTTCCAGGAACCTATTGTTGCATAGTAAACTGTCCCCAAATTTATTGGCTTAAAAAATCCTTTCTTGCATCTCATGACTTTGTAGGTCAGGAATTCAGACAGGTCTCGTGGGTGATTCTTCTATGTGTATCAACTCATAGAGGTCACACAGTCGTATTCCGTTGGCAGATGGGCTAGACTGGAGGCCTCAAGATGTCTGCACCTTGGTAGGTAGGCTGGAAAGTAAGACTCTTACCGAACACTCTGGGTTTCTAGGTTTTGGCTACATCGCAAGAATTCAGAGATGCACCAGGTTAATGAGGCCAGTAAAAAAGGGTTTATTGAGAAATGAGAGAAAAATGATAGTATATACCTGAGGCATGAGTGTGGGCATCCTCCAGGCAGAGAGATGCAATGTGGGGCTCCAGGGTAGGCCTTTTGAAGGCCAGGCCTTTACTCCTCCCCTTGCCCACATTTGCTGTTCTGATTGGTTGCCTTTCTATCTTCACCTGTTAGCTTTAGGAAACCAATGGGGAGACCTTTCTGTTGGGCATTTCCCAGGGCTTCTTTTGAAGCCTAGGATTTCAAACAGAACCTCGTGACCCTGATCTTGGTGGGCTTTTTGGCTGTACTGGTTAGTCTTTGTTTTCAAGCAGCTGCCTTCCCACAGGGGGTTTCTGGGCCGAGTCTGGCCATGTTCTTTGCTGGGTCCTGGCTGTGATGGTTATGACTCTGTTCTCACCAGCCGCCTTTGCTTGTTTCCTATACTAACCTGTCTCAGGACTCAGTGGGTTGGTTTTCCAGAGCACCTTCATGTGGCCTCTCCAGGATAGTAGTCTCAGGGTTGTCCAACTTCTTACATGGTAGCTCAGGGCTTTCAGAGAGAACATTCCAAGAAAGCCAGGAGGAAACAGAAAGGCTTTTTGTGTCTTAACCTCAGAAACTCATCTGTCACTTCTGCATTATATAGTTCAAGCTAGTCACTAAGATCAAGTACCATTAAAGGAGAGGAGATTTAGAACCCATTTCTTCATGAAAAGAATGCCAAAGAATTTTCTGTCATCATTAATCTGCTACATAATGCTACCTATAAAAAAGTAATTCTGTCTTAAAGAATATTAGCCACTCTTTCCCCATATCTTATTTTCAGAAATCTTATTTCCACAGCACAAGAAACAGGATTTTATGTAATCTGACTGCTTTAGTTTGCTAGGCTGCTGAAAACAGATATCATGTAATGGGTTGGCTTAACAATGGGAATTTATTACAGTTTTTGGCTTGACAATGAGAATTTACTACAATTTTGGACCGAGAAACATGTCCAAATCAAGCCATCATCAAGGAAATGCTTTTATCTCAAAGACTGGCTGCTGATAATCCTCGACTCCTCTGTCACATGGCAAGGCACATGGCAGTGTCTGCTGGTCTCTCCCTTCTTTTTCAGATTTTGTTGCTTTCAGCTTCTTGCTTCCATGGCTTTCTTTCTCTCTCTCTGTATTCATCACATTTATTTATAAAGGACTACAGTAAGAGGGTTAAGACATATTCTAAATGAGGTGGGTCACACCTTAATTGAAGCAGCCTCATCAAAAGATCCAATGGGTCCACACCCAAAGGAATGGATTAGCTTTAAGAACATGCCTTTCTGTGGTACATATGGTTTCAAACCACCACACTGACCATCTTCTAAATCATGTTTCTTAAAATGTGTTCTCATTCAACACAAAGAGTGAATCCTAAAGTAAACTATGGACTATAGTTAAAAGTATAATAATATTGATTCATCAGTTGTAACAAATGTACCACACTAATGTAAAATGTTAATAATAGGGAAAACTGTGTGTGTGGGGGGGGTTGGGGTACTTTCGGTATGATATTTCTATAAACCTACAATTGCTTTAACAACAATAACAAAAAAATGAAAAGATTAAAATTTGTTCCCAGAAACTTGGTTCATTTTTTAATATTTACAGGATACTTGGGTCTCAGGGTTAAATAAGACCTTAAAGGTAATCCTCAGCTCCTGGATTCAATTACCATCTCAAATAGCAGTAACTGCAGGTATTAACTTTAAATAAAGCAAAAGAAAACTGGTCAGCACCTGTGATGACTGCCCTATTTTTTCCCCCTGTACTCATTAAATGGCAATGTGCAAGGGTGTGACCCATAAACCTCCTCCACCATTGACAGATTTGCTTTAGGAATAGACTTACTCTGCAACTTCAGCAATAGATCTTCAAATAGCTTGGGGACAGAGGCTGTGATCTGAAGTTTAAGGAACACATTTCTGCAAAGCTTAATTGTGATATATTTGAGACTCAGTGGGGGTGCTAAAGTACCCTGCAGTAACTAAAAGGATAGTCAAATTTCTAGAAACAGATGGCAGAAGCTATGATAAAGCTATGCAGAGGCTCATATATGATGAATAATGAGAAAAAGGTTTTAAATGAAGGGTATAAAAAGAAAACTGATGCTTAAATATTGGGCTATTTGTGTCCCAGAATGAAGCAGTAAAAAGAGAGGGAAGATATACTAGAGACACACATGATACACAAAAAATTATGCATATAGGATAATGCAGCCACCTCTAATTCTCTTTGAAATGAAATGAAGATTAAGTTTGTAAGTTTATTGATGAATAACAGTAAATTGTTTAAAATGTTAATAATAGGGAAAACTGTGTTTGTGTGTGTGTGTGTGTGTGTGTGTGTGAGTGAGTGTTAGGGAGGGGTTGAGTGGTAACTTGAATTATGTGTCCCCTACCCTCCCAATAAAAACGTGCTTTTAATCTCAATCCATTTCTGTGGATGTGAATCCATTTATTAGGACATTTTGAAGGTGTTAATTTTAGTTAAGGTGTGGCTCAACTGAATGAAATTGGGCTTTAATTTAGATTAGTAGAGTCCTTTACAAGCAGAATAAAATTCGGGCATAGAGAGAATAAGCCACAGGAAGAAGTCAGAAGTCAATGCAACCCAAGAGAGAAATGAGAAGATGCTACCATGTGCACTGTTATGTTACAAAAAAGCCAAGTACCCAAAGATCACCAGCAGTCAGGCCTAAAATGCTATAGTCTTTGAGAAAAAGCATTGCCTTGCTGATGCCTCAACTTTGGACTTCTAGCATCAAGAATGTAAGCCAATAAATTCCCATTTTAAAGACAGTCTATTGTATGGTATTTCTTTTATCAGGTGGGAAACTAAGAAAGGGGTATATGGGAATTCTCTATTTTCTGCACAATTTTTTGTAAACTTTCAACTGCTTTAATAAAAAGAAGTAAATAAAAATAAATTGTTTAACTCAGAAGGCACAGGCACAGAGAAATGTAGACAAAGAGAAATAGAGGCATATCCATAACAGTCAAGCAGATGGGCAGCCCACCCCCCGGTCCAACACACACACATTCAGACAAAGAATATACATGGATACAAAAGGTGCTTTAGACAACTTTTGGAATGAAATGGAATATTAATTAATTAGTTAGTTAATAACTAAAAGTTTCTTGATCCATAAAGAGAGACTTATCAAGGTAGAGATAGATTCAGAAAACAAGATAAAAATGCATTGAGGCACAGCTCACAAGCAGACATACATTGACCTACTATTTCTTTAATGACATACCTGTCCTGGAGTCTTTTAAGATTTTACCACTGAAGCCACTTAAAGCTATGTTTCATTTTAGTATCATGTGAAAATATCAATTCTTGTGTTTTGCCTAAAAAACTATATTAAACATATCAGAAGGTGATATGTTCTTGGTTAAGGACTGGATTCCTTGCTTCTGGTTTACTTTTAGTAATAATATAACTGTTGATTACCATTGACTCACAATTGCTTGAATAGTTTAATACACCTAAAAATTGCAAGAGTAGATATTCCTATCCTATTTTGATAAGCAAGGACCATGTAAGCAATAAGACAGTCACACAGTAAAATTTCTTATGTTTATTTTTTCAGGACACAATAAATATCTTTAGTGGTAGGGGACGTAGGAAATGAATCATTCCACTGATAATTATAAATTTCACCTTCCTTGATATTTTACATTATTTAAGGATTGATTTTAAATACCACTGTTCATTTTGTGAAAATTAACATTATTTTTAACACTCTGATATTGTTTTTCCTAAGCAAGGATTTAAAAATGCTAACATTCTCTTTAGCATAAAAAACCCATTCCTAACATACATCTTGCTCTACTGTTGAAGTTCATGATAACCTGAAACATGAGAACTGATTAAACCCCAGGATGTAGGTGATATGCTAATGTAGATCATATAGCATGAGCACTGAGAAAAAGGTACCGTATCAGCCACAGTTCTCCAGAGAAACAGAACCAATGACTTACCTATGAACTAAAATTGAGAGATGAAGGTAAGTGCCAAAATAGCCTCCAAGATGGCCCCAATGGATTCCCACCTCTTCGGTACTCATTTAAATATTTCCCTCCTTTGTTAGAGAGGGATGTCTTGTGTAACTAATAGAATATTACAAATAGGATGGGGTGTGGCTCCCAAGCTATTTCATAAAACAAATTGCATATTCCATCTTGTTCTCTTATATCACAAGCTCAGGGGTTAAGCCAGTTGCCAAGTCATGGGGACACTCAAATAACCCCGTGGAAGGTTCAAATGGAAAGGAACTGAGGCCTTCTGACAACAGCCATGTGAATGAGCCATCTTGGAAGCAGATCATCCAGCTCCATTCAAACCTTCAGGTGGCTGCAGAACTGGCCAACACCTTAGCTGCAAACTCACAAGACACAGTGAGCCATAAATAACTAGCTAAGCCACTCCTGAATTCATGACCCAGTGAAATTATGTGAGATCGTAAATGTGTATTGTTATTGCTGTTTATTTTAGGTTGCTAAGTTTTGGAGTAATTTTTTACTGTGCATTCAATAACTAACAGGGGACCCATTAATTTTTTCTTTCTTTTTTTTAGTTCGAGGCATGAGGATTGGACCCGGGACCTCGTATGTGGGAAGCTGGAGCTCAACCACTGAGCCACGTTGGGTCTCCTGAGTTGCTTTTCTCGTGTGATTACCTGTTGCTTGCTTTTTTTCATTTGTTTGTTTTCAGGAGGCACAGGAACCCAGCCCGGGACCTCCAGTGTGGGAAGCAGGCACTCAACCGCTTGAGCCACATCTGCTCCTGCCCTTGATGTTTTAAGATTCGATAATGTACTTAATGGCTTAATAGCGTTATGGAAATCACCTGATTATTCTGGGATGCAGTTTCCTTAAATATAAATGAAAAGAATAGCTGGATGATTTCTAGGATCCCTTCTATCTGTAAAATTTATGACTATTTCTGAGTCTATGAGACTGTGAGTCTTAGATTAATCGGGCCCAATTATCTGGTTTGAACACTGAAGGAAAAGTACTGTTTGATTATTCATTATAAATTATTTTAATTTTATGTTTAAAATTATTCAAAAGATAATAGAATATTTTAAAATGTAGCCTTATTTAGCATGCTGACTCATTTGAGAAACATTTTATAATTGACAAGTCTGTTGTGAAACAGAAATTGTATCTTCTATTTGGCCTAGGGACCAGAGAGGTAAGGGGAAGTGTGTTATCATGAGAGCTGTTCTTAACTCTTGGTGGCATATTTGAATCTCTTGGAGAGCTATCTAAAAGATACTAATACCCAGGCCCTATCTCAGACCAATTAAAACAGGATTTCTGATAATGGAGTCAGTGGATAAGGAGTATTTTTGTACTCTCTGCTGCTAATTCTAATTTATAGCTACTGTTTGAACTACTGAAACACTAGTGGGGGTAGTTAGACACAGACTGAAGAAAGGAGCTTAGAGTGGATCCTTTGTGGATAGAGAATAAGGCCACTCAGAAGCTGGAGTCCTCCCCTTGGGAGCAAGAACCAGAGGCTGTGGTCACTCAGAGCTCATTAACAGAAAGCTGTTCAACTGCCTATATATGGATAAGCTAAATAGCTAATTAAAAATTTCCCACTCAGAGTGGAGAAGAAAGCCTGAGGGGTTAGTGTTCACCTGGCTTATGTAATTATAAGTTAAGAATTATGAATTGAACCAAGAAAATGCTAGAAGTTGACTGTACAAAAGAATATATAACCTGTGTGGGTAGGTGACAGGACACTGCCTGAGTATACTGGGATCCTTATTACTATAATGTAAGGTTTTTGTATAGTAATTTGGAAAATATTCTTTTTTTAAAATTGAGTTTATTTTTTGAAAACAACAACAAACTGTATAGGTCAGCTTCTTTAGTCTGATCTCACTGTCTCTAAAGACCACGGTGCCATCTGCCTATGACCCTGAATATAGAGGCATAAAATCTTACTAACTTTCTAAATACCATTAGATGTTAAGCACTTCACATAGCAAAAACACCATTTTAAAAATTAAAGGAAAAACTAATAAGTTCAAACACTTCTTCAAAACAAGAATTAAAAAACTCATTAATCAAAAAGAAAATAGACTCCACCAATAAAACATATCAGCAAGAAACATACGTAGGTCACTGAGAAAAGAAAAAAATAAAATGGCCAATAAATACATGAGATGTTACCCTCATAAGTAAATAAAAGTTTGTCATCTGTAAGATTAGCGATTTTTTTAAAATGACTACTTACATTAATTATACCTGCCACTTCCATCCATTTCAGGGAGATAAATGTTTCAGGGAGATAATTGTGGGACAATTTAGCACCTTGTATTCAAATTCGACATGTGCAAACATCAAATTCTACTCTGGGAATTTATTTTTAAAACATAAGTAGATAGGCATAAAAAATAACTATCTCCAAGGAAACTTACTTCATCATTGTTAAAATACAATTAGAAAACGCCTTAAATGGCATTATGAAGAGATAAATATTAGAGCAGCACATCTTTAAAGCAGGTATGAGAGTATAGCATATTTATAAAATGGAATAATATTCAGCCATTAAAATAATGATATCAGTGACTATTAACTGAACCCGTTACTAAAGGAGAAACATCCAAGTTATAGCCAAGTTACGGGTAGTGAGAGTCTGATCATACAAACACGTAATGGCCAGACCTACAGCCTTTGGAAACTTACACCCTTGAAAGCAGCAACCAGCTTCCCCTAACTCCAGTCAGAGCATACCTGAAGTCTCGTTGTCCCCACTATAAAGCTTTCTCAGTTTCCTGCCTGCCCTTCTGTCTCTGCTAAATGTAAGTCATGGTGGCTGACTGCCATGCTATAACAAGCTCTGAGTACAGAGCCTCTATTTCTTCTCATTTGGGTGGTCTTTGTTTCCACAATAACATAATTCCATGTATTTAAATTTTTGTGTGAGCAAGATCTTTTTCTGGATGTATGCCTGGGGACATACCTGAAAACCCGTCACTAAGATATTAAACTTGGTTATCTCCAGGTGGTGGGACATAAAGCTATTTTTACTTTCTTTCTAGCATTTTGACTTTGAGTTTTTTGATGAGCACATATGAATTATATAAGTAGATATGAAACTGTGTCTATTATGGGTAGTAGTATAAAAACAAGGAATTCCACTTTTATAAATAAAGAAAGCACAAATATTTTTATCCATATATGATATATGTGATGATGCTTGGTTGAGCAGCCTTTCCCTTTAATCAATCATTCTTTAAAAATAACTGTTCCATATTAGTTATATGAAAAGTTTTATTCTGATATATATTCTTTAAATATGATCGAATATTTCGTTTTAATTATAAAAATGATTAATGAGTGTTGACCATAAGGGGACTCCCTGATTCAATAGTCTCCATTATTCAGCCATAACTCACGTAACTAGAGCTAGAAAAAGTCTCTCTAGATTAATAAATGTAAATCTTTATGGCCATCAATTTTACCTGATCTTTCTTTAACAAAGGCCAGGAAGATTTGATGTCTGAAGGGAGCCTGCTCATTTTTGCCAACATCTGATTATTTATCCTTCTAAGTTAAACAAAAACCTGGCTATAACAAAGACTAAACTTTAAATAAATCTGCAAACTGAACTTATACAGCTGATGGGATAAAGGAAGTTTAAATATAAGGCCAACTTCTCTTAGCTGAGCACAGTGCTGTTCTTTGTAATAAATATCGATGCTACTGAATCAGGCACAGGAGGAGGATATATATACTGGATTTATTTCAAGGCAATGAGCTTTTACTCATGTGTCCATCCTCCTTCCTATCCTGGTTTTCTTGATCTTGTCCATAGCAAGTGAGTAAGGGTCAGAGTTAGTTACCTGGGAAAGACAAATGGTCACCAAGCACTTCAGACCTTGCTTTCTCTTCTGTGCCATTATTTTTTGTTTGTTTGCTTTTCATATGTCAAAGAATTATTGTGAGGATTAAGTTTATAAATACATATGTATGTATATGAATGTGTGTATATATAAAGTTCTTAGAAATGAGGATTTATAGAAGTGATTAACTAAGCATTATGTAAGTGATAGTTACTGCTATTATTTCCTGCTCCAAATTGTTTTGCAGTCAATTCTGATAAATGTTGAAATATAACCAATATGTTCTCTTTTACCAGCTTAGAGTACAGAACAAGACCTTATTTCATTTATCATTAAAATTGTAGCAAGTTTTCCAAACCATATGGCTCCCCACTCCTCATATTTCTAAGCGCTTACAAGGCGTGGCTACTCTCTTCCAAGAATCAGTCTTGCACCTGGCTCATCTCTTGCTCCCTGCAGAGAGAACAGGAGGCATCACCTGTGCTGGCAAAAACACTGCCTGCAGAGGCTGACCTCATGACAGCCCTGTGAGCTGGGCCTGGATCCTGCAGTACTGAGCTGGAGTCTGGTTTCACAATCATAAGCAGTCTGTGGGGGTGGGTTGGTGTGAGTATCTATCTGCTGCAAGAGTCCTCTATGGTAGCTGAGGAGAACACTGAGGCTTACGTAATTTCGTATGCCGCACCAGCCCAAAGGGCAGGGGCTTTACTTTGTAATTCCCATAATTACAAGGGCTACTCTAGGGGTCTTTCCCAGAAGAAAGGGATTCTGCCCCCAAAGGGAAGTGAAAAATCCAATGCTAGAGAACAAAAGCAGGTAGTGAATTTTAAATGGTGGTTTTAAGGCTTCAAACAAATGGATAGGAAAAAATAAATAATTTGATAGATAAAATTTGGAAACCAAATTCCTAGGTTCAATGTCCTTGCTAATGTACTGCTGATGTATAACAAAACACCACTTGTGTTTGGAGACTGGATTATTTGCTTTGGGCATAACAGGAAGGCAATTTGCATTTTTGGGGAGGAAGTGTCCTTAAATTGGACACTAGACCCAAAACTAAACTTCCAAGCCACTCTGAGTGAGGAGAGGTATCTGATAACTGTTTTGCCCCTCAACTGGCAACAGGCTGGGGTTAAGGACTTGCCTTCTGTGGGGGATCCAGTAATGGGTTTGATATGCTTTAGATCTCAGGGAAATAAGTATAAGTGTCAAGATAACTAAAAATAAGAGCTAAATAGCTTGCTGAAAACCCCAAGCAATACAACTATTAAATCTTTCAAGAAATGCATAGTCATCTACATTGCATATTTAATTATGATAGAATCATTATTGGGCACTTACTTGACATGGATATTGCACCTAAATTTAATATCTTTATAAATACAGATAGAAGTAAATGTTTTGATTTCCTTCTAGCTGAGGTCATTATCTTTTTTAATGTAAAGAAAACCCTTTAAAGGCTTCTGAATATCAGGAAGGATAGGCATAAAATTTAAAGTATATGAAAATGATTTAAAAGTTTGACTATTATTCAACCTCTGAGATGATATAATATCTTGTCATTTTCCTCTGTAGATAAAAAGAAAAAAATTCCTAAAGGTTTCTCTAGTAAAATACTTTAAAAGGACCTCATCCAATATTTTTGAAGTGCTTTAAGATATATTACAGTACCCTGCCAGAGAGATCTCTGAGACCCATTACAAACTTTCTTAGTCAACCCTGTTTGTGAATTTTGACACATTCGTGTGAGTATTGCTATTGACCTGTTACTTTAGGTAACTCACTGCTCAAACATTCCACAGGCCCAATTTATTCATTCGGTTTATTCCCAGATAGATGCAGTAAACAGGCACATTATATCAAAATGACAGTTGGGATCTCTCATGGGCTAAGCTTGCTGGTATAGATACTTTCTGTTTTCAAAGCTAACATAAGCTCTCCTTTGATCAATACAAGACCAATGTTTAAGTGAAGTAAACATTTAGGTTGAATGCCTTGAATTATCGGTAAAATAATATTTTCAAATAAATTAAAAATATTTACTTTGGAAAAAATTTCCTGAATTATGCTAAAAATTAATTTGGAAAAATACAGTAACAAATAAAACTAAAAGAACGCCAGAAGATTTTATAAAACAAAATTGAGAAACAAGTGCAGAAGATGAACTGTAAATCGTGGTCAAAATATTATTTGTATTTCTATGAGCCAACAGTCATGTAGAAAAATAAAGTAACTTCTCAAATGAGGATTTTTACATCAAAGCAACAATCTACTTCTCCTAAGTAGTTTTCTTGAACTAAAAAAGCGGACTTCCTAAGTCTGGTAACAACGTTGTCTAAAGATTCATATTTTGAAATGAGTTAAGATGTGTTGTCATCACACTGACAAGCACTTAGAAACACAATTTCTGATTCATGTATTAGAAATTTTAGTATCAGTTTTGCATTGTATATTTCCTTTAATGAGATATGACATTTAAACACAGTTTCTGAAAATGATGCTACTGATGACTCTGACAAGTCAGTGCCATGATAGAGAAGGAAAAATAACAAGCATTTGGCTTTCTGCCCTGGGTTCACTCATCTCAGCGAAAAGCACATTTCCCCAGGGACTCTCCTTTTTTTATCAGCGCAGCAGATATGCACCGGAGCGAAAACTTAAATGTAGAACAAATGTATATTATTTGTGTATGACAATTTAATTCTTCGTTTGAGCTTCCATCTTACTAGGAGTTGTGTTTGGAGACTATGCTATCAGTTAATTGCCTGCCTGTAACTCATGCATGTACTTAATCCTGGGTTGTGTGTAATTTCCAGTGTATGGAGGAGTACCATTGCAGTGAGCAGGGGCCCCAGCTCATCTTTGGCGTCATTGGTCCATGTTGACATCCAGTGAGCTATCCAAGGTCATTGTCCTTACAAGTCTCATCTGGAGTATTTCTTGGTCCTGCTACCCTGGCCGTTTCAGGTACGTGGTCTCATGTACTCCTGTGAATACAAAAACAATATGCTGCTTCCTTTAACTGCTAGTGCAGAAGGATGTCTGTAAAATTCTTTGTGGTTTCACCTGATGAGACATTTGAGGCAGCCATTCCCTGACTGTGTCTGCCTCCCTGGAAGCTGCAACCACTTGGAGCCTCTCCCTCTGGGGACCTGATGAACTCATCAGCTCTGTCTACCCCTACTCTGTCTTCAGTCCTCAGAAACCTTCCCCTCTGCCCGATAATTTATAACCAGATAATTTACTCCCATTTTTGTCCATCCTTTTTATTGCCACAAGTATTTAAGCATTTTGAACCTCAAAATTAGATAGTAACTGGATTTCTTGTTTTTGTTGTTTTAATTTTGTTTTGTTTTCCCAATCTTGCCCTTCTCTGTCTTACTGTTTCAATAGTGGTAGAAGAGAAACTGGAAAGAAAATGAGAAACTATTCATTTCATTTATTTATTTATTCCATAAATTAAACATACCACTTAGGAAGCTGTGAACTACTGGGGAGATGGCTTACATATAGATAGATATCTACATATTATTTCCATGGGTCGTTTCTGCATATTTCAAGCTCTCTTAATCATTACGGGAATTTATTTGATATCACAATCCTGTTTTCCTCATTTTCTGTGCCATGGTAAAGACCAACCCTCTCTGAGGTTGTTTAACCTGTACTAGCTGTATGATGCTTCTTGAAGGCTCATTTGGATCTGGAATTTATAACAAACCAATACAGAAATTTCTTTTAGGTGTCCAGTAGATGTCACCGTTGACCAGGGAAATATGACTGACTTGCTTCTACTCTGAAAGTGGTGTCAGTCCTGGTTTAATTCCTAAAACAGAATTGGAAAATATCAGAAAAAGAAACAAGTAGGTCTACAGTGCAACCCTGCCTTACGCAGGGAGTAACAACAGAGGGCTTTCGTTTCAACTCTTCACTCCAGGCCCAGAAGCCATATCCTTTAGGTGCTTTTACATACCTTTACCATGTAAAACCCTGTTAGGTAGACAGGGCATGTGCTCCTACTTCTTGTCGAGTTTATTCAGTGGACAGACCACTGGAAGCTTGGAACCTGGGTTGCACCCAGGCTCTGCAACCACAGCAGCATTGTTGCCAGTCAAGTTCCTTATTCAATCTGTCTTCAATTTCTTTATCTATGTAATGAGAATTTGAATTTGATAATTTCTTACAGTTTAAAAACATTGTAATTCCTGCTCTGGAAATTAATTTCAGAGAGATGGCTTTCTCAAGGTCACAATTTCATAACTTAAGAGTTTGTGCTAGGACTCAGGTCCTTCTTCACTTCTAACACATAAAGCTTTCCCCAAGACACACCATCCCTTTCTGCATAAACAAACAAGGGACTACGGAGCAAATTACCTTCTGCAGCCATTTTTTCTATGCTCTTAACAACATTTATAAAGAAAAAAAGAGAAACTAGGTAGTAGTTATTGAAATCATTTTCAAAAGAATTATTTCAGATATTCTTTAGGTTTGAGAAAACTGGATTGGCTTTCTTTTAAATGAAACTTTTTTATGAAAACAAAAAATTAATACAAGTGTACCCATTTTTACTGTCTTATCACACAAAGGAATCTAGCTTCCTTTTTGTATTACATCAAAATCAGATCAGGCAAACTCACAGAACTAGAGTCTGGAAGATAAGATTATAGGAGATAGAAAGCGAGAAGAAGGCTGTGAACCAACGCCCATATGGGCAAAGTCTATGAAAAGGTGGAAGTGTGTAGTTGTGCAGTGGAGGGGCATGACAGTGGTGCAATGATATTATTGGGTTGGATGGTGCTGGCTTGTCAGGGAGGGTGGTTTGGACAGTCCATGGAATTGGGGGGAGGGTTGGGGGAGGGAGTAGGTGAACACTGGTGATTTGCGTGTATGTGGTTGAAACTACAACATTGGGAATGTTCTTTTGGTAATATGGCAGAGGACAGTTACTGGTTTAGGGTGTTGGATGTGGGGAGCATTTGGGACAGGGTGAACCTGGGCAGGCTTCTAGGGAGTGTGTGAGTGTTTTGTATCAGTGGGTGGAGACCTACATAATGAGCAGGAAGGTGTTGGACTCCCATCCTGAGGAGTCCTGCTGTGTTCTCAGATAGAGGGGCAGAGTCTCTTGAGAGC
Source organism: Tolypeutes matacus (assembly GCA_026826555.1). Classification (NCBI taxonomy): domain Eukaryota; kingdom Metazoa; phylum Chordata; class Mammalia; order Cingulata; family Chlamyphoridae; genus Tolypeutes; species Tolypeutes matacus. Next base: position 27,116,273 of record JAKSZT010054304.1, read on the forward strand.
AGTGCCTAATAGAGGAGGACAGACGAGTATGTCAATCCTTCAATGTTGTTGCAAGTAACTATGAATCTTGTTCTTCAAGGAGTAAAGCCTGGTGGTTGCTATGAGCCCTGAGAGGGTGGGAGAAATAGAATAGATGTAATATGGGGCATTTTGGGGGTGATGGAAGTGTTCTATATAATCTTGCAAAGATGGATATAGGCCATGTTAAATTTCATCAAAATTTATAAAAGTGTATGGTCCAAAATGTAAACCATAATGTAAACCATTGACGATGGTTAATAGCTATATTTCAATTTGTACATTAATTGGAACAAATGTAACATCCACATATAAAGTGTTATTTTATTTTATTTTATTTTTTTTTTTACTGAATCAAAAGTGGTTTTATTCAAAGATTAAAAATCAGAGAAAAACATTTGGAACTAGTTTATCATTAATCTCCCAGTTAGTGTAGTTAACATTATTTAATTAACTAAAGAAAAAAATTATACGGACATTTTTGTACAAATTGCATTCACCAGTAAATGATATCATTAAGTCTTCTCTTGTTTAAAGACTGTACTTTTCAAAGTAGATAACTAAATAGCTTTCATTTTCAAGTAGTATGTCATTTATCTTTTGAATAATGCTTTCATTTTTAGGAAAAATTTTATATTAAAATGATATTAGATATTTAGCAGTCATTTTCAAAGTTTGTATTTTGCCAGGTATTTTAAAAATGGTTTTTCTATTTTAAAGACATCAAATATGTGCACGAAAAAATATCATCAAAATCTTATGAGTAGAGTTCATTTTTATATTTAGTGTAATTTTTCCCAAACCCACCCTATTATTTTTTTTAAAGTATATTTTTATTATAGAATGTGAACTGAGAAAAAAATCATGCACATTGGAAGACTTCACATACAACAGCTTTCCATCAACACCACACAGTGATGGTAGTAGCTTTGTTACAGATTATGAAATTATGTTATCAGACAATGAACACTAACCATGGTCCATAGAATACATTTAGCACACATTGTCTATCCTCTCCCATTATCAACATGTCACACTTAGTGTGGATGTTGCATGTCTGTAAATACATCAGAAGTAAAAACATTAAAATGTTATTAATAGGGGAAAAGGGATTTTGGGTACATGGGAATACCCTATATTCTATATGTGACTTTTCTGTAACCTAAAACTTCTTTGAAGACAAAATGAAAAAAGTAAGACACTGGGGAGAATAAACAGAAGAAAATGTCACTGTACATACAAGACAACAGATCATACAATGATGAAAAACATTTATCAAAATTTTTTAAAAATATATTTTTTTCATTATTTTTTATTCCATATTTTTATTTTTTAAAAATTGTATTTTATTTCTTATTTTTAAAAATATCATTATTATTTCATTTTCTTATTAATTGTATTTGGTTGTTTTGTTGGCTTCATTTTTGAAGAAGTTTTGGATCACAGAAGGGTTACAACCATGACAGGGGAGGATCACTGGTGCTGCATGTCAGTGATGGGGGATAATGGGAGGAGGTTCACCTGAGACATTCATATAAGGCATAAAAATGAGTTCAAGTGTCCATGGGCATTGACACGGGTGGGTGGAGATTCACACAATAACTGAAAGGATATCTAATTCCCATCCTGGGGAGCTCTGCCACATTCTCTAATGGAACAGCAAGAATCCTCTGAGCACAGGGGCATTGACTAGTGAAAGAGGATGGTCCGTTGACAGTCCCTTGATATTGGTGACTGTACTTATGAACCTTTACTTTTGAAATTGAAACTTAGCCTAGTATTATAGGGTGCCTAAGAATTACCCACTGAGAGCCTCTTTGCTGCTCAAATGTGGCCCCTCTCTAAGCCGAACTCAGCATATAAATGCATTATGTTGCCCCCAGCATGTGACTTGATTCCCAGGGATGAGGAGGGATTACTACTAAGCACTAACTAGCAATGTAACTGGAGAAAGACCTTGACCAAAAGGGGGAAAGGGTAAAGACAAATGAGTTTATATGGCTAAGAGACTTCAAAGTAAGTCGGGAGGTCATTCCAGAGGTTACACTTATGCACTTCTCAGCAGAATCTCATTGATTGCCAGAGTAAATACTACTTCAAGCAGAAGGGCTCCTGAGGGCTCTGGAGACATCCAGACACTATAGTCAGGTCAGATAGCTCAGGAGTTTGGTGCCTTGCCATTGGGCCCTACTTTGGTATTTATGCTCCCCAGTGTGACAGAGTTGGACTCAGTTGTGGTTTTCCTACCCATAACTCTTCTGCCCCTTCTATTTGAACCTATAATTAGAACTAGAATTGGTAGATGTATATTCAAGAGAACTTGAATCTTTGGGCTGTCCTTGCACAAGCTGGGCCCTGAATCTCAATGGAGTTGCAACACCTACTCTCCAGTTCATTGGACTCACCCAGGACAACTAACAAGGAGATGATGACCATCCCAAAGAACTGAGAGAGTTTACAACTGCGAGTAAGAGACTCCCATCCATCTGCCCTATGGGATCAAAGCCCCCTTTCATATAGAGGTGGAGTTGGCATCACCATCCAAGAATCCTCAGGATTGGGGATTGAACTATGAACCAAAGTAGACTTATTGCTATTCTACTATAGACTTATTGTGATTCTAGCAATGGAAGAACTTATATCATTGATGTGGAGGCAGTGGGTACTGGAGGTTCTGAGAGCACGGAGAGGGAAAAACAGGTGTAATATGAGGACATTTTCGGGACTTAGGAATGACATCGCAATGACAGATACAGGCCATTATATACCTTGCCATGACATACAAAATTGTACGGGAAAGACTTTAAACTACAATGTTGTATTAGTCAGCCAAAGGGGTGCTGATGCAAAATACCAATAATTGGTTGGTTTTTATAAAGGATATTTATTTGGGGTAGAAGCTTACAGTTACCAGGCCATAAAGAATAAGTTACTTCCCTCACCAAAGTCTATGGCCACAAGTTGGAGCAAGATGGCTGCTGACGTCTGCCAGGGTTCAGGCTTCCCGGGTTCCTCTCCTCCTGGGGATTGCTTTTCTCTGGGCTCAGCTCCTCTGATATCTCCACAAGGTCAGCTGTAGACTATGAGGCTCTCTAGGCTTTGCCTCTCTCCACAAGGGCAGTTGTAGACTATCAGGCAAATGGCTCTGTCTCTCTTCCTGGGGCCTTCTCTCTCTCCTCACAACCAAGCTCCTCTGTGTGCTTAATTTCCCGAGGTTCCAGCTCAAGACTCCAGCATCAAAACTCCAACATCAAAAACTCCAACTCTGTCCTTTGCCATGTCTTTCATCTGTGAATCCCCACCCACCAAGGGGTGGGGACTCAATACCCTACTGACGTGGCCCAGTCAAAGCCCTGATCATAATTTAATCATGCTCGGAGGAATAGACCAGTTTACAAACATAATCCAATATCTTTTTTTTGAATTTATAAATAATGCCAAACTGCTACAAATGTAAACTATAATCATGCTTAGTGGCAATGCTCCAAAATGTAACAAATGTACCACACTAATGAAGGATGTTATTAACTTGGGAAAATGTAATGTTTATGTAATCTAAGTATCTTTAAAAAAAAAATATATATATATACATATATTTTTTTTTAGAAAACCAGATCAGGACCTAAACTTATTCCAAAGAAAATGAAGATTTTCAGCTAGGCACAGGTCAATTGTTCCAGATTTTGGTTTTCAGTAGCTTCAAACTCTTAACTCCACCACAGGAATTAGAAGGCAGAGGGCAATAGTATGTTCCCACAGGCTCTTACCTCAACATTACCCTCTTCTTAGAAGGAAAAATCAAGTTAATACTTCAACTACAATTAATCTTGCCTGCATGTTTTATTTATTATAAGTCATGATAGATTGTAGTTCTCATTAATAATAAAATATAAATTATTTCTTTCTTTCTGAGAATTCCTTGGAAAAGAGAAAAGAGTGAGAAGAGCAAAGTTTTACAGCGACCCAGTGGGGAGAAAGAGCCAATGAAAATTTTCTAAGTAGGTGGGTAATTTCAGGGAAATTTCTGAAGCTGGAATGTCTAAATGTACCATTTAAATGTATCCATTATGAAGTGAATAAATTTGCTTCTTCTATTGCATGTAAACTTTCAGTTAAGGCTCACACTGAGTGAAGGTGGTACTTTGGGGAATGAAGGCACTAGGGCGGTATTGGATCAAGACATAGAACAGAGAGAGAGAGAATTCAGAAAAAGAAGGAATTTGAATGAGAAGATGAGGTAAAATCTTAGGCTCATTGCAATATTATTAAAATGGATATCCTAATATGCCAAAAGGTTTGAGATATTCAGAGAGCTGATATCTAAGTTACACATATGCAGAAATATGAGTTTATTAGCGATATCAGAGTCTCTTCAAGTTCACACACATGAATCATTAAGTTCACTAACAAAAGTCTTTAATTCTCTAGGAGAGTCCTATTCTTTGATTCACTTATTTGTGATTCACTTAGATTTCTCTCTGTTGAACCTCTTGCCAATCCTGTGAAGAGGTAAAAACAGTGTACTTCTCAGCTGCTGGCCACTTTGGCAGTGTCTAAACCAAATACACCTGCCATCCTTCCAAAGGGTTAAGAGATAGTCCATGCTAGAAACTGAGCAGCAATTATGTACTGACTGGGAAAATTGCCAGTCATTCCTGGTCTCTGACCCTCTCTACAAGGTGCCCAGCTACTCTGCCTTTGAAATTTATACCTTAATGACACTTCACATTTGACAGTGCTTTGCATTTCTCAAAGCACATTTAAATACATTTTTCCCTTTGGATATTATCCCCACTGCAGACCTAGATTGCTAGGGCTGATATTATCAGCCGTGTTTTGCACGTGGGAAGCTTGGATAAAACAGGTAAAACTTCTTCCTCAAGGTCACACAAAGCTCAGAGAAAGCCCATATTTTCTGTCTCCAAGGATGGTGAACTTTCAAATGCAGGAATCTTCTTTCTGCCTCTAAACATAACCTTCACTTTATCGTTGATGATATAACTCACTAAAGCCAAAACACCTCTAAATCCCAAATTAAAGCTATCACTGTTCTCCCCTCTGTATCTATTCTTGCTCTGTCTTTTTTTTTTTCTTTATGCCCTGGGAAATAAACTCCAGGGAAGTTAGAATGAAATGATGAATTAGTTGTTTCTGCAAAATGAATAATGAAATTTGTGATGGGACTTTGAGCCCAACTTCTAAGTTTCTTCTTTAAATAGAAGGTTCAGGATCATTATTCACAGTGTTGCACATCATATCACAAATCCACATCCATATGAAATGCTAATTTAGCATTTCCCAAAGTGTGATATTAATGAGTGTTTTTTAAAGGTTCCTTATTAAAATTAACTATAGTACTTTATTAAACGAACTGTCCCAGCATTTAATATTTGTAAACTCAATCTGGTGAACAGGGTAGTTAAGGAGTGCAACATTTTCCTAAATTACTTTGCCACAGAACTGCTTTTTAAAGAGCTTTTTAGGGTACATGTGTGACCAAATCACGCTGTGGGAAAAGCTGTTTTGGTTTTGTGTGAAAAGAGTTTTATGATGTCTCCAATATATTTTTTTAGTATCATTCTTTCTAAGAAGCCATTACAGTTTTATATTTTTCAGAACAATATTTAGTCAAACGATATTACATAAAATTGTCAAGAAAATCTGGACAAATTGGTTTGAGCTTGAAAAGATGCAAAGGTTAATTTTTCATTGATTGATTAAAGAAAATAGATTAAGGGGATTTAATTTGTATTTGTGCAAGTCACAAATGGACTAAACTGTAGAAGCTGAACATAGCAGTATTCTAATACTCACTGAGGATGAGAGATATGATAAAAAATGGAAAGGGACAAGTCTATAGAAAAATGTAGTTTCCTCAACAATACTCAGTGGGAAGAATTTGGTGAACAATCAGAAAGCCTGAGTGGGAGCTTCTGTTTCTCTCTGTAGCTTGCCCTGCACTAATTCCAGAAGCAAATTGAAGATGTCCATTCCCAGATAATTCATGCCAGGTTGGATTGCAAGCTCAGTTGTATCTTTGAAAGGCATTGCAGTAACTCCTGTATCTTCAGGGCTCTTACAAATGGTGTAGGATGAAAAAAAGCAAAATCATGATCCCTTTACTGACACCACGCCATTTCTAGGACTTTTACATTTTCATAGCACTTTCATTTACTCTGAACTCTCATTTCCACTTCACAAGACAAGGATAACCATCACCATTTTATGAGAACCAATTATTTGTGCAAAAGAACATGGATAGAGACTGTTCAAGAGGGGCAGGATTCATGACATCTGTCTCCCAGGTTAGAGTGTTGCCTTTTATTCATTACTGATACTAACTGACTTCTTGGAATAAGGAGACACAGTTTTTAAGGTAACATTATGTTAAAATATTTTGGTTATTAATTTTGACAGCTAAGCTCTGACTTAATTTATTGGCTAATAAACTATTTATATGTAACTGTGCTAAGAGCTTTATATCAATTTTTTTTTCTTTTTACATCCTTTTATTTTTTTTAATTTTTATTTATTTTTATTATTATTATTTTTTTTTATTATGGGTAAAAATCAAAATTCTCACAATACATACAAACATTTGCAAAATGATATATAAATATATATGCATATATGTGTGTTTGCTTACAAAAATGTTATTTATATATATATATACATATATTTTAAGAGGTGCTTAGATTACCCAAAATATTACACGGAACCCACTGGGATTCCCATGTTGCCCACCTCCCACACCTCCCACCACATCCCACACAAACATCTCCCACAGTGTGGCCCACTACCCTCAATGAACTTACACATCCTGGAGTCTTGCCACCAACCATAGACCACAGTTCACAATTTTGCATAGCCATTAGAAATATGTACTATTTTTCTTTATATATATATTATACATATATTAGCTTTAACATTCAGGTATAATTTATAAGCTCTAATCTTAAGTATTTGAATTGTGTTTTGACATTTGCAGATATCCATGTAGTCATCACTTAAACAAAATATAGAACATTTCCATTATCCCAGAAAGTTGCTCTGTTCCTCTTTCCCATCAATTTTCACCCTGCACAACTCCAGAGAAACAGATTTCCATCATGTTAGATGTACTTGGAGTTCCTATAATTTGAATCATATATTCTATGCTCTTTAGTGTCAGGTTTCTTTCATGCAACATGGTATTTTTGGAATCCTTCCATGTTGTAATGTGTACCAGTGATATGTTCCTTTAAATTGATGAGTACTATTCCATTGTATGAATCTACTGTAATTTATTTATCCAGTCTTCTTTTGATAAACATTTGAATTGCTTCCACTTTGGGCTATTCTAAATAAGGCTCTTCGGAATATTCTTATACAAAGCTTTTTGTGGACATCTGTTTTCATATTTCTTGAGTATATACCTAGCTTTGGAATTTCTGGGTCACAGGGTAAGTGTATGTTTAACCTTATACGAAAATGACATTTCTCCATTTTACACTTTCACCAGCAGTCATATGTGAGTGTTCAGGTTGCTCCTATTCACCAAATTTGATGTCAGACCATTTAATGTTAGCTTTTCTACAGGGTGTGAAATGGTATCTCCTTGAGCTTTTAATTTTAATTTTATTTTTTTAATTTTTAATTTTAATTTTCCTGAAATGATGAGCACACCACAGTGTCTAGTGGTGATTCATTTTCCTTTTGTAAAGTGAGTGTTTAAGAATTTTGCCTAGTTTATTTTCAGTCTTTCTATAGTTGATATTTACAAGTTCTTTATGTATTCTCTATTCTTTATGTATCCTTCATCAGATATGTGTTTCAAATATATTTTTATTCCTAAACTGTGGCTTATCTGTTGATTTTTTTAATGGTGTCTTTGATGAACAGAAATTTTTAATTGTGATAGAGGCAAATTTATCATTTTTTTCCTTTTATGGCTGGTGTTTTTATAATCTTCTTTTAAAAATTCTTCATCTACTCCAAGGTTAGGAAGATATTCTCCTAAGTATTCTTTTAGAATCGTTATGGTTTTGGAATTTATGTTTAGGTTCATGTTTCATTTTGAATTTTTCTTGTGTATGTGGGTCAAGTTTCATTTTTTTTCACATTAGGATGTCTATTTATTTCAGCACTATTTAATTGTTTTGCTGTCTTTCTTAAATATCAACTGACTTTATACGTATGAATCTCTTCATGAACTTTCTATTCTGTTCCATTGATTTACATTTGTCCATCTTTATGACAATTCCACACTATTTTGATTTACTTTAGTATTATAGTAACTCCTGACATTAAGGGATAATGTAAGTTCTCTCACTTTGTTCTTGTTTTGCCAAATTGTTTTCATGATTCGAGACCACTTGAATTCCACATAAATTTCAGAATCAACTTGTCAATTTCTACAAAAAAGTTATGCTGACATTATGATTGGGATTGTTTTAAATCTATGGACAATTTTGGAAAGAATGGACATCTTAACAACATGGTTTCCTCTAATGCATAAACATGGAATGTTCGTCTATTAATTTATATGAGTGTGATAGTAGTAGATAAGTAAGTAATAGATATAGTCTATTAATTTCAGCATCATGTCCTAGTGTTCAATGAAGTATTGTTTGCACTTTTTGAACTAATGTAAATTATGTATTTTTTAGATTTTATTTTTAATTATTTTTTGTTAGTGTATAGAAATATAGTTGATTTTTAAATATTGCTCTTGTATCCTGTGACCTAGCTAAATTTACTCATTAGCTCCTCTTTACATAGTTGGATTTAATTTGCTAATTTTCTTAAAGATGTTTGCTTCTATGTTCATGAAGGATATGGGTCTATGATTTTCTTTCTTTGTAATAATATTGTCAGTTTTTGCTAGCACGGTTATGTTCTGCACTTAGAGAAGTGTCCTTCTCTCCAACCTTTGGCACTAGCTCTGTATTAGGTGATGGCCTGCAGGAAATAGTTGGCAGCTTGGTGCAGACTTGATCTGCGATTGTGGCCCATCAGCACTCTAATCTGTCGAAGTAGCACACACGAAACCATTAAACATGTTGGAAGTTTGGCTGTTTGTGGTGATTTCCTTTTGCCACTGTGCCTGGATTGAAAGCATCTCAGTATTTTCTGTCCTAGGAAGGGCTCATCACTTTCTGGAATTTATGTCATTTAGGTTTCTTTGTGTCCTCAGCCCTCAAATGGTTTTTAAAAACTGTAATGTTATAGCTTATCCAAGTTGTGTTCGCTGTTAGGGTGGGAGTGATGGTTTCATTGATTTTCTGCTTCCTTTCCAGAAGCACAATTCAGAATGTACTACTATCACAACCATATTATGAATGAATAAAAGAACCCAAAGTCTCACAGATGGGAAATGTAAAACTTGGACCTGAAAGTTAGTTCTCACCTGACTCCAATGCCTAGGCTCTTAAAAGATTATACAGAGTCTATATTCATCACTTTACATTTAGAGAGGAAAAAGGAATTAAGTTGTGTTTTTTTTTTTTTTTTGGTAAACTTCACACTGTCTATTTTTACTCTTTCCTGAAGCATAACTGTAATACCAGGCAAAGATTTTCTAAATTAGCTCTACTTTGACCTTCATTGATCTACAAAGAAGTTGAGAAGTATTCATGGAAGAGTCACTGCTTACTTTCCACTGGTTACAAGTGTGGAGAAAAGTCACTATATACTCTTTTGCAGTTCTTACAGTGAAATGAACTCTTTCTCAATATAGACATCTGAATTTTTCATTTGGAAGGCAAGAAAATCTCTTCCCAGCTAATCATTGGTGGGAAGTTACAATGTCTAGGATATCAGTTTGTATGCATTCATACAATCGGAAAATTTATGCTTAGATGTAATCAGAATAAAATGCACCTCTAAAACATTTGAAATGGACAAAACAATTAACATAAAAAGACAATGTGTTTTTGTGCATGAAAGGAAGATTTATACTCCTTGCTTTGCTCTGTTGACTCAGGGAAGAGGCAGACTAAGAATGGTATTTTCTTCTCATTATATATGACTCTCAAGTACTTTTATCCATAGTCTTTGGAGTCTCTTCATTCCCTTCTGCTAGCCAAATCTCCAGTTTTCCTCCTCAGCTACAAGAAAAAGGCTTTTTGACACCCCATCTCTTATTTGCAAAGACTAAGGTAGTTGTTCTGGTTTTTGAGTTTCAGAGAGGATCTGAATCAGAAAATGGGACTTTTTATGGGAGGGCTAGGTTGGAATCTGGATAAATTTAGGGAATTCTAGGCAGTTGGGGAACATAAAGTTTTCTTAGATAAGGACAAAGAGATGAGATTTTAGCTTAAAGAGAATGAATTCCGTGAAAGTTTAACTTTTATACAATTTGTCCTATGACCAGTCTAGTATTGTGAATAGAATAAGTGTTCAACATATTTTTATTAGCCATGATGTTTAACTTTGAATTACTAAATGAGATTCTTTAATAATTTATTCCTTTATTTATTCCTACAGCAATCATTTATTATTTACTATTCGCCAGACACTTTCATCAAAGTCCTCAACATACATATGCTCTAGTAAGTAAAAAGCATTTAAACATAAAGAAAAAGGAAAATAAAATGTCATATACTACATGCTCTAGAAACATAGAGGAAAAAATAAGTACCTACTGTTTCAGAAAAGCATATTGAAGAAAGCATCAAAGCAATGAAAGTTGACTGGAATTTGAAACTATGAGAATAATTTATCAGGAAATAATGGGAAAACAGAAGTAAGGCAGAAGGAACTTCCAGGCAAAAGAAACAGGACTTCTCCTCTATGATGCTCAAGGAAGTGTATAGATGGGTAAAGGTATTGGTGGGTTCAGAGAAATACATAATAGTTCAGGGTAGTTAAGTGTGATGAACTTGGGAGTAAAATGAGATGAAGGAGTCAAGTAATGAAAAGATTTCTAAGGGTTTGAACTTTATTCAGTAGAAAGTAGAAGTCACTGGAGGAATGCAAGTTAATATCACAGAATTGTAGATTCCTCAAATATCATAAAACAGAAAAGAATATTCATATAATTATAATATCTTGGCTAGGACAACTGGAGTGACTTCACTGGATCCCAACCTGGTGAATTGGAGAAAGCCAGTGGAGTTGGGTTTAGATGTCCCCCTGTTAGCACTTATTTATATATTATATTTGTTCCATCTGTCTCAGTCTCTCCCCCTGTCTCCATCTCCATCTTCACTGCCATCTCTATAAAGAGAAAGTCATTGTAGGAAGACCCAGCACTGTGGGCATGGCCTCATGTATGATACCCATCTTGGGAGAATCCTACTTAATAAAATTGTGGTATTTTGATCATTTCAAGTTTGGGTTCTTTCTTCAATACACCTTATATAAAACACAAAAGCTGTGAATGCTAATAGTACAGGTTTTTAAAGCCCATGAACAAAGGGCACATCAGCCCATGTCTTGCTGTGAAACACTCTAGAGGCTTGGGTGTAGGTTAACATAACCTGTTGGAATGATATTTTGTATTTATTAACATGTGAAAAATGAAACTGTTTCATATCTGATTAATTCTATCTTGCTTACACTGCAAACAAAGGTGGTAAGATTAGGTTCTAGCTGGTAAAAAAAATAACTTTATTCTTTGTCACTGAAAACAGTCCAAGGGAAAAAAGAAAATCTTCTGCAGTTATGTTTCTGTTACTGAATGTGAATATTCTCAAAACTCATAAAGGAAAATGAGCATATCTATTTACTTCCTTCATAGCAGTCCTTTTCTTCTTGTTCACAGCTCTTTTCAATATGTTTTATCTTCATTAGATTCTATCTCCTTGATATAAACTTTTTAATTTTTGTGGGGAGCCGATTAACTATTTTTTAAGTTTAAAAACATTAAAACTTTTTAGAGCAATTCCAACCCTTCCAAAAACATAATCCAAATACCAGCAAAGCTTTGAATATTGACACTATGTGCTACGATGTAGCATGAACTAGACCAGGATTTCACATCACATGTAGGTTCAACTAATGTGTTATTATCCTCTGTGCTTGCTGTTTTTTGTTTTTTTTTTTTGAAAAAATTTTTTCTACTTTTTTGTGCTTTTTCGTAATTGATTTAGGTTATATATTCTAAGATAAACTGGGCCTTTCTGGTCCCTTCCAGGATGAAACTTCTGGCATGGGGTGGTAAGAAAGGCAGTTTAGTATTGAAAGACATTTTATTTAGTACTGGAACGCCCTGGTGCTGTGGTAACATACATGTAAAACTATATAGCAAATAACTTCCTTAGAATCACCAAAGACCTCAGAAACACATGGATCTGTAAGCTCAGGGAACTGTATATATTCTAATGCATGTTTCTAAAAGTCCCTTCTCTTTTATATTCACATTTCCACGTCTCTCTTCTTTTCCCTCTCATTGCCCTCAAAAGAACTCACAGTATGTATCTGAAATATGTCAGTTAGTGTGAATATTATTTGGTTTGGTTGGCAGAATATTTGACAGATATCATACTATGAATCCCCTTTTTTTTTCATGTCAGATTCAAGTTAGAAATTGGAAATAACAATATATGGTAGGAAATTCATATAAATTAACTGGTGGTATATTATTTAAAGTAGGCCATGCCTAATTTGTCTACACTTCTTTTTCATGCAGATTACATTTGTATTATTTAATATTTTCTTTGTTATAAAATGAAGTTTATAATACAAATTTATAATAAATTATAAATAAAACTGGAGAATAAAACAGTTGAGTTTAAAAGGGTGCTAAACAGTGGAAATTTTAAAATAAAGGGAAAAACAGGACACTGTTTAGTAGGGGGAAAAGTCTGTATCCTGAGAAAACAATTAAGGATACATAAAATTAAATGTATATTTTCAGAGTAATAAACAAACAGACAAAACCTGACAGCAGTGTTCTATAGTTACATATTATGAGTCCTCTTCATAAGGGTTAAAGTAGATTTCATATGGACCACTAAACTTAGTGCAGGGATTTCAGAATGAGAAAAATGGAGATAAATTAGAAATGGTTTGTGAGCAGGAAGACAGATAAGGGCTTGCAGAGTTTACCCATTAGGAAACATAATTGAGTGAAAAATATGGTTTGACTCACCACAAATGTAAGATATAGCTTCTAAGAATGTGAGTTACCCAGACCCATGGAATTTAATGAGTGTGTGTTAGAAGAATTATGGGGTGAAACAGGCTTTTCCATCTCAGGGACAGAAAAATCCTAACTAGACAGGAATACTGGTTATGTAAAAACCCTTATGCTTCTGTGAAGATGCTTCTTTGAAGATGACCAGAGACTTTAAGGCTAGATTCTTAGCCTTAGAGAAAACTTCATGCTGGTCAGAGGAGACTCCCAGCAATATTCAGAGTGCAAAAGACTCTGCATGGGAATATCAACACTGGAGACATGAACTCCAGTGGAATCTCTCCAAGACTGTCTGGTTTTTCATCAAGGGAATGTACAAATTTGGAATTAATTGTGCAGACCAAGGAACTATAATAACTCCAGTCATCATTTTCAATATTGACCTGCAAATTAATAACCCTAGAAGCAAGTTCTTTTTCATTCTATCCATGCTATAATTCCCTGTGGATACTGCTATAAGTCTAGCAGCAGAGAATTTCAAACTTATAGTAATGAGAACAAAGGGAAGTCTTACCCAGAGCAGCAGGTGCAGAGATGGCAAGAATGTGTGTTCCAATCAATGTGGTGGAAGTTAAAACTGCAGAAACACTGTGGGTATGATATCAGTGAGATATGTATTGGCTAGGAGACAAGTATCCTCCCATAATAGGTAACTCCTTAGCTTCTCTAGAGCCAGGGGAAATTTGGGAGCAAATTGCAATAACAGTGATGGAAACTCTTAGGTGTTCAATAAGACCAGAAGTAGTCCTACAATAGGTGGCACGAGAATATACTTCTTAAATACAGAAACTGTACTTTTGGGTTTTAAGAAAATTAACACAGGCTTCTGGTCAACCAAGATGGTAGTGTAAAATGCTCCAGGGTGCCGTTTCCCCATGAAATCTTTGAACAACTAGGGAACACTGGTAGAGCTATCTATCTCATAACCCTGAAAACAGCTGCAGTACCTGAATGAGTGCCAAATAAAGAAAATGCAGCTGTAAAAAAGGGTAGGAAGAGCTCATGGTGTCCTTCGTGGCTCCTCCCCAACACCCCCTCCCTTCCAGTGTGGTGTGGAGCCAGCCTGCACTCCCACTGTGGGTACCTGTTCCTGTTCCGGAGGGAGCACAGTAATCCTAATGCACATACGGATGTGCCTGTATGTTGGTGCCAATCTATCAGGTGCAGCCTGAAAAACTAACCAGGAAACTCATCTCTGGCTCACCCTCCCAGAACTTGCCCTGCAGGCAGAAGTTGCTTGAAAACAGATTAAGCAGTGTAAGAAACAATTAAGTCAAAGCAGTTTGGGGCAAAGTCATACAATTAAGTCACATAATAGAGCACTCAGGAGGAGGAAAAATCTATTTCATAGCAAGTAAAGAGGACATTTGAATTCTTATAACCAGAGGCATTTCTAAGACCACAAGCAAGCACAAGCTCAGGACAGGAAAGTTGCAGGCTCAGAAAAGATGTAAAGGACCCTGAACTGCACATTCACTTCAGGCTGATCTTCTTGATATGAAGTCTAAATTCTGTAGGGCAGCATCAGCCAATGCACAGCAAATTTTCAAAGAATGTAAAAGGTGTTTTTTTGCATTAGTTTGTTTTTCTTAACTCCTAGCACTCAAAGATATCTCTGTCATTTAACTAGTGGGATACAAATTTAAAGAACAGACAGTGCAGGGACCAAATCCTAGCATTAATATTCTAATATTTAAAAATATTAAAATATACATTGTGCAATGAAAGATTGCAAGCAAACAAAGAAACAGGAATTGATGTCCCATCTAAAGGAACAAGATAAAAATCCAGTAAACATAAGTAAAGAAAGCCAGACTTTGGTCATACCAGAAAAACATTTAAAAAAACCGATCCCCAATATGCTTAAGGAGATAAAGGAAAGCAAAAATAAATAAAGAAAATAAGGAAAATAATGAATGAACAATATAAGAATCTCGATAAAGATATGGAGATTTCTAAAAGGAACCAAACAGAAATATTGGAGTTGAAGACTACAATAAATGAAATGAAAAATTCCCAGGACGGTTTCAACAGCAGAATGGAGCTGGCACAAGAATCAGTGAACTCAAAAGACAAGACAATTGAAATGATTCTGACTGAGAGAAGAAAGAAAAAAGAATGAAAAAAGGGAAGAGAGCCTAAGGGACCTGTGGGACACCGTCAAGCTTACCAATATACGCATTATGGGACTCCCAGGAAGAGAAGAAAGAGAGAAAGGAGCAAAGGAATATTCAAAGAAATAATGGTAGAAAACGTCCCAAATTTAACAAAAGACATGGATATTTGCATTCAAGAAGCCAAACGAAACCCAAACAGGATAAATCCAAAGAGAATCATATCCAAATACATTGTAGTCAAACTGTCATATGCTAAGGACAAGCAGAGAGTTCTGAAAGCTGTAAGAGAAACGGAATGTATCATATACAAGGGAGTCACAATAAGATTAAGTGCCAATTTCTCATCAGAAACCATGGAGGCAAAAGAAGGGAGTGGAATGAAATATTTAAATTACTCAAAGGAAACAATTGCCAACCAAGAATTTTATATCCTTTGAAACCTTCTTTCAAAAAAAGGGAGAGATTACGAAATTCCCAGAAAACAAAAGCTGAGAGAGTTTGCTACCACTGGACCTGCCCTATAACAATGCTAAATGGAGTTCTTCAGACTGAATGAAAAGGATACCAGACCGTGAATTTAAGCAGCTTAAATGGATAAAGACCTCTGGTAAAAGTAGCCATATGGATAATTATAAATTCCAGTATTATTCTATTGTATAGTTTTATGTGTAACTCCACTTTTTTTACTTCTTAAAGTTTCTAAAATTCAATGCCTGAAAACTAATGATAAAATGTAGTTTTGGATGTATGATGTATAAAGATATAACTTGTAACTAGCACAAAAAAAGGTGGGGAGGAGAGGTATAGGAACAATGCATTTATATACTATTGAAGTGAAGTTGGTGTCGAATCAAATGTGATTGTTATATATTTAGGATGGTACAAAGAAAATATGTGAAAAATATATTAAAAAATAAATGAGACTTACCTTAAATTCAAAGACATATGTAGGTTGAAAATGAAAGGATGGAAAAAATATATACCATGAAACTAGTAAGCAAAAGAGCTGGGGTAGCTATACTAATACCAGATAAATTATTAGTCAAAATCTGTTACAAGGATCAAAGACAGTCATTGTATACTGAAAAGGGCTATAAAAGCAATACACTGAAACCAGTAGTGGTAATGAAAACTCTGCAGATGAAATCAAGAAAAAACATTCCTTTCATAATAGTGATTTACACATAGAAATAGTAGTTATTACTGCAAAGTGGTAACTATCCCAACCTTTATTTATTTTCATTTATAACTCAAAATTATGGTGTGATTGTGCATGTCACTCTATGATGATTGTGATATAAATAGTGATGACATATACACAGCCTGAATAATGATGCAACTAATTAAAATATTTTCTATAATCATAAACAAAGACAAATACTTATGCAATGCTTTATAATTTCACATGCATTGATGTTTGCCTATGAACAACCAGTCAGCCTAGGAATGTGGAAATCCTACTAAAACTAGAGATCTAATCTATGCTACCAAAACTTCTTCTGCCATACATATTAGCAGAGAAAAAATATACTATTCTTGTCAGTGAAGAAGCTCTTAGCCACTGATAGTTAGTGGAAAGGTTTATAAAAGCTAATTACAAGAATATTTGGTGGAAACAAGATATTTGGTACATTGTTTTGGAAGCAAAAATTGGGGAATGATAGATTGGAAGCATGAAAGTTGTGTATCTTAAACAGGAACAGGGATTATTTTAGAAAGCAGACTATGTGAAAGGGGATGAAAAATGAAGCTTGGCTCTTCACAGATGTGCCAATTCAGCTCACAGGAGTGAAGGATTTTGGTATCTGATGTAAGGTTTAAAGAATACTTATTGGTCCTTGTGCTTTATGTGGAGAATTTCTCTGGAACTTATCATGAAATCTGAAATGATTTTATGAGAAAAGCAAGGAAAAATTTCAAAGTCTTCAACAATGTAGCTTCAGAGATACTGCCTTATAAGTAATATTTCAGACAGAGTATTTGCTAGGTTGAAAATAGATTATTAGCTTATCCATGGATAATGAGAAAAACGGGAACCATCATAAAATGATACTTTTAAAGACAGCCCAGCTTTTTTAGCTGACCTTAGCAAGGCACGTACAAACATACTTTTAGAGATTCTATGCCTCTTTCTATACATTATTTGGAGGATAAGCTATGAGGACAGATTCATCTTGGCCTGGAAAGGGATTCACTCTTGGCTGTGAATCAGCATCTTAGATCAAAGAAAACTAGATCATGCCAAGTAAAAAGAATTGTGTTCTGTAAAGGGCACTGTGACTTTATGTGTATTTTTTTATTTATTTTACCAAGAAAGAAAAGAAAACTTTTTAACAATAGCCAATTTGGGGTGATGGAAACATGGGTAATTATAATAATATTTTCTATGTTTTTCTTCATTTCAGAATTTCACATATAAAAACATATGGTTGGTTAAAACAGAATTGTGATGTAAGAAGCTCTAATCTTTTATATCTACATTCTTAAGGTACATGTTTTTGAATGTAGAAAATGGCAGAATGAGCTAATACCACAAAGACTAAATGAGGACTTGTAACATTTTTATAATCTTTTCTGCCACTCAAAATGATAGGTAAACACTCACAGGTGCCATTTTTCCTATCTAACCTCGTGGTGGATTGAAGCTGTATGTAACCCAGAAAAACATGTTTTTAAATTTAATCCATTTCCGTGGGAGTAAACTCATTGTAAGTAGGACCTACTGATGAGGTTACGTCAGTTAAGGTATGTCCCACCTCAAACAGGGTGGGTCTTAATTCTATTACTGGAGTCCTATAGAAAAGAATGAAATTCTGACAGAGAGTGATAAAGCCACAGAAGCAAGAAGCTGAAATCAATGAAACCCAAAGAGAAGGGAGAGGACACTGCCATGTGCTTTGCCATGTGCCTTGCCATGTGGCAGAGGAGCCGAGGATTGCCAGCAGCCAGTTTTCAGGACGAAAGCATTGCCTTGATGATGGTTTGATTTGGACGTTTTTCTTTGCCTCAAAACAGTGAGCAAATAAATTCCTATTCTTAAAAGCCAACCTATTTCATGGTATTTGCTTTGAGCAATTTAGGAAACTAAGACCCCTATAGTTTTCTTAGAAATTTGTAACTAAATTGCATTAAAGTACATGAGTGCTCATGGGCTGCGTACTGTGTACCAATCATTGAGGCTGTACCAGATGGAAGGCAGGAAGGCCTGGTGGATCCAGGTGGGGTGGCAGTGCCAGCTAGTCTGGCTTTGAAGCTGGCTCAGCTCACAACTAGCTGTCTGTCCTTAGAAAGTTACTTCATGTTCTGTACCTCAGTTCCTCATCTGTACCATGTGAAGGTAAAAATAGTACCTGCCTCCTAAATTGTGAAGCTTAAATTGTTGTGAAGTGTAAATGTGTTAATACACAGTTAGTACTAAGGAAAGCCCTGGCAAATAAGAAGCATTCCAAACATGTTGATTATTATTTTCACTATGGAATGGAGACTCCTGTTCTCAAGGAGATGCATTTAAATTCTCTTACATTTCATAATGCTTTTTCATAGAAAAAATATTCTTTAAATAAACTCTAAAATCTGAGGGGGAATCTCTCCAAAATTAGCTTCTTCCAGAGTCTCAGACTCATACAGAGGTTAAAAATGAAAATCAAAGCAAACAAAAAAGTAACATACAACCATAAAGGAATTAAAGACTTTAAAGAACATTAAGAAATGTATTAATATGACACATATCAGAAAGTATTATCACCATGCACTCAGAAAAGGACAAAGCTAACATAAGGAATATTAATTAAATGTTTTAAAGAGTTTTATACTCTTCAGAACAGATGTTCACAAAGAAGAATAGATCATGCTTCTTTTTAGTGTTGTTTGGAATAAGGAAGGAGAAAGAATGTATTTGAATGGAGAAGAGAGATGAAAAAAAAATATTTTGAATTGATTTTAAGGAAGCAAAACGAAAAAAATCATTTAAACAAAAACAGTAGCAACAACCTCACTCTCTACCCCATTTTATTTTAACTTACAAAGACAATACTGTACAGTCTCAAATCTGTGGGAAAGGTGAATAATAGAGCAGCTAACAGAGACAGGTGCACACATGCATGCAGTGTTTTACTAGCAATGACCCTGGGGAAGCACGTCTATTCTATAAGGAAAAGCAGCTATTTCTGGCCACTGTTCAGGTTCAGTGTTCCCAAAATTTGGATTTTTACATGAAATCTTACAATATTAAATGCTTACTCAAAAAATGAATTCAACACCATTTTGCCTATGGTACCATTAAAAAAAAAAATTGTCTTAATGTGACATGATTTCATGAATGTGGTTTACTAGTTATGACTGGGGACATCACAAAGAATGTCCAGTTGTATCACCTTGTAGATAAACTGGATGGCTTGCTGGTTCTTAATTATGCCCAGTGCATGTTCTATAACAGATACTATTCTCATATTATTAAATGTTTTCACACAATGATTGTCTAAATTCAACTCAGCACAAATGTCATGTCATCTGAAACTTGATGCAATTACTTCCAGGTGGAAGCAACTTTTCCAACTCTAAATTCTCATAGCATTTTATTTATGTCTCACATTTACAGATTTCTACCTTGTGCTACAAGTATTTACATACGGGTTTTAGGATCATATCATAATCTTGCCTGTATGACCAGAATAATGCTTACATAGTGTGTACCACACAGTAGTAAGCACTTTCATTTTGGTATGTTTTCTTCCATTCTTCTCCATGAAAATATGGCCAGATAATCTATTAAGATCTAAAGCGGTTCTACCCATTTAGCTATGCATTGGTAGTATGAGAAGATGCCTATTCAACCACTCTTTAGCATCATTAAATATTTTCACTGTTGTCTAATCCCTGCTAATTTAATAGGAAAAACATGGTGTCTTGACCTTTTGATTTCTATTAAAGAATAAATGTCTAATTTATTTGGGTTTGGGCTATATCCAGGCAAAAGGATGAGGGTATTTTATGATAGATCATAGGATAATAATAGTAATATCAACTGTGCATGAAGAATTATCCTAAGCAGTTTACAGATTTTAACTCATTTAATCTTTATTGGAATAAAAGGTATACTGCTAGTCTTAACAGATTTGGAAAACACATTTTACTGAATTATTACCCGCATTTAATAGTAACAAGGGAATTTTGGAAGGACTAGGAGATCTCAAGAGGCTTCTTCATAATTCCTCCCCACCCCCACCCTCCATATGAAAGGAACAAAGGAAACTTGGTAAACTCATTCGAAAGAGCTATTCACAAGGCAGCATCTGTCTTTGTAAGAGTAAAACATTCCATTTTTTACCTACTAACTTCTCTTTCCCTTGCAGTATCTCAAGTGTGTCATCCTTTATGACATGTGGGTCAGTCATACTCCTCCTTTGCATTCAAGTAGCTCTTCTTTTATTGCTATGTGCTCCAGGAGTACACATTACTCTCTACCCCACCAGGACATCTCTTCTTGTCTATATGTCTAGTATGTGACAGTCTTTCCCTATAATGTGTTTAGGGAGGAATATCTCTTTTCTGCATGCATTCCATTTGTGACATTTTGTGTCCTTGGGGCAGCCACATTTAAACTTTTTTCAGGGCCAAGTACTTTCATTGTGAATGTTGTTTTAAACTTTTGATTACCAATTGCACATAATTTTACAGTTTCAAGAATAGTCAGTGAACATTTTGTTTCATTTTTGTATGTGGAGTTAGGGTTGAGAGAGTGGCTAAAAATTTTGCTTTCCATTTTTGCGTGGGATGCTGAAGATGGAGGAAGTGAGATATTGTTTCACATTAGATAGAGATTTATGCTCCTCCCCAAGCTAAAGGAATTATTCCACATTGCCTTTCATCTCCTAACCTCAATATCACTGTGTAGAATCTTCCTGTTTACTATAAGTAATTTCATGCCAGGAAGGAAAAAAAGAGCACGTGGGGGGTGGGAATTGGTGGGTTGTGTTCAGTGGGGGTTGGAAGAGGAAGGGGAGAAGGAGGAAAAATTGTTTAATGCTTATATGATAAACATCGTGAAATCATATGAATTCTCATTTAATTGAGACAATATAAAATAATGCATAATAGCACAGACTCTGAAGCTGAAATGTTTGGATTAGAATTTCAGCTCTCCCATTTACCAGCTGTATGACCTTAGAGATTTCACTTAATCTCTCAGTGACTTGACTTAGTCATCTCTAAAGTGTGAACACTACCAATTATAGAGGTTGTTGTTATGGAATTTAAACAAGTTGAATTGGAATTGCAGAATTTGGCTTTTGGTTCACTTCGTATAGTGAATTACAAAGTAAAATACTGTATACGTGGAATCAGGACCTAACTCTGTGTTTTCATTAAGATATAGATTTGGCTGATGTGAGAGACCTAAAATAACATGATAGAAGATGATAGACATTTTAGATATTATATAAAAATCCAAGGTATTATGAGGGCTTTGCTATAGGAAGGTTTCAAGGATCCACAATCCTTCTTTCTCCTTGTTCCACCTTTATTAAGGTATGCCCTTGTTTGCATGGTCCAAGATGGCAAGTGTAAAATGGGAGGGCATGTCCCTTCCCTTAAAGCAGTGGCTCTCAATTTTGGTGGCACATTATAATAATTAGAGGGGAATTGTAAGAAATATGGATCCCCAGTCCCTGTTCTCAGGGTTTCTAACTCAGTTGGTCTGGTATAGGATCAAAGCATCTATTTTTGTTTTCTTTGTTTTTAAAGTTTACAATTGATTTTCCCAACCGGCTAGCAGCTTCTCTCCCCATGGTGATTCAAGATTTCCATTGAGGGTGATGAGCCACACTTGTGGGAGATGTTTGTGAGGGATGTGGTGGGAGGTGTGGGAGGTGGGGAACATGGGAATCCCAGTGGGTTCCGTGTAATATTTTAGGTAATTTAAGCATCCCTTAAAAAAAAAAAAAAAAAAAAAAAAATATATATATATATATATATATATATATATAACATTTTTGTAAGCAAATGCACATATATGTATATATATTTATATAGCATTTTACAAATATTGGTATGTATTGTGAAAATTTTGATTTTTACCCACAATAAAAAATAAATTAAAAAAAAAAAAAAGAATTCAGGTGTCTTCAATCTATGGCTCCTCTATCTCTAGGGTCTTATCATCACCTACTTCTAAGCAGCCAAAGGCAAAGACAGCATAAATTAGGCACATCTATTTTTTTAAAGGCCTCAGGCCAGTATCAAACTTCACCTTCTACTCACTGTCCATATTTTTCAGAAGTCGCATGCCCACACCTAGGTGCAAGGAAATCTGGGAAAGATAGTCTTAGTTTTGCAGTTTTCTTCAGCTAAACTCTATCAATTTAGAAGAGGAGAAAGAGTTTGAATGGACAGCTATCTACCATTGTCTTAATTGTTTCTACTACTATTCAGGGCAGTACTTATTTATTGATGTTTTTTCTTAATATTATCCAGAGTTTAATCTTTTATCTGTTTTGTGCATTATTTCCAGTGTTTCTGTACTCAGAATTCAGAAATCTTGCTTCTTTTTCCTTTTCCACATGGCTAAATCCCACTTTCCTTCTAGGTTCAACTAACTGGAACTTCTTCCCTTGGAAAATCTTACCAGCCTATCTTAGGAATTTTGCTCTAAATCTCTTTATCTGACTGTTCTTTGAAATATTTGGTAATAGTTATGCACTCTTCTTATATTTCTTACATCGATTTGTTATACAATTATTTAATGCCTCTGTTAGCATTCCTTTTTCATGTTCATTTTGACTACTCAATTAGATTATAAGGACCTAAAAGTCAAGCATGGTATCTCATGCTTAGCTTTATCTTCTATGGCACTTTGTAAAGGTCTTTTCACAGAGTAGGTGGGTATATACATACCATATATATCCACATACACATACATATGCACATATACACAAACATCTATACTCACATACAATAAATACATGCAACCAATATATTTAATGAACACTAATTTTGGGATATAATAAAAATAGTCTTATTTTTGTCTCTCACTCTCTTAAATATTATTCAGTAGGAAAATTTTTTCCCTGTCCCTAAATAAAAACTGTGTCTTTTATGATCACTCCTAAATAATAGAATATCTTAAAGTCTCCTTTATTCAAAAACCATTGTCAAATCCAACATATCTCCATTCAGTTATGGCATATGGCATATCCTCTCTGCCTCCCAGTACTATGTAGAGTAGGCTGGCCACTATGATAGGGAAAGATGGTATGAGGGGCTACTTGGCTTCCTTTTTCTACTTTTCTTTCCACAATGCCTTCACCTACCATCATTGTCACTCATTTCCCATCTTCTGCTAAAGAAACCTCATTCTGAGAAGTCTTGCATTTAGGTATGGGTCTACAAATAATTTCCTATACACATTAGATGTTTCTGATTTCACTGTATTACATTTCATAGTTAGTAATTTTCTCTTTATACTCTTGTATTACTTAATTTACTTTTACTTTCATCTCTCCTACATGCTCTTAGAACTGTCTTTTTAAAGTTTTGCTGTTTTTCTCAGAAAAGCATTATTTCAAAAACCTTAAAGTTTTCCCTATCTCCTTTTTTGGTGGATGGTCTAGAAGAGCGATTTATTCTTTTCTTCCTTTTATATGTCTGGCATATCAACTTTTCCCATCCTCTTATCACAGCATTTCTCATGTAATGTCTAAAGATCAAAGCATTTCTCTTCCTCAGTCTTGTGTTTTCTTTGTTCTACATACAATATACCCTGCCTTACTGCCAACAATTATAGCAATACCCTGTGTTCTCATTTTCTGAATAAGTGCCAGAACTTTTTGTTCCTCAGTACACCATCCTTTCTTTATTGCAATTGGCCAGTTCTTTCCTTCTAGTCATCCTTCCTTTGGCTCACCAGAAGGAGCACCCTTCCCTCATGAGGTCATGCTACAGTCTATCTAGTTTTAGTTTTATGGCCCCACAGGCAAGCCTCTTTCAGTAGGAGATTCTCTATTATAAAGCCTATTAAAGCTCAGGAAATTCTTTTCTGCTTTGTTTTTTGAAATCTTCGTTGTTTTTTAAATTTCCATTTAGTCCCATAGTACAGGGTCTTCTTGCCCAGTTGATAAATTGCCATATCTCTTCTCATGCCAAATAACATTTATCATCACTTCTATGCATTATTTATCAGTTCCATATTTCAAATTTATTTCTGCAATTCGGACTCTTCCTTATAAATTGAAGCTATTGTACTTCTCCTTATGTGGCTAAGAGTTTCTTAGCATTTTATTTTTTCTACTACCTTATAAAAATTCTTTTTTATTTGATGCATCAGGTATAACATATTATATGCCCCCATTTTAACAGTCAGCAACCACATTGCAATTTCTGTTATCTTGGTGTTATATCACTGCATAACTATCATATTCTCATACACAGCCTTCATGATTTTTTTCTGAATAATTTTTAGATACTTTTTGGCTATTAAGACAAATGGATTAATGTTTTGACAGAGTACTCAAATTTAATAGTAATTACTGGATTTTGCTATTTTTATCTCAGGAAACCTTAACTTTTATAATTTAATTTTTCTTTTGTTACCAAAATCTAATCGCTATATATTTTATTTCCTTTGTACTTCTAGTGCATCCCCTTTTCTCCCAGATTACTTGTATCCAATCTATCTGTGCCATATAGATTCAAAAACAAATATTATAGCCTGACTATGTAATAGCTTTGTACTAAATGTTGGAATTCAAAAGATGCATAAGAAATAGTCCTTGCCTTCAAGGAAATCACAATCTAGAAGGTGAGATTTTTGCTTAACCAATCATTAAATTCCAGTGTGATGTGTGCAGTGGTAAGAGTATGTAAGTGGGCAAAGGAGAAAATTTTTGACTCTGGAGATATAAGGGAAGGCTTCATTGAGGCAGACGATCCTGAGCCGTATTGCTAAGGCAGATTAAGAAGGAAATTTCTTGGAAGATAGAATTGCATGTCTTATGTATTGAGTTATGGAGCAACAAGGTCTGTGCAGGATTATAATTAATTCGACATTGCTGAAGCATAAACTGGATAGGTCGATGGGGATGAGCTGTGAGAGAAGCTGATAAAGAAGCAGGTGGGTTGAGGACATGAAATGTCTTGTCTGTCTTTCTGGGCAGGAGTGTAGACTTTATTCTATATGTGAGAAGCAACCATTAAAGGAAAATAAGCAGGAGGAGACATTTGGTCAAATAGGACAAAATTTGGTCATTGTAAAGAATAGGTTCTAGGGTAACAAGACAGATGTCAGTGGGGTCAGTTTTGAGGCTATTGTCCCCCAGGTGAGAAATGTGGAGAGGCTGAACAATGGAAGTGCCAGTGGTGTTGGAAAGGAAAGGGTTTGTCCCTGAGTGGACATGAACCGAGCAAGAGAAAATAGTCTGGGACTCTGGGAATGAGTTACCAATTGTGCAGGTAACCCAGGAGAAAGAGCCGTGCCTCTCCTACAAGTCAGCCTTGTTATTCTTTGTACAGTAAGCGTAGACTTCTGTAGAAAAGCCTGATCTTTTTTTTTTTTTTTTTTTAATTTCAATATAACTTTACTTAAGGATACTAAAATTTGAATTACATATACTTTTCACATATCATGAAATATTATTATTCTTTAATATTTTTCAACCATGTAAAGATACAAAATCCATCCCTAGTTTATAGGACAGTATATATATATTTTTTTTTCCCTTTATTTTATTTTATTTTATTATTTTTTTTGTGTGTGTGTATTTGCTTACAAAAATGTTATTTATATATATATACATATATTTTAAGAGGTGCTTAGATTACCTAAAATATTACACAGAACCCACTGGGATTCCCATGTTGCCCACCTCCCACACCTCCCACCACATCCCACACAAACATCTCCCACAGTGTGGCCCACCAACCTCAATGAACTTACACATCCTGGAGCCTTGCCACCAACCATAGACCACAGTTCACACTGTAGACCACACTCTCTCCCACTCAGTTCTGAGTGGTGTGTGCTGATTTAAAATGGCCTACATCCATTGCCACAACAGTACTCAGGACAACCTCCAACTCCCAAAGAAGCCCCTGTATTTCAACTGCTCATCCCCTCCCTACCCAAAAACTGTCAAGTGGCCACTGGCTCCACCTCATTGTTATAATTTCTTGCATTGCAAGAATCACCATATGTGAGCAAGAGAATACCATCAAGTCCACTCTAGTCCATAGTTCTTCCCCCAATCCAGAGGCGACTGGGATGGTGATGTCCACTCCAACTCCAAGTGAGAGAGGGCTTATATCCCATGGATATGGTGGGTGGGATGATCCTGCCTGCAGATGCAGGCCCTCTCCATTCCCTGGGATGGCCATTTCCCATCGTTGTCTCCTCACCAGGTGACTTGGATGAGTCCATTGAGCTGTAGGGTAGGAGTTGCAGCTCCACCTAGATTTCATGCACACCTGGCACATAGGTAAAAAGCCTGATCTTTTAAACTACTTGCCTACTCAGGCCAACCACTTTCTTTATTGTAGCCTAACACTATTTTCAAAGCAAAAAATCCACATACACAATTGACAGAGGCAGCCAGGAACCCTCTCAGGGTAGCTGCAAGTGGGAGATCCTGGAACTGCAGTGGGAGCTTCTGGGCATGCTGTAGCTGATGGAGAGATCTCTCATATACACAGTATTCTCGCTAATGTCTGACCCACAGAATCAAATTTTGATGGTAGGAAAAGAGCATAATTTGGTATGTTTCTGTCCCAAAAGCTGAATCAACATTAATTCATGTTAAGGGATTTTATTAATATTCTAGGTAAGTGATTTGTTCTGTTTCAGATATACCTTAAGCATGTTGTGAAGGTAAGTAGTAGGTCAACCCAGAAATAGTCCATAAAGCTAGTTCCCTGGTGAAATTCATACATGAATGCATTGACATAAATCTTCCTTTTTTTCCATTTTAAATCTTTAAATATCATCTTTAAAAAGAATCTGAGCTATGATGTCCTAGCAGAACCAAATAATATTTTATATTTAGTTGTGATGGACCATCTGTTCACTCTCATAGCTCATGTTTTATCCCTCAGCAAATCCCATGGTATAGTCTTTAATACCTAGACACTGGAAGTACTCTTAGTTATCTGCCAAAGTTTTCCAGATGTTTTAAACATTTTTCAAGTGTTTTCCAGATTTTTATTCTATGTTTTTTTTTTTTTTTTTTTTTCTGTTCCTCCTGGTAGGCATTTTTAAAAACCATACCCCTATGGTCATTTTTTCCCATTTTTCCTTTAATGTCTCAAAACACTCTACTGGAGTGGAGTCCCTATTATAAACTTATCACCCACCAACACAATATATATTAGCTTTCCTTTTCTTTTCAGTTATTATTTCCATTCTTGAAATATTCCCTAATGCTTCATTTATAACAGTGTAGCCCTAACAGTGTTTATATTTCTGTCAACCAGCACAAATGACTTCACCTTTCCCTGGTAAGACTCAGTAAATTTACATTTCCCTCAATGCTCCCAGGAGCACCATCTTTGCTCATAGCACTTGGCGGCTGCATCAGATCCTCCACCCATCTTTCACTTCCAACCCCCTCACACACCCCTCTGTGGACGCCATATGCACCTTCTCCCCCATAGGTGTCATCTGTTTCCGATGTGATCCAGATGCTTTGTATTTCCTTCCAGGGAAATACAGGATCTTTATAAGCCATCCCCCGTGAATCATCTTTCTGCCTTTGTGCCCAAGTCTGTTGTATTTTTCCCCAATGTGCCACAGGTGCATATGGCTTTTCTCTTTCCTAGCACAGATGCATAATACTTTTACCTTCTGTTTTCCTATCATTGTTTGCTGTTTTACGTGCTCCTGGTATACATTTTTACCTCACATGCTGCCCAGCTGTGTTATATTTTCTCATAGAAGCATCAATCAATATGTCTTGCTTTTGGAGAGAAAGAGATGTTTCTACTTCTCCCAGTTTAGGTATATAGTCTTCTAATGCATTCACTGTGGATTTTACTCTTTGGCACTGCAAGAGTTTTTTATAATCTCCACCATCCCAATATAAATAATAATGTTGTGCCTTTCATTTGACACAGACACTGGGATTATTGTTTGCCTTTTCACTTACATCCTTTATTGCTGTAAGAAAATACTTGTTGAATTTGCTAAGAACAATGCCTAGTGCTAAGCCTAGAGTCTAAAAAAATGAAGAGGGCATAGTTAAGGTGCTAAATGTTGTGTATGGTGTCATCTTAACTTCTGGAGAAATGGACCAATTTCTTATACATCATTTGTTTCATCAGAGCCATACATATCTATCTGTAATTTACATAAGTTAGACAGCTATTCCTTGTCATAAACTGGTTATGCTGATGTTTTCTTAGTTTCTCTTTAGTAGAGCTGAGTTGTCCTTTCTCCCTGTGTCCCATGATTACCTGGCCCTTCTATTTTCCCTAATTCAATTTGATCAGCTGTCAATATATCATAGCAATTCTGTAATGACATAAAGGCTTTTCCTCATGTTACCCATATTTGCTTGGTCTTCTCAGAGTCTTGCTTGACTTTTTTTCCCTTAAATAAAATTTTCATACTCTCTAGTTTAATTTATGCAGCACTGTCTTTATAAGAATTATAAAATATTAGTTCTATTTATTATTTTTTTCTATCTTCCAGTCATGTCTTGTACTGATATGCTTCAGTTCATAACAACTATACTTGGGAACATTGTTACTTTTGTCCCCTGGTGCAGAATATGTGACTAAACAACTATTTTAGTTTCCTAGGCTGCTAAAAGCAGATACCATAAAATGTTTTGGCGTTTAACAATGGGAAACAATTAGTGTACAGTTCTGAGGCTGAGAAAAAAATGTCCAAATCAGGGTATCATCCAGGCAATGATTTCTCCCAAAGACTGACTGCCATTGATCCTTGGGTCCTCTGCTACATGGCAAGAACATGGCAACATCTGCTTGTTTCTCCCTTCTCTTCTGGGTTTCATTGCTTTCAGTTTCTTGATTTCATGGCTTTCTTTTTCTCTGTCTGAATTTCATTCTCTTATAAAGAACTCTACAAAGAGAATTAAGATCCACCCTGGACCATGCCTTAAATGAAGTAACCTCACCAAAAGTTCTTAGTTACAATAGATTTACAGCCACAGGAATGGATTATCTTTAAGAACATGGTTTTCCAGGATACATACAGTTCCAAACCACCACAACTGTCATCATCGCCTTTATAGCACTAAGGGGGAATGTTTTTCTTCTTAAGTCTTTATGGAACTTTTCTCCCACATCAGTGTTTACCCATTTATTTGGTTTTCAGCTAACTAAAACAACTAAAGTACCTTCTCTCTGTCCTCTTTTTATCTGTTCTTTGTTCTTCACAGCAAGAAATGTTTAGTTTTTCTCTCTTTGAGGACTAAACCAGTACATTGTTCATATTTTTAATATTCATTCTCCAAACACTTGTCCAGCACAAATTCTATGTCAGGCAATCTTCCAGGCCTGATAATACAGAAGTGAACAAAAATTCCTGCCCTCATAAATTTTACATCTTAGATGAGGAGGTAGGAAATAACTAAATTAATAAAGAAAATATAGATTGCAGTATTGAAAGCAATGAGTGTTTATAGAAAATAAAAAACACAGCAAAGAAGAATGAAAGAATTGTGTGTGTGTGTGTACACAAGGCATGTGTGGGAGGGGATTATTGCACTTTAGATATATGTCCAAGGAAGGACTCACTGAGAAGGTGATAGCTGAGGCAAGAGGGAGTGGGCCATATTGATATATGGATGAAAAATATTCCAGGTGAAGGGAACAGTAATCCAAAATTCCTAACCTGAGAGGAGAAGCTATGCTTTGGAAACTTGGGAGGTGCGCCATTGGACTGGATGCAGTGAATGAGGAGGAGACTACTGGGAGGAATGATGAGGATAAGACTACATATGGCCTTTACAGTATTTTAAATTTCATAAAATCCAGATTATGAGTACTTTCCTCAAATGCAATCTTAACTGTGTTCCAAGAGAATTATTGCTTTTATCCCTTTTTCTAAGCGCTCCCTGACTTTACCATAACAGAGCAAGTCTTCCTCCCTCCCTTTCTTCCGTCCCTCTTTTTCCCACGGTATTCCTGTTTTTTCACAATTTATCTTAGCAAACCTGAATCTTATCTTCCTTTACTTTTTACTCGTATTTGCCAAAGATGGATTATCTTATCTCTGATGACCCCAGAATCCATTTTTCTAAGAACATGGCATTTCTCATTCATTCTTGTGTTAAGTCAGATCACGGACACTTGATAAATGTTTGCTCAATTAATGACAAGAATGGCACTTTTCTCTTCATAAACTTCAGGACCATTCTCTGATTTCCAGCTGTTTCCTTTCTTCTTCATCTCCTTTACTACTTTAAGTGAACAACATAAGTCAAATTCTCTCCTGTGAAACAAGGTATCTTTTCTCCAATTTTTCTAACTTGGCCCCTCGGGAGGCTAAGTTAAAAGTGTCACTTTTTAAATCTCTCAGACTGCTAAAAGCAGCACCTTTGCTCATTCACTCCTTTCACTTTGTCTTTCCTTGTCTCTGGCTCCTCTTTCACCTGAGAGACACAACAAATTTCATTTTTTTTTTTTTTTTTTTTTTTTTTAGCTTTCTAATGGAGTACAAGGTGATTGTGGAATACTGATTTACTGAGCTGGGAAAGTCTAGCGATCACACAGTAAACATTACCTGATGTATGAAGAAATAATGCTTTCCTCCATACATATGAAGGCAGAATGTGTGGACTCATAGTGTGTCATTTTTCTCTTGTGTATTTGCCTTAGCATTTCCCTCTTTTTTCCTCTATGGGGAAAGAATAACAATGTAATCTTAAAATAACCCTAGGATCATTGCCTTTCCCATTTTCTACTATCCAAATGATATTCTCAATCCCACTTTGTCTGTGAAAAATTTTTGCTTTTTTGCTGGCTCTGAACTGCTTTATCTCTTCGGGTTGTGCTACTTACTCAGCATTAACACAATATTGTCTTAGACAAGATACACACACACATCTATCCATCCATCCATTCATCCATCCATACTTGCATGCACCCCCCCATATATATATATATACACATATACATATATATTTATTTTTCTTGTTTCTTCAATTTAATTGACACTCTCTAGGGAGAGAATTCATATTATAAATTATTTCACTCTCCTCCTTTCTTTTTCTTTTGTACCTACCACAATACTTTTAGCAATCCCTTTCTGAAGGTAAGTGTTCAATAGTATATTTTAAGCATGTTCACAGAATATGAACTTTTAACTCAACTTTAACATTCTTCTGTAACTGTACTTTTTCATTTGGAACTCTTGATGTATCATCTTTATGCCCAGTTCAGTATGGTTGCCTGTCTTTTACTTTTTGGGTTAGGACAGTCATTACTTTTGACCCAAGAAAATCAGTTTTGATCTCATTTCACTTCCTAGGGATGAACTTTTCTTAAAATGTTCCCCCAGGCAGTTGTTTCTCTTCAGAAACAAATTAAGCCAAGCTGTTTTCTCATCATTTTCCTTTTTCTGGGTTACATTCTTTGTCCACATCATTATATACACACACACACACACACACACAAAGACAGCTTTTGAAACTCATGTGCCTTTATTTTTTGGAAATGCCAATTGAATAATCACTCCACTTAACAATCCACATGGTTCTCACTCAGTAACAAT
The DNA here is from genome assembly GCA_026826555.1 of Tolypeutes matacus. Classification (NCBI taxonomy): domain Eukaryota; kingdom Metazoa; phylum Chordata; class Mammalia; order Cingulata; family Chlamyphoridae; genus Tolypeutes; species Tolypeutes matacus. Next base: position 27,148,248 of record JAKSZT010054304.1, read on the forward strand.
TTTTCTATCGTATTCAAAAGTGAATTCCTTGTGAAGAATTTGGAAAAATATTTATATAGTCTGTTTCTTTTTATAAATATACTATATACATAGTATTTTCTAACTCATTTTTCCATGGCATTAAATGATCTACTATAACATCTTTATCACATTTTTGTCATTTGACTAAGGAATGCTTGCTTATTGGTAAAATATTTGGAAAATATGTAGACAAGATTAAAAAAATAAACTTGCTTATAATGCAACTACCCAGGATGACTACTGTTTATATTTTCAGTCATGCAACATATTGTGAATTGTATTTCATACCATAAATTTTCCCATTACATCATTTTTTAACATCTGGACAATAATTCATCCTATGTATATTGAGTGATTTGTTTTATCAAATTCAGTTGTTCAATATTAGGTTCCAAAGCTTTTCTCTTTTATACAATTCTGCAAGTAGGCTACTTGAATGATTTTTTCTTGTTATTTCACATTCTTGGCTATTTACTTAATATAAATTCCTAGAAATTGAATTTCTGGGCTATGGAAAGCATAAATCCATTTATATGGCACTCAGGGTTATATTGCCAGTGCTGTTTCCCTGAGATCTTGTTTTTTAGCTTTGTCAAATTGATAGACATAACTTTATTTTGTAATATATTTATATTTCCTAAAATAATAATGGAGTTAAGTTTTTATTTTTAAAGGGTTCTAGGGTATTTTCATTTCTTCTTTTGTGAATTACCTGCTCTCATGCATTAAGGTATTTTGTTTTTCTTACTTATTTGTAAGATTCTTCTATATTACCATTGATAACCTTAGCCATATACATTGGAAATATTTTTCATAGTTTGTCATAAGTTTAGCTTTTATATTTCCATAGTGACTTTTGACATGTAAATATTTTATTTAGTCAATTTATGGATTTCTTTTAAATATGTTCCCAGAAAGGGCTTTCTCTACCTGATACCAGATAAACTGTATTTTCTTTTAATAATATTTTATTTTTATATTTAAATATTTAACACACCTGGCTGTAATTTGGGTGTATGATGTGGGGCAGGGAAACCTTTGTTTTCCCTGAAATGGATCCAACTACAATTTCTGTATAATTTATTTTCCTCACAGATTTGAAATGCAGACTAATTTGTTCAAGTTTACATAGCTTCTTCATTTACCCCTTTATTTATTCCCTTTGCTTAGTCAATTTAATTCACTTTTCCTCGTTTGATTCCTGGCTGTATTTTTTTTTTTTTTTTTTTTTTTTACTTTTTTGTTTTTTGTTTTTGTCCAAGATTAGTAGGATTATGTTTTTGGCATTTGTATAGTGAAGTCCTTCCCCATTCCCTGGCCTAGTTTCTCCCTGCCCATCTTTAAGTTACAGAGGGGCATTATGCCTGCCTATTTTGAAGACATCTTGATTTCCCACCATGGTATTCTCACTAGAATTTTTAGTTTTACATAAGATTTTGTTATTTCAACTTATCCTTAAAGCTCTTTCTCTCTAAATGTCACAAGATGTTTTTACTTAAATTCGTTGTGTCCCAGCTGCATCATTTTCCTCCTTCCTTTGTGTTCTAGAGACATTAATTTTGCTTCTGAATCTCAGATTTTGTTTGGTTTTGCTAGTTTTTCCCTTGTTCTTCTTTTCTTTTCTATGCACATGTCATGTGCGTCATTTTTACTGTCGTTGAGTTCCAATGATTATGTTCCATCTAGCTACTCTTATGCAGATTCAAGTTCCTGCTTCATCCATAGGACATGCTCTGTGATCTCTTTCCTGCTCCATATGGATTTTACCTTCTTTGACTTGTGCTTCATAGTAACTAAGCTTTCTCACTTTGGGAAGTACAAATGCTGTATTTTTCTCTGCAAGATGATTTATTCCCTTTCTGTCTCATCTATTTCTATATCTTTTATTCTAATGTTCTAAAGTACACCAAGGTTATCTTGACTTCCTTTTATGTATCTCAAGTGCTTTGCCCTATCTCAACCACTACCATGTGTATCTCAATAATGTTCTTTCTTTGTTCCAAGTAGTTCGCCTGACTTGCATTACTCTTTGTACCTCTTCAGTTAAGTCTGCCTTTATACCCTTGAGAGGCATGGATGTTTTTTCTTCTTTATACAGTTATCTTTATTTTCTCTCTCACCCTTCAATAAATGATTTAATTTTGCCCTCACTTTCTTGATTTATTTTTCAGTTTGTTTTCTTTCTCCATATTTTGAACTCACCTGTATGTCACATTTCAGTTTTCTTTTTATTCAGTGTCTCATGCCACCTTTCTATCTGAGGAACATTATTACTTTTTAATTCTTCACCTGTTGTTGCAGGAAAATTAAACAATCCTTTGCTTTTGACAAATGATCTACTATTCCTTTTATTTATTTGTTTATTTATTTTACCAGGAGGTCCCGGGAATTGAACCCTGGTCCCTCCATATGATAGACTGATGCCAAACCTCTTGAGCCACATCCATTTCCTTGCTATTCCTTTTAGAACCACAGGCAATGCCTTTATATATATATATATGTATGTATTTATATTATATATATATATATATATATTTATTAGAGAAGTTGTGGACTTACAAAACAATCATGCACAATTCCCATTCAATAGCCCCCCACCAACACATTACATTGTTGTGGAACATTTGTTGCAGATTATGGATAACATCATTAGATTATTACCACTAATTATGATCTGTAACAAGGGTTCTTAAAAAGGGGTCCATGAGCTTGAATTGAAATTCAAAAAAAACATTGTTCTTGTGGGGATGTGTTGGTGCGTGTGTGATATATTCATTAAATAATACACAGTGCAGTGTGGACTTAGTAAGGGGTCCATGGTTTTCACCTGACTGACAAAGGGATCTGTGGAACAAAAAATGTTAAGAACCTGTGGTCTATAGCATACATTTAGTATATTTTTTCCATACCCCCTTTTATTCACACAGTACCTTCTTGACATCGATGCAAGAATATTATAATATTGCTGTTAACTATAGTCCAGAAGTTATATTAATTGTATTTTCCCATGCATTTCCATATTCTTACCACCTTGTAATAGTGATGTACATTTTTTCTAGTTATATATTTTAAGGATATCATTATTATTATTATTTATATTAAATATTTTTCTTTCAATTTCTCTTCATTTTTTTATTAGAGAAGTTTTGAGATTACAAAACAATAATGCACAGTGTGCAGAATTCTCATACATCACCCCTCCACAAACACCGTAGATTGTTGTGGAAATTTGTTACAGATTATGAAAGAACATGATCAGACTATTACAACTATGATTCACAGCGTACACTCTGTATATTTTTTCCTTACACCCCCTAACATTAACACTAGTATTAGTATTGTACATTTGTTATAGTTCATGAGAGAACACTTCACATTTGTACTGTTAACCACAGTCTATCTTTTACCACATGGTTTGCTGTGTTGTACAGTCCCATGCCTTGTACATTCTATTCAAAATATACAGTCAGTGGCTTTCACTTTCATCACAGAGTTCTGCAGTCATTTTGCCACTAAACCTTTGAATGTTTTTCTTAGTCCAAAAGAAAAAATCCCATACCCCCATTTTTTTAATAATTAATTTTTTTATTTTTAAAGAAGCTTTAGATTACATAAATGTTACATAAAAAAATGTAAGGGATTTCCATATGCCCCACTCCCTCCTGCTCCCACACTTTCCCACATCCACAACATCCCTCATTAGTGTGGTACATTTGTTACAATTCATGAACCCATATTGAAGCATTGCTACTACCCATGGACTACAGCTTACATTATAGTTTACACTCTGTCCCGCACAATATTGTAAGTTAAGACAAAATATACAATGGCCTGTATCTATCCTTGCAAGACAAATACAATGTCCTGAAAATGTCCCCATGTTACACCTATTCTTCCCTACCTCATCCCTCAGAATCTCTGGTAGCCACTGCATTTACATCAATGATAAGAGTTCTTCCATTGTTAAAATAATAATGTCTATAGTAGAATAATAATGTCTCATTTAGTTCATTGTTCATTCCCCAATCTTGAAGATTTTGCATACCCCATTATTGAACTTTAGCTTTGATATAGTGCCTTCTTTGACACTGATGCAAGAACATTACAATATTGTTGTTAACTATAGTCCATAAATTACATTATATTTTCCCTTGCATTACTCTATTTTTACCACCTTGAAATACTGGCATGTATTTGTTCTAGTTCATAGAAGAACATTCTTGTATTTTTATTATTAATCACAATCCTCATCCACCCCAGGTTCATTATATTATTCAGTCCCTAAGTTATTGTCCAGTTTTCTTTCAATTGACATTTACATCTTTAGGCTACCCCTTTCAGCCACAAACCAGCCAGTTTAGTAATACTCATGATAATGTGTTACCATCAACTCTGTCTATTTGCAAACTTTTATAGTCAAGCTAATTGAAAATTCTACATACATTAAGAATCAGTATCCCTTCTTAGTCCTCATTCTCTCTCCTAGTAACCTATAGTCTAGATTTTAAATCCATGTGTTTATTCTTTGTATTTAGTTAATATTAGTGAGACCATACAATATTTGTCCTTTTGTGTCTGGTTTATTTCACTTAGCATAATGTCCTCAAGGTTCATCTATGTTATCATATATGTTCCAATTTCATTTCTTCTTACAGCAGCACACTATTCCATCATATGTATATACCACATTTTATTTATCTATTCATTCATTGATAAACACTTGGGTTATTTCCATCTTTTGGCAATTATGAATAATGCCACTATGAACATCCATGTGCAAATGTCTGTTCGTGTCACTGTTCTTCTGGATATATTCCTAGTAGAGGGATTGCTGAATCATACAGCAGTTCTCTTTTTAGCTTCCTGAGGAGCCACCAAACTGTCTTCCACAGAGGCTGCACTATTCTGCATTCCCACCAACAGTGAATGCGTGTTCCTATTTCCCTATTTCACCACATCCTTTCCAGCACTTGCTGTTTCTGCTTCTGTTTTGTTGTTGTTTTTAATAAAGGCCATTCTATGAGGTGTGTGGTGGTATCTCTATGTACTTTTTAAAAATATATATATATTTAAAGATAGTTAGATTACACAAATATTACACAAAAAATATAGGGATTCCCATATGCCCAGCTCTCCACACCTTCCACACCCTCCCACGTAAACAACATCCTTCATTAGTGTGGCACATTCATTGCAATTGATAAACACATCTGGGGCATTGCCACGGACCATGGACCACAGTTCACATTGTAGTTTACACTCTCTCCCTCACAGTTCTGTAGGTTATGGGAAGATATATAATAGCTTGTATCTGTCATTGCAATGCCATTCAGGGCAATTCCCAAGTCCCAAAAAAGCCCCTGCATTACACCTGTCTTTCCCTCTCCCTGCCCTCAGAACCTCCAGTGGCTACTGCCTCCACATTAATGCTGTAATTTCTTCCATTGCTGGAATCACAAGTCTATAGTAGAACACCAGTAAGTCCACTCTAGTCCATAGATCATTCCCCAATCCTGAGGATTCTGGGATGATGATGTCCACTCCACCTCTAATTGAGAAGGGGCTTCGATCCCATACAGCCAATGGATGGGACTGTCTTGTTTTCGGTTGTAGACTCTCTTGTTTCCTTGGTATGGTGGTTGTCAATCCTCACCTCCTTGTTAGTTGTCTTCCTCAAGTAGTTTTGATTTGCATTTCTCTAATGGCTAGTGATATTGAACATTTTTTTTCATGTGCTTTTTCTCCTTTTGTATTTCCTCTTGGGAGAAATGTCTATTTAAGTCTTTTGTCCATTTTTTAATGGGATTGCTCGCTTTTTTATTGTTGAGTTGTATAGTCTCTTTATTAAGCATGGAAATCAAACCCTTATCAGATATGCAATTCCAAATATTTTCTCCCATTGAGTGGGTTACTTTTTCACTTTCTTGACAAAGTCCTTTGAAGCACAAAAGTATTTAAGTTTGAAGAGGTCCCATTTATGCATGTTTTCTTTTGTTGCTTGTGCTTTCAGTGTAAGGTTAAGAAACCCCCAAATGCCTCCAGGTCTTGAAGATGTTTCCCTACATTTTCTTCTAGGAGTTTTATGGTTCTCACTTTTATATTTAGGCCTTTGATCCATTTTCAGTTAATTTTTGTATAAAGTATGAAGTAGAGGCCCTCTTTATTTAGTCTGGATATGGATATCCAGTTCTCCCAGCACCGTTTATTGAATAGACTGTTTTGCCCCAGCTGGGTGTGTTTAACAGCCTCGTCAAAAATCACTTGGCCATAGATGTGAGGGTTTGTTTCTGAACCATCACTTTGCTTCCACTGGTCTATATGTCTATCTTTATGCCAGAATCATGCTGTTTTTACCACCATAGTCAGGAAGTGAGAGTCCTCCAAATTCATTCTTCCTTTTTAAGATGTTTCTGGCTATTTGGGCCCCTTACCCTTCCAAATAAATTTGATAATTGGGTCTTCCATTTCTTTAAAAAATGCTGTTGGAATTTTTATATGATTGCATTGAATCTGTATATCAGGTTATGTAGAAATGACATCTTAATGATATTTTGTCTCCCCATCCATGAACGCAGAATATGCTTCTATTTATTTAGGCTTTCTTTGATTTTTTTTAGCAATGCATTGTAGCTTTCTGAATACAAGTGATTTACATCTTGTTTAAGTTTATTCCTAAATACAGTATTTGATTCCTTTTGTCACTGTTGTAAATGGAATTGTTTTCCTGACTTCCTCCTCAGATTACTCAGTACTAGTATATAGAAACACTACTGATTTTTGCATATTAATCTTGTATCCTGCCGCTCTGCTGAATTCGTTTATTAACTCTAGTAGCTTTGTTGTAGATTTTTCAGGATTATCCAGGTATAGGGCCATATCATCCATGAATAGCAAAAGTTTTACTTCTTCCTTTCCAATTTGGACACCGTTTATTTCTTTTTCTTAACCAGTTGCTTTAGCTAGAACCTCTAGCACTATATTGAGCAACAGTAGTGTCAGTGGGCATCCTTGTCATATTCCTGATCCAATGGAAAATCTTTCAGTCTTTCACCATTGAGTACCATGCTAGCTGTGGGTTTTTCATAGAGCCCTTTATCATGTTGAGAAAGTTTCCTTCAATTCCTATGTTTTATAGTATTTTTATCAAGAAAGGATGCTGGATTTTGTCAAATGACTTTTCTGCCTTTGGATCATGTAATTTTTCTTCTTTAATTTATTAATTTAGTGTATTACACTGATTGATTTTCTTGTGTTGAACCACCCTGAATGAGTGGGGTAAAACCCACTTTATCATGCTGAATAATTCTTTTTAATATGCTGTTGAATTTGATTAGCAAGTATTTTGTTAAGTATATTTTACAACCATATTTATTAGGGAAATGAGTCTGCAATTATTTTTTTCATAATGTCTTTACCTGTCTTTGGTATTAGGGTGGTATTGGCTTCATAGAATGAGCTTGGTAATGTTCCTTCCTGTTCAATTTTTTGGAAGAGTTTGGGAAGAATTGGTATTAAATTTTCTTTGAATGCTTGGTAGAATTCACCTGTGAAGTCATCTGGCCCTGGGCTTTTCATCTGAGGAGTTGTGTGAAGACTGTTTTAATCTCTGCACTTGTGATTGGTTTGTTGAGGTCTTCTATTTCTTCTAGGGTCAGTGTAAGCTGTTTTTATGTTCCTAGGAAATTTTCCAAATAACACTTCTTCTATTCTGTCTAGTTTGTTGGTGTACAGTTATTCAGAGTGTCCTCTTATGATGTCTTTTATTTCTGTGGGGTCAGTAGTAATGTCCCCATTTTTGTTTCTCATTTTATTTATCTGCATCTTCTCTCTTTTTTCTTTGTTAGTCTACCTAAGGGTTTGTTAATTTTGTTGATCTTCTCGAAGAACCAACTTTTGATTTTGTTAATTTTCACTTTTTTTTTTTGTTCTTAATTTCATTTATTTCTGCTATGATTTTTATTATTTCATTCCTTCTGCTTGCTTTGGGAATAGTTTGCTGTTCTTTTTCTAGTTCCTTCAGCCGTGCAGTTAGGCCATTGATTTTAGCTCTTTCTTCTTTTTTTAATGTATCCAATGAAGGCTATAAATTTCCCGCTCAGCATTGCTTTTGCATGAGTTCTGATATGTTGTGTTCTCATTTTCATTAGTCTCTAGATAGTTATTGATTTCTCTTGCAATTTCTTCTTTAACCCATTGATTATTTAATATTGTGTTGTTTAATCTCCATATATTTGTGAATCTTCCCCTTTCTGCCTGTTGTTGATTTCAAGCTTTATTCCATCATGATCAGAGAAAGTGCTTTTGCATAATTCCGATCTTTTAAAATTTATTGAGATATGCTTTGTAACCCAACATATGGTTTATCCTGTAGAAAGATCCATGAGCACTTGAGAAGAATGTACATCCTGCTGTTTTGGGTGCAATGTTCTGTTTATGTCTATTAGGTTTAGTTCATTTATCATATTATTCAAGCTCTCTGTTTCTTTAGTGATCTTCTGCCCAGATGATGTATTGATGATAGTCGTGTATTGAAGTCTCCAATTCTTGTTGTAGAGACATCTATTTCTCTCTCCAGTTTTGCCATTGTTTGCCTAGTGTTATTTGGGCCATCCTGCTTAGGTGCATATACATTTATGATTGTCATATCCTCCTGGTGAATTGTCCCTTTTATTAATATATAATGACATTCCTAGTCTCTAATAACAGCTTACTTTTAGTCTATTACATCTGATATAAGTACATTTACTCTAGCTTTTTTTTTTTGGTTACTGCATGCATGGATTATCTTTTACTAGCCTTTCATTTTTAATCTATTTGTATATCCTTGAGTCTAAGTTGAGTCTCTTGTAGATGGCAAATTGATGGCTAATATTTTCTAATCCGTTCCATCATTCCATGTCTTTTGATTGGGGAGTTTAATCCATTAACATTCAATGTTATTACAGTAAAGGCAGTTCCTACTTCTACCATTTTGATTTTTGGGTTTTATCTGTCTTATCTATTTTTCACCACTCTTTTTACACTTTTAGTTACTTTTACTGATTAATATTCATTTTTAGAATCTCTTCCAAGCCTCTCTCTCCTGTATTTTCTTTTCAGACTGCAGAAATCTCTTTAGTATTTCCTGCAAAGCCTGTTTTTCAGCTACAAACTCTCTGAGTTTCTGTTTATCTGTGAATATTCTTAACTAACCTTCATTTTTGAAAGACAGTCTTCTTGGATATAAGATTCTTGGCTAGCAATTTTTCTCTTGTAGTATCTTAAATATATCATACGACTGCCTTTTTGCATCCATAGTTTCTGATGAGAAATCAACACTGGATCTTATTGAATATCCCTTTTATGTGATGAATTGGTTTTCTCTTGCTGCTCTCAGGATCTCTCTTTATCTTTGGCATTTGACATTCTGATTAGTATGTGTATCAGAGTAGGTCTATTAGGATTAATTCAGATTGGAGAATGTTGTGCTTCTTGGACAGAATATCTATGTCCTTCAATAGGGTTAGGGAAATTTCTACCATTATTTCCTCAAATATTCCTTCTACCATTTTTCCTTTCTGTTCTCCTTTTGGGACACCCATGACACATATATTTGCACATCTCTTGCCATCATTTAGTTCCCTGATACCCTGTTCAATTTTTTCCTTTCTTTTCTCTTTCTGTCCTTTTGTATGTTTGCTTTCAGAGGCCCTGTCTTCAAGCTTTCTGATCCTTTATTCTGCCTCTTCAAATCTTCTGTTTTATACCTGCAGTGTATTTTTAATTTCATTTATTGTGCCTTTTATTCCCATATGATCTGCTGTTTTTCTATGTATGCCTCAAATTCTCCCTTCTGCTCACCCAGTGTCTTCTTGATTTTCTTAATCTCTTTAACCATCTCATTGAATTTATTTATTTATTTATTTTTCTTATGGTTTTTATTTATTTTTTAAAAAGATACTTAGATTACATAAATGTTACACCAAAAATATAGGGATTCTCATGAGCCCCACCTCCTACACCTCCCACAACCTCCCACATAAACATCTTTCATTAGTGTAACACATTAATTGCAATTGATAAACACATCCTGGGGCTTTGCCATTAAGCATAGACAATAGTTCACATTGTAGACCACTCTCTCCCACATAGTTCTGCATGTTATATGATGATATAAAATGGCCTATTTCTGTCATAGCAATATCACTCAGGACAATTCCCAAGTCCCGAAAAAGTCCCTGTATTACAACTGCTTTTCCCTCTCCCTGCCCCCCCCCCAGAGCCATCCCAGACTCCTCAGGATGGGGGGAAGAGCTATGGACTAGAGTGGACTTACTGGTATTCTACTATAGACATGTGATTCAAGCAATGGAAGAAATTACATCATTGAATTTATTAAAGGGATTTGTTTGAACATTTTGATTAGTTGTTTTAACTCCTTCATCTCATCTGGAGGCTTAGTTTGTTCCTTTGACTGGGCCATATCTTCCTGTTTCTTGTTATGGATTGTAATTTTTGTTGGTGTTTCAGCATCTGATTTACTAGATGTATTTATTCTTGGCCCCTTTTCTTTCTTTAGTCTAGGGCTTTCTGTTTGATTGACTTTGTGCTACAGTCCCTCTTTGATACTTGGTTCAACTTAATTTGGAACTTTATAGTGGCTCATGCTTAGCCAATCTGAATTTTTCATCTCTTTTTCATCTGTTTCTAGTCCTTTCTCCCTTGCTGGTTGCAGAATAGGAGCTGAGGATGAGGTTGGTACTGTAGGCCATGAAGGTTAAAGTTGCCCACATTTTCCCAGGAATGATGAAGTTTCTCTCACCTTTCTCCCATGCCAATGTTAGGGATGGAACCAAAGCCATGTGCAGTAATCTAAGCCATGCAGGCCAAGACTGTCTGTAGTTGCCCAGAGAGACTGATGAAGCTCCATACCCTTTCCTTGCCTGTCTGGAGTGGGGATACAGCCACAAGTGTGCACAGCAAACTAAGCCATGCAAGTCAAAATTGTCTGCAGTTGTCCAGGTAGATGGATGAAGCACTGACCCCCTCCTCCAATGCCAGGGGCAGGAATGGAGCCTCTGGTGTCCCCAGAAATCTAGTCTATGCAGGCCAAAAGCAACTGCAGTTGTCTTGAGAGGCTGAGGGTACACTATCCCTCCTCCTGCCCTTTCAGGGATGGGGATAGAGTCAGAGATGTGTCCAACAGCCTAGTCCATGCAGGCTGAACATAGCTGCAGTTGCCCAGAGAGGCTGAGGAAGCACTGTCCCTTCTGCCCTGTCAGGGGTGGAGATGGAACCATAGTATTGTCTAATACTCTAGTCTGTGTGGGCTGAAAGTGCCTGCATTTGGCTGAAGAGGGTGAGGAAACACTTACCTTTCCTATCTTATTGGGACAGAGATACATCCACGTTTGCCTACCAGTTTGTGGGGCAAAAGTGCCTGTAGCTGCCTGAAGAGGCTGGTGCAGATACCCCCAGCTTCTTCCTTGCTAGAGATGGGGGTGGAACCTAGGCTAGGGCCACAATCCTACCTGGATGAAAAGAAGCTAGTCTCTACCTTCTCTGTGATTTTCAATTAATTCACTTCCCCTTATGTCAGGGGTGGAGTTTAAATGGAGTCTACCAGCCTCATTCTGATATGGATAGGTTCATACTTTAGCCGTTCGTAAGATTGGACTTTTGCCAGCTAAATTTACTAATCAGTAGCAGAAATCAGAGCCTGACCATTTCTTTTTCTCCCTTTTTTTGGGAAATGGAGATTCCACCTCCAGCCAGGGAATAGCTCCTTAGGTGGCTTGCACTACCAGCAGAGGATGGGCACCTGCCTCTGCAACGTGGAGGGCTCTACTCACGAATCTTTACTGCAGATGGACAATTTCCTCCTTCCGTTCTTCCAAGGATGTTGCAGGATTCTCTTCTGCTCTCCTGGACCCCCAAACAGGTGATTTAGATAGTTCTGACTGATTACTAAGTGTCCTGTAGGACGAGCTGACTCTTGGAGCTCCTTTACCTGCTGCCATCTTACCCCCTCCCTCAGTCAATGCCTTTTTTATATTCACATTTTAAAGTATTGGCCCATCTACTCTTCTTTTTGGACCACATATCCTTTTTTAGCTTTAAATTTAGTTTCATGGACCGTTCATCATTTCCATTCCTCCATTATTTATGGATTCTGTATCTTTCTCTTTTAAATGCTTGAAATATTGTTGTGTTCTAATAGATTCAGTGCATATTGTTTTATTATTCCTTAAATACCAGATTGTCTTAGTAAGTTTAAAGGAAAATTTACTCAATAAATAGTTTCAGAAAACTTATTTATTTACTAATACAACAAGGGCTAACAGGGATGCACAAGAAGAATTAGAGGAAGATCAATATATACTAGAGCTCCTGGGGAAAACTTCAGGGTAGTAAGAAGTTAAGCAAGTCTTAAAGGATTGATAAGTTTTGGATAGTTTAAGAAGAAAATTCCAATCATCACAATCTTTTTCTCATGCTTTAGAGATCAATTCACAGTTTTAGAGACAGATCAAAATGAAGTCATTCAAAGATATTCAGACACTAATAATCACTGGCACATCCAGTCCCACCTGTTTTCAGTGAGAAGATAGAGAAAAAAAATATGGAAGAAAAGTGAACTGTAAAATGTCACACAGCTACCACGCATGAAAACATGATTTGAACTTAGATACTTTGACTTGAAAGTCCTACTATGTACTGACTTACAGTTTGATGAAAAAATATATTAAAAATATGTTCATTGACTGCAACAACATGCTGGTCACTGGTGACATTGCTGAAAGCCATTTCATTGAAGTGGTAAGAACAGAATCCAGATTGGAGTAAGTGGTGAAATGACTGAGAGGGGGTATAAATGGAACTAGTGAGCATAAACAACTCATTCAAGATATTTGATTATAAAAAAAGGATAGGAACAAAAGGATCAAGAAAGGAGTTTTATTTTTAATTTCTAAGAGATTTTTGGCTGCTGATTTGTGGGAAGGTGCAAATAAAGAAAGGAAAATAACATGGGGTTCAAGGGAGGGAATTTGACTATAAGAATGGAGTGAACACAAGGAGAGACAGGACGGCCACCACCTCTAATATAGCAGGAGAATTGTTAGGTTGAAGTAGTTCCTCCCTGATGGTTTTTCCATGATATGTGAGGTGGAAGGTAAGATCATCTGCTGAGATTAAATTCCAAGTGGCCGAAGGAAATAGTCTCAATTTTTAGGACAATAGAACATCTTTCTGCAAAGGACTAAGAGGGAGAGTGGATGAGGAGTTTAATGTGAGGTTTTTTTAAAATTATTTTTTTTATTAACACTGCTCAAGAGCTGTTCTGTTGAAATAGAAAAGTTGGACAGCTGGTTTCATCAAGTTTGAGATTTGCCAGGAGAAGAATTGGGGAAATAAGGGTATTGAAAATGAGTGTGGTTGATGTCATGGGCCATTAAAAAGAACAGTAAAAGAAGTGAAGGCAGTGGGAAGCTGGTAGAGAAAGTAGAGGGGTGGTCAAAGTCCTTCTAAGGAAAACCCTAGAGTGGTGGAGTAATTGGCTGAGCAAGCTGGAATAGATAGGAAGTTGGGGTCATGTTTTCTACAGAGAAGTTATGTTTCCTTTGCCATCAAAAACCACAACGTCTACCTCTTTACATCATGTCAAAATATTATAATCACAGGCTTGAGAATTTTAGAATTAAAACCTCGAACATTTCCTTTCACTGAACATATGGTGACAGTGGACAGTGCCTCCACAGGCACGAATAAGTACTTTGTGAGTTTGCCAGGAAGAAAAATGCAGCCAGGACAGAGCACCTAAATTACATGGAGCTCTCTGTCAGAGCAGATGTGGGTTCTCAGACAGTGTTAGAGCACTAGCATTGGAGCACTTTGAAGCACACCTGTTCCCAGATTCAGCAGGCTCCTGATTGGGTAAGTTTCTATTTAAGCGAGATTTGTTTTCATTTGTCCTTACTTCTCTCTTCTATGCTTCTTTCCAGTTTGATAAAACTCTTTCTCCTTAGGTCTCCAGAGCACTCTCCCAACCCCATGGTTCTATTACTTTTTTAGCTACAAACCAACTGAGAACAGTTCTCAGATACTACCTGCAGCATTTGATTATATGGTGAAAACTTCCTCTTGAAATTCATTCTTTTCTCGAAATTTCGGATACCCTTCACCTGATTATGTTCTTCTCTGATTTAAATATTTTTTCTCAAACTCCTCAATAAGCATCTCTCCTATACTCATCTCCTACTTGATCACTGACCATAACAGAAGATGCTGCAATTTGTCTATATCCCTTGCATACCCACATGCCAGCTGTAAATCCATTTTTCCTTTCCTCCTTAGCAACAGAAATTCTGTTTTTAACTGTGTTCATTTTAAAACAACTGAAAGGCTACATGTTCCAGAGTCTCTTGCAAGTAGATGTGGCCAGGTGATTATGGTGACCAACTGTCCCAGTCTGCCTAGGACTGAGGGGTTTCCTGGGCTGTGGGACTTCCAGTACAAAACCTGGGAAAGTTCCAGGCAAACCAGATAAGCTAGTCACTTTACATCTGACTAACTTTCTTGCCAATCGTATAAGAAGGAAATGTCTTTTAAAAAGAGGGAGGAGTCTCTCTTCCTCCCTCTTCCTGGATAGGATTATTGGAGCTCAAGTAACCAATCTGGAAGTGGGTTGACTTTGAGGAAGCAGAGCTGACAGCTAGATTCCTGAGCCCCTGATGACTCTGTAGAGTTGCACCAGCCATGGACTATTTCTATGATTTTGGGTTTTTCTTTAGCTGAACCTGATCCTGGGGTTATGGCCCTTTTTATTTCTCTCTATGCACTTTACCTGGGTAAACCTTCTACTTGCATGGCATAAACTCCAGGCAGCATTCACTCTTCAGCTGCCTGGAGTATTGGCTGCTGATTGATCCAGGGTATTGCACTTAGACTAAACTACCACTTGTTTGTTGGTCCCTCTGAAAACTTCATTCCTAGACCACCCTCCTGAGCTCCAGAATCATGTGTGTAGCTCTACTGGACAGCTCCATGTAAAGTTATACATGCCCAAACTAAACTAAACGTCTTCCTGTGACAGTTGCTCTTTTACCTGGATTCCTTATGATGGTGCACAGACTGATCTTCAAGTTGTGCAAGACAGAAATCTGGTAGTTGTTCTCAACTGTCCCTCTCCTTTCCATCTAACAACAAATTGATTACAAATCCCTCTTAAAATCTATCTAAAATCTGAGCTCTCTAATTTAACCTGTATTATTTTAGATCCTCATTATGCCTCTCCTGGATCATTACATTGTCTTAATTCTTTATGAAGCACTGTACTATTATTGATCCTGGCTGCCAGAATCATCTTTCTAGAATGCAACTCCAGCCTCCCCATAGACCTCGCTTGTATTAAAATCATTGCTATTACCTTCAGGGTATAATATCGAATCAATAGGACGAAAGAAACAACTCAAGTGCAACTTATTAATTAATTAGGTTCAAACAACTTAATATGCACTTATGTCTTAAAACTTGATAGCTATTTGAAAAAGTAATACACTTACATTAAAAGAAAACTATTTTTTAATCTTTTTTCTTAATAACCATAATTGATTAATGGGATATATGCATGTATTTGGGTACTGCAAAACATCTCAAACCTTAGGTTCAGAGTGACCTCACCACCCTCATTTCTCATTCCACATTGGTTTTTGCACAGTAGTTACTTTTTATCTAGCAACCACAGTAAACACAGCTTTACAAAGCTACTATATCACCAAAAGGAATAAAATTTAATGTAAAAACTATGAACTACCTGGATGTAGATGCAGAGAATTGCTGTTTCCGTAGAAATTAAAAGTATCCTATGATTCCCCTATGAGCTTCCTACAGTGCCCCGTGGTGCCTTGGCACATAGATTAGGAACAATGATGCTAAAATAATGACATTGAAAACAGTGCCACAATATTTGTTTTTATTCCAAAAATGTGCTGATTATTTTGTGCAAGGCATGGAGATAGGGAGGTCACTCTGACTACAATTGTCTGAGAATTTCTACTTTATATGGGATTTGAGTTTAAAGGATGGACTGGAGGTGTGAAGCTAGTGAGGAAGTCTAAAATTAAGACTAAACATATAAACAAAGGGAAATTCCCCCTTACCTGACTACAGCATTGTAATAGATGTAGAAGCACATCACCCAGAGAGCCCCTTCAGGATAGAAACATTCACTGCTGCCTGGAGTATTGGCTGCTGATTGATCCAGGGAATTGTACTTAGACAAAAAAGCTGCCTTCCCCAAGGTTATGACTGTTACCTGGGGTTATGCTGAATCCAATGACTAGTTAATGTGATTGGAAAGAGGCACAGGTCCCTTGACTCAAACTGGGACACCTCTAAAAAGCCATCATTGTTCCAGAGCTCCCCAGGGAATTGGCTTGTATCTCTGTTGCTATGGCATCACTATTCAATCTCTCCCTCTGCCTAATCTTACTTTCACCATTTGCTCAGAGGTTTGATACCACGAGTGTTCCCCAGTAAACTTGCATGCTAATTTCCATCTTAAGAGTATAACTTAGGGTATTTGACCTAAGACAAGCTATTATTATGATGATATATAAAATATCTTTTAATCAAAATGTTATTATCTATCGATGTATCCTGCTGTATTGTTAAGAATTTGTTACTTATTTGAATTTGTACAATTCTATTAATAAGTGATTATATTATATACAAACTCTTAGAAACAAGAAGTTGAACTATGCCTTTTTTTCCCACAAAATTTTGAAAACTTTGTTCTTCAGATTATGATAAAACAAAAAACAAAAAACAAAAGAAAGTTTCATTTAGCTTTCTAACACACCTCCCCTTCCCAATGAAAATGAATGTCCAAATTCCAAGATTTGGGAAAAGTTCATACTGCTGGAAATGATGGTCCACACATTTGGCATCTATAATCTTTTGGCACTTAAATATAATAAATGCAAACTCTCAATTGTTTCCAGTGAACAAGTTCTTTTCCATGTATTTCATTAGATGTAAATGAATGTACAAATAAGAGTATAGCAGCATTTTTTGCATTTTATTGCCTCTCGAAAGAAGTGAACCAGTGACCTTACTAAATTTGTGCAACTCAGAGCCTTTTTAAGAAGCCGAATGAATATACATTCAGGGTATATGCTTTTTAAAACTTTGTGTACGTTGATTTTTAAATATTGAATAGAGGAATGCAGAGGTCTCTAGAGCATCAGTCAGAATAGAAAAATGGCCGACATAAAGCTTATCAATGGCACGCATTATGCAGAAAGGCAGAGGGCTGGAATCCCACCTTAGAACTAAATGATTTGGGGCCAGAGAGCATCTATAGTTAGTGGGACAGCATCTAGGAATACTGAAAAGATCTATGGTAATTCTGCAATAAGATCCAGGCAAACATGACACAACTCAGATATTTATTTCTCTTCTGTGAATCTGGCATTTCAGAATAGGCACATATTGTGAGCAGAAAGATAAGAGTTTTCCAGATTTATAAAAATATTATTAAGCTATAACACTGCTGTTTATTTTTAGAGATATTGTGGGAGAAACTAAATAAGCTCCTCTGTTCATTTCTTCAAGGTTAAAGCCCCTTGAAAAAAATGGACAATGTGACTATTTCAATTTTATCTGCGTTTTGGTCAATTTTAGAATGACCTCAGAAAATATAATAGTTGAGAGACAACCATTATGAAAAAAAGAAAATAAAAATAAATGACTAGTTTTTGCCAAAAGATGGTGCTCATGTATCTGTTAAGACCACTTAGGCAGCTATGAAGAGGAAAACAACATTCTTTCAATGAATCTGAAGGTATGAAACATAAGGCTATGGAGTAATGACAATACACTTGCATTTCACCATATTGCATTTGAAATGTAAACAACTTAATTTAAAATATATGCTTTCCTGAAAATGTATTATTAAACAATAACATCCCACAAGAGAGTTAACATACCAAATTAAAACATTTGTAAAAGCCACCAGGATTCTGCAACCATTTACCATTTCCCACTCTAACAACACAGCTGGAAAGAAAGTATGAGAATGACATAAAAGGAAATTGCAAAATAATATGTCAAAGGCACATTTTGCATGCTAGTTTTAAACTCAGATTTTCATTGTTTTATTATGTAAAGATGAACATCAGTCTTTCTATATCTGTTTAAAACATGTAATTTAGCATTTCCACTAAATTACATCTACTGTTGTTGAGCATCTACTGTAGGCCTGGCACTGTGATATGTGTTTTACATTTAGGATTTCACTTTATCCCCACAACAACCTTAGGAAGTAGGTATTACTCTTACCAAATTTATCTTAAAGAGGACATAAATGAAGCTAGTTTAGAGAGATAGCAAGCATTTGGAAACAATATTTGAACCCAAGACATCTTATTCCAAATTTCAGTCTTAACCACTATGGTATACCAGGTCTGTGAATATTTTGGATGAAAGTTAATCCCAGGTTAATAGAATATATTATTTAAACAGTCCTAGGTTGGTGGAGTCAGTTACTTTTCAAGAACACAGTTGAGGGGAGCAGATATAGCTCAGTGGTTGACAGTGCCTGCTTCCCATGTACGAGGTCCCAGGTTTGATCCCTGGTGCCTCCAGAAAAGCAAACAAACAGAAAACACAGTTGAAAGTGGTAAGTATGTGTTCTAGAGGTCTACATCTTCAGACACAATGCCCATGATGCCACCCGCTGGTGCTGTCATCTAGGGTAAGTTTATTTGTTTAGATAAAAAAAGGATAAGTGCTTAAGTTAAGGAATGTGGTGAGAAATAAAAATAGTACATGTACAGTGCTTATTTCTAGTGGGCACTCAGTATACGAGCATAATTATTTTCAGAAAAGTTTTAACAAAATGTGGTTTCATTCTGTAGGCAAACTCTTAAATCATCAATGTTTTGAGAGAAGAAATTCCTATGTAGAAATTTCTTATGTAGAAAATGACTAGGGCAAACATTCATCCTTTGAGTAAAATTAGATATATACTTCTCATATAGATATGTTCATTATAAAAATCAGTATTAGCTTAAGAATTATCCATTTGAAGGTTATTTTTTAAGTTGCAAAATAATCCTTTACTTAGTCATAAGATGACACATTTTGAAGATACAATTTGTTTTAATGCATTCATAATGTAATACAATTGACTTGTTTTATAAAGTAAATTACTTAGAGTGAGATGAAAGTTAAAATAATTACTCCAAATCATCAAATCTTAGTACTTTCATTACCTAATCAAGATTATGTCAAACTTTATGGTATTAACTATTTTGCACATTTATTTTTACCCATGAAGTTCTAGATTGGTTTATTTCCAGGAAAAACCCTGCGACAAATCATATCAGGCTTAAAATAGTACTAAATTTAAACAATTACCTTAGAAATAATGAGTGTACAATAAGTTTGCTAAGTCAGGGCTACATATACAGTAAGGTACTCAGATCTGTTTGTATATCTTGTGTTTTGACTAATATTAGATTTAGTTTAAACGTACATATTTATTCCTAAACACTTATTCATAGCTATTTCTATTGTTATATTTTCAACTATAATTTTCTAGTATAATATAAATGTGAGAGTTCAATTTTCCCCAAAGTCTTAACATAAATATATGTTTAAAAACTCCTCAGCCCCTTGGTGAATTTACTTTAACCATCACCTCCTGCATTTCATTACATGTATTAGCCTTTAAATATGGAGAACAGCTGTTCTTTGCCTACTGCATAACATCTCCCCATACTGTTCTCCAAGCTAAATAACCCCAATTCCCTTAGCTTCTCATCCTAAATCCTGTTTTCTAGCATTTAAATCACTCTGCTGATCAACGTGACTCTCTTCACATTTACTCACCTCCCTGTTATGCTAAGCAGTCATAATTCATTAGCCAGTTTTCAATCAGTAATAAAGCAGCTGCCACTCAGCTGTTCCCTGCTGTATGGGAAATGTCCCATACAGAAGAATGGGCACTGACACACAGTTGTTTCCAACTACTATTTGGACGCACATATTTTTTGACATTCTTATCTATCAGCTTAAAATTGTGTAGCATGCACCATGTGCCAAGACTTGTTTCAGCCACTCATCAGATTTTTATTGGGATCCACAATGTTTCTTACTGGAGATACCTGCCCACGTGGGGTAGTCAAATAATGAATAGAAATAAACGGTAATTATTATGAAAATATAAAATTTTAAAAGTGCCAAGAAGAAAAATAAATAGGACATGCAATGTTAAACAAGAAGTCAAGAGTTGTTCTATCTTCTCTTTATTGGCTGGAAGTCTGAATCTGTAACTATATAATGGTACTGATAATAGCTAATGTTCATTGAGTACTTATTAGGTAATCATGTATTATATTACCACTGTATTTGCATTATCTCATTTAATCCTCACCAAAAGTTTACAAAACAGATATGTTTACTATTCCTGATGCTGAGACTGAGGCTTAAAGAATTTGGGTAACTTTCTAAAGTCATCCAATTAATAAGTAGCAAGGCTAGGAATCAAAATCAGATCTTTATGACCCTAGAGGTTCATTTTCTTAATCCATATGTGGTCAATTAGGTGATTCCTTGTTCAGGAATAAGGCCAGACTGAGACATTTTGTTGCCCAGTCATAGAAATAATCTGATGTTATGAGAAAGGCTAATAATTTAGTATTTGTCATATTGAGATTCTAAAACTATTAGGTTAACATTTATTTGGGTGCGAGGTCGAGTGCATTTTCTGTTGTTTTGAAAAACAATACTTAGAGATACAAAAGCCTTGTCCTCCTAAGAAAAGACTCACCCTTCCTAGAAAGACTTTTAATGAGTGTCTTTTATTACTCAAGTGTTTCTTTGGGAGTCTCACTCAATAATCCTGCTCAATGTGACTTTACAACATATTCCTTTCAACCCTGATAGTAATCTCCTTGTTCAATAATCAAGATTTTCTCGTTAGGGAATTATATCAGCTCAATGTTTTTTTTTAAATAAATAGTATCATTTCATGGATTAATTAACATGGCAGTCGACAAGCTGTTCTGCCCTTTAATCCAACTGCTTCAAGAGTAGGGTAGCTATACCTGGTGCAACAGAGGCAGGAACAAAGGGCTCATGATCTTGAGTGCTCTGAAACCCAGGCATTCGATGGCCTCCAATGCTTTGAAGCATTGATGACAGGTGGAGAAAATTCCCATGTTATTGTGTCTGGGTTTCCTAACTCCTAGTTAGACCATTAACACACTGTTAATAATGAAATTCATTACAGGTTTGAAGTGTTTCTTAAATTAGAATACTGTAGCCTTAACTGTGTGGTATAGTTAATTTCCTTACAATCTCAATGTGTTTGACACAAGGCATATGTGAAGAAATATGCTCCAGAGAACCACTGTAAAGTAATTTCTACCATTGGCCATTGATGACTATAATTCAATCATGGAAAATGGCAGGATTAACTACAAGGTTAGTATCTACTATAATCCTCTGCTCTCTAGTTTTCCATTGAAATTCACTAACTTCACCCATCTTACATTGTCATATCCTTTCCACATAAATTGCCTTTACTGGAGGAAGTGTTCCCTTCCACATCACTGCTTTGACCATCTTCACTCTTCTATCCACTCCTGTTTTTCTCACTCAATGGACCTCCCCACCTGCACATTCTACCAAATGCAGTGAAAGAGATTAGCTTCATGGGAAAGAAAAGGTGATGCTCTTCTTTGAATACTTAGTATTCATAGATTGGGCTTGGCTTGCTTAGGATTAGTGATCCTCTTCTGGCTCAGTTTATGATATTCCATCCTCCTTCTCCTAAAAGAGACAGAGTCAGGCTCATTATGTTGAAATAATGTTTGCTGTTTAAAAATTCTAGCACAGAACCTTGAGCTCTTCAGGGGAAAGATACTGTATAAATCCAATAAAAATGAACACATAAATAATAAGAGGCTGGTCAATGAGTATAGTGAGATTTTTTTTTGCTACTGTGTAAAAGAGACAATAAATTACAACTTTTCAAAAGTGTGGTATCTTATTAAAAGAAAGAAGTTTATCAGATATGTCCCTTCTCTTCTAAAGATAAAAGAAATGGTTTAACTTGTAGTTGAGAGGATTTGAATTAGGAGCAGTTTCTTTCTATCTGCTCAGTGTGGTAGGGTTATTAAAATGAGCTCATGAATAAATGGACCTGCAAACAATGCTAATCCTAATTTCTACAAGCTGATTTCCAGGCTGTAGGGTTATTCTTCATGTTCTGTATGTCTGTATATTGAGGAAAGACAACTATATTGGGTTGAGACTTTCAATCAGACTCAAGAGATGAGGAAGCACTATGCTAGAAGCATGGGATTGGGGATCAGGCAGAGATGTATTCCACACCCAGTTTACTGTGTTAGCTTGGGCAATTTATCCTTTCAGGATCTCAGTTTTCTCAACTTCAACTTTGGGATGATATCTCCTATCTATTAGGATTATTAAGCAATTTAAAAGAGAAATTGTCTAAAGTGCAAGTCATAGTGATTAGTTCAGATCAAGTCCTCAATAATTGTGGATTAACTCAAATCTGTAGTACCATTGTTTGGAAGTATCTGGAACTCACATAAATTGAGAACAGATATAGTCTTTCTCTTATCACTCTTTCCTTCATCCATTTCCTTTCTTCCTTTCTCCTATTTGCTGGCATTGTGTTAGTTTGCCTGAGCTGATAATCATAAATATCACACAATGGCTTGGCTTAAAAACCCAGAAATTTGTTGGCTCATGATTTTTAGGCTAGCAGTTGTCCAAAATCTAGATATCAGCAAGGCTTACTTTCTTCCCCAAGACTGTAGCATTCTGGTACTAGCTGCAGGCAATCATTGGGGTTCCTTTGGTTTCCCATCACATGGTGATGTCCTCTCTTTCTCTCCCCATTCCCACTGACTTCATATTTCTCCCTGTGGCCTCCTCCTTATAAGCCTTCAGTAATACATCTCAAGCACACTCTGGTTCAATTTGCCACTCCTTAACTAAAAATAATATCTCTCAAGGGTGCTGTTTACAATGAGTTCATATCCACAGGAATACAGATTAAAATGAAGGAAATGTTTAAATTGCCATACATAATTCAATCCACCACAGCCACTTCCTAAGAATCATATTCTATGTTCGGCACTTAAAAAAAAAAACCGAACAATCTACAGTCTTTTAAGAAGCAAGGGCAAGCACAAAAAGGACTATCTTCAATAAGTAATCCATAAAATAATATACCAATTGTCAAACTGTAAGAATTACCTGACCAGGGCATTCTAGAGTGGGACACTCTCCACTCCTAGTTGTGTTGACTCTTAGTGGAACCACAGCTTTTTATAGTCTTATCCTGTAGCCTAAAGCCAGGTGAACTATCAACAAGGTATTTTAAGATGACTTTCTTTCTTCCTCCCTATTTTAATGTTATCTGCTGGCTTATCTAGGTTCACATTCTTCATCAAACATCCCTAATTGAATTTAGAACCAATGGGTGGGATAGTTATTTAAGCATTTAAGGAGATTTCCTCTTAAAACCATTCAAAAATTATAACAAAGAAGCAATTATGGTTCAAATGCTGTAAAACAGAATAATGGCAAGGAGAGGTTAGCTGACAAGTTAAGTCAACATTCTAAAAACTGGAAAGCAGGCGATGTGTGGCAGCTGATTCAACAGACAAATATAATTTTAGGGTTTAGGGTGGAGGGAAATAGAAACAAGCAATTTTCCTCTACTGAACTACAAAATTCTTGAAAGACACTAAAGTTTGCATGTCCAGGTGCTAGATAAAACAAGGATGTAAGGAAGGACATAAACTAGGATACATCATAAATTTTTAACTCTCCAGATCCCTTTCCCCTTCAATCTTGTGATTCTGTCTTCTGCACACTGGTAGAAGATGGGAATTTTACTTTCTGGAGAGGTATATTTACAATGTTTATGGATTTGGGGTACTGGACACACTTGAGGGTGGGGTGGGTCTTGCTATTAAAAGCAGGAGATTTAATGAGATTTGATATTTAATAATGTTGAGACCTCTTCTCACTCCCTTTCCCCCTTTCACTCCAAGGATGTGGACAGTTTAGCTTATTGGTGTCCTTATCTTCTCCCTCACCTTATTCCTAACCCAAGGGGGATTACTCCCTTGAGTAAAATGATCAGACCAAGATAAGACCCAATGGATTATCAAGATCATTTTATAGAAGTAGTTTTCAACCTTTCTTACATAATAGAACTGCTTGTAAGAGATTTTATGTGTCCTGATGACCATGTCTCACCTCAAACCAATTGCATCAGATTTCCTGGGGTTGGTCGAGGTATCAGTGCTTTTTAAGGCACCCAGCAGCCAACCTTGGGAACCACTGCCCTAGAGTGAGGCCCACAAGTTAATATAACTTGTCCTTATATACAGAGCTACCAAATTAATTTTTAGTGCTTTATTCAATATCTCTAGGCATATGAAGAGCTTTAATGTGAAATAAAGAGACCAAAACAGAGAAAAAATGAGAACATGAAATTCAAAAAAGCAATGCAAGAAGGAGGTAAACAATCCATAGCCTCATGAAATCAACACCCTCTTGGCAGGCCCTATTTGGGAATATATGATAATCTATTTCCCCAATATAACATAGTTATGCTCATTTATAAGTTGCCTCCCCATGATTCTTCTACACCTTTTATTTGAACCTATAATTTCCAATATAAATTTTAATGATATCTCCCAGAGACTTAAATTTTCAGATTGTTCATGTGCCAGTTGAATCCTGAATTCCAACAGAGTTGTGGCCAACTCTTACTCTCTAGCTCTTCAGGCTTGCCCTGGAAACAAACAAAGCGATGATGAAGAACAAGTCCCCTTCCAAAAAACAAGGATTATCTACAACTGAATACAGAACAGTTTCTTCCCTCTGCCCCATAATATCTAAGTCTTCTCTCAGCCTGAAGCAGTCAGAGCAAACATCTTCCCAAATCCTCAAGACTGAGGAATCAGCAAACATAAGAGGGGAGTATAACCATGGACCAAAGTAGATTTATTGTTATTGTAGTTATTATCTTGTTTTTTATGTTGATATAAAGTTAGTGGTTGCCAGGCGTTCAGAAGGAAGGGGGAGGGATGAATAGATGGAACACACGGCATATTTAGGGCAGTGAAATTGTTCTGTATAATACTGCAGTGACAGACACATGACATTATACATTTGTCAAAACCTATAAAACTGTACAGTTCAAAGTGTAAGCCATAATGTAAACTATAGACTTTAGTTAGTAGCAGTGCTTCAATATTGGTTCATCAATTGTAACAAATGTATCACACTAACATAAGATGTTACTAATAGGGGAAACTGTGTGTGTGTGTGTGGGGGGGGCTTATATGGGAATTCCTATACTTTCAATGTGTAAGTTTTCTGTAAATCTAATTCTTCCCTAAAAATAAAGTTTATTATTACAAAAAAACCCCACAAAAAACTCGTATAGATAAAAGTCTATGATGAATTTTTAAAATTAACAAACATATTGAACCTATGAAAAAGAACAGGTCACTACAGTAAAAATAGAATCAGCAAATTAGAGAGAATTCTTGGAAATTTATACAATATGATAGAAAAAAAATCAACTGAAGATTTGGAAACCAAGTTGAAGTAATTTTTCTCAAGAAAAAAAGGATTAAGAGGGTAATTCTGCTACTTACTAGCTGTGCAGCTTTGGGCTTCAGTTTTCTTATATACAATGAGATAATAGAAAATTTACTTTATAGAGTTGTTGTGAGAATTAAATGAGTTAATATATTTAAAGTGCTTAGAGTAGCAAATAATTAAAATACTTGATGGTAAGCCATGGTTACACCAGAAGTGCTGTTTAGAAACACATTTTAATATTTAATCTCCAATATTATATTGTAATTACTGGGTTCCTGGGGTGGGTATGTGCTTGAAAGTACAAAATTGGGAGTGCTTTTGTGACAATATGACAAGAAAGGGTCACTGGTTTAGGGTGTTGGATGGGGGGACATTCGTGACAGGGCACACCTGGAGCAGGCTTCTAGGGAGTGTGTGAGTGATCATTTGTTGTAATGTTTTGTATCAGTGGGTGGAGACCCACATAATGAATGGGAAGAAGCTGGATTCCTATCCTGGGAAGGACCTATATATTCCCAGAGAGGTGGGAGTCTCGCCAGAGTATGGGCGGTTCCTAATAGGGGAGGACAAACCAGTGTGTCAAGACCTCAGTGTTGTTGCAAGTAACTATGAATCTTGTCATCCAAGGAGTGAAGCCAGGGGGTTGCCATGGACCCTGAGGGGAGGGAGAGGGAGCAATAGAAGAGATGGAACAGGGGGTTATTTAGTGGGCAATGGAAGTGTTCTACACGATCTTGCAATGATGGACACAGGCCATGTTAAGTATCATCAAAACTTATGAAAGTGTACAGTCTAAAATGTAAACCATAATGTCAACCATTGACCATGGTTAGTAGCTCTGTTTCACTATTTGTATATCACTTGTAACAAATGTACCATCCACATATAAAAATGTATTAGTAAGGGAAGTGGGAAAAGGGGGAGGATGCTGGGTATATGGGAGTCCCCTGTATTCTGTATGTGACTCTCCTGTGACCTAAAACTTTTTTTTAAAACAAAATGAATAAAAGTAAGACACTGGGGAATAAATGGAAGAAAATGTCACTGTACATAGAGAACAACAGATACTACAGTGATGAAAGGCAAAATGCCAAAAAAAATTTAATATTATTTTTTAATATCCCAATTTTAAAATTTTATTTTAGTTTTAATTTTCTTCAAACTTTTATGTATTTTATTTCTTATATTTCAACCTACCATTATTATTTCATTTTCATATTAATTGTATTTGGCTATTTTATTGGCTTCATTTTTGAAGAAGCTTTGGATCACAGAAGGGTTACAACTGGGGCAGGGAGGGATCGTTGGTGTGGGGTCTCAGTGATGGGGGATACATGGGACAAAGTTCACTTGGACATACATATAAGGCATATAAATGTGTTCAAATGTTCATGGGGCATTGTCACAGTAGGTGGAGATTCACACAATAACCAAGAGAGTATTGAATTTCCATCCTGGAGAGCTGTCACATTCTCTAATGTAGCAGCAACTGTCCCCCAAGTTTAGGGGCAATGACCGGTGAAAGAAGATGGTCCATTGATGGGCCGTTGATATTGTCGGTGATGTTTGTGTGTCTTTGCTCTTGAAATTGAAACTTAGCCTAGTGTTGTGGTGTACCTAAGACTTGCCTCCTGAGAACCTCCTTGCTGCTCAAATGTGGCCTCTCTCTAAGCCAAATTCAGCATATAAATCCCCCCAACGTGGTACACGAACCTGGGGTTGAGCCTCCCTGGCACAGTGGGATACTACCAAGCACTAACTAGCAATGCAACAGGAAGAAGACCTTGAATAAAAGGAGGAAAAGGTAAAGACAAATGAGTTTATATGGCTAAGAGACTTCAAAGTGAGTCGGGAGGTCATCCCATAGGTAACACTTATATACATCTCATAGACTGTCAAAGTGTCTGGAGACACCCAGGCCCTATGGTCAGGGCAGATAGCTCCAGAGTTTGGTGTCTTGCTAGTGGGCCCTACTTTGGAGTTTGTGCTCCTGAGAGTGACAGAGTTGGACTCAGTTATGACTTCCCTAAACATGGCTCATCTGTCCCTTCTATTTGAACCTATATTTGGTGCTGGAGTTGGTAGGTATACCTCCAAGAGACTTGAATCTCTGGGCTGTCCATATGCCAGCTGGGCCCTGAGCCTCAGCAGAGTTGCAACACCTACTCTCTAGTTCATTGGATTACCCAGGACAACTAACAAGGAGGTGAGGATTGACAACCACCATAACAAGGAAATGAGAGAGCCTACAACTGCACGCAAGAGAGTCCCATCTATCGGCTGTATGGGATTGAAGACCCTCTCAGTTAGGGGTGGAGTGGACATCACCATCCCAGAATTCTCAGGATTGGAGGATGAACTATGGACTAGAAGGGACTTACTGGTATTCCATAATAGACTTGTTGTGATTCTAGCAATGGAAGAAATCACAGCATTGTATAATATTTTATCTGTTTAGTTTTCCTTGGTAAACGCCTTCAATCTCTATCTATTCATTGTGGAGGCAGTGGCCACTGGAGGCTCTGAAGGCAGGGGGAGAGAAAGACAGGTGTAATGCGGGGGCTTTTTTTGGGAATCGGGAATCATCCTGAATGGCATTGCAATGACAGATATAGGCCATTATATATCTTCCCATCACCAATAGAATTGTGTGGGAGAGAGTGTAAACTACAATGTAAACTATGGTCCATGCTCAGTGGCAATGCCCCAGGATGCATTTATCATTCGCAATGAATGTGCCACACTAATGAAGGATGTTGTTTATGTGGGAGGGTGTGGGAGGTATGGGGAGTGGGACATATGGGAATCCCTATTTTTTTAATGTAACATTTGTGTAATCTTAGTATCTTTTAAAAAATAAAAATATATAATTAATAAATAAAATAAATAAATAAATAAAGTACTTAGAGTAGCAAATAATTAAAATACTTGGTGGTAAGTAATGGTTACACCAGATGTGCTCTTTAGAAACATATTTTAATATTTAATTTCCAATATTATATTGTAATTATTATGGTTCCTAGGGCACATAGAAGATATTTTATTTGAAACTAGTTAATATTTTATCTGTTTAGTTTTCCTTGGTAAAGGCCTTCAATTAATATTTATTCTGTAATATGTAAAGTTCAATTATTTAACTGGCTATAAAATAGCCCCCCACTCCTCATGCCTCTAGCCTTTTTGCTCTAAACCCATTGCCTATTATTCTAAGCTCCAGAGAGCTGAATACTTGTCTACTCCCAGTCCCAGCCCCATGTTCCAAGTAGTTTTTACTTTGGTGATTATCTCCATGTTTTTCCATTTGCCTGAATGCCATGTCTGTGCCTGAATAGCCTCTCCTTATCCTGAAAACTTAATATAGACTTTACCTCTTCCAGGATGCTGCTTCTTGCTTCCCACATTGGAAGTGGATAAAACTTCTACATAATAACTTCCCAATAATAATGTAAGTGTCTCTTTATCTTATGACTTACTTTTAAACCACAGAGGCTAAATGCATACTTTAGGAATCACACAGATCTTGGTCTTGCTGTTTACTGCACTGAATGCTGAGTGTTTTGATCAATTCAGTGATTTTATTTTTCTGAGCATTAGTTTATTTCGAAATGAGGATAATAATAACACCTATTTTACAGGGTTGCTGTGAGTACAAAATGCAGAAACTGTACGCACTCCCTGGCAGGCAGTGAACACACACAATCAGGCAGTTTCCATCACTATTCTATCCATCCAACAACCAGGTTCTGGGGCTTTTACATGCCCAGTTTGGTGGTCCACCTTGGGGGTCAAGTGACTGAACCATTAAAAAAGAAATTGCAGTGTGCCGCCCAGCCAAATTTAGGGTCCCTTACTGGTAGCTGTTGATGGAGGGGCACCCCCTAACCTCTACTGAAATATTAGCTCCTCAGCTGTTCTGCAGGCTTTGTCTAGGTTTTCCCTCAGCTGGAAGGTATTGAATGTAAATGTCATTCTGTCATCTCTTGATTCTTAGGCTTAAGACTCTCCTTTCTTTGTCCCCTGTATTAGTCAGCCAAAGAGGTGCTGATGCAAAATACCAATAATCAGTTGGTCTTTATAAAGGGTATTTATTTGGGATAGAAGCTTACAGTTACCAGGCCATAAGGCATAAGTTTCTCCTTTCACCAAAGTCCGTTGCCACATGTTGGAGCAATATAGCTGCAGACATTTGCCAGGGTTCGGCTTCTTGGATTCCTCTCTTCCTGGGGTTCCATTTCTCTCCAGGCTCAGTGCCTCTGTTTCCTCCACAAGGTCAGCTGTAGACTGTGAGGCTTTCTAGGCTTTGCGTCCCTCCACAAGGCCAGTTGTGAACTGTCAGGTGAATGGCTTGTCTCTTTCTCATCAGAACTCGAACATCAAAACTCCAACTCAAAAACTCTCCAACTCTGTCCTTTGCCATGTCTTCTATCTTTGAGACCCCACCCACCAAGGGGCAGGACTCAATGCCCTACTGATGTGGCCTGATCAAATCCCTAATCATAACTTAATCATGCCCAGATGAACAGACCAGTTTACAAGCATAATCCAATATCTATTTTTGGAATTCATAACTATACCAAACTGCCAAACTGCTACATCCCCTATCTGGATCTTTTATCTCTGTCTCTCCGAGATTACATACTATGACCAGTTGAAGCTTTTGTGACTCTTAGAAAAGATCTTGGAACTAATCCATTCCTCTGAGTGTAGGATCCTTTGATTGCATTAGACTCAGTTAAGGGAACTTTTGATTAGCTAACTTTCCATTAGATTGCTTTAGGGCCTTTGACTGGACTACATCATTGAGGCATGACCCAGGTTGGGTCTTGGCCTTCTTGTTGGAGTCACATATAAGCAGAGATTGAAAGCAGGAACACATGGAGAAACACAGCTGCTCTTTTACCCTGCCATCTGAGAGAGGAATCCAGGATCGCCTACAGCTGCAGAAAGACAGAAATTCTGAGACGCTGAGAGAGAGGCCAGAATCAGTGGAGGAGCAATGATATCCCCAAAAGGCTAGGCAGCTTGAAGCTGAAAAGAAGGTTAGCCTGGAGGAGAAGGCAGAGAGAGACTGGCAGACCTGCCATCCCCCCCACCCCCTAAAAATAAACTTTATTTTTAAAGAAGTTTTAGATTACAGAAAAGTTACATCAAAAGTATAGGATTCCCCACATTTTCCCCTATTAATAATATCTTACATGAGTGTGGTTCATTTGTTGCAATTGATGAACAAATATTGAAGCAATGTTACTACCAACGCTTATAGATTACATTATGTTTACAATTTGCACTGCACAGTTTTGAGAAAATGTACAATGGCCTCTGCCCATCATTGTAATATCATGCAGAGCAATTCCAGTGCCCCCAAAATGCTTGTGCCACCTATCTTCCTTACCCCTTCCCTCAGAACTTCTGATAACCATTATCTTTATATCAGTGTTACATGTTATCCCATTACAGCAATAATAGTAAGTCTACTTAAGTCCATGGTTGCGTTCCCTCCTTTTCTTTGCTCATTCCTCAATCTTGAGGATTTTGGGATGGTGATGCCCACCCTGCTTCAGATTGAGAGGGGGTTTAGATCTTATGGGACAGATAAAAGGTACTGTTTTGCTTGCAGTTGTAGATACTCTTTGTTTTGGGGATGGGCATTGTCCATCATCATCATTTTGTTAGTTGCCCTGGGTGAGTCCAGTGAACTGGAGAGTAGGTGTTGGCTGCAACTCTGCAGATATTCAGGGCTCAACTGACATATGAAGAGACCAAAGATTTAAGTCTCTGGAATATATATTTAACTGGTATAGTGCTAATTATAGGTTCAAATAAAAGGGGTAGGAGACTCATATGTAGGTAAATTATAATTGAGCTTAACTATGTTACATTGGGGAAATAGGTTATCATACAGTCCAAGGTAAGGCCCATTGACAGAGTGCTGATTTCATGGGCTGTATGCTTTGCCTTTAGTGTCCAGATGTCTCTAGAGCCCTTGGGAGCATCCCTGGTTGAGGCTTTGTTTACTGTGGCACTTAGTGAGATCTGCCTGAGACATGCACAAGCTTAACCTCTGGAATGACCTCTTGACTTACTTTGAAATCTCTTAGCCATACAAACTCTTTTGTATTTAATATTTCTCCCTTTTGTTCAAGGTCTTTTTTCAAATGCAACACTCGTTGATGCTTGGTATTACTCCCTCAGTGCCAGGGAGGCTCCCTGCCAGCAGTCATGTCTCATGCCGGTGGGGGGGGGGGGAGTAGTGAGTTTATTTGCTTAGTTTGGCTTAGAGAGAGGCAAAATTTGAGTAACAAGGAGGTTTTTAGGAGGTAACTATTAGGCAATAGTTATTATTAAGTTTTAATTTCACAAGAATAAGGTTCATAAGTGCAAGCATTAATATTGAAGGCTTGGCATATTGCAAATCTGCTATTTTGCCTTGTCATGTGGCAGGTGTCCAGAATCCAGCAGCTGACCTTTGGTAAGACAGCATCTCTGATAATGCCTTGGTTTGGGCATTTTCACTGCTTCAGAAGTGTAAGATTTTACCCCAAATGAATTCCCATTATAAAAACCAAGCATGTCTTGTATTTGCTTTAGCAGCCCTGTAGAAAAGTGAAACACTTGCCATACCATCTCCTTACTGTTTCCCATCTCGAGGGTGAATGAGGGATGGAGGCATTCTTTACCTTCCTCTATTTTCTTTTCAGTCTATTGTAGTTGTATAATCTCTATGATTTGGATCCCTCACTGTCTTTTTTATTTAATTCTCTAGAGTCTAGTTGGAAGATAAAACACAAATAACACCTGTCCTGGTTTGAGTCTTTTGTGGACCCCAGTGAAGATTGGATTTAGTTGGGGGCCATTGATTGGAATACTTCAGTGAGGCATGACAAAGTGTGGGTCTCAGCCCTCTTGCTGGAGTCCTATATAAATGGAGGAGACAAAGAGAAAAAGAGCTGCCATTTTTACCCTGCCTTTTGATTGCCCACAGCCACAGAAAGATGGTACCCAAGAGGCTGAGATACAGGCCAGAAGCTGGAATCAGCAGAGCAGTAGAAAGGTGTAGAGATGAGGCCCGGGGAGAAATACCCCATATGCCTGATCTCCCACAGTTGAGCTCAGTGACAATGTGAGCCTGAAGGAGAAGGCAGCAACCCGTGCCATTTTACCTTACCCCATGGGAGGAGTCCAGGATCTGCCAGCAGCTGATGTTTGCCTTTAGTAAACTAAGACAACACCTTTCTTTCTATTGTTTCTTTCTCTTTACAATCTTGACATAATATTTTGGGCTTTCCCTGACACAGTATGGATGGAAATATTGGAGAAAAAGAATATTTCAGAATACTGTGTCTCACTATGTATGTACTGAATGATGATGATTATACATTTTATTTGTTATAAACACTTGTTTATTGGTCCATATTCTCCATGAGACCTTAATCTTCCTGAGGGCAGTGACTGTATCCTAGTTATTTTGTTTTTTCACATCCTTTAATGCAGTCACGGTGCCTGGCATTGTTGATTGAGTGAATATTCTGCAAAGACTATAAATGACATTTGTAATAAGAATTTTGATGCCCCAGTGGCCTTAAAATTATTTTGTTCACTTATATATTACTCCCTGTTAAAGTTATTTTAAGAGATTTAAGTTTGCACACATCAACATAGCTAGGTAGGTTAACACTATAATTTGAATATAATTCTTTGCCTTCACTTTAAAGTTCAGTTGCAAAAGTTACCAGGTTCCGTACTGAATATTTATATTACAAAGTCCAAAAATATGCGCATGGAGCTATGAGCTTTAGGACGGGTTTCTTTAGTGTGCATACAAATTGCCTAGCTATCTTGTTTAAGAGCAAAATTTGATCCAATGGGCCTGAGATTTTGCATCTCTTACAAGCTTCCAGGTAATGCTGAGGCCACAGATTCATGAACACACTGAAAAACAAGGCTCTAGAGCAAATATAATTCTATAATATGATGTAATTATGTTATGAATGAATAATGAAAGAGTAAAAATAGGAATTATAATGGAAATAAATAACATCATAAAGTTTTCAATAACATTTGCTGAAATTATATGCAAATAAAAATCAGAACACAAGATACTGCTTTCTCTCTTAATGACTAGTAGATACAATGTAACTTCATTCATTGGTTATTGTTAAAATGTTTGCTGATTATTTTTAAATTTCTTTAGGTATTATAGTAAAATGTAGAAGCTAGCTGCTTTGCTGATATAATTGTTGACAATATGTACATTTAATTTTCATAGAAATTCTAGCCTATTACAAGTGGCAATTATAAAATTATAGTGATGAAAATCAATCCTGAAAAATCTTAAATGCTTAAAAAAATGCTTAAGTTACAAATCATTTACAGTTAAACTACCATATGTAGATATAGTCTCAATTGTAGTAATGAGAAACAGCAATGTCTATATTTTACAACATGAGATTTAATTTTTATTTCTAGAGAAAACATCATCATATATTAGTTCCCTATTAAGAAAATTCGGTATATCCAAAATCAGGCACACAAATATATTAGTTAATGTTTTCATGTACTTTGCAAATAACAAAAAAGTTTATCATGCTGTGTTGTGATTTTTATGTCTACTATGCAGTGGTGAAAATTAGAATATATTTGTTAGACAATAAACAGGCATTTTGTTTTGTATTGGGAAAAAAACTATGGAAAAACATCTGAGCATTTTGCTGTTTAAAATTTGAATTAACTTCATATGAATTAAGAAAATTTAATAAGCTTAAATGTCTTATAGAAGTTGTTCAACAGATCATGAAACAAATGTCTTCTCTAATGTAAAAAGATAATTTCCAATAGTGTGTAATGAATTGAAGAAAAAGTATACTGCTATCTCTTGTTTACATGCCCACTGCTTGCCCTCAGCATTTCCCACATCTGTTCCATCTCACTAATTTCTTTCTCAACAAAGCACCAAAAGTTTTGCTTGATTACACATGGGTTTTTGCCACTTGAGGACTATGCAGTAGGCAGACACACACACACACAAATTAATCTGAACTCAATCCAAATTAATGTAGTCATTTTGGGTCAAAAGATGCCTGGCTTCAAAGGATTATATCTGTTGTTTCACGTTCCAAGAATTAAAAGTTTTCTAAGTAGTTTCATCAGTGGGAATACTTTGAGTGATTTTTTAGTGTTTATTTATTTTTCTTTTTTTCTTTTTCTTACTATAGCATTCAGGTCAACAATATCCATTTGTAGGTTTCACGCCTCTGAAGGACTTCACTCATCTGGAATAAACTTGCGAACTTGAGGTGGAGGAATAATTTTTGTTTTTGAAGTGTTTAAACAGCAAAAATGCAAGTATTAATGTCATGTAATTTACTTGTCAGAAAGTCCCCTTAGCTCCTGTTCCAAAGTCCATTTATTTTGGAGCATTCCTAATGACTTCTGTTTTCTGGATCCATAAGTTAAAATTGAAGGAGCACATTTGAAGAAACAGGGCTGGAAGATGTGCTAAGAACAGGCATACTGAAAATAAGAAGAGAAAACCACAACTTATAACAAAGACAGAAGAGAATTAAATGTTAAAATGATTGTGAAAAATCTAGAAAGCAGACCCTACACTTCATTAGATCTCAGAAACACCTCCGAGCAACAGTTCTAAATCATGGCCATAAGTCAACAAGGCACTAAATTAAGGTTAGTATGCTGTGATTAAGAAGACAGGGTAGTAATAATTTGGAGATAAAAGCATGCTTCTGAATGTTTCAGGTACAAGGAAATGTTATTATGTGGAACAATGCTTCCCTCAGCAAAATCAGACTAATGAGATGGCTCTATGCTATTATGACTAAATCCTGGGAAAACTCTAGTTACATAAGCCACTATACTGTCTTACAGTCTTCAAGGCACTCAGATGCTAGTAGGACATGTTAAAAATAGCAGAGTATAAACTGCAACTATGAGTACATGTAAAAATATAATTTTAACGTAGAGGGGGAGATGATCAAATCAATTGGGGATTGTGAGGCTTTACAAAGAGTGGTTATTAAACCGAATCGTGAAAGAACAACAGATATTCACCAGGCAAAAAAGGAATATAAAACATGAAAATTTTAATAAAGGATTATATATATTTCCTCCACTGATTTCCTCTCTGTATTGAGTCAGTTATCCACCACCCCAGTGATGATTAGGACTATTACAGCAGAAGCAAGTAAAATAGAGATTATTCCATAAAAAATAACTTGTGCATGCATGCATCCATCCAGACATCTTTACATCCTCCCATCCATCCGTCCATTCATTCATCATTACTTACCTACTTTTAAAATAAAACTACCACATCCAGGTAGTTTGGTATTGCTCAGGTCGGGAGTTGGGAGAGCTAGTTGATAAGGCACATTGCTGCAGAAGTTCAGAGCATGCTCGAGTTGAGGGACCAAGACTTGGAGGCAACAGGTGAAGGAGAATATATTCAACACAAGGAGACCTGTAGCTTTCTTCCCAAAGTGCACCATTGTCTTTCTCCTTATGGTAGCCAAACCAGTACCTGCAGATTTCAGTCATGAGTGCTGAGAAGCATTAATAACTTTATTTTGCCGTAATAAAAGGCCTTCTTTGTTACCTATTAGTCATTCCTCAGAAGTGTTGTCAATTTTGTTCAGAGACTTTGCCAAATCCTACAGAAAAACCCTCTTTAAGAGGCTCAGACAACTCACTAATCCTACTATCACAGAAAATGGGGCTCCCATCAGCTGAAAAGCAGGAGTGGCAGTCTAAATGAGAAAAGAAACAGCACCTATATTTGAACCTTCTTAAAGATTTTGCCTCAGTTTGGAGCATATAACATTTGAGCTCCACTTAATAAATAGCTTCTAATTAATACATAAACCTTAACAAAGATATCAGGAAGTTTTCACTGCCCACTCCCACCCCTCACCATTTTTAGAGATCGCTCCTCTGGGTTCCTGCAGTGATTTTTATATGTCCTTATTGAAAATTGATCACATTTTGATTTTTGTTTTTGAATTTCTCCAAAATTATAATCTCTTTGCAGAAAAAGACCAAATCTTATTTTACTTTGTAACCTCAGCACCTAGCACGGTAAAGAGCATAAAGTAGGCAATAAATACATGATTGTTGAGTAACTAAGGTATGTAGTAAGGATAACATGTGAAAAGGCAAGTAGGAGTGAAACAGCATGACCCAGCCATGGAACTGCAGTAGTTGACAATTGTTGGAAAGGAGATTATGAGAAGGAGAATGATGGGAAATAACACCAGAGAATAAAATCAGGCATTGTGGTGGATTGAATTATGTTCTTAATCTTAATCCGCATTCCTGGAAGTGTGAACCAATGATAAATGGGGTCTCTTGAAGATATTATTTTAGTTAAACTGTGGCACAACTGAATGGGAGTGGACCTTAATCTGGATTACTGGAGTCCTTCATTAGCAGAAGAAATTCCGACATAGTCAGAGAAAGGCACAGGGAGGAGCCTGAAGCCAGAAATCAACAGGAACCTGGAAGAGAAAGGAAAGAACATTGCTGTATGATGGGAAAATCAAGGAACCCAAGGATTGCAGCAGCCAGCAGCAGAAGGCTACAGATTTTGGGGAGAAAACAGGCCTTCCTGAAGTGTTAATTTTAGACTTCTTTAGTCTCAGAGCCATTAGTCAACAAATTCCGGTTGTTTAAGCCAACTCATTGTGTTATATTTGTCATAATAGCCAGGGAACTAAGGTAGGGGCTATGTCACAAATGGCCTACTATGGCACAAAGGAGTTTGGCCTTTATTCAACAGAGACTCATAAAGTGTTTTTAAATAGCAAGGGACATGAGTGTGTTTGCAGTTTGGAAAGATAACTCGCTACACTGCAGAAAATAGATTAGAGGAGGATGAGCCTCAAGAATAAGTAGTAATCAGAGCCTGAACTAAAGTACGGGCAGTAGAAATGGATAGGAGGTGATGGCCTCAGGGCTCTTTAATTTGGTCTTCAGTTCTGTTTGGTTCCTTTTTATAATTTCTATCTCTCTATTGATATTCTTTTTGTGTTCATCTATCATTTTCCTCCTTCCTTTGTCCATGTTTTCCTTTAGCTCCTGGAGAATGTTTAGGACCATTTTTTTATAAGTCTTTGTCTGTTATGCCCCTGGCCTGGTCCTTCATGTTGCTGAAGCTTTATTACTCTCCTTTGTCTGGGTCATCCCTTCCTGTGTCTTTGTATATTTGTAATCTTTTGTTGAAACCTGGATATATTGATATTTTAATGTGTTATCACTGGAATTTAAGCTCTGAGGTGTCTGTTCCTTAAACTTGTATCCAGCTAGTGTGATGACAGAGCTGCCCTTGAACTCCAGGAGCTAACAACAACAGAACAATAATAATAATACACATTTTCCAGTCTTTGCAGATTGATCTGTGGTTATCCATACAATGAATTTATAACTTGAGGCCCAAGTCTGGTGATCACTCTAATCTTTTCTGTGCATTCATCTTGTCTTGGACATGTGCATGTGGCCTCAGGAAGTCCCCACTTACATGGATATAAATGTCCCCTCTTTCCTAGGAAGCAGTTTCCTCAATAACCCAGGCATTGGACTTTGTCCTACAGCCATTAATCTCTTGCCCCAGGCATCTGCGTGCTCTCCCACAGGTTTCTGTAGGAGAGTTCTATGAGCTGCCTCTATATGCAGGGCAAGTTCTGGGATGGTAAGTCTGTGACAAATGTCCTGGTTCAGTCTTTCAGGCTGTCACCAGAGAGATTGGACCATGTATACATTCTCCTAGTATGTGCAAGAGGATTTCTCTGCTCCCTCTTGAATGGGAACACGGACCTGCCCTGGGAAGTTGGACCTATGCTGAGCTGGTGAGTGGATGACCTAGAGGCCAGCCAGGATGCTATGAGTGCCTATAGCTTTTAAGAGGGCTCTTTTTCTTGATTCTTGCCCTATTACTGTAATCCATTAACTATTTTCTGGTACTTTGAAAAAGGTGTTTCTGCCAGTTCTTGCTGGTTGTTCAAAGCTTTTATGGGTGAATGCAGCCCTGAAGCTTCTCACTCTGTCATTTGATGGGTAGGCTATTCTCCCTTGGGACTCATTAGAAGATAGAATCAACAGAATTGTTGTGGTAGGTCATGACCTTTCTGCTGAGTTGAAACCTCAGTAGACTTGATGATACAGTAGGAAAAATAACACAGAAGTACGTGACTAGGAAGCAGCACACATCTATATCTATGATAATATGAGTTCATGAGTGGTGCCATGGCCCCTCCACTAGCCAAATAATAAGGAAGACAGAAAACCCTCAAATCTGGGCTCCTCTAATGGTAGATTTTTCATTTCTGTTGTCTGCATTGGTCATTGTTCTTCTCACAAAATTCTGAGAAGAACTAAGGAGACTATCAGGCAGTTGAGTCCGATTGTGTCCTTAAACTTGTGTATATCTTTGTATAGTTTATTGCTTGTTTAATAAATAAAATGAAATGAAACAAACTCAATCTCAGTGAACAGTATCCCAAATCTTTGTGGACTGACTGATATTGCTCACTGGTGAGGAAAATTGAAGATTTGGTAATAACTCCTATGATCCAAGTATAAATGACTTTTAGCTCTGTTAGAATGAAGTGGAAATGTAAAATAAGGAAGGAGTAACAAGTTCTGTTTTTGATATGTTGAGCTTGAAGAACTTTGGGAAATCCAGAAGGAGATGTTCAGTAGGCAGTTTAAAACCCTGATCATGACATTGTGATGAAAGATCCACTCTGGCTATTTTTTGGAGGGCTCATCTGAGCATAAATGTTTTTTTATATTCCTTAAACCTTTTCAAAATGCTTCCTATTTTATTATCCCTCTGCCTCATTTTCCAGTGGAGATATAAATTAAGCATGCAACATAGTACTATTATCACTGAGACTAGTACCTAAAGTTGCTGATGAAACCTTGTCCAAGGAGGCTTGGTGAGCAATGATGGATGTGATTGGGAACACAGCATTTGGGTAAACAACTGAAGGAAAAGGTGAGACAGTAATTGTGGTGTAGCTACTAGTGTATTGGCTTTGAAGACTGTTTTAACTAGGTTGACTTTGATGATGTTTGGTAGAGAGAATTTCTAACAGAAGTTTGCAAAAGTATCTTTCTCTCTAGATCTAAGGAAAAGCTTCAGTTCCTACCTGAAGCCTCTCGTAGATTTGTTGCCAAGGAGGATATTTTCAAGTCTTAAAGTGCTAAGATACATAAGGACATGTGATTGTTTTTCCTTTTTTGTTTGGACCTTGGCTTTCATGCCCCACCAAAAGATAATGGAAAACTAATGCGGCTGAAAAAAGATGATTTTCATCAAAGGCTATCAGAATGTGTAGTAGTAATAGAGCTGCTTAAGTCACCTGCAGCAGGGACTAAAGTAAACTAAACAGAGGTAAAGAACTGGAGCTTCTGATGTTTGCCTGGGACTGAAGTATATGATTTGGTTTCCATAGTGCTAGATTGTCTCTCTGTGGGTGATTTAATGTTCTAATGCTTGTAAAAAGTTTTCTCTTTCTCTCTGAAATAAATGAATGCATTTAATTGGAGACCTGCCGATGCATCTAAAATTAGAGAAATTAGACCCTTTGGTTGGATATTGGAAAAACAGATAATGGATGATTTCATCTACTACTCAAAAGGTGTGAAGGATAAGAGTAGTATAATCAATAGGAAAAGTATCTTTCTTTTTTTTATTAGATAATTTTCTCTTTATGGGCAGACGTTCTGGAAAAAAGACTCAGGCAGAATTTAATTGGAACTAAGAAGCAATATAGAGACTGATAAACTCTGTCCACATTGCAAAATATATCATATATGTTCCCAGCACACAAAATTGTGTTGTTACCAAGCAATGGGTTTGCTGCTTAATGCACATAGAAGCCAATACTGTGACAACAGTATTTTGATAAAAGAAAGATTTTTATTGCAAGGTTGACTGGCAAGGAAACAGGAGGCAAGCTCAAATTTATCTCCCTGATCCATGAACTAAGAGGAATATATAGAATGAAAGCAAAGGGAGTTAGGATAGTGATGGGATACAAGTTGGAATAGTTTGATTGGTTGTTTATAGAACTGTTTTTATATGGTAGAAATATGCCAGTGGGCTGGATCTTATAATTTTTGTTGAGGGACCTCTCTCCTTTCATTTGCTTCAGATGACTCCTCATTGCCATAATTTTGGTTCTGATGAAGGTGATTTTTGTCCGTTGTGTCTCAGGGGTTATTCAAGGGGAAAGAGGCTATATGCTTGTGCATGCTCTGGTTTCCTCCTTGCAGCAAAGTTTGACTTCTTGTAAAACAAGCTTGGGAAAGAAATTTACTTATATTTTACTTATGTGAGGGGAGGAAATCCTGATAAGCTGGCTATGGCCTGAATCCTGATTTTTAGTTATGACAATAATTTGGGTGATTTCAGTGTGGGACAAATAATATATGCTCATTAAATCCATGTTATTCCAAATTAAATTTTAGCATATATTTTATTATGTTTGTCTCCCCCATTCGCCTCTAATTTTTTTCATCTTTGTATTATTACCACCAAAGGGCTTACTTACAATAGATACTGTATGTAAATACTCAATGAACTTAACTGATATGCTAGAGAACAAGAAGAAAAATTAATTCCCTGTTGGCAAGTGCAAGAGATAAAAGATATTTCTCAGATATCCAAAGAAGGGATATAAGGATATATGTTCCTAACACTACATGTGTATGACAAGTAGTAGATGGAGAATATCCTTAGTCCTTGGCAAACCAGAATTGTTGACCACCCTACAGCAAAATGCTTGTTAAAGAAAGTAGAATAAAGGAATAATTGGTATTATTAATTTCATATATTAATTCAAGTTCATATCAAGTTCTCTTGCTGTATTTGTTACATAGGAAGATAAATCTGAATCATAAATCCATGTGATCATTTTATGATCACATGAGCCGAGGTATGGGGGAGTCAGAAGATTGCTTGGTGGGAGTGGGAAGAGAACAAGGGCCATGGGAAAAATTTAATGTTAATCACAGAATTCTAAGATAGACTGATACAACTCATTCACCACTAGACCAGTGAGGCTGGAAACACTTGAAGTCCTTGGCAAATGCTCCCCTCAAAAGGCAAAACACTGGCAAACTTTGTGTCAGAGATTCTTCATACTTTCATGCTACTACTCCCTATCTCCTTTCTTCCTGATATATCTTCTCTCCATATATATCAATTTATTGAATTTGGGCTTGTCTTAGTATGGAGCTATTTTGGCTCTTCATATATATGTGAATTTGCTTATCTGTTCATTTGTAGATATCCCTCCAAAGATTCACTTATTCTTCTAATTATCCATTTAACAAATAATTATTGGTCTATTCTGTGCTAGGCACTGTTTTAGGTACTGAGGATACAGAATAAAGAAAAAAGAGATTTCCATAAAGTTAGAACTTTGTAACACGTTGAGATAGATAATACAACACATAAAGTATAGAGTTGGTTAGATGGTTGGTGCTATGGCGACAAATCGAGACTATGAATGCTGTGTTAGGGAGCAGGGGGTTGGTGGGAGTTAGGAATACCATTTCACATAGGTGGCTAGGGAAGCCCAAATTGAGAAGAGAGCTTAAGAATCAAGACCCAAAGAAGTGAGGGAGCAAGATAGGAATTTAAAGAGAGAAAAGAGTTCTAGGCAAAGGGAATAGGAAGTACAAAGTTACTGAGATAGGATCAGGCTTTTGAGTTCTATGAACAGCAAAAAAACAGTGTGGCCTTAGAGTGAGCAAGGAAGTGAGTAGAAGATGAGATGGAAAATTCTAACAGGGCATATGCAAGGTGTGTGTGTGAGGTGGGAGAGATCCTGCTGGGCCACTAAAGTCATTTTAAAAGCATAAGATTTTTCTTTGAGTTACTCAGGGGCCGTCAGAGGAGTTTGAGAAGAGGAGCAATTTGATCTGACCTTCATTTTAACAGGATTGCTCTGGCTGCAAAGTTGACAGTAAAATTGAGAGACACTAGTCAGAGGCAGGATGATCAGTTAGGAGG
Organism: Tolypeutes matacus; assembly: GCA_026826555.1. Lineage (NCBI taxonomy): Eukaryota > Metazoa > Chordata > Mammalia > Cingulata > Chlamyphoridae > Tolypeutes > Tolypeutes matacus. The sequence goes on from JAKSZT010054304.1 coordinate 27,190,948, forward strand.
CTGTTGCAATAACCCTAGCAGTAGAGTATTTTGAAGGGGGGCTGTCAGGATTTGCTGAGAGATAGGAGGCAAAATAAAAGTATAAGGAAGAATAAGTGATGATTCCAAGAGTCTTGGCCTGGGCAACGGGAAATATGGAAAATATACTAATAAGAATCACAAGTACAAATATACCTCATACAAATAATTTCTTACAATCTGATTCACTGTCTTCTTCTTTCATATTATAATATTCAGTGAATAATATAATTTTCTTCATTTCCAAATGCTAGGGATCACTTCAATATAGGTTTCAAGAGTTTTACAAAAGTAGCTGCTGGGGAAGTCAGGGACTTACCTGACAGCCATCTCCCAGCCCTCACCTATCACCACATCCTCCTTTTCTATTGTGTGCAGCTATTTCAGTACGTTTCTGTTTGGGAGACCACAGGTCTAATGAAAAAGCCTGACCACACCTTAAATCCAGAAGCCAGGAAACCAGCAGTTCCAACTGCTTATCAGGGCAGGAACCCTTCTCCTGTAGTTATATAAATACTCAGCTCTCAAACAGCATAAGGCCTCTCCTCTCCAACTCTAAGTGAGGCATGAGGAGTTGCCATCCACTAACTCCAACCCAACCAATTGGCCACCCCAGGAGACCAGCCATGATGGGATCTCTTCCCCTACTCTTTTGATACTTTATGTTATGTAAGTAATAAAGCTGTCATTTGCTAAAAGGTTCTGTTGTGCCTGACCTGTGTTTCCACAATGCATCATATAGCACCTTGCTCCATAGCAGCCAGAAATAAGGTCAATTTCTGGGGAAAAAAAAAAGAAATTTTCACAGGTTTCTGACTTCACATTATAGGAAACTTTGCCAACTACTAACTTCAGTTGCATATTGTGCCCTGCAATATTAGACATATATATGTTTTAAGTCTAGCTGGCAGAATAGTCTATTCTTCCAAGTCCAGCAATAATTTTACACTGGCTTTTTTCTCTTTGTTTCCAAACACATATTCAATTTTGTCTTTATGATTTGTTGATGATGTGAAAGTTTCTTTGTGAAAATAATGTTTGTTGAGAAAATTGGCAAAAAAATCTCTATGATCCTGTGTTAGAATGTGTTTAAAGCTTAGAAAAATTTCTCATTACCAATTTGACAACATAATTACCTTCGAGGAGAGTTTGAGTGTGTGGTTTTACTTCCCCCTAATTATTATCCATATAAAGTACCATATTGCATAAATACCATAGCAAATGGCACACTGAAGAGATACTGACCATCAGAAAGAGAAATAATTAACTAATGCACTATAGAGATTTTATAAAAAATATAGTCCACCACTGACAATGATAGTGAATCTTATTTAGATTGTTTTAACTCTTAGAAGACTATACATAATACTTTTATGTAAGTTAGTGACCTTGGTGAAGCTTTTTAAGGATTCAAAACATGCATTGTGGCTAATTGTTTTCTGTTCTAAAAAATGAAAAAGAATCTCCATTAGACTTCTTATAAATTGAAGTTATTGACTGTAATGGAAGATAAACATAAATTCAAATTCTTCAGAAAGTGAAATAGTTTGATATGTATTTAAAGGTGATAAAGCATGCACCGCAGTCTAGGAGGAACCAAACTAAAACCAGATTCTATCATTCTTAAAGTAGTAGTATAATATTTCTTATGATGAAATTTTAAGTAGCAATAAAATGAAAGGTAAAAGATCTATAAACTATGAAGCACATGACACAGAATTCTGAACCCCATTCAAATAACTTATGCAAGGAAACTTTCTTATAATTTGCTCTCACATTTGGATTCATTTGTTGGATAAATAGTTACTTTTCACTACTTAACACTACTTGATAGCCATAAGTATCTGAATATTATTAATTAAACTACTTTAAGGGATTTTTCACCAGACAGTTCAGATAGTGAGATTATTTGTAACAGAGTTTTAATTGTGACCCTGGGGTCTGGCTGGCCTTTGTTTTTGTGTTTGCTTTGTTTTCTACATGATGCAAACGGAATTTAATATTTCCAGATTTTAGAAGGAAGCATTCCGTTTCTTAGTTATTATGACTGGTATGCGTTGAAGCCAAAACAACAGCCTGAAAAATATAATCAAATGCTATTTCACTCCTTGTTTCACTTGTCATGCTGTATTGTTTCAGCATCAAATGGACATCTTAAATGCCAAATTTTGGTATTCATTAATAGAATCTGGGTTTTCTCTTACCTCCAGAATTTATCTTCTGAACCTTTTATGTGTCTTAGATCCCTTTTACAGTCTGGTAAAAACCTATGGATGACCTTCCAGTAAATGCACAAGATAAAATAACTAAGACTACAAAAGAAACGAAACATACTGTGATGCACTTGTGTCCATGACCCTTGGGGACTCTACGTTAAAATCATTTGCTTTGGCACAATCTGTGGAAAACTTAGAGCCTGCCATTGAATTTGACAAGAAGAGGTCACTAAGAAAAGCTTTTACTTCTGATCTAAGTTTATCTTCTCTGCTGAGAATAATCAATCTTGAGAGAGGTTTAATGGGAATTTAAAGGGGGAACTTTTAGTGCTTCAGCATGTACTTATGAATGGGAAATGGTGGGGAATATCAAAAAGGACATATGTTTCCTTTGTGGAATGACTATTTTGACTCTTGTAGTTTGGGTAAACATGCTCCCTCCTGATTCCTTGTTAATATACACCCACCTGCTAGAAAGCCATTCTCGTAGTTTAATGCCACATGAGTTTGTTTTACAAATACTTACTCTGGAAAAAGTAGTGGGTGTTTCATCTTTCTACTTTACATGTACTAAATAGTTTATTATGTAGACTGTATCAAGCTAATGGGACAAAAAGCTAAAAGAAGGAGAACATTTCCCCAGATTACTCAGTTGTGAAGGCAGTCTAGTCTTCAATGTTTGAAGCAGCATTTTTCCAGGAATTTTATGTGGTTTTGAATCCATTCAAGGGATATCTATCTATCCTGCTGAAAATTCATATGTCAGATAATTTAGTCATCATGCAAATGGAAATACATCTAGAAAAATTTATCTGGGTTACTGTAAGCTCATTATTCCCCTTCTCTGAAATAAGATATCTAAATTCTCCTTTTGACCCCTGACTTGGTTCTTTCCCTGGACTTTAGTTTTTAGAGTCTCCTCACCACCTTCTTGCCTTAATATGACTCTTCCTTCCCCCTATTTAGTTGGACTCCTGGTGCAAATAGTTCTTTCAGATTTGACTCATATTCTTATCAATCTGAATATCCCTAAGCACTACCCTAAGCTGTCCTTTGCCACAATTTCTACTGAACAACAGCTTACAAACTCTCTCTCATAAACTACAATCTAGAACTTGAAGACAGGTTGTGAATTTGGTTATGTGATATAAACCAGACCAGAGTAAAAGTCTCAGCAACTTTTTATTGCTTACAAGTTTAACTTTTGAAAGATGACCATTAAGAAAATTCGTAAAATACTAAATAACAGTTCTCACTGGCTTTGCTTTCTGTAATAAACATTTTAGGGGAAAAATCAGTTAGGCTGTGGGTCCTACAGGCTAGATACCTCATTCAGATCTTTGTTGGCTTCTGTCTCTAGCTCATTTTGGCATATCACGATGCAAATGGGCAAAATAGTGATGGCAGATGGGCATGAGAACAATCATGCCAAGACTCCAGCCTGCACATTACGCTTGAATAACTAATAAGAAATTTTTATACAAGAACATCAATGAGACAAAGTTGGACAATAGCCTGTATGTTTGTGAACTGATCCAGCCTGGTGGAGTTAAAAATATATATATTAAATTAGAAAGTCTTAACCTACATATAAAACAAACCTAGGCTTGTCAGAAAAATTTTAACTTTAAGATAATGTCAAATAATTGAAAGAGAAATATTAAAAGTACTCTGAATGCAGACCTTTCATAACTTTTACTTGATGGAGACTTTTAAATTCTGTCTTAATGATGTTGGGTCCAGATTTATGTTTTGTCAAGTAGACCGGGGAGAAGCTGATACAAGGCTGAATCCCACTGTGAGACATAATGGAGAAGATCTTGTTTTATTATTTTTCTCCTCTGGGTTATCTATCAAGAGTCAAAAGAAATTTTTGTAATACATATACCCATGGATTATGGCTGGGGGTTTGCATATCATTCATACAAAATTTGCAATTAGGGGAGCTGTAGTTCCCATTTTTTTAAGTAACTTGCTGTTCCAATATAATTAGTTTAAGTGACAAGGACTCAATTATCAGAAAATACAACATAAATGAAGATAACTGCAAAAAATGTTGTTCTGGTAAAAATAATCCATCAGTAGCTGTATAAAAATTTAACTTGTAGAACAATGTATGCTATGACAATGGATAACTTAGCTGTAGGTAAAATGATTATTGTTTTGCTGAAGATAGAGAATTGTAACATTTGCTGTTCTTTTCACCATAAATGATTTTTTCTGCCTGCCTGATTTTGTAATCAGAATCTGCCAGAATACTATTTACATGTACCATCATTTGCAAGAGCAGAAACACATTCAGGGCATCAACGATGATAATACATAAAGGAAAAGCGCTTGCTGCTTTACCGAAACTTTGTTATTTAAGTGAAACAGTGACTAAGATGAATTGTGCTGCTCGAAAGTTAAGTTAGTCCAGGCACAATTGGGCAACTTTCAATTATAGAATTCTTGAGGCTTCCCTTGAATGAGACTAGTTATTAACATTGGCCTCACACTGAGATAAAACTACATTTTTAATCTTAAAGTACTCACGGTGTATAAAGCACCACTGCTGTTAGAGCTTTTCTAGTTTCCTACTGCTCAGGCTCACTTTGTCAGCACCATGAGAAATCTAGTCTTTGTGGATGCTCAGCTTATGGCATTAGGTGAATATAGAAGAAACGGTGACTATTTACACGGGTAGTGCATTTTTAATTTAGTCTCCATCATTATCATACCCATACCTCCAAACTGCAAGCATCTTTTATTAGAATAAAGCATGTCATTATTTTTGTGCAAAAAACTCACTTCTATATAGGAATAGGGGGAAAAAAGAAAGCTTAGATGATCATAATATAGATTTAGGGAAGTGGTTTTAAGTAGAATAACTGGTTTTGAACTATTTCTCTGACAAAATAATTCATCATCTATCAATTCAATAATGAGAACTACTTAGGGTTACTGTGAGTTAAAACGTGATGTAAAATTACTATTCCTCAAATGGGTAATATCTTTTATTTGTTTTCACTTGGTCAGAAATAAAGGAGAGCCTGTCATGAAGTATAAAGCTTTACAAAAAAATTAAACAAGATAAAGGTGCTTTTAGGTTTTGCGTCTTTTTTGGTTATATCACAAGAAAATACTGTAAAAAGCTTTTGAAATAAAAGTATTTTTTATTTGTTATCTGTAAGACTTGAAGAACAGTCCTTTTAAGCCTGGATCTCCGAGGTGAACATTAAGTTGAGCATTTGGAAGGATACGGGATCCAGTGTTCATTTTGTTATTAGAAAGTGATTTAGAGAAAAGGTGAAACACCGGAAAAACACCTCAGTTGGAAATATACATAGGTTCTGTAAGTGGCTACCTTACCACAGAATTAACCTAGCCCTTTCAATACTGAGGAAGGGTTGAAAAACAAATCTTTAGAAATCAGGTGGAATTTGGAAATCAGAAACAACTGATCATTGCTGAATGTAGACAAGTAGGGTTTAAAGAGTTGGAACTTACCTGTTGGGTTCTCGTGCTCCATGAGAGAGAGAAGGCTTTGTATCTAAACTATTGATCCTGTTTTTTTTTTGTTTGTTTGTTTGTTTGTTTTTTAAATTTAGTTTTATATTAAAATATCTAGGAATAAATTTAACCAAGCATGAAAAGGATCTACACTCAGAAAAGTATAATACATTGGTAAAAGAAATTAAAGAAGACCCTAAACAAATGGAAGGACATTCTGTGTTCATAGAATGGAAGACTAAATATCATTAAGATGTCAATTCTACCCAAATTGATTTACAGATTCAATGCAATCCCAATTAAAATTCCAACAGCTTACTTTATAAAAATGGAAAAGTCACTACATTTATTTGGAAAGGAAAGGGGCCTGAAATAGCAAAAAAATGTATCTCTCTCTTTCTCTCTCTGTCTCTCTCCCCCCCCATCTCTATCGATCTATAACATCTCTATCTCTATCTATCATCTATCTATCTATCTATCTATCTATCTATCTATCTATCTATCTATC
>JAKSZT010054304.1:27197191-27541456 GCA_026826555.1 Tolypeutes matacus
ATCTATCTATCTATCTATCTATCTATCTATCTATCTATCTATCTATCTATCTATCATCTATCTATCTATCATCTATCTATATCTTTCATCTAGATCTTTATTTCTTTTGTTTTCCAAAGCAGATGCAGAGAAACTATGACAGCAATATCTTTCCTACAGTAGCATACATTCTGTGATTTATACACTTAACCACTCAGTGAGTAACTACTATTATCATATATTCAAAACAACGATTTCCATACCATTAAGTCCAAGGGCCCTTTTTCAGTTCTCATTTTACTTGACTTCATAGAAGTATTCAATACTGTTCATGATGCCTACTTCTTTGAGACTCTGCTTTTTGTTGGCTTCCAGAAATCATATTAAAGATTCTTCTTCCACATCTCTGGCCAGTGATTCTCAGTGCAAAGTTTCTACTATCAAATGTTGGAGCTCCTCGAATTCTATCTTTTCTTCTTACTGTATACCCTCTTCTTAGACTTAGATGGTTTTAAATGAGTTAATTCTACAAAAAATAGGTTGTATTTTCTGATGTTACCTCATCTGAGATCTAGCTACATGTTATCTAATATTTTCTTGAACCATAAAAAATTGTTAACCATACTGAAGTTGTTTTTACTTTCAAAGCAGCTTCTCCTTTTGTGTTCTTGTTTAATGAATGGCAATAGCATTCATTTTACCAATCCAGAATCTTGACCTCTTCCATTTCTTTATTCCCATTGCAATCAAAGAGACAGGCAGTATAAGATAAAGTAAGTGGATGCTGAATTTTATTCTGAATATGATAGTAAACTTTTGGAAGCATTTACACAGAAGAGTGACAAATTATATTTTAAAAGAATCATTCAATCTTGCTGCTTGCTGTATGGAATTTAAATTCTAGAGCTACAAGTATAGGAGCAGAAAGACCAGGAAAGAGACTTTTAGAATAGCCCATTTGAGAGAATATGGTGGCTTGGACCAGTACAGTAGCAGAGGAGGTAATAAGTGGTGGTAGTATTTTGGCTATATAGTAAAGATGAGGAAGCAGGTGTTTCTGGTAGATTGAATGATGATGGGAGAAACATAAGCGTCAAGGATGTTTCCAAGGCTCGGCCTAAACAAATAAATGAAGGGAATTTATATTTCCTGGAATTGCAAAAATTGGGGAAGAGCAGGCTTCCAGAAATTGCAATATAGAAATCGAAACTTTTATTTCAGATTTTTATATAACTGAGATACTTATTAATATCATTTTGGAATATTAAGTAGGCAGATCTAAAAATTTAAAGCTTAAGAGTGAAGCTAGGGTTTGTGGCATAAATATAGATGGTATTTATAGGTAATATCATTTTGGAAATTGGAAGTAAGAAAGAGTCTGAACACTTAGCCCTGGGATTCAATAATGACACCTGGTAAGGAAGGAGGAGAATCAAGGAGAAGTTTTATTATAGAAGACAAAAACAGAATATGTTTTAAGAGGATTGTAGTTACTGACTGCTTTAAATGTTGATGTAATCAGTATAGTGAGGTTCTGAGGACTAAGTATTTATATGTCTGTAAGTCTATTTTACTCTCTATATTTATTAAGCATACAAGATTATGAGCTTATATGTCTATGTATTATATTTATTAATATATACGAAATTACAAACTCTTTATTAAATTTCCAGTACAGACTAGAAAATCTGGATTTTATTGTCAAATGCACATGGACAAATTAAAATGTGTTAATCTGAAAACCAGACCCAAAGGAGGCTTGACTTCAGCATTAGATATCCATTGAAGGGAGTGTTTTGTGGCCAGTCATTTATGCTAAACAACTATATTTTCAAAAGCTGCTTAAATCAGAAGAGAAGGATAGAGCAATACAATAATTATTTCTTCCAACGTTCAACTCTGCAAACAGGATTGTTATAATTAATCTGTATATCGCATTTTCTCTTGTATTTTAACTCTATGCCATCATTGCACTTGAAAAAAGCATAGCAAAAAACATTGACCCTGGTTTGAATTCTAGGTGTTGGACACAAGTTAGACAAATTCTCTGAACCTCAGTTGTTTAACAGACAAAGTGGAGTCCTAGCACTTACCTGTCAGGATTTTTTAAAAGATTGGGGATAACATATGGAGTGACTATTTTGATGATTGTCATGCATTAGCTACTAACATTAGTTATTTGTATGCTTATAGTATTGCTTCCTCTGAAAAGGGATTAATTACAAAGAACAATTTAGGTATTGAATAATTACTTAAAAAACAAATTAATTACAAGGATTAAGATTCTACTTTATGCTCAAAATCTAAAGTATTCAGAACTGGTAAAAAATGTTGATACAGATATTTCTTGGCCATAAATCATAGGTTTAGATTTCTGACCAAAACTATTTACTTAGTACTTTTCTCTTACTACCATATTGCAGCTTTAGTTGTTCTGCTTCTTTAAAAAAAATTCCTTGATCAAAGTGGTGATTATAAATCGATATGTCAGGCTAACAGAAATTAATACTAAAGTTAGTTGTAGTTATTTGTAAATCCAAGGGTAAAGAGAAAGGAATAATTTTTAAATACAGCAACCCATCTTATCAACTGGCACAAGTTCCCTCTATTAGGCATTATTTCCTCGTGTAATATTTGGACTTTTATGAACTATATCTCCCATATTAGAAGGAGTATTATATTAGAGGGAATGAGTGAGTATTTTCACCAATATACTAGTACCAAGAAATTGATTTCATGATGATATTTGTTTTATGGTTGGCTTCATAAAGATCAATGTTAAATAAGACAACTTTATAAATGTTTCTTATTAACTGACACACTCATTACCATTTTCCAAAAACACTTTCTTAATATACTCATAATTAAGTGAAGAGACTTCATATGGAAACCAGTGGGAGGTTTTCCCACTGCTGACCTGAATAGTGTTATATAATTAGTTCAAAAGCTGACATTTTATAAATATGCTTAATTGAGACCTTTCTACCTAAACTGTTTATGTTATATTGTGTTCAATACCAAATAAACCATTTCTAAAAACAGGAGCCCGAAATTTATTATGAAAATGTTTTACATCTTACCTCTTTTTTCTAAGGTTTCAAGAAAATGACACACTTGATTTTAAAGTACATAGTCATAAAATTTTAAATATCTCTGGACATTGGAATTGTTTTCTGTGAAAGTGTGTGGTATGTATGGAGAGACAAGTCCTGTGTTATCAGTCAGCTTTATTTTAGATTGAGTGCTTGCTACTACTCTCTGGGTGACACATGTGCCAATTATCCAGAGGAATTCAATTCTGTTCCATCTGCTTCCAGTTCTTATTTATAAGCTTGATTATCTGACAGACCATTCCTAAATATGTAGCTAGTAGATGAGAAATGTCATCTTCACCTCTGTGAGATGAACAATTTTGATAAACACTGCATCTGAAGCTTCAGAAGTAGTCCAAAGGTAGGGAACATAAATGGCCTTGATATTTTTTAAAATTTGTATTTTGTGTTCAAGATATCTTTGAGCCATAAACACTCATATGAGGATGGTAGCAATTGAAACTAATTTATGGCCCTAAAATTGTACATTGTGTTCATCTTTGAAAGAGCTCACATCCTGTAGTAATAACTATTTGCACTCAGAATATATCTTTCATCTTAGATTGTCAAAACTAGAATTGTCTATCTGCACAGGTGAGGTAGATAAGTATTATATTCCCTTATTAGTGGTTATACTAAAACCACTAAAAAATACCAAGACAGACCATTGAAAAGAGGAATTGGCAAATGGATGCCCTTTGTCCACTCAGCAAATTTAGACTACTTTTAATTCCTTGATATATTGTCATAGGAACTGAACTGACTCAGGGTTTAGGTCTTAGTTGTGACCATATACACACGACAATGTCGTTCTTAATTCCAACAGTCACATAACAAAGCCCTATGTAGAGTCAGGGGCAGAGTGGTTATTCTGGTCACTCTACCATGTACCAGGTCATGGTTAGTAATTTGGCTGAATAGAGTATCAGAGCAGAATATTCTTAAAATAAGTTTTATTATTGTTTGTATAGACACAGTTTTTATATGTAAATGATTATACAATATTGTGAATATCATTTCAATAAGCTAATAGTGAAAATGTATTGATTTCAGTTTTCCTTTCTTTTTAAAAATTTTGCTGTAGTATATACTCTGTGCCATGTACCATTTGAAGCACTTCATAAAAACTAATTTTATTTCATCCTCACAAAACCCAAAATATTACAGATGAGGAAACTGAGGCACAGATCAGTTAAGTAATTGCCCAAAGTTATACTTCTATTACGTGCTCAAACCAGGATTCTAACCTAGACAATCTGGCTCCAGATTTGCTAAGGGTAGTTTTGATAATGAAACTTCAAGTAACAAATTTAATTACAATTTATTCTTACATTCTTGGATATGAGTAGAAAATTTACATTAAATGTACTATTTGGTTCTAAAATATCTGAAAATTAAAAGTAACCCATTTGAATAAAAATATATATTTTTCTTATATTTACTTAGAAATTACTCCACTTATGGGTAAAAACAACAACAAAAAAAAACCCCATACAAATTATAGGATTAAGATAGCTAAAATAAGACATCTAGTTTAGCTGTAAGTATAAGAATGTTACGGAGAAAAAAGAAATGAATTATTCTGAAGACAGGATCAAGTACAAAGCTAGGGATCTAGTATATTTCATATTTTTAAACTTTTTGTAGGCATATTCTAACTTAATCCTCAATAAAATCCTGGGGGGAATTTATATCATTCCAAGTTCACAAAATAGCAACATGAGCCCAAGAAGATTAACTGCTTTGCCCAAGTTCACTGGGCTAGCTAGTGGTAAAGTCAGGATTTGAATCTACTTGCCAAAACCCACACTTGTTCTCTTATTATCACCATTTTATTGATGAGGAATTTCAGCCTTAGACAACTGTCAAATAACTTGCCCCAATAATTTTTATTAACAGTCTCTATATCCTTCAACTGATTACCATGGACTCTTATACCATTCATCGCAGGATCACAGATGTGTGCTGCTATGACTCAAATTTCCTGAATATCCATGGAGAAGAGATTTAGCTAAAATACCTCTCCATTTCACAAAAACAAAGCCTTTGTGGAAAGTGAGTGCATGAACCCTTCTGTAGTCTGCTTCACCCTGGATAAAGGGAATTTTGTGATATTATAGAGAACTGTTTTAAGGAACTTAAGGAGAGTTCAAGATGAGAGCACATATCAGCTTTTGTTATCAGAATTTTGTTCTTTCTAGACATTGTGTTGCACTGTCCAAATGGATAATTATTTTATCATGCAGAGATAGGCCTAGAGCTAATGTGCTCCACACATCTGTCACTGCCATTGGGACTGGTCAATTGGCAGAAATGTTAGTGAACTAAAAACAAGGCTTTAGAGAGGCTTTCAAGATATCTATCAGCGCTGAACTTGCTGAGAAAGGTGTGGAAGTATAAGCCCCAAATGACTCAACTGAAATTCCTGTAGAGATTTGAATCAGCTTCAGTTAGAAATTCAAAGTGGAACCAGTGGAAAACAGCACAGATGAAAAGCAAATGGTAGCATAAAGCAAACAGAGTTGAATTTGAGATCAAAGCTCTATCATTCAAATGCCAGTGGACAGAAAAATAGTTTGACTGAAGTTTGATTAAAATAGGACTTTTAATAGGATGCTATATCCCTGAATAAATACAATATGGACAACCAGTTGAAACTATAGGTTCTTATGTAATTGCATTTACTTTATTTAAAAGATTAAATTATTTTCTATTTTAGTGGAGCTTTGAAATAGGTGGGTGGAAAAGTTGAAAGCCTCTCTATGGATATAAAATGGAGAATTTGTGAAGTCTACATTACCAAAAACGGAACTACGTCAGGACAAGTTTGGGTTAAATGGACAATGGTTCAGAATTGATTAGTATTTTGAAAATATTATTAAAACATCATGTAATTTCCATTGCTAGTGATGATTGTAGACAAAATTGTGTAATTTTAAAAATACCTTTTCTATGCTTTCCAGTACTCAAGATTTTATTTTATTTTATTTTTGACAAATTTTCCAGGCACAGGACTCCTGATGTTATCTGAGCATCTAAATTTGGCTTCTATCCAGACCCATGTCATGCTGAAAATTATTTTTTCTTGCTTCCTTCACTTTCCCTGGAAAGAGCTCAGGCTTTAAGCTCAACCAGATCTTATTAGAAACCTGTATTCTGTTATTGGCTTATTTTTGTAATTTGAGCAGGTAATTTAATGTTTCTGTGTCTCAATTTCTTTCCTCTGTGAGATAAAATGACAATTACTGCTTTCTGAAATTTATTTTCAGGATTAGTTAGACTATAGATCAAAAGGTTTGCACAATATCTGGCATATATTACGTGTCAGTTAATGTTAGACGATGATAAGATTAGCCATGATTCTGCTGATCCCATATCAGAAGGATCATAAGCTGATTGTCCAAATCTGTAATGAACTGCTAATCTATTTCCATAGGCATTTGCATTAAAACTGATTGTTTATCCAATTAAGTAACTGATATATTTTTAAGAAACTTAGGAAGAATATTTTGTTGTTCTGGAAAAAAATGGTCATACCGTATAGGTTCCAACCACATTTAAAAAATGTAATTTATATAAAAACCATATACATTATACACATCTAGTTCTTGCTTTACCTCTCTTAGAAACAAGTGTAAAAGGCTCCACTGAAAAATGTTTTAAAATTGAATGCATAGATACACTAAATTCATGTATATGGAAACTCTAGTTAAGTAAACACACTCCATATATTTACATCCTTGAAAACATAAAACTGTAAGACAAATTATGTAGTGTGTTCGTCACTGAAATGCCAAAGGATGGCTTTGCTGTGCATTTAGTCAGTTGATATAAATTTCAATAACAACTAAAATACAACAACATAAAATTTCCAAGAGGCTGGAAGGATGTTGGGTCAATGGAGAGTTGAGATTTATATGGAAAAGAAGCTACAGAACATCATCAAGAGTCTATTTGTAAATAATACATAATGAATGGATACATACTAGCTAAAGCAAGGAAAATGAATGATAATGCTCACAGACATTATTCATTTCCTTTCCTCCTTCCTTCCTTCCTTCCTTTTTTCATTGGTGATATATGTTATTCAAAGAATCTTTTTGTGAATTTTTAAATTTTCTTTTTTTATTTGAGAAGTTGTGAGTAACAATCATGCATACCATACAGGATTACGATACATCACCCCACCACCAACACCTTACATTGTTGTGACACATTTGTTACAAATGATTAAAGAACATCATCATTATGTAACTGCTATCTGTAGTCTATTGCTTATATTTGGTGTATTTTTTCACAAACCACTCTATTATTAATACCATATATTGACATTGTATATTTCTTATCATTCAAAAGAGAACATTCTCATTTTTGTACTGTTAACTACAGTTCATCATTCACAATGGGGTTTGCTGTGTTATATGCTTCCTTGTCTTGTACAATCCATCCAAAGTGTACACTCAGTACCTCACAGTTTCATCACAGAATTGTGCTGTCATCTTCTCAGTCTGTTTCTGATAGTTTTCATTACTTCAAAGGGAAAAACTCCATGCTCGCCCTTATTGACCCATTTATATAATACCTTCTTGCCATTGCTATAAAAATATTGTAATATTACTGTTAACTATATATGTTACATTAGTTATATTTTCCTATATAATAGAGGAATAGACTTGTATTTGTACAATTAACCACTTTCGTCATGCACCAATGAAACCTGTATAATATTATACAGTCCCTAGATTATCCTCTAGCTTTCTTTCAATTGATATTGATCTTCCCAGATAACCTCTTTCAGCCACAATCACATTAATAAATCAGCAGAGTTGATTGTACTCACTATAAGGTGTTATCATCAACTCTAACCATTTCACCACACTTACAATCCCCCTTATTAAACATTCTACATATATTCAGCATCAGCTCCCCCTTTCTCAACCCACTTCCTATCTCCTAGTAGTCTATATTTTATAGTTTAACTCCATGAGCTTACTCATCATATTTAGTTCATATTAGTGAGATAATACAATATTTTTCCTTTTGGGTCTGGCTTATTTCACTCAAGGCATTTTGTTTTGAGGTTAAAAAGATGGTACTTACAATGACAATGGGGATCTTGGTGACAATAGCCCTCATCAGGTCTGTTTCTTGAGTCCTGATGTTCTCATCTAGCCCCATTTATCATCTTTGGCTTTCCCTTCCTCATCCTCTTAGGAAATCCATTGGCATAGTCTCCTTGTTGGTCCTCTTCTTTCTGTAACTCATACCTTTCTCTTTCTGGGTTTGTGTTCTAGTTCTGGTGTAATAGGTACTTAATGACTTTTTAAGAATAATTCCATGGGAGATAAAACTTTCAAGACTGCACTTATTTGAAAGCATTCTTATATTACTTGACTATTTGCTAGACATGGAATTTTTTCATATATTGAAGCTCCATTATCTTCTTGATTCTGGGGCTGCAACTAGAGTTATTCCGATTCTTGATCTTTTATCGATGATTTGTTTCTTTTTTCTCCCCATAAACTTGTAGAATCTCCTCTTTCTGCAAGTGTTCAGAAAACTGCCAATATATAGGTATATTTGTATCAACTGCACTATGCACTCAATTTAGTAACTAGTTTGTCATTTCTGGACAAGTTTCTCTTATAGTTTTTGAGAAGTCTCTCACCCTGATTTTCTCTCTTCTGTCTTCCTAGAACTCTTTGAAGTTGTCATCTACTTTTTCTTTTTCTTCTAACTCTTTGAATTTTTTATATTCCTCTATTTATATATAGAAATTTTATATTCTTGGCCTCCTGCCAGGATTTTCAACCCTGCCATGATTATTTTAAATTGAAAAAGCTCTCTTTTGTTCTCTTAATGTTTCTTTCTTAATACTGCCCTGTCTTTGTACAAAGGATTCATCTCACCTCTTATCTCACTGATAATATTAAATAAAAATTCCTTCCTTTTGAAGGTATGCTCTTGTTCCTTGAAACTTCACTTATGTTTTTGTTTGTTTACTTCTTTGTTTGGATTAGTCTATAACTTCCTTGTTACTGGCTTTCTTAAAATTTTTTATCATACTCTGTTATCTGCTCAGGTTTAACAGTGTGGAAAAAGTAGGAAGTCATGGACATGTATAAATGAAGGGGGTTATATCTAGGTTTTTAATGTAGGTCTTTAATCTTGGTCTTAATTTTATGTTCTCTAAGGAAGTGTTTTCCAATTCTGCCTGGAGGCTAGAGGTTGCAGTCAGGATTCTGAGAATCTAAAGGGCAGAAAAGCTCAGGATTCAGTATTCAATATGCAAAAAATCATTTAATCCCTGTTTTAGTGTGTCAGCTGTTAAAACACACACCGTACAGTGAGTTGGCCTAACAACAGGAATTTATTGGCTAATGGCTTCAGAAGCTAGAAGGCTTGTTTCCTCCGGGGGTTGGTATCCTCTGGCTGGCCAGTAATC
The DNA here is from genome assembly GCA_026826555.1 of Tolypeutes matacus. Taxonomy (NCBI): domain Eukaryota; kingdom Metazoa; phylum Chordata; class Mammalia; order Cingulata; family Chlamyphoridae; genus Tolypeutes; species Tolypeutes matacus. Next base: position 27,206,708 of record JAKSZT010054304.1, read on the forward strand.
TTTGGGGTTCCTTGGCTTTACTATCAAGTGGCAATGCAAATAGTGGTGGTTTCTCCTTTTTCTCCTGGGTTCCAGTGATGTCTAGTTTCTTTCTATTCCCTATGGCTTCTCTCTGTGGCTCTCTCCATAAGGCCTCCAATAGTAGGAGGATTCAGTGGGGTTACACCTTAACTGAAGTAACCCTGTCAAAGCGTTCTATTTACAATGAGTTCATATCCACAGAAATGGACTAAGATTAAGAATCTGTTTTTGTGGGGTACATAACTCCAAGCCACCACAATCCCATTGTTTTCTCTCCAGCGTTTATGCCCCTAATCCACCCTTTATCCAGAAGCACTCTGCTTTACCTTTCACATTAGCTTGGTGCTAATGTAATTTTTGACCTGTTCTCTCTCTCAGATGGATCAGCACCCAAATACTTGTCTTTCGTGCTGCTGCACTTTGGTTTTTGCTGAGTCTGTGGCTCCCTCTGATGTTGGTAGTGATCTTGGATGGGGACTACTTTACTTCATGGTAATGACTTACCTGGGGCAAGCTGACCAGCCAAAACCTCAGTTAATTTACTTACCTCTTCTTTCTTATGTACGTGACCTTCAAGTGCTGACCATGCCAAGGGAACCAAGATTAGCTCAAGAGAGTAAACTAAATTCAGTCTCTCCTGCAGGTCAACCGCTGGCAAGTTTATTCTGAAGTAGAATCCTGAAGATTCAGGTTGGGGTAGGAGCAGCCTCCTCTGAGGTAACTCCCCGAAGTTTTACATGGGAAGCAACTTATCCAACATACCTCCTTTCTCCAAGAATTAGAATCAAATAATGGAGAGATCAGGACATAAATGTATTTGAGAAACACTTACATAGTATTTAGTACGTACCAGGCTATAATTTTAAGTGCTTTATTTTTAATTGTTTTAGCATTTAATCCTGATAACTTTCTTATGAAACAACAGATCTAAAAGATAGATATTATATCTATCTATATTATATCTATATCTATATTATATTATATTATAAGATAGATATTATAATTGTTATTATTGTATAACAATGGGGAACATAATGAGAAAACTGAGTCAGGGACAGACTAAGTAAATTGTCCAAGGTCACTGATGAGTATGGAATAAAAATGGTACAAAGACTAGATCCTCATTCAAACCACTGTGTTATGTTGCCTCCATGTTTAACTCCCTTTACTTCAATTTTTCCCATAATTCAGCCTTTTTTCTTTTTGTTGAGGCCCACCTCACTACCTTATATAAATGTCTGTGATCTAATCATCCATGGCTAGTTCCTGTTATCTTAAAGAAGAGCTAATGCACTAGGAAAATATTTTTTTTCCCTCTCGTGACAAAGCTGGTTTCTTATGACTACTGTCTTGCTAAAGAGTTCCAGAAAGTCAGACTTGAAACCCAAAGCTGATCAAAGACCTGTTTTTTTTTTTTTTTTTTTTTTTTAAAGTACCAATATTTGCCCTCATATTCCCTCACAGAAAGCCTTGGTAAAGGAAGGGAAAGTGCAATAGTTGCATATCTGAAAATTATTAGTCCTGTTATATTAGAGAGAGGAAAAAAATGACCCGGAATGATGTAGCATGATAAGTGACATGAGAGGAGAGGTATTTAGGCAGGAGAAGGTGATTAATGTTTTAAACAGAGTTAGGGGAGAGAGCAGCTTGATATATTTCCCTTATATTTGGTAAGAGGTGACCTGTGAAGAGATGCACATGGCCAAGTAATGAGAAAGAAACCAGGTTGGGAGGCTCTAGTGATGGGTGAGATATTAAGAGAAGGAAGTGGTGGGTGTGCCTAGCACATACAAGATGTTTACCAGCGAGAAAGGAGAAAAACTCACACACAAATATATAGGCATTAAACATTTGCTCTATAAATCCAAATGCATTCTTCTAACAAAGAATTTTTTTTTTTTAATCTGAAAAACACAATTGCTGAGAAAAATCTGGTTGTAAATCCTCAGCCTCTGTAAACCTAAGTGTTCCATCTGAGTAGTTTTGTAATTACTTTCCTCAAGTCTTTACATTCTTTCCCTAAACATTTGTGAATATAAAAGCGACATGTTGATGTAACTAGCCACATCAAATCTAGAAAGAGGATGGATTAGAAATTCCTATTGACTTTACATGGCATTGTCAGTTTGCTCAGATTTTTCATGCTGTTTAATGAAGTACCAATTTAAAAGGCTAACAAGAGCATTTATAAATTGTGCTTGACATTACTATGCTAAACTTGACTATTTAATTATCAAATTAATTTTATGGTTCTAGCCATATTATTGCATGATGTTTATGATGTAAACAGTTGTGGACTTTTAAATATAAAAATGTTTAATATCCCTAAACAGTCCCAGTGTGTAAGTAGCTATCAAATTTAGAAGGTCTTAAGGAACATGCCAACAGCTATAAAATAAATAGATACCCTTGATCTAGTGGCACAATTTTTATGGCACAATTGCCTTTCCAATGTCATTTGCCCTTGGTTTCTAGTTGTGTTTTACACATTTGATGTACCTGAAAGCTCGGTATTGTCTCAACAACAGCTGGCTTGAACATGAGGTGATAATGGTAGCATTTCATGACAATTATGGTGAGGACAGCTTTCATGAAACATTGTTGCTTGAAGTCAGCCAATCCCCCAAGGACTTAAAAGCCAGAATTTACTATACTATTATTAAAGAACCAAAAAATACTTACTTTGCTGAGCATTCAGTGGACAAGTCTATATAATTATGTCAAGATGATAATGGAGCCAAACAATGTTTTTTTTTCCTCTTGATAAAAAAGCAGAAGTGATTTTCTTTGAAGAGTCTGAATTTTATTTATCATCTTTCCTTTTTTTCTGTTTTTGGAAGGGTGATATCAGGAATATTTAAAAAAGCATGGACGTGATGGTAGAGCATATGCCGCACAGTGTGTGCTATGTTCTCATAAACACAGAAATATTCTGGTAGAGACCCCAAGATCAATAAAAGAATAGAGAGCCAGTAAAAGGTATGCACTTCCACTGTTGCTATGAGATTGAGACAGTTGGCATTTCTCAGAAGACCCTGTTCTAGCCCAGCCCTGTCCTCCTTTGGGTGAAGAAATCCTCATTCAAAGCCCACATAGCAAGTTTGTGACAGGACTGGGTTTGAGTACTGCTATTATTGCCATTTGAAGTTTTGACTCTTTTAAAATAAAATTTTATTGAAGTATATCATTCCTACATGAACATACATAAACAAGTATATAGTGAAAGTTGCGAACTTACAAAACAAACATGCATGTCATCATACAGAGCTAAGGTTGAGAATGGGAGCTGATGCTCAATGTATATAGAATTTTAATAAGGTTTACTGTGAAAGTGTGAAAATGAATAGAGTTGATGGTAACACATTATACTGAGTATAATTAACACTGCTGATTTATAAATGTGATTGTCGCTGAGAAAGGCAGTCTGTGGACATAAATGTCAATTGAGAGATGAAGTTTTGATTTTTTAATGTTCAATGCCTATGTTGTCCAATGTAGTAGCTACTAGTTACATATGGCTATTTAAACTTAAATTAAGTTAAATAAAATAAAATAAAAGTTAGTTCCTCAGTTACACTGACGGCATTTCAAGTACTCGACATGTATATATAGTTGGTGCCTGCAGATACATACCATTGGCTGCAGAAACTTCTTTTAGGCAATGCTGCTCTAAACACTAAAATAACATGTATTTTTAATTAATTCTGTAGCCTTATTTACAAAGTCTATGAAAATGAAGTTCTAGTGTTACATGGGCTCTTCTACTAAGGTTGCATATAAATGTAGTAAAAATAAGAATAAACACTAAGAATTTGATTAGGAAAAGTAGAGAAAATAACATTGTCTGAATAAAAGTTTGAGTTATATTGAAGCAAATTTTGGGGTAGTTGAACTTTTAGAATTTTGAAGCCACAAAGGAAAAAATTCTATTTTAACTGCTTCTGTGTAATTTTCATTTATTAAAACAATGTCCCTTTCAAAAGGCTGTAAGGGGAAGTAGATGTGGCTCAACCAGTTGGGCACCTGCCTACCACATGGGAGGTCCCACGTTTGGGTCTCAGTGTTTCCTAAAAGAAGATGAGCAGCTGTTGTCCTTGCTGCAATGTTTTAGACACCACCCTCTCTGCAATGAGCTAGATGCTGCCCCCGCCACAATGAGCAGATTCCACAAGCTAGCAGATGCTGCAGTCCACAGGGAGTGGATGTGGTTCAGACCGTTGGGCAATCACAGCTCATGTGGGAGATCTCGGGTTTGGTTCCCAGTGTCTCCTGGAGAGGCAAGCAAACAAAGATTAGATAGATAAGAGAACCATTGGGGTCGGCGGGCCCGCATAAATAAAGAAAAATAAAGTAAATAAATAAATCTTAAAAAAAAAAAAAAAAGGCTGTAAGCTTGAGCACAAAAGTCGAGTTACACTGAACAGCTTTGAAAAAGTTAAAAGAAAAATTCTTTCCAAAACTCCAAAAGATAAATCTAGGTAATATCACATTTGGATTCTGTATTTACCTCAGATAATAGCAAAGAATTGAAGGTAAAATAATTTGTACCAGATGAGTAGGAAAGAAAGCTTTTGTTTGTTGATTTTCTTTTATTAACTGTTTAGCTTTAGGGAATAGGGAATAATAAAAACATTTACCAGCACCTTGTTGACCTGAATTAGTTTGTGATCCTTCCAAAGGTAGAAAATTTCAATGAGTGATTAATTTTAGCATAGCAAAATTCTAGTTTACCAAATATAATTTATAGTAATTAGCTCAATCTTTCCCTATAGACTTTTCCAGATGATTTGTAATAAAGTTCAACTAAATATTGTTTAAACATATACTACCAGGAATAACAATCTTTTAAATTATAATGAGCTACAAGCATAAACAAGTTACTTTCCTTTAAATATTATATAATAAAGTTTCAAAGTAACCTATATAGTGTCTGGAAGAGTCTAAGTATAATTATTACTCAAGGAAGAAGTAGAAATTAAAAACATTTTATTTTCCAATACTAGGATTGACTTATAGGAGGAACGTGAGTCATAAGAGCACAAGTTAGGTTCAAGAAAGGTGGGAAAATTTTGAAGGGCATTGGACAATATTATTAGGAATATGGTTGAGCACATCTCCCTCAGATAATCCCATAAAAGCTTATCTCCTCATGTATGGAGTCCTATGGGAGGTGATTGCTATAAGAAGAGTAAGTGAAACCCAAAGAAAGCTATTTGGCTAAAATATTGATGTACTATAAGAAAATTATTTTTAAAAATTGTGAATTCATAAGCTTTCTAATCAATAGTCTCTGCTGTTTTAGCCTAGAATTATGAATGATTAACTTGTCATGTGTCCTTTGGAATATTATAACCCTGCTATGCAGGCAACCTCATCATCTATTACCCAAAAACAAATGTTTAAAAGGAGCAAGTCACCAGACGTGATATTTACACATCCTGTTTGTATCCCTTGTAAAACTAAAAGCTAAAAACCTTTTTGTTCCTGTTCAGTGTACCGTAAATAGAATAGAACAAAGACCCCTCGAGACACCGCGTCTCTCTTGTGGAGGGCTGGCCACCCCCGCGCCAGATGGATTCGTTACTTTGGTGAGGTCATTCCTCACAAGTTGCAAGGCTCATTGGAGTTTTGAGGTTCAGAACCCCTTAAAAGGGATGGCCCCTAAACTGCCAGTCGGAGACTCACCCAGGAAGGGATGCTATGCCTGGGACCATTTTTCTAATAGGGGCTCTGATGGGCTGCAAAGAGGCCCCCAGCCACATGAGAGTTCAGATGTTGTGTTTTCCCCCCGATTTGGTGAGTGGTTGTATATAGTTTTATTCTTTCTTATGTCTTTAATTACTTACTCTTCTTTTTTTGGTTATTGCTCAAATGTTATAATTATTTGATATAACCTGAAACTCATTTGATTGAATAAAGTTGCCTTTGCATAGCATTTAGATTTTCTGCTTCTTCCTTAGCAAAACAAATATCACTTGGACATTCATAATACAAGGAATCAATTTCTCCTATCAATAGCTTTAGAACAAGAGTTTATGCAAGGACCCTTTAGGGATGTTTCTCTTGGTCCTTGCCCTAGTCATCAGCCTCTCCAATACCAAGACACCAGAAGTCAACAGCCTTAGAATGTGTATAATGCTGCTTAGAGCCTGAGCTGATGGAGGAGACAGCTCGAAGTCAATTCCCCAGACAACAAATAGTAGATACTTAGAGTAGCTAAGGGGGCTAGATTACAGAACATTCCCGAAGAACTTCTGGAATTATATGTTGTGAATTCTAAAATGTTTGTCATGGATATTTTAAACAAATGCAATCAGTGAAGGGTCTAATGGACACATGTGTAGCCATTTCCCAGATTCAAGGATTATTGACTCATGGTCAATCTTTTTTCTCCTTTTCCTTCATTGGATTGTTTTGAATCAAGTGAACTGTTTTTTCTCTACAGCTAGTTGGGACAAATAAGTGGTATTTTTTGTCTGTATACATGACCCTATTTTTACCTTAAAGATAACAGGCAATTACAATAAAATGTAAATGGTTTCATAGAAGTAAACACAAGGAACTATGGGAACTGACAGTGTTATGGCTGGATAGCTGGCTTAGAAAGGGTCCTAAGGATATGCTATCTAGACTCAGTTTTGGAGAACAACTAGGAATTAGCCTCGAGAAGGGAAGAAAGGGCATTCCAGGTAGATGGAACATTAAATAATTGACTAATTGGCAAGTCAAACATTTCAGGGGTCTTATTTTGTGCACTGTGTTATGTATTAAGGTTTACAAAGATTAAGAGGACTTGACCCCACAAGGATTGGCATAGTGAATGTGTCGACAGCACATGCGAGTACAGAGTTAAGACACCACAGTATATTCAAGACTGCAAGATTCAGTTAGAATTTCAGTCATATTAGAGAAGATGCATGTAATGGCAGTGGTGGAGGCAGCAGTTGTAGTAGCAACACGGAAGACAGTATTTCTGTAGTAGCATGAGCTGGAAGAGAAAGGAGACAGTGATGTCATGACAATGGTATTGCTTACAAGAGGAATTGCCTGGAATTTGGTGTTCCCAGACCATGAAAAACTCTTTAAAAACCCCTCTTAATATGAGTAAGATCTTTGAAAGATTTTAGTAGGCACTATTTTGATGATTGATATGTATTTAAGAACCCTGACCCAATCTTCAAGGGTAAAACACTTGTCATTATGAACTTGCAAGAGGAGGTCAGAGATAATAGTTTTCAGAAGTTCAAATTGTATTAATAAACAATGGATGTTTTCAGGTATTTTCACAAAGCATAATAAAAATAATAGTAAACAATTTATAGCAGAGTTCAGTGTAAAAACCACAAACCATTTTACATTTTTCAAGTAGAAAGGGATTTAATAAAGAGAAGTTGTATTTTACAAATGTACTAGATGGTTTAGAGATAAAAAAATCAAGGTGGAGGGCACAAGTAGGTTTTCATGTCCATATTTAAGCTGCAACCCAGAGTTTAGGAAATTGTTGGTGATACCCAACACCATAGCTACCCTGGAGTCCCTATTTTAGAGAAGAGTCACAGCATGCAGAGCCCAGGAGTCTGCTGAAAAGTTTACTTCTGCTAAAGCCTGTGCTTCATTTGCGACTGCTGCAGGAGAAAGAATCGTCTCTGCCTCTCTGCTACTTTCCAAAACTCAGTCCAGTCTATTGCATTGAAAATATCTTAATTACCTTCAGAACTCAGGCACCGAGAGAATTAGGAGATGGAATTCTCAAGGTTCCAGTCCCTGCAGTAAAAAGAGAGAATAGACATAGATAGAAATGAAGTCTGATTACCAATAGACAATACCCAACATGCGATTTACATCCAGATCTGAATATCCAATGAATTTAATATTACCATCCAATCTTAATGCTAAAATGGGTAGTATTGCTAGGTCTATATTTTGGACCCATAATCTAATTTTCTTGCCCAGGCATTTTTTCAAGAGGTCTTGGTTCTTTTTAGTTGGGAATGATATTTAGAAACCAAGTTCTAGGTCCTAAGTATGTGCATTGCTACTGAGGTAGCATTGTTTCTGCGACCTTTTAGTGAATAGAACTAGGAAATTATTGTTGTTGTTGTTGTTGTTGTTATTATTATTATTATTACTATTAGTCACGATCCTACACTGATATCTCTAATTCAAGTTCATCAACACAGGCTTCTTCCTCACCTACCCTAGTCCATATTATTTGTACGTCCCTTCTCTTTCAGTGAGAAAGCTGCTTTAAAGTAAGATATACGTATATATCTATATTTATCTATGTTTCCATAAAATATGTCTCTATATATTTCTTCATTTGCTTTATCCTACTCTACACATAAAATATTTTCAGAAATATTGCTGAAATACCACTGCCATCATCAAACATTCTAAGTTCAGTCCTTTTTTTTTTTTTTGCAGTCTGTTTGTTCTTAGAATGCTTCAGAGTATTTTCTTTCATGTTGTTTATATTATTTCTGTGTTCTAATGTTCTCACTTTGGTGTACTGTTAGGTTTATTTTTTTCTCTTTGTATCCAATTCTATGATTCACTTATTTCATCTTTTTTGGTTTAGTTTTATTTGTTAATATGCAAAATTTATACATGGTTCAAAATTCCGAAGATTATAAAAAGATATAATCAGAAAAGTCTTACTTTCATTTCTATCACTTCCACTCTATTCTTTCTGAACCCCACATTTTCTATTAATTTATCTTTTTTTCTTAGTTTCTGATTTCTCCTTTCTGTATTTCTATTTACAAAATTAAGCAACACATTCTATATTAATTCCTCCTCTTTTGTACACAAAGAGTAGCACACTTTTTTTATAGTTTTCGTACTTTGTGTTTTAACTTACAGCATATTTTGGAAGTCTTTCCATATCAGTTTGTAGAGATCACCTCATTCTTTTAAAAGACTGCACAGTACTTCATTTTGTGGGTAAGCTATGTAGTATGTTGAACCAATTCTTATAGGTGGGCATTTTGTTTCATATTCAATATTTTGTTATTAAAATAATGCCCTAACAATTAACCTTGTAAATATATTTGCTTGTTTTTCATTGTTTCATTGTACCTTCAAGGTAAACTCCTAGCAATGTGATTGCTGGGTCAAAGAGTAAATGCATATGTAGTTTTGCTAGATGTTGCCAAATTCCTTTCAGAAGAATTGCACTATTTTGCACTCCCATAAGCAAACTAAAAGAGTACAAATTTCCTCACATTTTTACCAAAAAAGGGAAAGTTTAGAATTTTGTGAATTCTAAGTATACATGGGCCCCTTTAATATATAGGTCAGACCTTTAATTTTCAGAAAGTTACCTTGGATTGCATTTTTAAATAAGATGTTGTCCATTATTTTGTTTTGTCATTTTCAGGGACTCCAATATATTGAAACTTCTTTGCTTTGCTTCTTTATTGGTCCCTCCTTTACTCATTGATCATTTAAAAATATATTTCTTTATTTAATTTTTGTTCTTGACGGTTTTCATTTGTGTCCTCAATTTCATTTATGATACTTTCAGCCAACTCTATTCTCTCATGGGCTTGTGTTAATTTATACTTAATTTGTGAGATAATTGTGGAATTTTTCTTCAATTTGTTTCACGGTTTCTATCAAATCTCATTTCATAAGTAATGCTTTTTTTATCCAGAGATTTTGAATTTCTGATTTGAGATAATTTTAATTCATATGTGCAAATGTTTGTTAAGATAAGTAGACTTAACAAGGGTCCCATGTTACAGATTTCCTTTGTATCATGATTGGTTTTGAAGGGGTAGAATTTTTTTATTAACTGAAATTAACTGAAATGTTTTGGTTCTCATTTTCTGTTTTCTTAGAGAAAGAAAAGTGTCATCATGAGCTCTGGGTTGCAATACAAGCTGCTCTGACACTTGGGCCTTATGACTCAGATGTCTCCAGTCTGAGACATCCAATCTGAGACACTGTTTACTTCATTTGAGAGAAAGAGAAAGAGAAAAGGAGAGAGAGAGGGAAAAAGGGAGAGGGAGAGAGGGGGAGAGAGAGAGAGAGAGAGCGCGCAAAAGCGCATGCGAGAGTGCTTCTGGAATGTAGCTATAGGCATAAATTGTGATTTATTCCTTAGAATGATTTGAAGCCATGTACCAGGGCAGCCCTGCACTGGGGAAAAGGAAATGCACAGAACTTCTGGGCAGTATGAGATACTAGCTCTGAATTGTTGCTAATTCCGAAAGACTGAAAATGCAAATGCATTTGCCAGTCTGACTGGGAGCTTGTGGCAGTCAGGTTGTAGATGAATTTTTGGCTTGATTCCTTCTCATAATGGATCCAGTGGGGTTGTTGTCCCAGACTCTGATTGTTCTCCAGGTCCATAATGTTTATTGGGGAAAGCTGTACTTAGTGTCCAGAAAAATACTCACATTGTTTCTCTTATTCATGGAGTGAGGAACTATTATAGTACGAAAGTGGATGCTCCCTGAAACTGTTTTGCTCTTGCTGAAATAAATATCATATCCCAGGGGGTACTGATGAGACTTTGCAGGACTGATATATCCAGTCATATACCCATTAACCTTGCCATTTTGCTCTGTGCAAATGCCATGAGATGCGGAGAATGACTGTATCTTAAAACAAATTAATCAGGTGGCAATGCCAATATTTGTGGCTAACTGTGATATCACTACTGGAGCCAATCAACATAGGCCTGGCACCTATTGTGTTAACCCCAAAATGGTTTGTTTTCCCCCATCTCTACTACTAGATAAAAACAGAAGAATTTTGCCTTCATATAGTAAAGATAAGTCTTCCTGTAATATTTTGCCTCAACGATATGTCAGTTCTCTGACTTTCTTAATATAGTTAAGTGCTATCTTGACCATCTTGATATTCAACAAAGCATCACACTGCTTCATTACATTTATGATATGTGAGTTGCAACTGATGTTCAGGAAAGAGAAGATATCCTGGATGCCTTAATAAGACATGTGTGAAAGGGAATGAGATATAAACCCAGGAAGTGGCCACAATTGTGATGTTTCTAAGGGTCCAAGGGTCAGCAGCATGTTGAGATACCCTTTCAAAGTGAGAGACAATTTGCTGCATTTTGAACCACCCACCAAAAGAAACAGATGTGATACTGGATGGGACTCTTAGATTTTAGAGGCAATGCATATGACATTTGGCATATCACTCCAGTCTATATTCTGGGTATTCCATAAGACTGCTGGTTTTCATATGGCTTAGAGAAAAAAGGGTCATCATGAGATCTGGGTTGCAATACAAGCTGCTCTGACACTTGGGCATTATGACTCAGATGTCTCCAATGCATTGGAAGTATTTATGTTAGGTGCTGTATGGCAAGCTTCAATAACAGCCCAGACTTCTGCAGATTTGCAGTAAGGCCGTATCCTCTTCTGACAACAAATTTTGTTCATGGAAAGCAGTTTCTGGTTTGCTACTGAAACACAAAGTAACTATATACCCCCAATTGCCCATTATGAACTGAATATTTTCTGGTCTACCTAACCATAAAATTGGATGTGCATAGGAGCAGTCTCCTGTTAAATGGAAATGATATGTAAAAGATTGGGACTTAGAATCAGGAGGTATGAGTAAACAGTGTTGGTACTGGCTTGAACGCTCATCGTATTTTTTTCTTCCACTTTGCTGCCTTTCTTCCAGTCCATACCTTTGGCCACATGGAGAGTTACCAATGACTAACAAAGAAAAATCTTAGGCATGATTTATTTATGCACCTGCATAACATACTGGCACTACTTAGAAGATGACAGCCAATGCATTACAATCCCACTTAAAAGAGACCCTGAAAAACAGTAATGAAGGGAAATCCTCACAGTGGGCAGAACTTCCTATGGTACAACTGGTTTTCAGTTATAAAGAGAAATGGATCTAAATGATACATGGGCAGAAGTTAACAAATAGAGAGGACTTAAACAAAACAAGGTTTGAGGGCTGGGGACAAAAAGAACAGTGGAAAAAGTATGTGAAGGGACACCTGGAAATGGTTTCTAATTATAAAGATATTTTTGTGCCATACCAATGTTGAATAGAGAGCATCTTCTGAAAAGGTGCTGCCACCTATCAAGTGGACAAGGAGATCCATCCTATGGAAGCCAACCTCTTTTTCAACTACCCTAGTGCTTGCTCCATGGGTTCATGTGCAAAGTGGCCATGGTGGCAGAAATGACAGTGGCCAACATGGCAAACATGAAAGAAATGCACAGGCTTAACAACATGGACTTTTTATCACCAAGACTTATGTGGCTACTTACACAACCAATAGCAGAAGCCAAAGCTGAGAACCAGAAAGGATGGCAGCTGACTATCTTGTGGCAGATTAATCCCATTGGATCCTTTCCATGATGGAGGGAGCAGAAACTTTTCTTCTCAGAGACAGGCACATTTTCAGGCTGTGGTGGATTGAATTGCATACCCAAGTATGGACATTTTCTTGATCTTGTTCTGCATTCTTGTGGGTGTGGGCCTATTGTAAATATGATTTCCTGAAAATGTTATTTCAGTTAAGGTGTGACTTAACATTTTGTGTGACTTCTCAATTCTGGTTAACATTTTCAGTGTTTTTGGCATATTTATTTTATATATATTTCACTAATATGTTTTCCATCTCTAATATTTTGTTATTTTCTTCAACTTCATTCTGAGCTGTGCCAGCTCATTTTTATTTTCTCCTTTTGTCTTACAATCTCTTTTTAGAGCTATTTTACCTCTTCTTTGAGCTTTCTTTGTAGACATTAAATTGTCTTTTATTTTTTGTGACTTTTCTTGAACTTTTTTTGGTAATATCCTTGAACAATTTGTTTTAATATTTGTTATTCAACTTATTTTGCCTGTTTTCTTATTTCATTTGAAAATTTCTTTCTAATTATTAATATTATTTTGAATGGGGTTGGCTATTTGTTCAAGAATAATGAGAGTGTGCATAATTTTGTGTGTATGTGTGTGTGTGTGTATGTGTGTATCATGGAGTGGGTGGTTGGTTACAGGGGCCAGAGTTTCATTTCAAAGCTTTTATTCAGCATATATCTGAGAGAGCTCAGGAAATATTTCATATGATTTTTTTTCCTGTGATGTGTCATTTTAGTTTTTGTGTTCATGGCATCTCCAATAACAACACCCCCACAAACACTATGTTTTGTAAACTGGCAATGCCCTCCTAAATTCTTCAACCTTCTTCATTCTTGATAGTTCACCTTGCCCAGAAATTTCATGTCAGTACTATTTCTTCTTCAATTTTGTTTTCTTGGTCTTTCCATTGTATACATTTGAGATTTCCAGGGGCATTTTCTATTTCTCCTAAATAATACCCCCCCCCTTCCCCGATTCCTTTGTTCCAATTGTTGGCTAGGACTTTCTAAGATTGTAATGATTATAAGTACATATTTATCCTGTTTGGGCACTGGAAATGTATGATCAGTGGTTAGAACACAGATTTCAAACTATTTATTGAAATTCTTGGTTGAAGTTCTGTTTCTTTCTTTGGTTTATTAAAGATGAAATTTTCTTCCACTTTTTATTTTTATATTAGTTTAGGTGTATTCTAGGAAAGGGGTGGGACAAAGTAAAATTATCTTACATGACACATTTAACTGAAATCCTTTATTCAGTTGTTTAAAAACATGTTCACCTTAAATCTATCACACCCTCTTTTGATATATAGCTAAGAGATGTATTGTTTTACAAATTAAGGAAGCCACAGTCCAATTACTAAAACTGATATTGAAAAGTCTTGGATTCTACTTCTTCATATAGAAACACTGGTCTAAAATACATAATGATTTACTAATGCTAGAGGCTAATTAAAACAACAGCAACAACAGTTATAGGCAGGTAAATAATCTGGTTTAAAATTGAAGTGTTCATTTTCTGTCCCCCACCTGGTTTCTTAATTACCTTCACATAGCAGAGCTCATGTTTAGCCATTGTCTCTATAGAGCATACTAAAGAGTCTTCAAAGTCCACATCTAAAAGAGAGGTCCAGAAGGAGACGGAAATGTCATATCCTTTCCCAGCCCTGTATTCTTCTCTAAGGACCCTTATTTTCTTATTACTATTGATACAGAGACTCTCCACCTCCTTTGTGACCAGTAAAAAGTGTTACCAGTCCTATTGTCTCAAAAAATTAACCATATCAGAATATATTGCAAAAAATGCAATTTGCGTACAGTGAGGATGTAATAAGTGAAAGAGGATGCTATTTCAACTCTCCGTGACTTGTGTGGAGGACGGGGGGGTAGGAAGCAAACATCAAACACTGACATTTATTGAGCGTGTCCTCTGTGAAAGAGACATTCTTTCATCTGATCCTCAGAACAACTACGTGTGAGGTAGCTATTAGCTTTACCTCCACTTTACAAGCAAGGATAACAAAAGCTTTAGGAAGATGTATAACTCGTGGAAGGTCACACGGCTTGTTAAAGGTGAAGTCAAAGTTCTTCCAGTTTGTCAAAGCAGCCTGGGTTTATACAACTTCTTTCAGCCCATCCCCAACTTCCTGCTTTGAGCTGGCTGTTTCTCCTTCTGCATTTTAAAAATGTTTCCCCTGGTTCTTTGTAAGACATGGATGAATAGCTAGAGCAGTTACATGGCTCACTAGAAAAATGTTGCTTATATATGAGCGAGAGAGCCAAAGACTGAATGATGTGGGAGACTCTGATCGATTTAATGCTTGGTTTGGTAGAAGAGCATTATCAGCCTCTTCACTGGGGTGGGAACCTGAATGAAGTCAGAGTGGTTGTCTTTTGGATCAACGTGACAGAAAATTTGAATTGATTGGAAATGACTTTTAATAAATTGATCAACTTCCCCAAATCTCAAAAATCATCACACTTCTAGTCTTAAAATAACATAACCTACATTCTTAAAAATAATTGTAATTATATTAAATAATAATTATCAGAATGACAAATATTAGGATGTACCTAAAGCAAATTTTAGGTCAAAAGGGGAGCTTACATTGAGCTGTACTTTGCCCTTTTATTAATATATAACTTGAATTCTTTATGCTGGCCTCTTCTGATCTCTTAACAAGTTATTCTAAGAAGGATAGAATAACTTAAGCAAGGTAGATTATATGAGGATATTCAGTTGTTTTTAAAGAAGAGAATGCTTAAGCAGTGTCCACAAATCATATTTATATTTTTAACTGATTAGATAAATAAATTCAGGAAACCACTCAAATTACTTTGTGTATTATTTTTCATCACTAGGAAAGTTGAAGAATTCTAAAGAGGATATGCCAGCTTTTAACAAAGCTTTTCTGAAAAACATCTTTGAAATCATCATCCAATCCTTGCTGGATTGGGTTCAGAGAGAGTCAGCTATGATGAAAATAAATTGATACACTGTGAAAAGACTAGCAGCATAATTTATATTCAGCAGGAGCTCAAATACTAATTCAGATAGATTTCAAGATGAAATGTATCCTGGAGTTTTAAAAAAATCTAATTACCCTGATGACTACATTTCTTAGGAAACCAAACTTTACTCTTGTATCTATGCTATGAAGGCAGTTTCCTAGTAGGATTTTATGAAGTTCCTTTTTGATAAAATCTATAGATTTTGCAAGCTTTTGAGAATAATAAGTATAAAATTTTAGAAATTTTGGTGCAGAGTGGTAATTTATCATAAGTAAGCATATCTGTTTCTAATTTCAGATTCTTAATCAATCTTTTATTTAGTGGTTACATTGATTTCAAGTCTTATTGGAAAAATATTAAAATCATATAACCTGAAAACCAAGAAATGAAAATATATTCTATTTGTCTCTTTTAATTATGGTCATTTATTTTTTCCTATATACTAGTGTTATCCATTTTTAGTTCTCATCTTGTTGGAGTTTCACAATCCTATCATTTGCAATGTCTTGCTAATCCTTCAATTTACAATGTATTTCAGTTGCCCTTGCAAGATAAAAGAAGCTGAGCAAATTACAGCCAAGAGAAAAATAACACATGTCACCATCGTAGGCTCTAACTATCATAATCTTTAACTTTCTTGTCAAAGGAACTCTTGTCTTCCTTTTGTGAAAATATCTAGTTGTTCAGGATAATCTTCTTTATGTTGTCAGGAAGAAAGAATGTATAGCTACATATGACTGTCTTTATTAAAGATTCTAATAGCATCACTCATAGTTACTGAACCATATACAGAATGTACAAGCTATTGAAATAAATAGATCTGGGAGCCAACAAGGGTCCTGATTACAAATAATGAGCTATGCTTTATTAATCTTCCAAATAGCTTCACAAGTGTTATTTTTCTTCCCCCATTTGGAAGAAAAGCAGTATCATTTCATTTTTAAATTACAGTCTGTTATTATTTTAATCTTCTTAGCCATAGAACAACTTGTTATTCTTTCTGATTTCTTATATTGCATTTGTTAAGATTGAAAAGTGAATACTAAAATATTTACAACTATAGGATGAATAATTGTATGTTTAAATATATATTAGGTGTTTTTATTAATTTTATTATACTTCAAAGAAATTTCAAAACCTAACACTTGATAGTTATGATAAAATAATGATTGTAGGTGGAGGTAACATACACAATGTTAAAATCCAGTATTAAATTAATACTAAAATGCAAGCAGGAAATCATATTAGGATCACATAAGGCAAAATCTAGAGAGGATTCCGAAGCTAAATTGGCATCTAATTTAAGAGTCAGAAAAGTTTTCAGCCTTGTGTTTAATTAGCAAAATGACATAATGACTAAAGAGCCAGGAGCCCACCGCCAAGCCAGAAACAATGGAGGCCAAGAAGTTAAAAGATAGCAGGAAAGAAATAACCATAGAGAAATCAAATTAAAAGAGTGTTAATGGAAAAAAAAGAAGAAGTGAAGAAGAGTTATTGTGATGATTAGGCTAATGTGTCAACTTGGGCAAGTAATGATGCCCAGTTGTTTAGTCAAGAAAACACTGAGTGGCTATTTGTAATACAGGGTGTTTCATGGATTTAATCATCAGTGAGTTGATTGCATGATGGCTGATTTCATCTGCAATCAACTGAGGGGTTTGCCATCAGCAGTGAGTGATCTCTCATCCAATCATTTGAAAGCCTTAAAAGGAGAAATGATTTCAGCATTCAAGGAGAGAGTTCCCATCTCTACTTCAGACAGCCAGTATATCCTGGGGAACTCATCAAGGATCTTCATTGGAGTCCCTGGTTTGCCACCTAGCCTATGGAATTTGGACTTGTGCATCCCCATGGTCATGTGAGACAATTTTATAAAATCTCACACTATTCACAGTTATCTCCAGACAGTTCTGTTTCCCTAGAGAACCCTGACTAATACAGCTATACTGCAACCTGAAAAAATGTATACCTCTTTCAGGTGCCAATAAGGTATAGTATATGCATTGGCTTTGCATTTAGAACCACTATATCTTTAGCTTTGGCAATTGTGAATAATGCCGCTATGAACATTGAAGTACAAATGAGTTCCCACTTTCAATTTTTCTTGGTGTATACCTAGTAGCAGGATTGTCATATGGTAATTCTATATTTAGCTTCCTAAGGAATTGCCAAACTGTCTTGCACTTTGGCTGCACAATTTTACCTTCTTAACAGCAATGAATGAGTGTTCCTATTTCTCCACATCCTCTCCAACAGTTGTAATTTTCTGGTTTTTTTCCAACAGTAGTCATTCTATTAAGTGTGAAAAGATACCTTATTGTGGTTTGATTTGCATTTCTGTAATTGCTAGTGGTGTTGAGAATCTTTTCACGTGTTTTTTAAGACATTTATATACACTCTTTGGAGAAACATCTATTCAAGTCTTTTTTCCATTTTTTAAATTGGGTTGTTTGTTTTTTTATTGCTGAGTTGTAGGATTTCTTTATATATTCTGGATATTAAACCCTTATTGGATATATATAGTTTCCCAATATTTTTTCCCCATTGAATAGATTGTCTTGTCATCTCATGACAAAATCTTTTGATGCATGAGTTTTAATTTTGAGGTAGTTCCATTTATCTACTTTTTCTTTTGTTGCTTGTACTCTGGGTGTAAAGTTCAAGAAACTATTGCCCAATAAAAGATTCCTAAGCTGCTACTCTACATTTATTCTTCTAGGAATTTCATAGCCATGGTTCTAATATTTAGGTATTTTATCTATTTTGAGATAATTTTTGTATATGGTATGAGCTAGGGGTCCTCTTTCATTCATTTGCCTATAGATATCCAATTCTCCCAGCATCATTTGTAAAAAAGACTCTTCTTTCTCAGTTGCGTGGACTTGGCAACCTTGTCAAAAATCAATTGACCAATAGATGCAAGGGTCGATTTCTGAAGTCTCATTTCGATTCCATTGGTCAATGTCTCTCCTTGTGCCAGTGCCATACAGTTTTGTCCACTGCACCTTTTTTTTAAAGTCAGAAATGCAAGTCCTCCAACTTTGTTGTTCTTTTTCAAGAACTTTTTTTGGCAATTTGGGGCCCCTTACCCTTCCAAATAAATGTGATAATTTCTTTTCCATTTCTGCAAAGTAGGTTGTTGGAATTTTGATTGGTATTCCAATCAAATTCCAATATGATTTTTGAATCTGTAAATCATATTGTGTAGAATTGACATCTTAATGATATTTAGCCTTCCAATCCACAAACACTGAATGTCCTTCCATTTACTTAGGTCTTCTTTAATTTCTTTTAACAATGTTTTGTAATTTTTGTGTACAAATCCTTTACATCTTTGGTTAAATTTATTCCTATACATTTTATTCTTTTATATCCTAGGCAGAGATCACTTGTCATCTTTCTTCAACACATGGCAGCTGACTTTAAAAAGAAAGCACCTTTTACAGTGCCTTGAGTTGGACTTTTCTTGGCCTTGGAACTATAAGCACTTACTCCCAAATAAACATCTTTTATAAAAGCCAAACCATTTCTGGTACTTTGCATTGGAAGCCCTTTGGCAAACTAAAATACCACTCTTTACATCGTTTTTGTCCCACTTTAATACTCTATATTTTGCACATCCATTATCAGGAAATATGCTTTTTTCTTGCTCAATTGTATTCTGATTCTTATAGGAATTAAAGAATAAAGTTGTATAATGAGCATATAGTACTATTGAGTTTGCATTTATCCTTTTAATTATACTTACTGGTGATCTGCATTTCTTTATACTACTCCAAGCCACTCTTCCCTGTTTTTTCTTTTCAAGCTGCAAAACTACCTATAATAATTCTTGTAGGCAGGTCTATTGTTGATGTACTCCTTCAGTTTCTGTTTATCTGTGAATATTTTATCTGAAGGACAATTTGACAGTTTTGCCAGATAAAGAATTTTTGGCTGGCATTTTTTTTCCTTCAGTACTTTAAATATAACACACCACTGCCTTCTCACCTCCATGGTTTCTGATAAGAAATTGGCACCTTGTCTTAACTGAGGATCCCTCATATGTGATAAAAACACTTTTCTCTAACTGCTTTTAGAATTCTCTTTTTATCATTGGCATTTGATTTTCTGATTAGTATGTGTCTCAGAGTAGTCTATTTGGATTTATTCTGTCTAGAGTACATTGAGTTTCTTGGACATGTATTTTTATATCTGCCATAAGAATTGGGGAGTTTTCAGCTATTATTTCCTCAAATATTCTTTCTGTCCCCTTTCCCTTCTCTTCTTCTTCTGGGAAACCCATGATGCATATGTTTGTGTGCTTCATGGTGTTACTTAAATCCCTGAGACTCTGCTCATTTTTTTCTATTCTTTACTCTATATTTTCTTCTGACTATATGATTTCTATTGTTCTGTCTTCTTGTTCACTGATTCTTTTTCTTCAGTCTGCTCAATCAGCTGTTGTATGCCTCTAGTGTATTTTTAATCTCTACTGCTATGCTTTTCATCCTGATCTTTCTACTGTTTCTTTTTATACTTTCAAATTCTTCTTTATTCTCACACTTTATCTTCTTAATATCCTTGAATTCTTTATGCATATTTTCCTTTATCTCCTTGATTT
Source organism: Tolypeutes matacus (assembly GCA_026826555.1). Classification (NCBI taxonomy): domain Eukaryota; kingdom Metazoa; phylum Chordata; class Mammalia; order Cingulata; family Chlamyphoridae; genus Tolypeutes; species Tolypeutes matacus. Next base: position 27,226,712 of record JAKSZT010054304.1, read on the forward strand.
GATTTAGGAGATTTGTTTGAACATCTTTGATTAGGTGTTCCAACTTCAGAGTCTCCTCTGTAGTTTTAATTTGTTCCTTGGACTGAGCCATATCTTCCTCTTTCTTAGAATGGCTTGCAATTTTTTGCTGATATCTAGGTATCTGATTATCTGGCCGAATTAACTCTGAAGGTCCATTTCTCCTTCTTGTCTGGGGTTTTATTGTTGTTTGACTTTGTTTAAGGCTCTTATTTGATGCTTGGGCTAAGTTATCCTAGACCTTTAAAACAGCCTCTGTTTAACTGTTCTGAGTTTCTTAGCTCTTCTTCATTTGACTTTTGCCCTGGATATGCAGTGCAATTTTTAAGATTCTACTTTTTGTACAGTTGTTTCACCTTCAGGAGAAAGCTTCATTTCCTCTGTTCCTTCTCTGGGAATTTTGATCTGTTCTGTACGTTTTCAAGGAGTCTTTTTTCCTCAACTAATGTGATTTGTTTAAAATGTCTTCTCCACTCAGTGCACTATTTTCTTTACACTTTTCAGTTCTGAGATTTGTCCTATTTTACAGCATTTCATTTTAATCCCCCACCCCTTTCCTCCTGTGGGGCTTTGCTGCCACTGGTTTCTTCCTCCTTAGGTTATATCACCCCTGGGGAGCCAGATGGGGTTAATCCAGAATAAGGGTCACTTCAGAAAAGCCTGTTTGGCCTTTAGGTGTCCAGCCAACTGAAACAACAGTTCTTACCAGCCTCTCTATCCCAAGTCTTTGTGTTTGTTTGTTTTGCCCCCAGGGTCCTTTTGTATGCAACACTCCTCAGTGGCTTGTGTTCTTCCCTGAGCGTCTAAGGATTTCAATTGTTGTGCCTGTATATGCATGGTGTTCTAACTTGCTGTTGTGAGTCTACATCTTCAGTCTGTGATGGGAGGGAGCTGGAGGATACTGCCTCTGTGTAGCTCCCTATCTGGGTGGGACCAGGTGATGGGGAGGGGAATGGGAGCCAAACTGCATCTGGGATGGAACTCTCTTACCTGAGATTTTTCTGTTTGTTCAATTCAGCATTTGTGGAGTCCTTTTCCAGTCTTACCATCCTCCAGAGTTCTAAGCAAATGGGATATGTCCTTTTATTTGCTATATCTCTGGGGAGATTTTTTTTTTCAGGGGATGTCTTATGTCGCCATGTTGATGACATCACTCCTTTTACTTCTCCTCTTGCCAGCCCAAAACATAATTTTATATACCACTGATTTTATGCATTGTGGGGCCTATAAAGAGGTAGCATCCTCTATCCCAGATATAGTTGTATAAACAACAGGAGATGAGGAGTCTTCTACAGTATTTTATGGCAAAAACATGCACATTTGCTGAAAATGACTGAATTAAAACTCTTGAAGCAACCTACTGTAGCCAGCTGACATATTACGATATCACTGGTCCAGGTACTCATTATTGGCTGTGTCACCTTTCCCATCTTCTATGATAAATACCACACAATGGGTCGGCTTAATTACAGGAAATTAATTGGCTCATGGTTTAGAGACTAGAAGACTTGCTTTTTCCCTGGTATCAATAGTACTCTTTCTGGCAAGCAACACTTCATGTTCTTTGGCTTCCCGATAACATTGTGATGGCCTCTATTTTTTAAATATGTAATTAAACAGTAATATCACATTAATTTTGTATTCCTTTTATTGGATATTGTTATTGTTATATGTTATCCCATTTATTTTTATTGGATATATATGTATATCCAATAACATATCTATTTTATTGAATATACATATCCAAGAAAATATTTGCATATCTTCATTATTTTTGCATGCTTTTGGATATGTATGTGATGACAGAGTAACAGATTGTTTGAATAATCAGGAGACTTATATTCTAGTGACTTATATTCATTTACTAGCTATGAAACATGGTATATTTCTGTATTATAAAATAGAAATAATAATACCAGCTATGACTACTTGGGAAAGTTAAGTATGTAAAGTTTGTCATTAGTGGTGATCTAGGTCTTCCTTTTCAAACCGTCTTCCATGTCCAAACTGACCCCTAACCATATTCTCACCCCCAATTTCCACATTTTCTTTACTATCCCATTATTTTATGCCATGTTACCTTTTCAAAGATTTTGAGATGCTTCTGATTTTTAACAATTTAACATCTGTAAAATTGGGTTATTGTACTAGGTGTGGGAGCTTGCAATCACTGCTTGTCTGTCAGCACTCATTGTTTAGTTGTCACTATATGTGCAAATTTGGTTGTTATTACTGAATAGACAAGGGCAATCCTTGAGCGTTTAATCTATAAACCACTGTAGAACTACTTCAGGAAGGTTTATGAATCTTTCATTGGCAGTTTCTGGTATAATAAAGAAAGTGACAGCATCAAGATTTGGAAAGCTTGGGAGAAAATTCCATCACCAATTTGTTTGATGACATTCAGTGAAACACACAGATATACATGCTTCTTAGTTGAAAAGTTATTCAGAATAATTGGAGTAATGAAGTAATGTGCAGAACACCCTAACCAGTTCATTTCATTTATATTTCTTTTTTTTTATATATGCATAATAGTGAAGTATGACAAATTTATGTATAAGAAAGTCCAATATAGCTTTTACAATGAGTTAAAAATATAAATTTAAGGGATGAGTAGCATTATGTCATAGTTTAGTTGGCAGCATTTTTAATTTTGTAGTGGTACATTAAATAATAATGTGTTCTACAATTAATAGTATCTAGGACTTGATGTAATAAGTACATTCCTCAACTGAGACTCAAACTAGGTCATGCCCCTTGCTTCAGAAATTTCTTTTCTTCAATCCAATAAAGAACATATTTTCCATACTCTATTTCTCCTGGTACTTCCTCTATGCAGATTAGTCAAATAAGATGTTACTATCAGCCCTGATAGCTTCATGGAAAGTAATGGCTTCATGTGCTAATGGACCAAGGTAATGTATTTGTATTTTATCAAGGACTTCTGGAGCCCAGATGTCAAAGGGAAGGATTCTAATTGTAGGAATCTCGGGTACCATGATTATCTCATGTTTATTCCCACAAATGCTTTTCACTAACAATCATTCTCAGGTTCTCCCCATAGACCCTCATTTGGTCTCAATGAGTATCTTAGTTTGCCGGGGCTACTATTACAAATACTACAGGCTGGTTGGCTTAAACAACAGGAAGATATTGGCTCACATTTGAAAAGCCTGGAAGTCTAAAATCAAGCTGCCAGCAAGACCACACTTTGTCCAAAATCTGTAATGTTCTCGTGATGCTAATCTTCTGTCAAATGACAATCTCTTTCTCTGGCTTCTCCTACTTCTAGCTTCTACTGACTCTGTGTCTAATTTCCTTTGCTTATTAAGATTTCAGCCATACTGGATTTAGGCCTGCCCTCATTCCATTTGGCCATACTTTAATTAATAATAGCATCTTTAAAAGTCTTATTTACAAATAAGTTCACACCCATAGGAACAGGGATTAAGGTTTGAACATCACTTTTGTGACGTACATGATTCAATCCTCAACAATGAGGGATGCTCTTAATTTTATTTTGAAAAATAAAACACAGCTTTATGTTTGCATAAATAATACATGTAGATTGTAGAAAATATGGAAAAGATAATGTAGGAAAAATAGCAAAATACACATAATCTCATAGATGAGGCACTACAGTTAACATTTTCTTATATTTATTTTCTTATTTTGTTATATTTCTATATAATTGTAGTCATATGTATACATAATATTTCCTTCTCTCTTCATCTAATTCTAACAGCTTACTATGCTATTCAATTCAGTGTACACATTATTTTAATGTCTGCATACTATGCAATCTAGTGCATAGACTTCATTTCCCTACAGTTACAAATTGTGTTATTTTCATTTGTTTTGTTAACAATTCAGTAAACATTTTTGTACTCAGATATTTTCTTTTCTTGGATAATTTCAAATTATTTCTTTAGGATAAGTACATAGAAAGATACTCCATTGTCAAAAAGGATGACATTTTTAAAGTTTTTGTGTTTTCATTGCCAAATTCTTTTCTAAGAGCTTGACAACAATTTGCAGTCCTAATGGCAATGTGTAAGTGGACATAGGCATATTTATCATCAAAGTGTTAAGAATCTTGAACAGAAAATGTTACAAGTGATTTAAAGGCAAAAAAAAAAAAAAATTGTAGTTAAGTTATTCAAGACACCATGTGGTAATGAATAACAGATAATTCTTCAGCAATGAAAAAAGCCTAAGTGTATACTCATTAATATTTTAACTGACCTTGAAGACATTCATTACATAATTTCATTGATCAAGTTCTAGGTTATTAAACTCACATTAGAAAGATAATCTCTTTTACTTGTTTTTCCTTCCTTTTCTTATCTCTTTTCCTTTCTTTCTCTTCCTCTTTTCTGAAACATAAGTGTAAGCAACCAATAGTTGGTTTTCTTACCATTGGTTCCTCATGATATTTACAGTTCACATTTATTAGTAATTTTATTTTAGCATTGAAATAAACTATTTTGTGCAGTGAGTCCATCAAATGCTTGATTTTTCATCTGTGACTGTGACTGGAACTTATTCATAGTTCTGAGGACATCACTCCAAGCCATTGATGGTTCCTGGAATTGTTCCACATAAAACAGTTTTATTGGTATTTATGAATGAATTTACCTAAGCTTAACAAAGAAGAAAAGCTCCATGTGTGTAGATGAGTCTTCAACTCTCCTCCACAGCACAGAACATCATAAAGTTATTCGTTTTCCCAGAACATACCCATATATCCATACAAGAACACAGAAAAATCTAGCAAAACACTCAGATCTGACCATCAGTCCCTTTAGAATCATTCAGAAATGCAGAACCAAAGCCTTGATACATTTTACTTTGAACGGTTATTTTGATTTTACTCCAATTTCCTTCTTTAGTTTCCATTTTATAGAAAAATTGATTGATTCATGAAAAATATATCTTGAGGAATTTGTGAATCCCAAAATTAATGAGAAATACTATGGCATACATTTTTTTCCTACAAAAAATGTAGAGAAATCTATGACATCCATAATCTTAACATGAAGATTTTATGACGCATGCTACTTTTTCCCATTCTGGCACAAAAAAACATGTGAAACAAGGGAAAAAGAGTTGTGCCACAATAAAAGTATTCATAATTTTTTTCCCATTAGACTGTAAATACACGTGAAAGTGTTTTTAGTCTTAATTTTTAATATAATGGAATTGGAAAAGCCATAAGTAACAAAATGACTGCTGCATTTTCACAATGAAAATCTTAGCTGTTTTCAATCCTTTTTCCTGCTTCTCTTTGAATACATATATTCTCTGAGGCATTTTCTTCTAATATAAGCCAGTTTCCTCTGTGCTAAACAGTTTCCCTGACCTCTAATATTTCACCTCTATGATTATTTTTTTTAATCTCAAGTAAAACTGCTTCTGCAGTAGCATGGTTCTCAGGTGCAGACTCTCCTGTTAAGTTCACATTATGCAAGAAAAAATGTGCTTTTTAAAATTCTTGAACCTAGTATTACTAATAGTAAAGATCAGTACCATTAGCATAATGGAATATCAACTGCTTGTTACATCACAGAAATATTGTACAGGTTTCTTTTTTTCCAAATAACATTTCCTTCCAGAGTAACATATGTCATACGTATCTTTACACCATAAGTTAATCACTTTTCAGCTTTTACTGAAATTCTAGCTCTCGCTTGATGAGCAATTTCTTTCATTGCCTAGAGGACTTATTGACACAGTTTATTAATTGCTTTTTCTTGCTGCTTTAAGTGGAAGATGGATTTGTTCTCATGATATAGGTCAGCCACAAATAGTTTTGATATTCCTCTTTAACGACCCAATTAGATCATAGCTGTTTTATTTTGCTTTTTGATGTAATCATCTAGGAACCCACATTTCTTAATTGGAAGACTTGAGGCTACCTAAAATTAACCCCAGTTTTTTCAGATCTACAAAGGTCTGTTTGTTTCTAAATGACTGTTAGATATAAAATTAGAGTCCGATTTAGTCATCTATTGCCACTGCCCCTTGTTAGCTCAAAATATCACAACTGAACCTTGGTCTTTATAGTCCCATCAGTCTGAAATAATGCCTTTGCTTGTTCAGATCCCTGGCTAGGCTACAGGGAAGCCTCATATTTGAGCTTCAAAGTCACAGCTCTCATACTCAAGTATTGTTCCCAAAGCATAGTACTGAAACACAGTCTCTGTTTCCTAATGTGGATGCCTTTCTTTCATACTTTCTTTCTCTTCTTCCTTCCCTTTTCCCTTCCTTCCTTTCTTTCCGGTCTTAGGTGTTCTCTTTTCCAGAAAAAATTCCTGCATCTATAACCCTTATATTCAATGTTCTGAGCTTTGGTTTCCAGCTCCTTTCCTTCAGGTAATTTTTTATTTCAGGGGAATCCTTTCTTGTCCCTGCCAATGAGCTCTCAGTGGGCCCATCCTGGTCAACTCTGGCAGCTTTATATAATTTCAGATCTCAGGGAGCAGGGTTTGGGACAAGACTTTTACCTCCAAAACTTTGCTACTGTCCTCCTCAGTGACCAGCCTTACAACGCAGTGTTCTCAGAAGTTTAAGACCAGTGGAGTACAGAGTGAGATGGCTTAGGCAGGGGAGCCAGTTTAGGGCAGGCTAGAGTGTATATATGGAAGACAATAAGAACCTCAGTTTGCCCAGAGTATTCATATTGGGATATATTCAGCGACAATTTGAAAGAGTATGGCGGAGACTTTGAAATATTATAGAATAAACTTAATGCTTTGCTACCCTAGCCCATGGTAAGAGGGGACTTCTAGGGGATAGAGTTAATATGGCCATTGCTTCAATTGCTGTGAGTCCACCTGAGAGAGCCTTAATGAGAACACAGTGTAGATCAATGTTTCCTTCATGTAAAATATTTAGTTATTGCTTTGCAAGATATAGCATCAAAACAATCTGTGTATGTATGTGTGTGGGTATATTTGAAGGAATCATGAGAAAAAATCATGCTTATAGAGTTCATTTTTAATTTTTAAAATAAAATTTATGAAAACACAATGCCACCTGTAGTCCCTGGCTGAACTCTGTCTTCCTATCAGCATCCATTCCACTTACAGTCTCCCACCCCCCACTCCATGTCAGCAGAGCCAGCTGAAACTGAAATCAGATATACTTCCTCCACTTTTTGGTGCTAGCCATAAACTAAGATGAAAAAATGTACTGATATTCAAAGAGAGCCTGATTTTTTAGCATTTGTATAATCCAAGAATGGATTTAGGGGAGAGGGAGAAGTAAGGCTGGAGCAGGGAGGAAGTGGTCAAGCAAATGATTTTCACCTGGCACTAACCTGTTCCATGTATAGTTTTGGGGCAATAATATGATTTTTCAATAAAGGGTTGAATAAAATTTCATCAAGGTCTGTAGAGTGGTGCCACAGCTCACTTTGGGGAGCCACCAAGAGTATTAGGAATTGGAACATATGGACATGTGACTATTTCTGAAACAATCATTGGAAGGGAATATGGGATTATAATTAGACCTATCTCTGAGGGTCAGGTCAGATTTATGTAAGATTCATGGCTATGTGGATGAAGGGCAGAAGTATGAGTCATGTCAGAGTTCTCTTAGGAAGCAGAAGGGGGTGAGGAGGGATACTGAGCAGGAAACCACCTTGGTCTGCTACAGGGACAGTATACTTATTCCTATTTTATAAATGAGAAAGCTCAGGTTGGTTTATTAAACTGACCAAAGTTTCATAGTCTCTTATGTGAAGAGTCACAATTCAAACTACGTTTGTCAGACTAGTTTCATTGCCTCCCACAAGGATGCTTTCAAAGAGAAAATGAGGATCTGACTAAAAAGACTAATTGGCAGTTCTGCAAGCCACCTCTGAGGAATTAGACTTTATACTTGAAATTTGGAGGAAGGTAAAGAATGTTAACTTTTGTTATTCTCCCTATTTAAGAGAGTATAATAAAACTGGTGGAATTAGAGTCTCAGATACTAGAAGTGGTTTAAAACAATATGTGTTAAGTAGAAATCTGGTACCTAGATTTCAGGCAATAGAGTAAGCCTCTAGAAAGGGAATTGTGATTACCTCAATACTTGTCCGGTATTATTTCATTCAACCTGCTCTTTGCCTAATAAGGTCTTTGTATCTAAGAAAATGGCTATTTCTTGGCCTAAAAAAGTATAAGGGAATCTTTCAGCAAAAGGGAAAGTTTCCTTTAAAGCTGCTCTTCACTGGATGGCTACTTATTATCAAAACCTGTGCTTTGTGGCTCTTCCCTTGCACACACACCGAGACACTCTCTTTACTCATATGAAGGGTTTTCATATTAGCATAAGTGATATTCTTTGTTTTGTTCAAGGGAATGCCTTCTCCTAATGAAGTGACAGGTGTTTGGGATTGTAATTTTATTTTCAGCATCCCCGTGAAGGGGATCATGGCCCAACAGAGCCTGGAGGGATACATCCTAACTTCACCAAATTCCTCTGAAGTGTTAGAGTGGAAATTACAAGATGGCTATTTGATAGGACTATAGAAATTAATAGAGTGGTCCAATGGCCTCAAAGACCTCACATGGGGAAACAAGTGAACAATTTCCTTGAGGTGTGATAAAGGTGGGATGGAAGAACATAGCGGGGTCACATAAATAATGATAAAGACAGCTGCTTTTTCTGAAAGAAGGAATGTTTGGGTGGAGTTTTGAAGAAGTCAGCCAAGCAGATAAGAAGGGGTATGCATTCTAGCCATGGAAAAGTATGAGTAATGGGAAGAGCCCTGGGAACGTCTGAGAGGCATGGCAGTTAGTTTAGCATTTTGACATTCATTTCTGGAACACAGATCATGTTCGGGGGAATCTGAGTTTCTTGAGGAAACTTTGGTGCCAAGTTAAGGAATATGGTACTATTTTTTGACAACTGGGAGATATGATCGGATTTGAATTCTAGAAGACAAATTTAGTAATAATGATGAGGATAGCTTGGAAGGAGATTATATTTAAAGCAGTTGGATTGAGTATGAAGTTATTGCGGTCTTGCAAGAGAGAAATGAAGAAAGTCTGAATGAAATCAGTAAAGAGGAGAAATAAAGAGAAGAAAGTGAGTAACTGGATTTTGGTGTAAGGGAAAGTTTTGGTGTAAGGGTAAGTTTCCTAGTTTGGGAAGGGTGTTTATTTTTGCAGTAAGCCATTTCCCAGAACACAATAAAGTGGTGAGATTTTGGAAAACAAAGTTTGGGGGGGGGATTTCTTACTTGTTACTGTTTTACAGGAGCATAGGGCTCAGGTAATATTCAACACTGTCAACACCAAGGAAGGATACTGTTGCTTTGTAGCTTTATATTTTTTGAAATTGCTACATCATGTAGCAGCATAACACCTTGCATATAATAAGCCCTTTAAAGATAAAGTGAACATGTACAAAGAATTAAAATTTTGGTATAAGACCATATTTAGGGATAGAAGATTTAAGCGGGGTCTTAAAGGAGACGAGGGAGTGGTAGAATAATAATCACAAAGTGTAATGTCATTGGGACCAAAGAAGGAAGAAATTTTAAGAATAAGTGAATTACTATCAGTTAAATCAATGTAAATGAAGATTGAGAAAAATCCTTTCATTCGTGAAGTTAGAATGAGTAGTTTGAGAATGGTGAGTACACATGCCAGACTATATGTAGTAGAAGTATGTGACCATTGTGTTTTTTCAAAAGTTCATGCAATAAATTGTTGGGGCAGGAATAAAGCAGTAAATGTAGCAGAGTCAAGGGTAGATGTGGCCAAATTTTATTAGGCATAAGGAAAGTAGTGGGTGGAAAAGAGAGATTAAAGATGCTAAAGTTCCAATAGCCAAGTTTTTCAATTATGTAATGAAAATTTTGGTATGGTATTATATTAGTCAGCCAAAGGGTGCTGATGCAAAATACCAGAAATTGGTTGGCTCTTATAAAGGGTATTTATTTGGGGTATAAGCTTACAGTTACTGGGCCATAAAGCATAAGTTTCTTTCCTCACCAAAGTCTGTTGCTATGTGTTGGAGCAAGGTAGCTGCTGATGTTTGCCAGGGTTCAGTCTTCTTGGGTTCCTCTCTTCCCGGGGATTTGTTTCTCTCCGGGTTTAGCTCCTCTGTTTCCTCCATAAGGTCAGCTGTAGACTATGAGGCTCTCTAGGCTTTGCTTCTCTCCACAAGGCCAGCTGTGAACTCTCAGACAGCTTGTCTCTATCCCGGGGCCTTCTCTCCTTCCTCACCAGAACTCCATCAAAACTGCTCCAGCACTGTTTTTTACCATGCCTTTTATATTTGATTTCCCCACCCATCAAGGGTGGGGCTCAACACCCTATTGACATGGCCCAGTTAACACCCTAATCATAACTTAATCATGCCTAGATTAGCAGACCAGTTTATAAGCATAATCCAATATCTATTTTTGGAATTCATAATTACATCAAACTGCCAAATGGCAACAGGTATTAAATATTACATATAAAATTCTCCATAGGTAAATTAAGATATCACAGTATATTAGTCAGCCAAAGAGGTACTGATGTAAAGTGCCAGAAGTAGGTTGGTTTTTTTTTTTTTATTTTTTTTATTTTGATATAGTTTATTTCTTTATTACAGAAAAAAATACCTCAAAAGATAAGGAAATATATTTAAGATGTATTAGTTAGCCAAAGGGATGCTGATGCAAAATACCAGAAATCAGTTGGTTAGGTTGGTTTTTATAAAGGGTATTTATTTGGGGTAAATCTTACAGCTACAAGGCCCTTAAGGGTACATCACAAGGTACCATAAGAGATACTTTCTCACTAAAGTCTGTTGCCACATGTTGAAGCAAGATGGTTGCTGATCTCTGCGAGTGTTCAGCCTTCCTTTTCCTCTTAAGGCTCCATGGGCTCAGCTTCTTCCTGACCTCAGCTGTAGGCTAGAGGGCTTGTTTCTTTTTGGGCCTTCTCAGTTGCTCAGGGCTCTGGTCTCTTTAGCTGCAAACTATCAGATGAATGGCTCAGCTCTCTCCAGGGCCCCAGGATCAAAACTGAAAAAGTTTTCTCTCTCTTTGATATGTCTTCTTCTATGTGTCTTCTTGAGTAAGTGTCCATTTATATAGGGACTCAATGCTGAGTTACACCCTACTAACATGGTCGAATCAAAGCCCTAATCAAATGTAATTTAATCAAAGACATCTCAGCTGAATCTAATACAATCAAAGGGTATCACACCCAGAGGATCAGACCAGTTTACAAACATAATCTCTCTTTTTGGAATTCATAAATAATCTCAAACTGCGAACACAGGTAGGGTTAAGGCAATTTAAAGATTTGGGGAAACATTAAGCAGATCTAAAGAATATATATTTAAAGCAATAGCATCTCTTTTGAGGAGATTAATTGATTCATTTTCTTTATGGATCACAAATTAGGTTATGTTTTTGGTAAATGGTGCTGGCCTGAGAGTGGAATTTAAATGATAAAACAGGAGAATACTGAATTCTATGAGTTAGGGAGGACATTTAATAGCTTAGAGAAAGAGTTACAGTGTACCTGTTTCTGCCACAATCATAAAGATCTACCTCCCATCCAGGGTAATAACATTTAATATATCCCATCATCACAGCATGTGGAACACAAAGTGCTTAGAATAGAGAAAGTCTGGAGATGACAGGGGCATGTAAACAGACAGCGAAACATTCCCATGGTTATAAGCAATTAGTGGCAAGCTTTTGGCAAACTTTGGAGTTGCGAACTGTATTTGTTAGCCAAAGAGGTTCTGATGCAAAATACCAGAAATCTGTTGGCTTTTATACAGGGTATTTATCTGGGGTCCAAGCTTACAGTTATCAGGCCATAAAGCATAAGTTACTTCCCTTACCAAAGTCTGTGCCAAAAGTGTTGAAGTAAGATGGCTGCTGCCAGCATCTGTGAGGGTTTAGGTTTCCTGGGTTTCTCTCTTCTCAGGGCTCGTTTCTCTCTGGCTCCAGGTGCTGTGTTCTCTCCACAAGGCCAGCTGTAGACTATCAGGTAAAAGGCTCTCTCCCTGGGGCTTCTGTTGTGTCTCTGTTCCTCTGTGTTCTTTTCCTGTGTGTTTACTTCCTGGGTTCCAACATCAAAACTCCAAACTCCCTTCTTTGTGGTGCAGTTTCTCTGTGAGTACCTGCCCACCAAGGGGGTGGGGACTCAACAACCTACTGATGTGGCCCAATCAGGTAAAAGTGAAATGTCTGAATCCAACATAATCTAATATGCCCAGAGGAAAAGACCAGTTCACAAACATAGTACATATCTATTTTTGGAATTCATAAATAATATCAAACTCCTACACAAACCTACCTAGGAAGAATCAGTCCTCAAAGTGAACTTTGAGAAGTTACAGATCTAGGGACAGATTTTTCTACTAGCAGGAAGAGCCCTGATAGAACAGAGTGATGTCTGAGCCCAGGAAGGGATCTTTACATTAGCACCTGTAGCAGTTTGGTATTAGTTATGAATTCCAAATATAGTTATTGGATTATGTTTGTAAACTGGTCTGTTCCTCTGGGCATATTTGATTGTATTAACTTCAGAGGTTTCACTTTTACTTGATTAAATTGTGATTAGGGCTTTGATTGGGCCATGTCAGTAGGATGTTGAGTCCCTGCCCCCTTGGTGGGTGGGGACTCACAGAGAAAATGACATGGCAGAAGAGAAAGTTGGATATCTCAGCAATGTCATATTGAAAGCAAAATTTCTAAACACATACTCTTAAGTTCTGTATCTGGTCATGCACTGTGATAGTTTGTAGTCCTCCAGCAGTCTACAGACCACACTTTAAGTAACACTGTTTTAGAGAACATTATTTGGTCAGGCTTTTTCCTATGTTGGTGTTTCACCTGTTATAATCACAAAATTAACAGCTGGGAAAGCTGCTAATAACTTGGCATGGCACATAATTATTTATATTTTTTATTAAGTTGTGCATTTTTGATCACTTTGCTTTATTTTCCTACCCTAATAGGATAGACCTGACCTATTAAGGAAAGGAATGGTATTTAGGTAATTGTGTAAAGGGCCAAAAAAAATTGAATGCTTTCTTTGATACCTTAAATTTATAAACTTCTAGTTTGTATGATAGTACATTGTGACTTACAGTTTTGAAAGACCAAATTTTAATTATAACCAGAAAGGTATCTAATTAAAAAAGGATGAATCTTGATATACTTAGCAAGGATAATAAATAGTTTCTTTTTCTATCAGCATTAATAGAGAGTGTCCACAACAACACACTTCATCTGACAGCTTATAATGATTCTGTAAGGTTCTCACCCTGTCTAAAAACTTGTAGCATTTTTATATTATCTCAAATTTGCTGCATTTTTACACAAATGATTCTCTAATGGCTGCATAAATTTACATTTTAAGCTTAATATCAACTTAAGGAGCTTCTAAACACCATCGATATTCAGATGGTATCTAGCACATACTCAGACAACAAAATGCTTCTTGAGGCTTAGAAAATTATCCATCCGTTTATTTTTATAAATTTATCATCTCTCAAATAATTGAGTAAGAGCTATTTAATCTTTGCTTCTTTTCTTGAATTTACTCATTCCAACAATAGAAGTAAGTTATTAGCAATCTGTGCTCTAAAAAATAGTCAATTTAGTGTAACTAATTCACTTTAATACTTTTTTATATGTGTGCATGTGCATGTGTATATATATATATATATATTCAAGATATTCAATATTAGAAAACTTTAACCATCTAAAGAAAACTGCATATTGCATCTACCTAAATGATGACTCATTTTATTTATGAAAATATGAACATGTACCTCAGTGTAAATTCAAGTTGTTTTACAAACTATTTTTAAGAGGAATACTGAAAAACCTTGGCATGTGGTTTTCATCATTCTAAATTAATAGAGTAATGCATTCTGAAAATGTAGAGAAATTTGAATTGTGAAATATATTTTACCAAATTGCTGTCATTCTTCTCAGTATCAACACAGTATTAACTTATTTTTTATAACATATATATGTATGTGCCTGTGGGTGTGAATATATGTGCAATTTAGTCAAAACTAAATACACAAGTCCTTTTATCCTAATATATACATATGTACATATATAGTATATGTATATACATCTATCTATCCCTATCTATCTATATCTGCATATCCATTTATGTATCTATTCACTGACACTGGTCTTCATTTTACTGTTTTAGTTGTATGCATTTTTCCCATAATGTTTAAGGCACTGAGTATATGATTTTGTCAGACACAACGTTTATGGCTATTGATACGATTAAAGAGTAAAATTAAAAACAAAATTCTGATGATAGTTCAAACTGCTTTCATTATTTTAATTATTCTTGGACTTTTATGGTTGTCGCTTTTATATTTAGGTCCTTGATTCATTTTGAGTTAGGTTTTGTATAAGGTGTGAGATGTGGGTCTTCTTTCTTTCTTTTGGATATGGATATCCAGTTTTCCCAGCACCATTTGTTGAGGAGACTGTTCTGGCCCAGGTGAGGGGGCTTGATAGCCTTGTGAAAAATCACTTGACTGTAGATGTGGGGACTATTTCTGAGTTCTCAGTTCGGTTCCATTGATCAATGTGCCTGTCTTTATGCCAGTACCATGATGTTTTTGCCACTATAGCTAAGTCCAGAAGTGAGAGTCCTCCAACTTCATTCTTTTAATTTTTTTAAGATCTTTTTGGCTATTCAGGGCCCCTTACCCTTCCAAAAAAATTTCATAGTTGGTTTTTCCACTTCTGCAAATAAGTCTGTTGGGATTTTTCTTGAGATTGTATTGAATCTATAAATCAGTTTGGGTAGAGTTGACATCTTAATGATATTTAGTCTTCCCATCCATGATCATGGAATGTCCTTTCATTTATTCAAGTCTTCTTCAGTTTCTTTTAGCAATTTTTTGTAGTTTTCTGAATACAGGTCCTTTATGTCTTTGGTTAAGTTTATTCCTAAATATTTGGTTGTTTTAGTTGCTATTATAAATAGAACTTTTTTTCTGATTTCCTCCTCAGATTTCACATCAGTAGTGTATAGAAACACTATTGAATTTTGGGTATTAATCTTATATCCTGCCACTTTGCTGAACTTGTTTATTAGTTTTAGTAGCTTTCTTGTGGATTTTTCAGGAGATTCTAGATATAGGATCATATCATCAACGAATAGTGATAATTTTACTTCTTCCTTTCCCATTTGGGTGTCTTTTATTTTTTTTATCTAGCTTAATTGCTCTAGCTGGAACCTCTAGCACAATATTGAATAACAATGTTGAAAGTGAACATCCTTGTCTTGTTCCTGATCTCAGTGGGAAAGCTTTCAGTCTTTCACCACTGAGTACAATGCTAGCTGTAGGTGTTCATATATGCACTTTACCGTAGTGAGAAAGCTTCCTTCTATTCCTGTCTTTGGAGTGTTTTTATCAAGAAAGAGTGCTGTATTTTATCAAAAGCCTTTTCTGCATTAATTGGGAGGATCATGTGATTTTTCTTCTTCAATTTATTAATGTGGTTTATTATGCTAATTAATTTTCTTTTGTTGAACCGCCCTTGCATACCTGGGATAAAACCCACTTGAAGGTGGTGTATAATTCCTTTAATGTGCTTTTGGATTCTGTTTCCATGTATTTCATTGAGGATTTTTGCATCTATATTCATTAGAGATATTGGTCTGTAATTTTCTTTTTTTTATAGTAACTTTATCTGGTTTTGGTATTAGGGAGATGTTGGCTTCATAGAATGAGTTTGGTAGTATTCTTTCCTGTTAAATTTTTTGGAAGAGCTTGAGCAATATTGGTATTAGATTGTCTTTGAATGATTGGTAAAATTCACCTGTGAAGCCATCTGGTCCCGGGCTTTTCATCTTTGGTGAGGTTTTTGATGACTGTTTCAATCTTTTCGCTTGTGATTGGCCTGTTGAGGTCTTCTATTTCTTCAGGTCCGTGTAGGTGGTTTGAGTGTTTCTAGGAATTTGTCCATCTATACACTGTCTAATTTTTTTTGGCATAAATTTGCTCTTAGTATCCTCTTATGATCTCTCTTATTTCTGTGGAGTCAGTGGTAATATCTCCCCTCTCATTTCTGATTTTATTATTTTGCATCTTCTCTCATTTTTTTTGTCACTGTAGCTAAGGGTTTGCTGATTTTGTTGATCTTCTCAAAGATCTGACTTTTGGTTTTGTTGATTCTCTCTCTATTTTTTTTTTTTTTTTTTTTTTTGTTGTTGTTGTTCTTGATTTCATTTATTTCTGCTCTGATTTTTACTATTTCTTTGCTTCAGTTTTGTTTGGGATTAGTTTGCTGTTCTTTTTCTAGTTCCTCCAGGTGTGCAGTTAGATCTTCAATTTTAGTTCTTTCTTCTTTTTTAAGCATTGAGGGCTATAAATTTCTCTCTCAGCACTGCCTTTGCTGTGTCCCATAGGTTTTGGTATATTGTGTTCTCATTTTCATTCATCTCAAGATAATTGCTGAATTTCTTCTTTGATCCACTGTAGTAGTTTGGTATTATATATGAATTCCAAAAAGATATTGGTTATGTTTGTAAACTGGTCCCATCCTCTGGCATGATGCACTTTGATTGATTTAGATTCAAAGGCTTTACTTTTACTTCATTAAATCAAGATTAGGGCTTTGATTCAACCACATCATTAAGGTGTGCAGGGTTGAGTCCTTGCCTCCTTGGTGGGCTATATAAATGGATACTAAATCAAAGAGACAGAAACAGATATGCTGGAAAAAAGGAAGGGAGCTCCATAGACACAAAGGGGATCCTGTGTCCCCAGGAAGAGAGATGAGACATTCTCCTGATAGTTTGTAGCTGAAGACAACAGAGCAGCTGAGCTCTATGCCAGCCTACAGCTGAGATCAGAAAAAGCTGGGCCCATGGAGCCTTAAGAGGAAAGAGGTAGGCTGAACCCTTGCATATATCATCTGCCATCTTGGGTCAATGTGTGGCAACAGATATTCGGTGAGAAAATACCTATTTGGTACCTTGATTTGGTCTCTTTAGAGTCACATAACTGTAAGCTTTTACCTTCAATAAATAGCCTTTATAAAAAACAACAGATTTCTGTAACTTGGAACAGCAGCCCTTTGTCTGACTAATACACCCACTGATTATTTAAGAGAGTGTTGTTTAATCTCCATATATTTATGTACTTTCCATTTTCTATCCATTATTGATTTCCAGCTTCATTCCATTATGATCAGAGAAAGTGTTTTGTATAATTTCAGTCTTTTAAAACTTATTGAGACTTGTCTTGTGACCCAACTTATGGTCTATCTTGGAGAAGAATCCATGAGCACTTGAAAAGAAAGTATATCCTGCTGTTTTTGGGTACAATGTTCTATAGATGTCTATTAGGTCTGATTCATTTATCATATTATTCAATATTTCTGTTTATTTATCCTCTCTACAGATGTTCTATTCAATACTGAGATTGGTGTATTGTAGTCTCCAACTATTATTGTAGAGACATCTATTTCTCCCTTCAGTTTTGCCAGTGTGTGTCTCATGTATCTTTGGGCACTCAGGCTTGGTTCATAAATATTTAGTATAGTTATTTATTCTTGGTGAATTGCCCTTTTATTAATATATAATAACCTTCTTCATCCCTTATAACAGTTTTGCATTTGAATTCTATTTTGTCTTATATTAGTATCGCTACTCCAGCTCTTTTTTAGTGACTGTTTGCATGGAATGCCTTTTCCAACCTTTCACCTGGTTCTGTTCTTATGTCCGAGGTTGGTCTCTTGTAGAAAACCTATAGATGGCTCATATTTTTTAATACATTAAATCAGTCTATGTCTTTTGGTTGGAGAGTTCAATTCATTATCATTCAATGTTATTACTGTAAAGGCATTACTTACTTCATCCAATTTGTCCTTCAGCTCTCTGTTGTCATATTTTTCTATTGTTGATCTCCTTATCCTTTAGTTTGCCCTTCCTAATAATCTTCATTTCTAATCTCTTCTCCAAATCTCTCACCATTGTTTTTACCTTTCAGGCTGCAGCACTCCCTTTAGTATCTTTTGTAATTCTGGTATTTTGGTAACATATCCTATCAGCTTTGTTTGTCTGTGAAGACATTGAACTCACTCTCATTTTTGAAGAACAGCTTTGCCAGATACAGAATTCTTGGCTGGCAGTTTTTCTCTTTCAGCATCTTAAATATATCATACCACTTTTATCTTGCCTCCATTGTTTCTGAGGTCAGTGCTTAATCTTATTGATTTTCCCTTGTATGTGATACTTTGCTTTTCTCTTGTTGCTTTCAGAATCTTCTCTTAATCTCTGATGTTTGTCATTCTGAATAGTAGGTGTCTCAAGGGAGGATTATTCTGATTTATTCTGTTTGGGGTGCATTGTCCATCTTGGATATTGATACTTATGTCTTTCATAAGGACTGGGAAGGTTATGGTCATTATTTCCTCAAATATTCTTTCTGTCCCTTTTCTATTCTGTTCTCCATCTGGGACACTGATAACAAATATTTGTGTGTTTCAGATTGTCATTAAATTCCCTGAGACTCTGTTCCATTTTTTCCATTCTCTTCTCTTTATGTTCTTCTGTCTTTTCCAGTTCAGATGTTCAGTCTTTGAAATCAATAATTCTGTCTTCTAGCAATTTAAATTTGCTCTTATGTACCTCTGATGTATTTTTAATCTCATCCGTTATGTCTTTCATTCCCATAAGTTCTGTTACTTTTCTTTGTGTACTTTCAAATTTTTCTCTATGTTCAACTAGTGTTCTTTTAATATCCTTTACTTCTTTAGTCATATTTTCTTTAAACTATTTGAAGTGATTTTGGAGAGTTATGTGATTATCACTGATTGTCTTAAATCCTGTATCTTTTCAGGATATTTGGATAATTTCTTTGGCTTGGCTTCCTCTTCCTGTTTC
The DNA here is from genome assembly GCA_026826555.1 of Tolypeutes matacus. Classification (NCBI taxonomy): domain Eukaryota; kingdom Metazoa; phylum Chordata; class Mammalia; order Cingulata; family Chlamyphoridae; genus Tolypeutes; species Tolypeutes matacus. The sequence goes on from JAKSZT010054304.1 coordinate 27,245,617, forward strand.
CTTGTATGGCTTGTAATTTTTTTGCTGATGTTTAGATATCTGAATTGGTGAATTTACTCTGATGACCAGTTTCCCTCTCTTCCTTATTGTGTTTTTTTTTTTTTTTTTCCCACAGCTCTTCTTTGATATTTGGTTCAACTTATTCTTAGTTGTTAAAATTGCCTGGCTTAAGTTATCAAACATGGGCCAGGGACTCACTAATGGGGTGCAGTATAGAGTACCATGGTTTTGTCCATTCAATTTCCAGACTGGCCAGCAGATGGTGCTCATTAGTGCACCTTTCCATAGAGGTCTTTCAGTCTGGGCTTTCTTGTGTTCTTGTATTGAATCTCTAGATCTGAGATTTAAGCAGTCTCTCCTGGTCAAATTCACTGAAGAAAAGCCACCCCACACACTCCCCTTCCCTTTTCCCTTGAAACAGCTGACAGGGAGGAAGAAGTCTGCTCCGCTCTCAGTTGGCTGCTGAGAGCCAGGAGTTTTACCCCAGGTTAATATATTGGGGGTAGGGGAGGGAGCCATTCCCTGCTGCTGTGGGGTTTGGTAATTCATGTGTGTTGTTTCAGGTTCTTCACCTCTTTTTCTCACCCTTCTGGGAATTGTGTAGCACTGACCTGGTCTGCTGTTCCCCTAAGTAGGTCCATTGGACAGCTTTTGGATCTTTCTCTGTTGTTTTGTGAAAGCATTTAGCTCTGCCTATTAGTCCATCACCATCATCCTACCACTACCTAATTTTATTTTTTTATTCGCTAAAGTCAGCTATCTTCTCTGTGAAAGGTACGCTGCAGGGTGATTGACTGATAAGCACAGGCAGCCCGATACAGTTCCTAGGGACCAAAGAGAGAAGTCTGTTTTTCCCTGGGTTGTTTTTCTGCTCTCGTTTGTTTGTTTGTTATTCTTTCTTTCTTTTTCTTCTATTCCTTATTTTTCCTCTTAGTTTCTTTATTTCTTTTTTTTCTTTCATCTCCCCCTATTCTAGTGCTTCTCTTTCATTCCACCTTTGTTTGGTCTTCTTTTTTCTTTTTCTTTTTAATTCTTTCTTGTCATCTTTATGTTCTTTTATTTTATTGTATAATTTTTTCTTGTTTCATTTTTTATTTCACCTTTCTTAGTCTTTGTATTTTTTTTTTAAATGATTTTTTCATTCTTATTACATATTTATTTTCCTGGCCCTTTTATGCTTCCTTTTCTATTTTTTAAAAATTATTACTTTTATTCTTTTTCTCTTCTTTTTTTCATTTTCTATGGTCTTGATTTTTTCCCCAAAGGAAACACAGACAACTACAAAGATATAAAATAAGTGGTACCAAGTGTGAAAAAGGAAACTTAGAGCAAAATAAAACAAAATAAACCCTAGATTAGAAAGAGAAGCTAACCATCTAAATAAGTCCATCAAGATAAACAGATACCTAGACACCAACAAAAAATTACAAGTCATACTAATAAACAGGAAGACATGGCCCAGTCTAATGAACAAACTAAAAAACAAGAGGAGATGCAGAATGTAGAACAACTAACCAAGAATGTCCAAACAAATATCATGACTCAACTTAATGAACTGAAGGAAGAGATAAAGGATATTAAGAAGACAGTGGGGGAAGACTGAAGAAATCATAAACATACATAAAAAGATAACAGATCTGATGGTGATAATGGCACAATGCAAGAAATAAAAAATATACTGGAAGCACATAACAGTAAAGCTGAACAGGCAGAAGAAAGAATCAGTGATGTTGAAGACAACACACCTGAAATCAGACAGTAGAACAGAAAGATTAGAAGATACAAAAAATTAGCAGGAACTCAGGGAATTGAATGACAACACAAAACACACAAAGATACACATTACTGGCATCCCAGAGGGAGAAGAGAAGGGAAAGCAGGTAGAGGAGCTTTGGAGGAAATAATGGCTCAAAATTTTCCAACTATGTTTGAGGAAATAGGATGTACATGTCAGGGAAGTGCAGCACACTCCAAACAGTATAAATCTTAACAGGCCTACCCTGAGACATATACATATCAAATTGCCAAATGCTCAAGACAAAGAGAGAATACTGAAAGCAGCAAAAGAAAAGATATCCATCACATAAAAGGGAAGCTTGATAAGATTAAGCACGATTTCTCATCTGAAAGCATGGGGGCGAGAAGGCAGTAGGATGACATAGTTAAGATGCTAAAAGAAAAAAAAAAAACTGTCAGCCAAGAATTCTGTATCCAGTAAAACTGGCATTGAAAAATGAGGGAGATTTCAAATTATTCACAGATAAATAAAAATTTAGAGTTTGTCAACAAGAAACCTGTCCTTCAAGAAATACTAAATGGAGTTCTGCAGGTTGAAAGGAAAAAACAGGAGAGGGTTGGAGGAGACTGTAGAAAGGAAGATTATTAGTAAGAATAACTAAAAAGATAAAAAGAGAAATAAAAACAAAATATGACATATATAAACCTAAAGAAAATATGGCTAATGTAAATAATGCTTTGAGAGTAATAACACTGAATGTTAATGGATTAAACTCTCCAATCAAAAGACACAGATTGGCAAAATGGGTAAGGAAAAATTACCCATCTATAGGCTGTCTACAAGAAACTCATCTTACTCCAAAGGATGCAAGGAGGTTGCAAGTGAATGGTTGGAAAACTATTTTACATGCAAACAATAACCAAAAAAAGGTGGAGTAGTTATATTAATATTCAGTAAAATAGATTTTAAATGCAAAACTTTTGTAACAGCCAAAGAAGGACACTATATATTAATAAAAGGGGTAATCTATTAAAAAGAAAGAACAATTATAAACATTTATGCACCTAATTAGGGAGCCCCAAAATATATGAGGCAAACATTGGGAAAACTAATTGGAGAAATAGATACCTCTACAATTATAGTGGGGGACTTTAATACACCACTATCACCATTAGGCAGAATATTTTGACAGAAGGCAAGAAAGAAACAGAGAACTTGAATAATACATTAGAGGATCTAGACTTAATAAACATATACAAAACATTACACCCAAAATACAGCAGGGTATACATTCTTCTCAAGCACACATGGATCATTCTCGAGGATAGACCACATGCTAGGTCACAGAACAACTCACAACGAATTCAAAAAGATCGAAATTATGCAAATTAATTTCACTGACCACAATGGAATGAAGCTGGAAATCAATAAGTGGTACAGAACCAGAAGAGGCACAAAGATCTGGAAGTTAAATAACACACTTTTAGACAATCAGTGGGTCAAGGAGGAAATTGCAGAAGAAATCAGTAACTACCTTGAAACAAATGAAAATGAGAACAAAACATATCAAAACCTATGGGATGCAACAAAAGGAATGCTGAGAGAAAAATTTATAGCTCTCAAAGCTTATGTTAAAAAAAAAAGAAAGAGCTAAAATCAAAGACCTAATGGCACACCTGGAAGAACTAGAAAAATAACAACAAATACCAAAGCAAGCCAAAAGAAGGAAATAAAAAAGATTAGAGCAGAGCTAAATGAAATTGAGAATAACGAAACATTATTAAAAAATAATAAAACCTAAAGCTGGTTCTATGAGAAGATTAATAAAATTGACAAACCCTTAGCTAGACTAACAAAGGAAAAAAGAGTGAATACACAAATACATAAAATAAAAAACAAGGGAGTGGATATCACCACTGATCCCACAGAAATAAAGAGTATTGTAAGAGGGTACTTTGAAAAACCATATGCCAACAAGATGGATAACTTAGATGAAATGGACATTTTCTAGAAACATACAAGCAGCCTACAATGATGAAAGAAGAAATTGATGAACTCAACAGACCAATCACAAATAATGAGATTGAATTGGTCATCAAAAACCTTCCAACTAAAAAGAGCCCAGTACGAGATGGATTCTTGGGTGAATTCTACCAATCACTCTGGAAAGAACTAACAACAATCCTGGTAGAACTCTTCCAAAAAGTAGAAGTGGAGGAAACGTTGGCCTAATTCATTTTTTGATGCCAACATCACCCTAATACCAAAGCCACAAATATACACCACAAGAAAAGAAAACTACAGACTAATATCTCTAATGAACCTGGATGCTAAAATTCTCAGCAAAATACTTACTTGCTAATCATATTCAACAACACATCAAATGAATTATACACCATGTCCAAGTGGATTTCATCCCTGGTATGCAAGGATGTTTCAACATAAGAAAATCAATCAATGTAATACAACACATTAACAGATCAAAAGAAAAAAATCACATGATCATTTCTACTGTTGCAGAAAAACCATTTGACAAAATACAGCATCCTTTCTTGATAAAAAACTTCAAAAAAGAGGAATAGAAAGAAACTTCCTTAGCATAATAAAGTGTATATATGAAAAATCCACAGCTAACACCATATTCAATCGTGAAATGCAAAAGACTTTCCCTCTAATATCTGGAACAAGACAAGGATGCCCACTGTCACCATTCTTACTCAACTTTATTGTGTTAGAAGTGTTTGCTCCAGCAGGTAGGAAAGATAAAGATATAAAAGGCATCCAAACAGGAGAGGAAGAAGCAATGATTTCATTATTTGCAAATGACATGAACCTGTACTTAGAAAACACTGAGAAATCTAACACAAACCTTCTAGAGCTGATAAGCAAGTTCAGTAAAGTGGCAGCATCTAAGATCAATACACAAAAATCAGTAGCATTTTTGAATGCCAATAATAAGCAATCTGAGGAGGAAATCAAGAAAAAAATCCATTTACAATAGCAACTAAAAGAATTAAATACCGAGGAATAAAGTTAACTAAAGATGTAAAGGATTTGTACACAGAAAAAACTATGCAACATTGTTAAAGGAAATCAAAGAAGACCTAAACAAATGGAAGATTATTACATGTTCATGGATTGGAAGACTAAACATCATTATGATGTCTGTCCTACCCAAATTGATTTACAGAATTAAAGCAATCCCAATAGAAATTACAACATCAATTTTACTGAATTGGAAAAGCTAATTACGAAATTTATTTGGATGGGCAAGGGGCTCCAAATAACCAAAAACATATTGAAAAAGAAAAACAAAATTGGAGGAATCATGCTATCTGACTTTAAAGCATACTACAAAGCTAAATTGGTCAAACTGCATGGTATTGGCACAAGTATATACATATTGACCAATGGAACTGAACTGAGAGTTCTGATATAGATCCTCGCATATACAGTCAATCAATATTTGACAAGGCTACCAAGCATACTCAGATGGGATAGAATGGCTTCTTCAACAAACGGTGCTTGCAGCACTAGATCTCCATATCCAAAAGAATGAGAGAGGATCACCAACTCATGCCCTATTCAAAAATTAAGTCAAGATGGATCAAAGACCTAGATATAAGAGCCAAGACCAGAAAGCTCCTAGAAGATAATGTAGGGAAGCATCTACAAGATCTTGTAGTAATAAATGTTTTCATAAAATTTACACCCAAAGAATAAGTAATGAAAGATAAAATAGATAAATGGGGCTTCCTCAAAATTAAAAACTTTTGTACTTCAAAAGACTTTGTCAAGAAAATGAAAAGGCAGCCTACTTAATGGGAGAAAATATTTGGTAACCATTTATCCTATAAGGGTCTAATATCCAGCATATATAAAGACATGCTTCATCGCAGGAAAAAAAAAGAAAAAAAGAAAAAAAAAAAAAAGAGAACCCATTTTAAAAAATGGGCAAAATTTGAATAGACATTTCTTCAAAGAAGAAATACAAATGGCTAAATAGCACATGAAGAGATACTCAACATCCTTAGCTATTAGGGAAATGCAAATCAAAACTACAATGAGATATCAACTTACACTTATTAATTAGACTGGCAGCTATTAAAAAAAACAGAGAACTACAAGTGTTGGAGAGGATGTGGAGGAAAGCAAACCCTCTTCCACTGCTGGTGGGAATGTAGACTTGTGCAGCCATTGTGGAGGAAGTTTGGATGGTTCCTCAGGAGGCTAACTATAGAACTGCCATATGATCCAGCAATCCCATCTTCTGAGTATATACCCAGAAGAACTGAAAGCAGGGACATGAAGAAATATATGTACACCAATGTTCATAGCGGCATTATTCACTATTGCCAAAAGTTGGAAGGAACTCAATTGTCCATCAACAGACGAATGGATAAGCAAATTGTAGTATATACATACAATGGAATATTTTTCAACTGTAAGAAGGAATGCGGCATTGACACACAGAACAACATGGATGAATCTTGAAGACCTTATGTTGAGTGATGTAAGCCAGTCACTGAAGGACAAATATTACATGACCTCACTGATATGACTTAAACAAATTGAGCAGACTCAAAGAGCTAGAGTCTGGAAGACAGGTTATCAGAAGACTGAGAGGGAGTAGAAGGTGGTGAGCTGATGCTCAATATGGGCAATATCTAAGATAAGGTGGAAGGGGGTAGTTCTGCAGTAGATGGGGGTGATAGTGGTGCAGTGATGTGATTGAGTTTGATGGTGCTTGATGTGAGGGGGAGTAGGGTAACAGGGTTGGTTTGGATTATCCATGGAATGGGGGCAGGGCTGGAGGAAGGAACAGATGAATTCTGGTTATATGTAGGTCTGTGATTAAAATTACAATAGTGGGAATGTTCTTTTGGCAAATTTGGTAGGGGAGGGTTACTGGTGCAGGGCGTCAGGATATGTGAGATAGGGCAAACCTTGGGCATGTCTCTAGGGAATATGAAAATGTTCATCTTGTCATAGTGTGTGATCTCAGTGGGTGGAGACCCACACAATAAACAAGAAGTGCTGCCATGTTCTCAGTAGAGGGGCAAGAATCTCTCGAGAATATAGACAGTGCCTAATAAAAAGATAACAGACCAATATGTCGAATCCTGAATAATATTGTATGTAACTGTGAACCTTATTCTTCAAAAATTGAAACTTAGTGGTTACCATAGATTCTGAGGGGAGGAGAAGGAAGATTAGAATAGACAGAATATACGGCATTAGAATTGTGCTGAATGATCTTGCAATGATGGATACAGTCTCTTTTAATTTTTTTCATAACCTATAAAAATGTATGGTGCAATATGTAAAACATAATGTAAACCATTTACCATGGTTAGTAGCAATGCTTCAATATTTGTACATCAATTGTAACAAATATACAATGCACATGTAAAATGTTATTAATAGGAAAGAGTGGGAGAAGGGGAGGAGGTTGGGTATAGGGGAATTACCTACATTTTTTATGTGGCTTTTCTGTAAACTAAAGCTTCTTTGAAGATAAAGTGAAAAAAATAAGACACTGGGGAAACATATGGAAGAAATTGTCACTGTACATAAAAGACCACAGATCTTACAGTGATGAAAGACAATGAAAAAAGTATTTTTTATTTTTGTATTTTGTTATTTATTATTACTTTATTTTCTAATTATTTTTATTTGTTTATTTTTTATTTATTTTGTTTTTGAGGAGGTTTTGAATTGCAGAAGGGTCACAACTGTGGCAGGGGAGGATCACTGGTGCATGGTGTCAGTAGTGGGTCTATGTGTGGGAAGGGATGCACCTGAGGGATGCCTCTTTGGCATATGAATATATTCAAGTGGTCATGGGGCATTGCTCATTGGATGGAGACCCACACAAAAACCAGAACAATATTAATTCCCATCCTGGGGTGTCCTGCTACATTCTCTAATAGAGCAGCAAGAATCCCCCGAGTATATGGACAATGCTTAGCAGACCATTACAGCAGGCCCTTGATATTGACGGTTGTACTTGTGAACCTTTTCTTGTGAAATTGAAACTTAGCCTAGTATTATAAATTGCCTAAGGGTTATATCCTGAAAGCCTCTTTGCTGCTCAAATGTGGCCTCTCTCTAAGCCAAACTCAGCATATAAATGTGCTACCATTCACCCAGCATGGGACAGAACTTCTAGGGATGAGCATCCCTGGTACCAAGGTTTTATTACCAAGAGCCAAATAGTGATGTATTTAGAAAAAGACCTTGACCCAAAAGGTAGAAATATTAAATACAAATGTGTTTTTATGGCTAAGAGATTTCAAAGTGAGTAGGTAGGTCATTCCAGAGGTTATGCTCATGCATGTCTCAGCAGGATCTCATTGACTGCCACAGTAAACAGTGCCTCAGACAGCAGGGCTCCTAAGGGCTCTAGAGATATCTAGACACTGTAGGCAGGACAGATAATCTCAGGATTTGGCACCTGTCAGTGGGCCTTACTTTGGAATATATGCTCCCCAATGTAACAGAGTTAGACTCATTTATAATTTCCCTACACATGGTTCTTCTGCCTCTTTTATTTGAACCTATAATTAACACTATACTCATTAAACATATGTCTCAGAGACTTCGTCCATCCCCCAAAACAAAGTATCCATAACTCCAAGGAAGACAGTTCCATACATCTGCTTGATGGGATCTAAGCCCCCACTCAATTAGAAACAGAGTGGGCATCATCATCACAAATCCTCAAGATTAAAGAATGACTAAATATAAGGAAGGAATGCAACTATGGGCTAAAATAGACTTATTATTATTCTAGGAATTGAAGAACTTATATCATTGATACAAGGAAGTTCTGAGGGGAGGGAGAGGGAAGAATAGGTGTAACATGGGGCATTTTGGGGACATTGTAATTGTCCTGCATGATATTGCAATGTCAGATACAGGCCATTATAAATTTTGTCAAAACCCATGTAATTGTTTTGTACAAAGTGCAAACTATAATGTAAACTATAAACCATGGTTAGTAGCAATGCTTCAATATGTGCTCATCAATTTTTTTATTTTTAATTTAAAAAATTTTTATAATGGATTCTTTATTATTATTATTATTTTTTAAAAAGATACTTAGATTACATGAATGTTACACAAAAGATATAGGGATTCCCATATGTCCCACTCCCCACACCTCCCACACCCTCCCACATGAACATCCTTCTTTAGTGTGGCACATTCATTGCAATTGTTAAACGCATCCTGGGGCTTTGCCATTAAGCAGGGACTATAGTTCACACTGTAGAGCACACATATAAGATATGTAAAAATGTTCATATGTTCATGGGACATTGTCACAGTGGGTGGTGACTCACACAATAACCGAGAGAATACTGAATTCCCATCCTGGAGGGCTCTGCCACATTCTCTAAGGGAGCAGCAACAGTCCCTCAGGTGCAGGGGCAATGATTGGGGAAGGAGGATGATCCACTGATGGGCACTTGATATTGACGACTAGGCTTATGAGTCTTTGCTCTAGAAACTGTAACTAAGCCTACTGCTACGGGGTGCCTAAGTGTTGCCTCCTGAGAACCTCGTTGCTCAAATGTGACCTCTTTTTAAGCCAAACTCAGCATATGAATGCATTACCTTCCCCCCAGCATGGGACATGACTCCCGGGGAAGAGCCTCCTTGGCACCGAGGGATTGCTACCAAGTACCAACTAGCAATGCATCTGGAAAAGGAGCTCAGATAAAAGGGGGAAAGGGTAAAGACAAATGAATTTATATGGCTAAGAGACTTCAAAGTGAGTCGAGATGTCATTCCAGAGGTAATGCTTATGCACATCTCAGCAGGATCTCATAGACTGCCAAAGTGGATACTACCCAAAATAGTGGAGCTTCTGATGGCTCTGGAGACACCTAGATCCTATGGTCAGGGCGGATAGCTATGGAGTTTGATGCCTTGCCAGTGGGCCCTACTTTGGAGTTTGTGCTCCTAAGAGTGACAGAGTAGGACTCAATTAAATCCTCCCTGCACATGGCTCATCTGTCCCTTTTATTTAAACCTGTACTTGGTGCTGGAGTTTGTAGGTGTACATCCAGAGACTTGAGTCTTTGGGCTGTCCATGTGCCAGCTGGGCCCGGAACCTGGGCAGAGTTGCAACACCTACTCTACAGCTCATTGGTCTCACCCAGGACAACTGGCAGCGAGATGATGATGGGCAACAGCAGTCCCAGGGAACGGAGAGAGTCTTCAGCTGCAGGCAGGGTAGTCCCATCCATCTTCCCCATAGGATATAAGCCTATTGGAGGTACAGTGGACATCACCAGCCCTCAAAATCCCTTGGGATTAGGGAAAGAACTATGGACTAGAGAGGACTTAATGGTATTCTACAATAGACTTGTTGTGATTCTAGCAATGGAAGAAATTACAACATTGATGTGGAGGCAGGGGCCACTGGAGGCTCTGGGAACAGAGAGAAGGAAAAACAATTGTAATGTGGGGGTTTTTCAGGACTTGGGAATAGTCCTGAGTGTTATTGCAGTGACAGATATAGGCCATTTTATATCATCACACAACATGCAGAACTGTGTGGGAGAGAGTTCATCAATTTTAACAAATGTACCACACTAATGAAAGATGTTGCTAATGGGGAAAGTGGGGAAAGGGGTTGTGGTATATGGGAATCCCCTATATTTTTTATGTAACATTTATGGAATCTAAAGCTTCTTTAAAAATCAATATAAAAAAGTATCTCTCAAAAAAAGATAAATGTGAGCTTAAAATCAGATTGACGAGGAAAGAATATCAAATGTTTTATTTTGAGGATGCATTGAATTGAGAAAAACATACATTTAAAAAATGTGATTGTATGCTCTTTGAGGTGGTATCTATGTATTTTTGCTTCTTTGATAATCCCTGGTTTACACTAAGCACTAAAATATATTTATTGAATTAAATTGGTAGTTAAGAAGGATGAATAAGGATGCTCAGCCTGATTTCATCTTAATTTTGAAGAAAAGGTAAAAACCTTGTAAGTTAAAAGAGCTATAGTTTGGTGTTTAAAAGGAAAAGTAATTTTGAGACAGAGTAAATCAATAAGGAACAAAATCACAGAGAATTTTTGTACTGCTGCTTAAAATTAGAAAAGTCAATTAGGAAAAAGTTTGGTGAAGATTATATAAAAGATTTAAAGAACTAAAGAGGAATAGAGAATAAAGGAACTAGACAAAGGCTAAAGGAGTCTTCAAGGTGATGAAGATAGATTATTGGCTATAAAAGGGTATGTAGGAAGAGATAATAGTTAATCATTGAAAAAATTTAAGAATTGTGTTTTTAAAAATATGAATTTACCTTCTAAATTTGATAAGCATTATTACTTGTATATTCTTCTTTCTCAGGAATAATGAAGATATATGAATTTATGATATTTAAAATAGTTATGACCACATTGGAGGTAGTTACAATGTGGTAGTTATCACATTGGAGGTTAAATGATACGGTTTCTCTCATTCAAAGAGATTCACATGAATTTTCTGGCATAATGTCTGTCTAGATTTTATAAAATGAAATTGAGTTATTTTGTATTTAAATGAATGTTCATATTCATAAATGTTTGTTTACTTATTCATTACTTTTAAATTCTAGGTGTTGCAACATTAGCCTGTATAAAAAATCAGGCCCTTCAACTAGGGAAAATGCCCTCATTTTAACAGGCATGGTATTTTAAAAAAATCTTTTTGCTTATTCAGTTTACTTTTTAAAATCTACTTTCAGAAATTGATTGCTAGATTTTGTTCTTTGTTTTCTAGGGAACATGCCTCTATTGCAGAAAACCAGCAAAAGAATTTGAATTGAAAGCATTAAGCAAGGCAATAGCATATTTTTTTTAAAGAAAGCAATTGCAAAAGATAAAGGGACCAATTCATTACACAGTGTCTGCACACATAATTGGAATTACATACCTTTACAGCATAAGAATTATCTTATCCATGTGGGCTTTATTTCTTAATTAACGGGAAAAACTTAATACTATTCAAATTATCATATTTTCTTAATATTTGCTTAAAGAACAATTCACTTAACCTAATTTATTGGAAGAGACACCTCTATGCTATATTTGTAAATGGGCGTGGAGAATAAAGACTACTTAGAATGATAACTTTCTTTAATTCAGTCTCATCTTTCTCTCTATAACAGACACACTTCAAAAATTTGACTCAATTATTTGAAAATTTAGAATAATTTGCCTAGGTACTAAGCAGATTATCTTCATATTATATTTGAATAAAAGCATTTTTGATAATAAAAATCTACAATTTCTATAAATGTAAAAATATGTACTTATTTGGTAAGTGTAGAAGAGTGTAAAAAACCACATTGCCCATTACCTCACCACCCACAGGCAACTGCTCTTGACATTTTCATATTTTCCTTCCAAATACTCATCAATGTATTTAAAAATAAATAAAATTAATATTGATTAATCAGTCTTGCATTGTGCCTTTCACTTAATGGTTTCTCATGTGAATAATGTTATTTAACAATCTTTGTAAACACAGTTTTAATGGCTGCAATATATTTCATTTATATAGTTTCATCATGACGTACTTAACTCTACTTCTATTATTGAACATTTCAGTTCTATTTTTTCACTTTATAAATAGCCCTATTAAAATAGCTTTATGTACAAAGTGCTTGGCCTTCTGAATTAGACTCACTGTTTTGTTTGCAAATTCCAGAAACAAACTTAAACTCACTTAAATTAAATTTTAAAAAGTATTTATTGGAAGGACAGCTGCAAGTTTGTTGGATCAGAATGCAAGCAATTGGCCAGGATGGTAGGGATGTCACAAAGATTCTAGAACTCTTGGATTCATAGCTCAAAAAAGCATTACCTTAATCTTTCCTGGGTTTCTCACCCTGCATCATGTTGTATATAAACCTGCCTTTTCTCTTACTTACCATGCTTTTCTTGGGCACATGAAATAAAGATGTTACCGCTACTGATCTCTTAATAGCTTTACTCACTGGAAAAGTCTACTCTTTTACTCTGTCACCAGAAACAAAAACCCAGGAAGACACTTCATGTCTAAAACTCATTGCTGAACTCCTCACACTTGCCAGGAGGGCAAAGTACTGTAAATAACTCCACTTGAGCCAAGTATCCACCCTTGGACAGAGGTCCACTATGACTAGAGGCCAAATGATAGCAAACTTGTTCCTGCACTTTGATAAAAGTACATGTTCACTAACCCAGGGACTCTAACTTCTATTGTTTTAGTAATGTAGACCATGCAGAAAATTTTCCTCTTTGCAAGCAACCAGTGGAAATCTATAACAGCAAGTCTGGGCTAGTAAAGCTGTGACTTCTTCTGCCAATGAAGATACGTTGTTCACCTCTAACCCCCATCTTCAAAGTACTCTGTGTACTCTGAAGGATAGTGAGAATAGCAGATACAACTGAGACTATAGATTCTCAGGGTCTTATATATGAGAGAACACTCTTTTTTTTCCCTACCAGGAAAGCCAGGAACCTATCTAAGAACCCACAGTAGAGCACTATGTATATCTTGGGATTCTTGGCAATCCCAGGGGAAGGGGAATCTCTGGACTAGGTGAGATTTTCTGGAAGACAATTAAATAGGCCTCTGATCCAAGATTCAGAATATAATTGCAAAGTAACTATATCTGTGGTCTAGAAGAACAATCTAAATTTTAAAGCAGTGGAAGAAATCAGGAAAACTTCTACACATGCATTTGATTACCTAAGAAGGGAAACATCCGTGCATCATAAAAATCCATTCCAAATAAAAAGATAGATAGAAAACAGTAAACAAATTGCAAGCAATTAAATATAGCAAAGGTTACTCTTCTTAATATGCTCACAACTATTTCAAGTTGATAAGAAAAATAAATTAATATTGTAGATAATACAGGGTGAATACTTACCAATTTCAGACAAGAACTGTTTCCAAAACCGATTATAGGTATGATTTTCATACTTAAACATATGCTTACAATATATAAAAAACCATACCTACAATATATTTTCAGTAAAAGTGTGACCAACACTTCTTAGGTGTCTGCTCTGTTTTGGCAATTAAAATTTTTTTTTTTTTTTCTTAAGAAGTAAATATGGCTTTCTTTTAATGAGTATTTTGAAATTACATCTCCCTAAACATGTTCTCAAATTGTTTTTTTCCTAATTCACTATGTGGAACTATATTTACAACTGGTTGAGGCATAGGCTCATTCTCATTTTGTCTGAAACATAGGTAAAGAAAAATAAACTTCCTGTTCATGCTTTCTAGGACATTATCTGTGAACCAACCATTCCGTAATAAAAACTTTTTAAAGTTCATATATTTGAGGAGTAAATATGCATTTTGATACCCTAAGATTTATGATTATGGGATTCAATTCTACAATGGCAACAAGGACTAATATCTGTAAATGTGAGCACCTATAAGCTCTGCACAGATACTGGTGGTTCTTTCTCCATCCATCAGTTTATGAAATAAATAGATATTTGGTTCTACTTCAGGCCAGAAACTACACTGGGATGCATAGATGCATGAGACTGCTCTCTATCTGCTTATAATGAGCAAAGAGCAAAAGCCATTATGTGAGCTTCTTTTTGGGGGAAATCAGTATTTTGCCATAATCTTGAAGATTATTGTTCATTTGAGACTTGTATTCATTATGATTTATATTCACCTTTTCTTATATCTTGATATTGGGTTCATTGCAAAAGAAATATATGTATTACAGCCCCAGAATAGTTCAGGTAATATCATGGTATGTATTTTGGATCTTCCTAAATTTCATAATGTAGAAATATCAGATTGGTACATTTTCTTTAACTTTGTATTTGGAAATAATTTAAGAAATACAGAAAAGATGCAAACATCAAATATGTTCTCTACCCAGATTTACCAATTTTTAATATTTTGCCACATTTGGTATATTCTATCTATCTATCTATCTATCTATCTATCTATCTATCTATCTATCTATCTATCATCTATCTATCTATCATCTTCTAAACATTTGTGAGTAGGTTGAGTACAATATGCTCCTTGAACATGTAATACTACCATGTATATTTTCCAAGAAAACGGATATTAACTTATGCAACCACATTGAATAGAATTATCAGGTTCAAGAAATTTAACATTGATGTAAAGCATACAGTCTATTTCAATTTTTTCAATTGTCCCAACAATGTCCTTTTGGACATTTTTCCTCCATTATTAGATCCAGTCCAAGATCATGTATTGCATTTAATTGTCATTGTCTTTTTAGTCTCTCTTAAAAAATAAGTGTGGTAACATATACATCAGAAAATTTCCTAAGTCAACCATTCCTGTGCGCACAACTCAATGGCATTAATTATATCCGTACTTTTCTGTACCATTATCACCATCCATTACCAAAACTTTTGACAGGCACATTTTTTTTAATGTGAAGAATGTAATTTGCTAAATAATCTTAATAGTGATATTAATAGCTGACACTATGATCTTATTGCATACTGTACACTCTTCTAAGTGCTCTAATATTATATATATTATCTCCTTATGTTTGCACAACAGTCCTATGACGTAGGTACTCATATCTGTTCTCACAATCCCGAAAACCATGAAAATGAAAACTGAAAGCTGTTTTCATTCGTTTGATGACAAACTTTATTTGATTGCAAAAATATGAGCTGAATTTATGTGAGACTACATTAAAAAGCTCGGTGTAAATGTGTTTAGCTTCAGAAATAACTGTTTTTTATTATGAGTACCTCTGTGGTTGTGCTGTAACATATAGAATATGGATTAAATTACTTTACTATGAAACAAATAGTTTAAATTTAGAAATGCATCCGACCCCAAGGGCTTTAGAAAGTGATTATGGACTTGATTTTCATATCCATTTTACTAATAAGGAAACTGAGGCTCAAAGAGCTCAAGAAATTTGACCCCAGTCACACAGTCCGTGTGTTCCGACACACTGGAGCTAGTACTGAAACCCAGTCTTTGAAGGCTAAAAGTAATTTTCCTGACTAGATGTCAGAAATAACTACTATAGTTCATATTCAGGTAATATATGAAAAGACATCAATGGATCAATGCTGCAAAAACGTGTAATTAAGGGGAAAGAAATTTTGTTTGGATATCTTAAAAGAAAGAATCTAATCCAAGTTCTCTTACTAACTTGTTATGTGACCTTGGACAAGTCTCTTAAATCATCTCTGTCCCCAAATTCTCCTTCATATGATGAGGATCATTATATCTGCCTTACAAAACTATTTTGAAGCTAAAATGAGATAATAGTGTTGAAAGTACTTTGAAACTAATTAGTGCTATGCTTATATAAGATGTTATTATAACTTCATAATATTAAAGAGGTATTTTTACTCCTTTAAATTGAACAAAGCATTTGAAACATTTCAAGCTTATACTCAAGAGAGGCATTTCCTAAAGTGTGTTTCATAGAACACTAATCTGTGAAAGGCTCCAGGACAAAAATGAGTGTTGTGGTCCAATATAATCAGGAAAAAATGCATACTGTATCTCCCTCTGGAAGATTCACAAAGCTTTTTCAGTGTTGTTTAAAAGGACATTTTTTACTGTGCTTAATCCAGGTTTTCCCAAATTGATTAGACCCATTCTCCACCTTCCAGTAACATCTCTGAACAGTCTGTGGAACTATTTTGCTGAATATGTCTTAGGAATTTCTGCAAAAGTATTAGTATTTTAAAAACCAAGATTCTTATTGGATATATATTGCTAAGTTGTATTTTATCTCCAAATAGAAAATTATTTAGTGATTTTATTAATTCCACCAATTTTGTTTATATTGGAAAAGTATAGTTATTCTTTTTATCTTAACACAAATGTGCTCTACTTTCACTAAATATTGTTATTTGATTTTTCACCAAGACATCTCAAAGATATATCCTCATATACATAGAGGTATATTAACTCATTAGCTTTCATTAACATTTAGGGACATTCCACTCAAATAACATCAACTTTATGAGTTGCTATTATTTTCTCAAATAAAATATATATTTATGGTAAAAACAAAACCTTCATTCACTGTTCTGTGGCTTTTTCCTTGGAGAATAACTCCTTAAAAAAATTATCTTACATCTTCACTGCATAAATAGAATGTATAAATAACTGTTTTAGTAGTTGATTTTTTATGATAACTGTCAAACTATGTTGACCATACCTTTAAAACTTAATATATTGTTTAATCATTTTTCCCAACCCATATCCTCCCTATTATTTAGTCCGGGTTTTTCTCACACTTTCTTCTCAGCATATGGTACATGTGCACTTAGAAGACTTGGTTAGATTGTTTGTACATGTATTTATATTTCCACACTTGAAAATCATCTCTAGAACAGGGACAGATTTATTTATCGTTGTCGGAATCTTGAATATACCATCTAATGCTTGACAATTAATTAGCAGCAAATACAAGCGGAATTATTGAGAGAAATGTATAATATGTATTCTAGCAAATTGCCTGCCTCCTTAAAATCCTGCTTTTTCACCCTTTCATAATAAGTGTTTCAAAAGAAAAAAATGTCTTCATGCATTAGATATTTTTAGCATAAATTATATTTCATGGCCGGTAGCACTTTATGGTGGTGTGGAAGACCATCCAAATGAGAATGAACACAAGTTATTTATTCAGTCAGCCTCCATCATTTGCATTTGTCAGAGACTCTAAGGTTGGCAGTGAAATGGGAATAGAATGAGAAATATTCACAGTTAAAAACAAAAACAAAAACAAGGGAAGGCTTCAGAGATGTTCTGATTGGTGGTTGTTGGCCCAGGGAAAGTGGAGGCAGGCTAATTAGAAGTGAGGTATCTTAAGTGATTAGTTTGGGAAGTGTATTTAGCTTTCTAAGTTGGAATCAGGGGCACCTGGCAGTCGTTGACCAAGTCCTCACTGTTCTGAGCCAATTGCAGCAGAGGTTGCAGTTCGTCTTCCTGGACTCATTGCTGCAGAAGTTGTGGGTCAGAATTCTACTCCATATGTGATCTGGCCATTGTTCATTTGTATATTCAGTCTCTCAGTGTGATATTATGATATTATAATGAAATAGATTTAAAAATAAAAAAGTAAATGTCCACACCATTTATACTATGAAGAGAGAAGGTATCTGACATGTACACATAATTATTAGCTCTGTCAAGGCACCCCAATAATCACCAACTTTGAATATTGAGATTTGGTTGCAAAGGTCAAGTATTTTGATAACAGGGACTAGGGAAGAATTTCTGAAAATATATTCTATGACTTTGATGAAATGAAGTAAAGGCACACACAACTTTTCTTTTCTGTAAACAGATGCATTATCTTTTCTAGTGCCCATTGCCAGACTATACCTTATTTAAATCTCACTTTAATTATGGCAGCATCAGCAAATTCCACACTGCTTCTCCAATTTAGCAGATTTTGCAGGCTGACTTTAGCTAGTTTATCCCAGCAGTTGGTCTACTAATTCACATTAGCCTCTGTAGAAGAGAAAATTGCACTTAAGTAGAAGAGTGATGTGTTTGAATGATAAATGTTCACATACTAAATCTATCAATTCAAGAATATGAAAAGGTGCAGGGCAGAAACCCTGGTTACCCATGATTTTTTCTTTGAATTATGATTTGCATCATTCACTTTCAAAGTATAAGTGTGCTCTTTTTGTTCCTGCTCAAATATAACTTCCATATATTATCTAAGAAGAACATACATATGCTGTGACTACAAGCTTTTGTTTTTCAAAAATCAAGAGAAAAATGATTCTTCTCCCTTAGCAATAGGATTGTTTTACTAAAATAAAAATGTTGGATTGTTTGCAGCCCTTTATAAGCATTGACTAATACAATTATATATAAAAAAGTGTTACAAATAAAATGCTTAAAGACTGCTTTCATGTCTTTCATTTTTGGGGTTACATTGAATGAAAGATTATCATTTGTCTTCAGTTTCTCCTGGCAAATCTTTCAAAGTGTTACCTCCATAGACCATCAAGTTGCAAATAAAAGAGCTCCTTATTTCACAAACTGAAGTGTGCTCAGCAGCACAGAATGCATTCAAGCCCTCAAGAGCCCATTAGGGGCCACATATGGACTAGTGGGACTGTGAGAGTTCTTTGGAGTTTGGAGGTTGGGGTAAATAGGATCTATTTCTTAGAAGTCAACTTGTTTGTGTTTTCACTTGGCTGATTTAGGTTTCTCTTAATAGTAATCTCAGGGAAACGCCTATCAACACTTTTTTTCGGTGAAGAACGAGGGCTGTTCATGTTATTTATTTTGCTACTTATGCTGTATTATGTTTCATATGCAAACTGACTCAGTGGCTCAAACAATTCAAAGTTGTCTCCATATCTCAAACTTAATTTTCACCACATCCAATTTATTCCATTGTCTGATTCAAGGGTCTCTGATCCACTTCCTAGGGAAATAACCATTAAAGTAAATGATAAAGTAAAAATATTCAGTTTTGCTTTGCATTGTTGACTGAGACTGTTCCTCCGTGGAAAAGTATTAAATAAGCAGATATCTGATCTTTTATCACTGTGCTCATACCTGACCTTTATCACTAAGGGGGACAGGTATTTCATTTCCATATTTCATTTTATATTTTGACATGCAATCTAATATTTCAACATAAAGAAAGTTATGAATTAAACTGTATTCAAAAGCTATGATCACTGCATTCCTCATAAAAGGTCAAGTATATCCATATATTTGGGTAAGGTCCCAGGTTTTTTTCCCAATTACTATTAATTGGTCTAAAAAGATGCATCTTTTTTTTTTTTTTTTTTTTTTACCGGGAGGTACCGGGGATCGAACCCCAGTCTCTCCATATGGTAGACGGACGCCGAACCTTTTGAGCCACATCCGTTTCCCTAAATGCATCTTTTTATACAGTTTGCCACTTTTACTATCTCAGCTGACCAGAGGGGGGAAAAATGGAGGTGAGATAATCTGAATAAATCTGAATAACTAAATAAAAATAGTTAATGGGGCAACCAGGTGACTACTTTTTCACTTTTGCTTGTTGGTACAAAAATTGACGAAAAAAAGTCACCTTAAATATCTTTTGTAAACTTATTCACTAGTTATTTTTACATCAACATTTTGCAAATGACTTAAACATTTTTAAAAACATCATTATATTAAATGGTTAGATTCAAATTACTGAAACTGCTATCATTGTCCAACCTTTCATCCATCTCTTAGGTAAAGAATCCAAGAATTTCAGACTCCTGTGAGTTAAATATATCAACTGAGCACAATGGGTCCTTTGAAAATTTCTTTCGCCAACAGCACCTTTTCTAGATTGGTGTCCAGGTTTTAACATAAAATTTGGTTTTACTTATAGTGCAAGATGCCACCAATTGTTCCTATTTGGCCAATTGCTAATTGAAAAATCAAGACGTCATTTTAATTTGTATTTCTTTGATTAATCACGATGTACTTTTTAAATTAATTTTTTTATTTTTAAAGAAGCTTTAGATTACATAAATCCTACATAAAAATATGAGGGATTCCCATATTTTAAGATTTTAAGGATTCCCTCCCCCTCCCACACTTTCCCACATCAACAACAATGAAGGATATATGCCATTTTATATTTTTTCATAACCTACAAAATTGTGCAGGGCTGGGTGTAAACTATAATGTAAACTGTAATTCATAGTTAGTAGCAATGCTTCAATATGTGTTCATCAATTGTAACAAATGTGCCACACTAATGAAGGATGTTGTTGACCATGTGCTTTTTGTTCTAAAGATTAGTAATGAATTTTTGCTTTTTCTCTTTTTTGTCTTTTTGAAAATTTATTTTCCTTAGTGATTTGTAAGAAATTTTTGCCAGTATTTTCCCAAATGTTTAGAATTTTATTATATTTTTATTTTTTGAAAGCAAATGTATAATTCATTTCCTCTATGTTATTAAGACCGTAGGTTATGCAATTGCATACATGTGAAGTTAGTCCCAACTCCCATAATTAAGTGCTATGTGGCTTTGTTCAAGTTGCTCAACTTTTGTTTCATTTCCTCTTTGATAAAAGTGATATAAGGGGGCAGAAGTGGCTCAAGCAGTTGAGCGCCCACAGTTGGATGCCTACCTCCCACATGGGAAGTTTCTGGTTCGGTTCCTGGTGTCTGCTAAAGAAGATGAGCAGATGCCGCAACCAGCAGACACTGCAACCAGCAGGGAGTGGAAGTGGCTCAAGGGGTTGGGCACTCACCTCCTACATGGGAGGTCCTGGGTTCAGTAAAAAAATATTTTTAAAAAAGTGATATAAGAAGAGCTCCCATTTCATAGGATCATCATAGCTGCTGAAATGAGATTATGCAAATTTTGCTTAAAAATGTTTTTCAATTACCCTGATTTCAGGTAAATATGTGCATCTATCTGTTCTTAAGTATTTTATGCTGTTTGCAATTAATCATTTAACTCATTGGAACTGATTTTGACATGTTATGGCATATAATAAGGTTTTACCTTACCTTTTAAATACCAGCTAATATTTAAACCAATTATTCCAATTAAATGAAATAACTTGGACTTTTCCCACTTATTTGATCTGTCACCATGGTAATATATTAATATGTTAACTATATACATAGCTATGTATTCAAGTCTATTTTGGTGTTTTCATTCTATTTCACTAATGTTTACTTTTATACTATTACTGGCATTTATAAAGTATTATAAATTTATTACACGTTTTATAATCTAGTAATGAAAATTTTTCTATTGCTATTCGTTTACATTTTTTTCCTATCAGTTTTCAGAATTAGAACCTTCTAAATGAACTAATAAAGATTACAATTGTTTTGTGGAATCCCTTTGACCTTTAGACTAAAATTGCATTTAGTATATAAATTGATTTGTTTATAATCATTATTTTCAAATCACATAATCCCATCCAGATCTGGATTGACTGTAATATATTATTTGTTGATTTATGTCCTTCTAGTGTTCATAAAAACTTAGTGCTTTCCTTTTTTAGTTCTAGTTTGACACTGTTTGTTAAAAGTATGATGCTAGCCATAAATGTAAGCCACGCATGCAAATTTAAAGTTTCTAGTTGGCAAAGTGAAAAAAAAAAAAAAGTAAAAGAAACACCTGAAAGTAATTTAAATAATATATTCTATTTATCTCAATATATCAAAAAATTATCATTAAATGTGCAATCAATATAAAAGTTGTTAGTGAGATATTTTACAGTTTTTTTGTACGAAGTCTTCAAAATCTCATGTGTAGTTAACACTGCACAGCTCAGTGTGGACTAGCTACTTCAACTGCTTAATAGCCACATGTGACTAAAAGCTACTTATTGGACAGCACAGTTCTAGATATTTTAAAACAGGTTTTGTTGCTATTATAAACAAAATATTTTTATTTCATTATATGTTCTTCCAAGTTTTTGTTACTAACTGGTATACATGATTGTTATTACTTTTTGTATATTTTATTTCTTCCCTTATTACTGAAGTCCTTTACTAATCCTAGAAGATTTTTCTATGTATGCTATTGGGTTTGTCTACAAAGATCATTATGTTTTTTCACAAAGAGTGATAGATGTTTCTTATTTCCAGGTTTTATATCTCATTTCTATTTCTTATCTGATTTGGGCTAAATTTTCAGAAAAGGATTATAGAAACTGGGAATGATAACAGACTTCCTTGTATTCCTAATGTTATCAGATATACTGCTAATGTTGGAGCATTAAATGAATGCTGGCTATTCATTTGAGACAGATATTATTTATCTATTAAATAGTGATATAAAGGCCCTTCTACCAATACTTCATTAAAAAGGTTGTTTTATGTTTATTCATTTTGGTTTTTTTCTTTGATTAAAAGAAGAATGGATGTTGAATTTTATCTAAGGCTCTTTGGCCACTTATTTAGATGCTCAGTTTGGTTCTCTCCTCTGACCTATTGAATGCTTAAATTATAAGTTAATTATTGTAGTTCTACAACAAATTCCTTTTGGTTAGGTTGAATTAATTTTGTATTATATTACCCGCTTTGCTTTGTTACTATTTTATTTAAATTCTTATTTATGGGTAAGCTTGCCCTGTAGTTACTTATTAATTGTATGTTATCTTTGTAGGTTTGGTATCAAGAATATGCAAATTCAGCAAGTGAACTTGAAAGCTTGCCATCTCTGCATCTCTGGAATAATTCACTCTACATTAAAAAACACACACTGCTAAAAAAACATATTAAAGAAAATCACAAAAAAAGTCCTTATTGATGAAGCTTAAAACACTTACCTATGAAAAGGGTGATTCTACATACGTTCTGTTATATAATCTATAATGTGTCATGTACAAGTTGAAATTGCTGTGAACAGGAGCCAGGGGGAAAAGCTTAATTTGAGTGGAAAGGAAGGAAAACAGTCAGAATGTAGCTTAATTAATGGTGTGGTAGCAGAGTAAAATCCATTATTTTCTTCTCTGCTAAGATTATTGCAACCTGGAATCTATAATCTCCCTCTTGTCTTCCTGAGTCAGTTTGTATTAGGACTTCTGACCTTGAAATTCCAAAGTGGTCCATGCCTCTTTATTGTGACATGCATATGCTTACTACAAACCACCATTATGAACTAGTTATCTCTTTTTCTTGCCCGCCTTCTGAAAAGCAGAACTTTTGCAAATGTTATGATTAGGGGTTATCTAACATTCCAGAATTCTTAGATCAGATATGTAGGTGAAATTCTCCAATGACTCAGTTAGATTGTTCCATACTTAATTCCTTATACTAGTAAACTGAATTGTATGGCATAGATATTATTAGATGATGGAACAGAAAATTTTAATTTACTATTGCACAATATAGTAAAAGAAACAGATTGCTTTTTTCTGAGAGGGGAAGAGACTAAACTATATAAGAATAAAATTTAACCTTGAAACAAAAACAAAAAAATGACTGTGTGTACTTCTTCCAAGTTCAAACACTAACCTTTTAATCTGTGTTTTCACTTGTAAATTAGTTAATGATATGGCAAGCCATTCTTTGTAACTATTTTATCTTTCTTAATATTATTTTAGACACGGGAAAGATAAGAGTGACCAGAAATGTAGATGGATAGTGTTTACAGCTGTTTTAGTTATTATGATATCAAAGGGAATTTCAATGCAATCCCCTTCAGACATTTTCATTAAGCGAACGTAAGTGCTTGCCCCTTCAGTTGTGAGATTTCTTCTCCTGCCAAGAAGAAGGAAAAATGTCCTGTGTAAAGCTACTTTATGAGTTAAGGGAACAGAAGCCAGCCTAGAATTCCATGAAGAGTAATAATCATGCTGTCCTTATGCTGCAGTAGTTCCATTCTCTGGAGTCACAATTGTTTCAAGTTTAAGTTGAGAATGAGATTGTCTAGAAGTGACAATCTAAATGGGTCAAGTCCAGTTGCTGTCTGACTATAATAGTGCCTGTCCTAATACTGGGATATCTGGGGAATAGTGCCATTTAGAAAAATGGAAAAGTGAAATTGAAGTATAAAATGACTTTGTCTTCACTCTATGCTTTATTCACACTGGCAATTTAAAAGCCTCACATCTCAATCTTTTAAGGCACAATACCACTTAAATTCATTTTCCCATTGTGTGTTCAGGTGAGGGGTGATGGGAGCATGCTGCATTTTTTTAAGTGTATATTGGCATGACCCACAGAAGCTTAAGATAAAACTCTTTTGAAAAGAAGAGGAGAGGCAGAGCAGATGTGACTTCTCCCTGTGAATGTCTAGATATGCAGTTTAAAGAGCATGTTTGGCCCACACTTGGCAAGCTAGTCAGTCACAGCCAACAATGAATTCCCTAGCATGACAGCTGGATTTGTCAGTTTTGCTGATTGACAAGCTGAAATGAGAGAGGTGAAATAAGATGGAATTTAATCATAATGCAGCACAGCCTCAAAAGATTCAGCGTAGGCATGGAATGCAACAAAACCCAGTTGCTGAGCAAGCAACTAGACATTTCACAAGCAAGATAGTGTGTCCTATATGAAAGGAAGAGGCTCCACAACTAAAGCTAATTTTCAAAATGTTTAGTCATTAAATCATAGCTCTGAGGGCACAGTGTGCTCTTGCACAGTGAACATAACCTAAAAAATTTAAATTACACAACTACAAGAGTTTATATGTGGAGGTGGGGAGAAAAAGTGAAATAATGCTTTCCAACAGAATGGGTTATTTGATGAGTATATGCCCCAGAGTGAATGTGAGTTGGTGACATGCTGCTCCTTTTAGGCTTCTCATTTCCATCATGCTATGCCTAAGACAAAGTAGCTTCATTTCCATGATCATCTCCATCTCCTTGAACTTAGAATGTTCCTAGAGTTCAAGGGTATATACAGATTTTTTTCTACAGCATCTCTGCTAAAAACATGGAAGCATACTTAAGTAATTTCATCTAATACTGAGAAAATAAAGCGACTGACAAGGTATGCCATTCTCTGATATGAACACTTTATCAGGTATTTTCAAGTAAAATTTTGCCCAGATATCATTTCTATCTTATGCCCAACTTTAGAATATCACCTATAGATACAATGAGCACCATGACTAACACATGTGTTTTACTGGAAAATGAAAAGAAGACTTTTGTGTGTGTGTGGTGTTGGGGGTTGGGAATTGAACCGCCTAAGCCACTTATGTGGCTCAACCACTGAGCCACATCGACTTCTCTAAGTTTGTTTTTTTTTTCATTTGTTTTGCTTGTTGTTAGCTTTGTTTTTTTTCCCAAGAGACACTGGGAATGCTACCCGGGACCTCCCATGTGGGAGGTTGGCACTCAATCGCTTGAGTCACATCAGCTCCCTGGAAAGAAGACTTTTAAGGCATCTCTTAATTTGTGAGTGATATTCAAGCAAATAGTGCCATCCTTCAGAGGAAGAAAAACAATATACATGCAAGTACTTGCCTTTTGATGGTAACTATCATCTTAAATGCTTATAGACTTTTGTATTTTTATTATATATGTAGTAAAATCACTACAAAAATTAATAAATCACATAATAATCTGTTTAAAACTAATTTTATTATCTTATATACTATATTTGGGATGATAGTTGGATCGAGGCATAGGTGCAAGATGGTCCATTGGGTGTGAGGAGAAAGCATTAGAATGTGTACTTTTAATTAAAAAACATAAGGAGCAATTGGCTTTATTAATACCTAATCCATAAATTGACAATTGTGCATTTGGCCAGTTTTTATACCAAGAAATAATTTCTTGTGTTAAGGAATTTTTCTGCTGGGAGTGGGGTAGGTTAATGTAAAATGGTAGAGACTTCAATTGTTTGCTTCTGTATATTAGAAGACAGTGAAGTTAACTTGTATCCAGTTAAGTGGGTTTACCAATTATATTTTCTAGTTTTTACAGATTTACCCTCACAAAATGAATAAATAGATTAAAATGATTTTTTACAAACAATCTATAGTTTCATGGTTTTACTGAAAATGCAAGCATAGGCAAAAAGAAACTATTAAAGATAATACTGTTAATACTCATAGAATAAATTCATCATTAGCCACATCTCAAGGCAAATGGTTTATATAAATAGATTTGGCAAATAATTGGTTAAGATAATTTAAAATTAGCAAAAAGACTGAAATTTGGATTTATATGCACCATCATTGCTGATGATATGGATTATGTGTTGAGATATCAACTAGTAGTGTAAAGACAACACAATTAGCAAGGTTCAAAAATTAAATATTCCTGACATGTAGACAAAATCTTTAATTTTTTGTGGATTGTCTTAAAACATGCAATATTCAATCAAACTTCAAATTTCATTTAACTGATGATTAAAGTTTAGAAGCTGAATTAGTTAGCTATTGTTTCATAACTATCATAAAACAAACTTAGTGGTTTAAAATAACACATACTTATTATTTCACCATTTCTGTGTGTCCGGAGATTCCAACCACACCTGGTTATGGCTTCACAGGATTGCAATCAGAGTGTCATCCAGGGCTTGCCTGGGTAAGGTTCCACTTCCAAGCTCACTCAAGCTGTTGGCAGAATTCAGTTGCTTACGATTCTAGGATTGAGAGCTTCAGTTTCTTATTCATGTGCTTCCTGTCATCATTGTTGTGTTCTATTGTTTAGAAGCAACAGTTCTCACCCACACTCAAGGTGAAAGGATCATTCAAGAGCATGATCACCAGGTGACAGTGATTGTGGATGTCACCTTAAGAGCCTACCTAACACAGAAGCCTTTTTGAGCTTTCTTAATTTGTAATAAAGGATGAAAAGCCTCACCTTATTAGGGAAATACTTGTTTTTCTATCATTATAGAAAATGGCTGAAATAGTACATGGAAAGCTATGCAGTGCATAACTAAAATGCACTTTTTTGTCATAAATCTAATGGAATACGCATTAAGAACATTGTTGGAGATTCAAAGAAACAAGTATTAAAACAAAGGAATAGTGTTTGTAGTTTTTATAGAACATAGTGTATGATTTTACTTTAACAAACTGTTTTAATAATGAAATAGATGATCAATATGTACATTTTTACTGAGCTTCTAAAATTATATTTATTCTTTATAGTAAGTGCCTTCTTTATTTAAAAAAACAATCTTTTATGAAAATCTATGTAAGCATTTCTGCTGATGGTATATTGACTCTGGTTGTAACACCAAAAGGTATAAGAGGAAGCACTACCTAAGAAATGAATTCACAGAATCATTTGGAGGCAATGACAGAAAGACAGTTAACATTTAAAGGCCACAAAGCCAAAGGATGTCATCAATGTGGCTTGTTTTATGTAAAACAAGACCTTTAAAGAATAAAATATTTATATTCTGTGATGAAGTGGGTAGTGGCCATGAATATCTTTTGTATGACACAGGGCATCTTGGGTTATCTCATGACAAAGTACTTTAAAGACAATATTCCAAATGAGTAGAACTCTGGTTATGATGAGAAGTAGCTCATATTTAAAAGACAGAAAGAGAGAGAGAGAGAAATCAAGGTAAAATCTGTCCCATCAAGTTAAAAGGGTATTTGGTAATGACTGAGAACTTAACTTATTTCAAGAGGGACTCATGCTATAGAGAGATCTTTTAGAAAATGAGTAAGAATTGTTTCTTGCACCATATGTTTTCATGAATGACCAAAAAAAAATCCCCATAATGACTCTTGTAACTGACCACTTTGTATATGCATATTTAAAATTACTTTATTAACTAAGGGTAAATGATTTTTAAAAATTGAGAGACCACTGTTCTAACCCTATAAAATAGCTCACTATTTTCTCCACATATATTTTTACATCTCATTTACATCTTATGTTCATTTTTTTTAGCATTCTTCTTTGTGGAGCAAGTTTTCTCTCTCCCTGTCTGAAAAATAATGCTCATCTGGTTAAAATGTTCCTTTAATTGGGAAGTGTCTCAGGATGTTTCTTTGAATGAGGATCTTTTGATTCCTAAAACATAGGCCATGCACTTCTATTTTGGGAATTACCAAGGGTTGCTTTTAATTTATGTTCACATGTTTATTTACACCATGAGATAGACAGCTCCCAGAGTGCAAGGACGACACTTGTCTTTGCAAACTCAGAGATTAGCAGAAATCTAAATATATGAGTATGTGATATCATTATTTTCTTTTATATAAAATCAGAAATCTTAAGGTTGAAGCACTAACAAATGTTTTCTGTTTTTAAACATCTGCATAATAAATATATATCATGGTTGGTGTTTTAACTCAAAATAGATTTTAATTATCTAAATTTTTGATTAGTTATCACTGTCAGGCCAAAAGATAGTTTTATTTCCTGCAACAATCCACCTTCCTCCAAAATAACTAAAACAAAAACCAAAGGCAAAAGTTTTATGCAAGGATAGCCGTTTTCCACAGTCCAGTTGCTTTTTACCTCCCTTGTTTGGGGCACTGCATTATTGTCCAGAATCTCTTACATGTTTATCTTTACAGCTGGATAATTAATGGCTTTCAATTTTCAGAAACATATTTTGGCATACATTTCACTGTTGTTGACTGTGAAGTTGGTTGGCTTTAAATTTTTTTGTTCATACCTTTTCTTGTTTATTTGCTAAGGAAAATAAAATGTCCTTGTTTCTCCTTACATTGAAGTAGTATCCTTGTTATTAAAGTGATGGTAGCAGTTCTAATAAAAACTTAGAGAGTACATTTAAATGAACCCTTCACTAATATGTTCAAGTGTTATTTAAATAGAAGGGCTAAATATACCTGTCTTTTGTTCTCAGTGGAAAATGATTTAACCTCCAGAAGGAGATAATCTGTCTTTAAGTTTCATCATATTGAGTTGATAAATTAATAACTAAAAGAATATTGAACTTAACCTCATAGTAAAGATTATTATCTGTGACTTAAGAAGAAGGCTGACCCTCGGCTTACTCTTATAATAGCCCCAGGTGGCCACTTCTGGTAGCTCCTTCCCTTTAGTATCTTCTACCCAGGTCTCCCCACATGCCCTGAATACTATTTGGAATGCATGATTATCTGGGACCTTTCACTCTTAGCCCAGGAGCTTTATATGTAGTCCCAGAGAGATAAAGTTAAATTTTATTATCCAAAGAATCACATTCAAAATTATAATTTCATGTCAGTTATGGGGAGAGGGGGGGTGGATGCAGGTCAACAGAGGGCATATTTGAGCACAGGGGAGCCTGGTAGAGCCTTCAAATCATGGCTGGTTGGAAATTTCTTACTCTCCTTAACAGATCTGACTCAGAAAAAGAAGCTTAGTTTAAATATTAAGATGAAGTTTAGATACAGTTTGAGAGAACAGAGAATTTTCTAAAATGTGAAAGGACCTTGGGAATCCAATCTCTTCCTCAAATAAAAGAACCTTATTTGAAAGGAAGACTAAAAACTAAATGTAGCATTTATACAAAAAAGGCCATGAAATCCTAAATACATTTATATGTGAATAAAAGCATTAGTTAGAGGATAACTGTTATGTAAATTTCCAAGGTAGGAGAAAAAAAATAACAAAACTTCTACGATAATGGGGTATGGATTCTAAACCTTCAAATCGATATTAATATCAGGTCATAAAAACCTAAAATTAAGTCAGTGAATAACAATGACAAAAAACTAAAAAGGAGTCTAAGCATCCATTATATGAGAGTAAGAATGAGAATTCAAATTCTGGTACAAAGAAAGGACAATACAGAAATAAAGTAATTGGAGTTGTGCACAGAAAAGTTACCCAAAGAGATATAAATAGATCTAACTGAGGATAAAAATCAACTACACAGATCTTAATAACTCTTATTGTCAATGAAAGTAGAATCCCAAAAGAGATACTGGAATGTTGAACAATTCATTGGCTGGCAATAGAAGAAAATAAAATGTGAAAACAGCTAGATAGGGACTTAGATGTTATTTTAAAGTTAATGCACTGTGAAAAGGAGCAGAGAAATGAATATAGCCAGCCCCACTGTAATAACCAAAGTTCAGAAAAGTTGGTGAGAAAAGGCAATGCCTCTTTCTCTTGTTGTTCTGTACACAGAGGAAATGATTTGCTGAAAATCTTGATAGTAGGTTTGACACCAAGGAATGTAAAGAGCAGATGAAATAGAAAAACATCATTTTCATTGCTCCAAAAAGAAAAACCCCATACTGGAATTTATGTTTCATAAATAAAGTGGTCAAATATAGATGCTAGCAGGACATGCTTCTTCCTCTCCCCCTCCTTCCCTCTCTCCTTCCCTTCCTTTATTTTTAGGAGTTACCAGGGATTGAACCCAGGACCTCCTACAGAAGCTCAACCACTGAGCTATATCTGCTCCCTCTCTTTCTAATTATATCATTTCTATTTCAAGAAAGGTGTCTTCATAGACTCCCTCTTCTATCCCCTAAGTACATCTTCCTGACTTTTGTTCTTTCCGACCCTGATCTCTCCCCTCTCCCCTGTACCACAGTCTCAGCAGATCCATTTATTTCTCTGACCTCTATTTCTTGAGAAAATTGAGAACCCTAGGCTTGAATTCTCTCAACTACCTGCAATACCATTACAGAATTACTTATACCTACCCCAGCCTTACCTCCAATACTCTAGGTTTTTTTGGTGGGATGTTCTTTCTGCTCTTTAACAACTCCATCTTCATTCTTAATCTCATTTTTTCCCCCATCTACATCAAGTACTTGATAAAGCAGTTGATTCCAACTTTTCCTAGCAATTTAAATCTCTTCCTGACTGCTGGGTCATCTCCTCAACTATAATAATGCTTAGCTCTCCTGTACTTTCCAAACACCCATCCTTCTAGTTTGTGTTTCTCTCTAGTTACCAACTTATTCTTTCTTTCTTATCTAAATTCCTTGCATGACTAGTGTCACTAACTCATTCCATTTTATTTTCTCACCTCCCATTCATTCCTCAACTGTAGCACCATCATTCCATGGCAATAATCTCACTAATATCACCCATAAACTACAAACTGTCAAACCTGTTTGACACAGTCCTTATTTGAACTTTCTGCAGTATTGCCATTGTTGAATACTTCCTCCTTTTTGAAATCATTCCTCCCTTTGACTTCTATAACAACATGCTTGATTGCTCTGGCTTTCTTCTTTCCTCTTTGTCCATTGCTTCTTAACCACCTTTGTTGGATTCTATGTTTTTGGCCATCACTTTAATATTCTTAATTTTTTCCATCCCTCCCATATTCCATTGATGCTCTTGTAAAAGCTTATCCACACTCAAAAATGCTGGTAGTATTGACATCCTTCTAAGTTCCGTCAGGTATCCAACCACTTAATGGACATCTTGACTGTTTAACAGGTGCCTCAGATATGATATGTCCATTATTTGAGTGGACTTTCACTCAGAAAATGCTTGTTTCCCCTTTTTTTCCTATTTCTGGAGGTGGCACAAAGATTTACTGGGTCTCCAAAGTCCAAATTCTGAAGGATCTCCGTCACAGTCACACCTCTTTCTCCCTTATCTCCCTCATCTACATAATCGCTAATCTTGCCTCAACAAATCCTGTCAAAAACAGTCTCCTTCTTTTGATCCCTAGTGCCACTTATTTGGTTAAGACACTCATCTTTTGCATGATCTATTGCTATAAAAAATATATTGTTTTGCCTCCACCCTTAATCTTTCTTCCACCCTTGCAACAAAGTTACATGACTTTCTGTCTTTGGAATTTTTCCAAATGATTCCCCAACTCCTACAGAATAAAGATCAAGCTTTTTTGGAGACATATAAAGCTGTTAATCTTCTCAATTATATCAGCCGATCTTTTCCTTACACTTTAGCAATGTTGAACAGCTTGTTCTTCAAACTGACTTTGTTACTAACAGCTTAGTTTCATTCTTCATGCATTGCTTCAAATTTCTTGTCCATTTATGTTAAGACTCAGCTTTGTTATTGTCTATACTGGGAAGTTTATGCCAAGCTACACTGCTCCCACAATTGATGACACAATTGAGTCAGAGCCTGGCATACATTAGGGCATCAGTAAAGTTGAATTAAACTTACTAGAACTATGAAATATTATAATGTAGTCTACCATGAAAAAGTCTTTATTTATAGTTCTTCTAAACTACTAATTGGGCAAGCTATGAGAAGAAAAATTGAGAAATGAAATTTTAGAATGGTTGTTATACAGATGCATTTTTTCTCTGTAAGTTGGGAAAATATATAATGTAGTGGGGTTTGCTAAATAACCTTTTGAAACCTTGTTATGCTGAAAAATATTCATGGAATAAAGATGCATCAGAATTCTATTAGAATGTGCACTGTGTCTTCTTTCCTCACTATTTTAAAATAATCACACTATTTCTTCAATTCCAACTAGAGCTAATTTAAGAAGAAAATATAGATGCTCGCTTTCTCTCTTGCTCTTGCTCTCTGTCTCTCTCTCCTTGCTC
Source organism: Tolypeutes matacus (assembly GCA_026826555.1). NCBI lineage: Eukaryota > Metazoa > Chordata > Mammalia > Cingulata > Chlamyphoridae > Tolypeutes > Tolypeutes matacus. The sequence continues at coordinate 27,278,240 of JAKSZT010054304.1, forward strand.
TCTTGTTGAAGGGCATATTAAGGAATCTCTAATATGGCTTTTTATAGTACACATACGTGTTTTTTCAGTAAAACTTTTCCAGATTTCTTCACCTTGTAATTTGAGCTTACCTGTTGGGATCAGTCAGGTTTTCCCTAGGAAAAAAATAGATAATGGTAAGACAGTAAGTTCATACTTAATAATTAGACCATGGCAGATGCTAATTAATTGAACTGAAAGCTGTGGTTACAGTGATTTGTATACAATTCTGTAATGGTACATGAAAATATACCCTTTAATAACATTTACTGAGATTTACTATGCACCAGGTCCTCTTCCAAGCACTTTGCATGAGTTCATCTTTACAACATTCCTTTAAGATAGGTATTATTACTCCTTTATTTGCAACCTAGGAAACAGAAGCACAGTGAGTTTTAGTAACTTGCTCAAGGTCATACAAATAAAAAGTGGCAAGTGGTTTGGCTCCAAAATTTATTTTACTGACTTTAAAAACCCATACTGAATAAAATATAATGCTCTGCTACCATTTAAAAATTATACTTTCCTTCCTATAATCCAAATATTAATAATATATTTAATATAAATGATTCTTTTCAACTTTGGAGATTTAAGAATTTCTCTTATTTATTTCATTTATTTTGTTGCATGGTAGAGATTCCCATCCTCTGTCCCAATTGTCCTTTCCCATTTTCTATGCTCAGGGGCTTCTCAAATGCTGACTTAAATTAATGACCTAATATATTTAAGAAACTTCTTTTATAGTACTTATTATATTATAATATATTCTTTTAAAACTTTTGCAAATTTTAACTTATTTAACATTTATAACACTTCTGTGATGTAAGTACTCTATTATCATCCCCATTTGAAAGAAGAAAACTGAGGTCTTGTGAGGCTAAGGGATCTTCTCAAGGTCACAGAGCTGGTAAATGGTGAAGCTGGGATTTGAACTCATGCAGTATGGTTCTAGAGTCCACGATCTTACTTAGGCTATGCTGCCCATGCTTATCAATGTTTAAAACCAGTGTTTTTCCATTGAATATAATCTCCTTGAGTATAGTGAGGTATCTTCTTTATATTTAATTCCATTACAATGTGAAAGGTACCTAATAAATAATTATGGAATAGATTTAAATTACAGTTCTTTTTCACCTGGAAAACCAAGATATAGAAGGGAATGGAAGGAAATCTATATTTTATTAATTTTTATTCTCTGTTTAACTTTCCTTTGTGCTTTAAGAGTTGAATTTTTTCTCCCAAGAATTCAGGAACATCCTCCAAAATTCCCTCTGACAACTTTTCAGGAGTCCTTTGTAAGGGACTAGATAACATATTAATGCTGTATGAAGGCAATGCCAATTTAGATACCTAGAGGACTTCCAGTTTCACATTATTAAGTCATCAGTCTAAACCGAGGTTAGAACAGGGACAAGGATGTAATCACTAAAACGGTAGTGACAGTTTACACATGTTGTGGGCTTACCTTGTGCCACACACTGTACTGACCCCTTCCCATGCATTATGCCAAAAAGTAATCCTAGCAACTGAAAGGTGGCCACTAGTTTTCTTTCCAATTTACGTATCAGGAAAAAAATGACTTGGAGAAATTAAACAACCTCATTAGTTTCACAAAATAGGTTTTGCTAGCTAATAAGTGAAGGAGCCAGAATTTCAATTCATTGTGATAATGTCCTGATTAGACTCTGGAGTCACCGTAGAGGTTGCCAAAATCAAACTTTTGCTTTTACATTAAAATCTCATGTTGACTTTCCAGAATAAAAACAACGAATAGCAAAGAATGCTGGAAGAGCATGCAAAGAGCAGTAGAAGAAAATGCTTTGATATTTGCTGAAGCCACATTTTGTGAAATTCTTCCTTGGGGCATTGGGCTATTAGATCTTGATATATTGATAGATGGATAGGTAGACAGATAGAGATAGATAAAAAGATAAATTGATTGACTTGAAATTTCACTACAGAAACTGTGAAAATCATTATTAGAATATTAGTGTACATGAAAGATTTAATCCAAAGAGATTAGAATGCAATTTTTAGTAGTTATAAGAGAAACATTATAATTGGTGATGAGAAAATTCTTTTTTTCCCCCTGAGGACGTGTTCCAAGAAGAAGAAAATGAAGGAAAGTAAAATAGCAAGGTCATGAGTAGCAGATGCATCTTTGGTGCTATTGTAGGAAGAGAACGACAAGTGAGCAGCTGGCAGGAAGCCCAGAAACCTTAAGCTGATATTCTTTGCATTATTTCATAGCATGCTTAAAATGCTGACATGGATGATAGGCTTCCAATAGGTAGGTGGAAGACATAGACTACTTGATGACAGTGACCCACAGTGTTCTTGTAATCTCATGTACTGCAGCAGGGTAACAAATATGTAAGGGTAACAAGAAAGGTAGTAGGAAACCCAAAAGCTTCTATTTACCACATTGGGCTTTGAGAAGATAATTACTTGAAACTTTTAATTATATTATTAACTGTTTTTCCCTAAATCTTCGGCCCTCCAAGATAGTATTCTTAGAATAGTATTCATGGTTTCAAAACTTCTGTTGCTTTCTCTACAGCCGTGGTTAGATAACATTTTGAAACAGATGACATTTTCATTGGCTCCACTACTGAACTTTTTCATATCTAGCCTTTACTCTGGTACTCACCACTTTTTTTTCCTCCCTGGGCAATGGCTTATGCTTGGGTAAATTGTTTCACCTAAATACTGCTACTTTGAGTCCTATTTCTTTAAACTCAAGATCTGTTTGAGAGTGGATGTTAATGAATTGATATATTATGCCTCATGGGCAACACATTTACATTTTAACTGGTGCTATCTGACTGCCTGATATTATCAAAGAAACTTGTAATACTAAGGTTACAGAAGAGGAGATATTTAAGGACATTTTTCCTCAAACCATACAGAACTGGTAGTATTTGTTCAACTCTCTACCCAAAGAGTAGCTCTTATCTTTATTATATAATCTAATGCTTTTAGGGGCTAATTTATTGATATGCCAAATATACATTTTTATATGCATCGCAGACTTACTTGTGTCAGGTATGAAGCATGGAAAGGATAAAAGAGACAATTCCTATACTCAAGGAGTATAGGCAAATAGGGGAGCTGACACGTAATTATAAATTCAATAGGAAAAGAATGACACAGAGAAGCATTGATGCCTAGAACAGGTCTGAGTAGGATGGGGAGCAGTACAAGAGTGAGAAGAGTCTTTTAGATGATGTGATACCTGGGTAGAGTCTTCAAGTACAAGTTTACAAACACACATATAAGAGAAAGAGGAAGGAGGCAGGAAAGGGAAGGGAATGTTGGTTGAAGAGAGGGAATGGCAATAACAAGAATCATCAAGGTGTGTGGAAAGCTGCAAGCAATTCCATGTACATAGAGCATACATTTTTAATTTAAGGGGAACAAAAGACAAAGCTGGAGAGGTAATCATAGGTCAGTCAGACCAATCTCTTTGAGGAGAACTTTGTCCTTTATTTTTTCCTACAGTCGAAAATCCTAAATTGGAAAACACATTTCAACGCAGAATAATGGATCTTCAGCAGTTCTTCATTTATTCATGGCCATGCGTGATGGCTCACGTACATAAATTGTCTTCTTTCCTCACTGTCTTTGAATTTCCCCACCACCTATAATCTTCTCCTTTTATTTACTCTTTGTGATGATGATCTTCAGACAGGCATGAAGTCCAGAATTTAAACACTGAGGTGTGGGACTTTGTGTGTGTGAGATTGTCTCTCATCGTTTTTTTTTTGTTGTTGTTGTTGTTTGTTTGTTTTTTGAGTACCAAAACCAGGGGTTAAACCTGGGACCACATATGTGGGAATTTGGTGTTCAAATACTGAGCCACATCAGCTCCCCTGACTTGGTTTTTTCATTTGTTTGCTTGTTGATATTTGCTTTTGTTTTCAGGAGAACCAGAACGGAACCTGGGACCTCACATGTGGGAGGCAAGCACTCAACCACTTAAGCCAAATCTACTCCATCTCTCTCATTTTAATCAGAACTATATCTAAATACATAAATTCTGTTTTTAAAATTACTATGGCTATGAATTTGCAAATACCACCTTTAGGGAACAAAACAAATACTGTCCTAACCCATTTTTCCTTCCTTCCAAAGATGCCACTGAAGAGGGAACCAGAGAAAATATCAAGTGGAAGAAATCAGGCACTGTTAGATTTCTCAAGAGTCATGGGCCTTTTATTCACCTAAACCGAATGTGGTATGTGGCACCTGTCCTAGGGGTCTCTTATAGGCACATACCAAACAACTAGTGATTTGGTCTTGAGCAAGTCATGCTAGTTCTAGAGACTTCAGATTCTTCTTAAGAAAATGAAGTATTTACAAAATAGTGCACCCTCTGTTCAAAAGGTCTAGGAGTCTAAGCAAAACAGACCAGTGATGAAATTTTTTTTCAAGGTAGAAAATCTCTTTCCAAGGCAAACAATTTATTTTATTTTAATCTTTAAAAATTTTAAAAGATACTTAGATTATACAAAATGTCACATAAAAAATATGGGGGATTCCCATATGCCCTGCTCCCCACAACTCCCACATTTTCCTACATTAACAACATCCTTCATTACTGAGGTAAATTCATTGCAATTGATGAACACATTTTGGAGTATTGCCACTAAGCATGGATTAAAGTCTATATTGTACTTTACTCTCTCTCCCACAAAATTCTGTAAGTTATGGCAAAATTTATAATGGTCTGTATCTATTGTTGCAATGTCATTCAGGACAATTCCCAAGTCCCAAAAATGCCCCTGTATTACACCTGTTTTTCCCTCTTATTGCTCTCAGAACCTCCAGTGGCCACTGCCTCCACATTATTGATATAATTTGTTCCATTGCTAGTATCACAATAAGTCTATAGTAGAATACCAGTAAGTCTACTTTTGTCCATAGTTCATTCCCCAATCCTGACGATTCTGGATGGTGATGTCCACTCCACCTCTAATTGAGAGGGGGCTGTGATCCCATAGGATTAATGGATGGGACTCTCTTGCTTGCAGTTGTAGACTCTTTCAGTTCCTTGGTACGGTAGTTGTCCATCATCACCTCCATGTTAGTTGTCCTGGGTGAGACCAATGAACTGGAGAGTAGGTATTGCAACTCTGATGAGATTCAGGGCCCAGCTGGCACATGGACAGCCCAAAGATTTAAGTCTCTTGGACATACACCTATCAACTCTAGTACTAATTATAGGTTCAAATAGAAGTTCAGAAGAGCCATGTGTGGGGGAACCACAACTGAGTCCAACTTTGTCACTCTGGGGAGCATAAATTCCAAAGTAGGGCCCACTGGCAAGGTACAAAACTCTGGAGCTATCTGCCTTGACTATGGTGTTTGAATGTCTCCAGAGCCCTCAATAGCCCTGCTATTTAGGATAGAATCTACTTTGGCGGTTAAAGAGATACTCATGAGATGTGCATAAGCGTAACCTCTGGAATGACCTCCCGACTCACTTTGAAGTCTTTTAGCCATATAAACTCATTTGTCTTTACCTTTTCCCCCTTTTGGTCAAGGTCTTTTTCCAGTTTCATTAGTAGTTGGTGCTTGGTAGTAATCCCTTGGTGCCAGGGAGGCTCATCCTCGGGAGTCATGTCCCACACTGGGGGGAAGGTAATATATTTATATGTTGAGTTTGGCTTAGAGAGAGGCCACACGTGAGCAACAAGGAGGCTTCCAGGAGGCAACTTTTAGGTACCAAGGCAAATAATTTTTAAATTATTAATTTGATGTTTTATTTTAAAGTGAATGTATGCACATACCATGTTGTTATTCTTATTTATCTTTATAAGCTTTTAAAATATACTATCAAAAACACAGGTTTTTTTTTCTGTTTTAATGAACTGTAATTTAAATTTTGTATAATATTAGTTTAACTAGATTTCAAAATTAGTTTTACTTTGGCTGGAGGAATATTTACATTAGTTTTTTGTTTTCCCTTTTCTTTGTCACAAGACTTTAGAAATGCTGAATTCACATTGAAGATGAAAAATTAAATCCCCCTTTGATTTGAACTTAGAATAATCCCAAAGATTTGCCTTAACATATACCAGAAAAACATGTCTTGCATTCCATACCAAAAATAATTATGAAAAGCTTCAGGTACATGGCTTCTTATATGAACTTCGAAAATGCTGGAAAATTGAAATTTACTTTTGAGTCTGAATGCTTTTGGAAAAAAAAAATTTCTATTCCTTTATTTTTTTCACATAAAATAATAATTGTAGTTGTTTTCCTGGTCTCTCCTGTTCATTTTGGCAAAGAAAAGAATTTAAGTTTATCCTCATAAATTTCCTCTGGGACTTAACATAAAATTACTGTCAAAATATTTTGATACTTGGCAGTTTGGAAAGATTAAAGGATTCATCTAATATGACATGAGGAAGTCCCTATGCAGAGCTGAGAATGAAAGTCAGATCACTGGGGTAATCATTAAGAAACTTCCTTAACTTTTACTTTAAAGTGGATTTCAGTTTTCCAGCAAAACTGAAACATTTGTTATAAGCCATTGTTGTGTGTGGATTGTTTAGCTGCTACTTGGATCCACCTCCCAGACTTCAGAAAATCTGAACAATGAATTATCTTTAACATGGCAGTGGGCACATGGTTGTATTTAATGAATTTGTTGAATTATTAATTAATAATAATTCTTTCCTTTCTTGTTTTGGCTGAATTAATGAACTAGAATAATGTTGGAACTATCTAATAAACATGTCTGAAGAGTTCTCAATAATAGTTATTAGATTTTCATAGTGAGATATTTATTACATCTTACAGACCCAAGGGACCTTAAAAGGAATTCTTTAATTGCAATTTTTTTTGATCATATATTCACACACTTTATCAAAAAGCAAAAGATTCAGGGAAAACAAACTTCTTACATTTTTCAGGTAGTTATGTTTCTGTCTAGTCCCTAGTTGTAATGATATAGCAACAGAAGATTTATAGGGAATATCCAACCTTCTTCTATGTGGAACCATGAAGATAATTGATTTTTTTCCTCTCTCTACTGGATCAGTTAGTTGCTAATAACAAAATCTTCTCAACACTAATAACACTAACCCCAAAATTTGAGAATAAGGCTCTTCCTTATCCTTTTCAATGCCCATGGACCAGTGTTTAAAGTATTTAATTATTCAATTATTCAAATAAAATATTATTTTTTGTGTATGAAATGGATAGGTGTTCTGCTTGCCCTAAACAGGTCATTTGATCAAATTCATTTGACGAATGTCTATGATGTGTCATATACTCGGCTATACCTGTTGATCCCATAACTATGACTTGAAAAACTGGATAATATCAAAAGTTATATTTAAATTGGAGAAAAGAGGCATCAAGTTATTATACTTTAAAATTAAACATAAATTAATATTACAGTGCACATTAATCTTATCATTGTCATATTTTGCCACCAATGCTCCCTCTTGTTCTTTCCAAATGAAAATTTTCCTAAAGTATTCATAAAGTGCTAGGAAAAATCATCACCAAAATTATTAGAGCAGCTGAGTTGTCAACAACATATGTATGATTCTTTTGGGAAGAGAAGACCATTCACATGAGCAGATGGCCCTTACCTTAGCTTGATTTTCTCTACTCCAACTTTTTGTAAGCTTCTTATCCAAGATTTAAAAACAAACAGACACAGGAGGTTCTGAGGGGAGGGAGAGGGAAAAATAGGTGTAATATCGGGGTATTTTGGGGTCATTAGAATTGCCCTGTATGACCTGGCAATGACGGATGCAGGCCATCTATTTTGGCATAACTTATAAAATTGCGCAGACAGAGTGTAAACTATAATGTAAACCATAGTCCACGGTTAGTGGCAATGCTTCAATACATGTTCATCAATGGTAACAAATGTACCACACTAATGAAGGGTGTTGTTAATGTGGGAAAGTGTGGGAGGGGAAGGAGTGGGGTATATGGGAATCCTCTATATTTTTTATCTAACATTTATGTAATCTAAAGATTCTTTAAAATAAATAAATTTAATAAAAACAGACAAAAAAACCCTAAACTAAAAATCCCAGTACAAGTGTTTCATTATGACTGCATAATTTATTTACATATTTTTGCTGTGAATCAGCTTCATGTTTCCTTAAGTAACAAATGGCTATGACCAAAGACCTGAAGAGTAAGGCAATTTTGTTAGTGAAGGAAGAAGGACTTTGATTTTAAAGACTATTATTAATAGCATGGATGAAGTGGAACTCTCTAATGCTGATGTAAATATTGTCATATGAATATATTTAGTTCTTGGAAATGGTACTCAACTGGTTTTATATATATAAATCTGTATTTAATTAGTTGTGTTATTACTCAGGTGTTATTTCAAATTAATTGTGACTATCATGTTTTTCCATATGTAGTTTTATAATTCTGTATAGGTTGATATTTATATTAATGTAAATATTAATTTATATTAGATTTTAATATAAAATAGTTTTTGTTTAAATATCTTTTTGTTAAACAATTAAAAAAGTAACAGCTTCTTAGGAATAATAGAGAATTAAGTATATTTGTAAAGCAACTTTTCTATTTTGAAAAGTAAAAATGAGGGCTGAGACAAAGATCTAACCCATTTAGATAATCTGGCACTATATTCTATAAATTTTTTTAAGATTAACTTTATGCATGAAAATTGTTATCAACCTCACTGTCATACTACAGAGTATTAAGAATTAATTCACTTTTCTTTGGTATAAAGGTATGAAGGTGATTAAAATAATGTAATGAAACCATTCAATAAATTTAAGAAAGTATGCATCGGTTTCATATCATAGGCATGCTTTCACCAAACTTTGTGAAAACCTTGAATCAATCAATTTGGAATGGATTCAATCAAACTTATCTCTCTGTCCCTGAAGATAACAGAGAATATGAAAAGTAAATATGTTGGGTCTTTCTGGACATATTACTAGGATTCTTTGAGTGCTTTTGCCTCAAAAAGAATTTTAAAATAGATTTTAATAGTTTTCCAGGAAATGAACGCATTTTAAAAATATATTGGACATTTTAATAGAGCTGAAGATGACACGGGATTGACTAGTTTCCATATAATGATGCACTCACAGAAAAAAAAAAAAGAGGACTCTAACATCAGAAGATAAAAGCTGAGAATGGAGATGATTGAATTCTAAAACATTTTGAAGGATTTGTATATAGTAACTTCAGATCTTTTTATCTGACCTCTAATTACCAGAATGAGGGTTAACTTTCACACTTGAAAGGGATTAGAAACATATGAAAGGTCTTTCCCAGAAAAGTGATGTTGTTGAAAGATAAAGATTCAAGAAAAGTTCAGATAAATTAATTGATGTTGGATGCATGTCAGGTTGTCAAAGGCCTTTAGAGATCTTCAGCGTAACATTTTAGAGACCACTTACTGGAATGTTTAAATGATTGATCTGCTCCATGATGACATTTCTTCTCATAGTTTTACACTTTTACTGGTAATAGAAACATTTACTATTCCTTGTCAATTTGTTCCAATAATTGTGTGGCTGCAAATTCTTCATTACATTCCAAAAATTAATAATCCTTTTTTTTCCCTCCCAAATCTTGCTCCTTAATCAGCAGTGAAAACCCTGCTCTTGCAGGTACAAAGGGCTTATCTCTTAGAGATCATCAGGGGAAATTGTCTCTGACCCTGTGTCTTTAGCTTTTTTGGGAGATAGTACCTCCTCTGCCTCAGCCAAGCAGAGCAAGCAGCAGGTTTCCTTATGAAGATGCCCCAACAATCCTTCATTCAATGTGAATTCGATTTTACTTTCCAACTTTAACCTCAAACCAACTCTTTTACTCTTGTACTTCAGGATACTCATGGACACACTGTTTATGCTTTATATCACATTTTTCTATGTCATTTCTAACCTCACTGATAACATTTCTAATATATGCATGTATGTAGGTAGGTGAGTAGGTAAGTATATCATAACCAACTAAATCAGTTTATCTGTGTGTGTCGTTTATTTCCATCAGACTCCCAAGTTCCTTTCTGGAGGAAACATCTCTTGCAGATCTAGCACTGTCTTATTTAAGTAGTTCTTGGTGGAATATGGAATGCTTCAGGAAACTGAAATCTGGATTTTGTTTTACCTCGGTTCTGTGATTTTGACTAGACCACACTTGATTTCTGAGTAGGAGCTTCTACCTCTTTAAAATGAGATATTAAATTATATTTCTCCTTCTCAAACACTGTATAATTGTTATTCTGAGGAAATTCCAAAATATTTGTGTAATAGTGTAATCAGGAAGGATATTCTGGGAGAAGGGGAGTCAGAAGGTAGCAAGGAAGATGGATTAATTTAGAAGGATAATGTGTCATTGTATAACATAATATCAATGCATAGTCAAAAAACTTTTATGCTCATACTGTTGTCTAAAGAAAGGGAAATTAGGAATTTCTTGATGGATAGGATTTTGGAAACTTCAACATGTAGAATGTGAAACTTTTGTCTCCATGAGATCAATAATTTCAGGGTGGAATTGCCCTCTTATCATTTAACTCTTGGTTTTAGCTATATTAATTGATTACACATTGATTATGCATTTACTGATTTGCTTAATATGCAGGTAATTGTTGGGTCTTTTTTTTTAATTCCAAAACTCACAAATGACATTTACAATATCGAATGCCAAAGTGAAAAAACTTATTATGTGGCAAGTAAGAATGGATTCATGAGAACAGGCTGTGATATGGTACAAAGAAAGTGGCCTTGGTTTAGGAAGACTTGGGTCATGTCCAGGATCTATCAGATAATGACTGCATTCCTTTGGGAAATTTAAGGACTTTCTGTGTCTCAGTATCCTTATCTGTTAAGTGACTATAAAAATACTCATTTCATCTTGTTTTTCTGAAAAGTAAAGTAGCCTAACCATGTGCTTAAAATGTGGTAAATGCACAGTATTTAGTGGTTTAAAAACAAGTCAAGAAAGGAAGCAAGATTTACACAGCTAATATCTGGAAACAGATTTTGAATTCAGTTATGACTGGATTTTTATGCTTACTTCTTGTTTTTGTGTAGTCTACATAATGGTGGCATCTTTATGCAGGTGAATGTTAGACTAATTCAGTCAAAGGGAGCTTTCAAAGATGCTTCCCATATGTATTAGTCAGGGTTCTATGCCAACAGAAACAACAGGAGATGTCTGTAAATAGTATGAGAGTTTATAAAATTTTCTCACACAATCCTGGCGATGCACAAGTCCAAATTCTGTAGGGCAGCTGTAACCAGGGACTCCGATGAAGGTCCTTGATGAGTCCCCAGGAGACTCTGGCTATCTAAGTAGAGATGGGAATTCTCTCTCTCAATGCTGAAATCACTTCCCCTTTTAAGGCCTTCAACTGATTGGATTAGATGTCACCCATTGCTGATGGCAATCTCTTCAGTTGATTGTAGATGTAATCATCTGTCTATGCAATCACCTCACTGATGATTAAAGTCCATGAAATGTCCTTGTATTACAAATAGCTCAATGCTTTCTTGACCAAACAACTGGGCACCATTACCTGGCCAAGTTGACACATTAGCCTAACCATCACATCATGCTTCTGTGAAATGGAGAAAGTTTTGAACTCAGATTCTATCTGGAAGTTATACTTTACTGTCAAAATATCCAGGAGAGAATAACCCTTTCCTGTCAATATGGTGTGAAAATATGACATATTAATAACTAATAACTAACATTTGTTGAGTATATATCATATGGCAGATCCAATGCCGAGCTCTTCACAACCTCACAATAATTTTATGGGTTGACCATGATCATTATGCCTATAACAATGATGAAGACACTTATGCTTAAAGAAGTTAAATAATTGCAGGAGTTCACAAAGCTAGCAAAGTAGAGGAACCAGGACTTCAATACAAACAATCTGATACCAGAGTCTGTGCACGTAACACTTTTTTATATCAACATTCCAGAAACTAGATGCTTGATGTCAAAAATACCTAAAATTTTATTTTTACCACTGTTGTGTCTCATATCTATGAAAAATTGGACAAGTCAAATGACTGCACAGAGCCTGAGTTTTCTAATCTATAAAAAGGAAATACTCACATCTATTTTACAAGGCTGTTGTGTTAATTCAAAAAGAAATAAAATGAATATAAATTCTTAGCACTATGTCCAGTGTGTAGACTGTGTAATTATTAAGACCTTCAGTTGAGAACCTGGACAGTTGGACAGTGTCATAAACCCATCAAAAGGGAAGTATAAATGGAAGGAGATAGACATAAATGACTATCATCAGGAATTTTTCAGGGCCTAGGGGCAAATAGCTACTTAGCAATGTAGATAACAATTTCCTTTTAAAAGCTGAATTTTTAGCAATAGAGGAAAGAGGTACTAATACCGACAAAGCAATCCTTTGGGGACCTGAGCCAAGGGAGGTTTTAAAACTGCAGAAAGGCATGTAGGATATTGAGAGACATATAGGGCAAGTTAGCCAAACCTAGGCAATAGAGGAAGAAAAATCTGCACTGGATTAAAATAAAGATAATAAGTTTCAGTTGTTTTAAGCCACTAAAAGTTTGTGGTAAATTGTTAAAGCAGCAATAGAAAACTAATACACACTTCCAATCCATTATGTTTTGTGTGCTATTCTGGACTCTAACCACTTTTACTTTCTCCTGTGCTCCTTCCTAAGCCCAAGTCACTAACAATTTTAACGTCACGGTAATAGCCTCTAAGTTGCTCTTCCTTCTCTCATTTTGCTCCCACTACAGTCCCCTCTTCACAGAGCAACCAGTATGATGTTTAAAGTGTATCACATCCCTCTTCTACTTAAGTCTCTTTGTTGGAATCCCACTACACTAAAATTCAATCCAAACTACTTAGCCTACCAATTTGTTACCTCCTACGCTTGCTCTTTTTTCTCTGTCTCTAAAACAGACTAATTTTACTCCAATGTCAGAATTTTCACTGGCTACTTCTTCTGTCATGATGAGATCCCCCTGAGTCTTCACAAGGTCCCTCCCATCAGCTTTCAGTCTCAGCTCAAATGTCACACTGACCTAGAGTGTTAAAACCGAAGGACTTGGTGATTGACTGGATTTGGCAGACAGAGGAAATTTGACTCTAGGAAGGCTCTAGGATGGTGATGCCATTAATTGTGTGTCATTAGCTGGATATTGGAAAAGAAAGCATGTTTTTCAGGGAATGACAATGGGTTCATTTCATGGATATTCTAACTTTGATGTTTATGTGGAAAATCCAATTGGTTCTATAAAATACACTGAATATATATAGACTTAAATGCAGAAAAAATATTCACTTTTAGAAGTGAAATTTGGAGTGAGATTCATGGTGACTTTTGAAAGCAAAAGAAACATAATTCAACATTTACTGGATCCTTCCCTTAGAGTAAAAATGTAGAAGACCCAAATACACATCTATTACAGAGAACACCTTTCTTTATTAGCATATACATCATTACTTAGGGAGATACTAACCTCAGAATAGAAGCTAATTAACTTTAGGTCAATATCTGATGCTGATTTCAGGTTTTACATCTAACAGCATCAAACCAATAAACACAGTTAAGTTTATGAGTAACATTTACCTCATCAGAACCTTAAAGTGAATAGTTCCTGAGACTCTCATCATTATAGAATTGATAACAGTTGTGTGCTCACCTGAACCTAAGCAATACTAAGACTATATGATAAGCCAGGTATCTGAGTTATATAAATATTAAGACCTTTCAAAATTTGTCACAAAGAAGATCGTTCATTATCCCATCATAATTTGTATAAAGATAGGCTTTCAATCAAATTTATTCTATTCATATCAGAAAGAACATAAAGAATGTTTACGATTCTTTTTTGAGAGTACATGGATTACAACTTCCCCTTACTAAGGCACAGGATTCTCACACTAAAGCGAGTATTTTGTGGTTCTTGAGGAGATTCTCATCTCCTAATGGAGAAAGATTTTAACCTAACCTCCAGTCTACGTCAGAGGAAAATTGTGATATCCTTTGCGTAATGCTTTTTAATCTAGTAGGCAGAAAGTTTAATTATAGAATCTCTGTTCTAAAGATAGCAAAAGTAGGGAAGTATCTGTTTATTGCCATCATTCAATACCGGTGTCCAAAATGTCTATTAAAGAATGTTAATGTTAGAGGCCAACCTTTAACCATCCTGAAATCTAACATGATCCTGAAATGCGGAACCTACTTAAAATGTTCGTTTTCCTTATTTCTCTCTTAACTAAGGACTTGACATTCTTTCCCCATGGCACAGTATCTGTTTTCATAATGACTTGTCTTTTTTCTAAGCTAGTTGCTGTAGACTGTTCTGATACATTTTGCAATTTTATGGCCCTCTTGATAGGGACCTGGGGTAAACATGGAAACCACTTAAAACACTGGTACATGGTAAGCACCCAAGACATGTTTGTTATTGGTATTGGTTTTATTATTATTATTTTCTCTGTCTAGTTTGTAAGAATCTATGTAACATAGGATATGTGGGGTATTGGTCACTGAAAGCAAACATAAGAATTTAAATAAATATAGGAAATTCTGAGACAATGGTGGGTATAACAGGGCAGATTTTTAATCTCCCAGAATCCTTCCATAAAATTAGATAGAGCAAAAAAGATGGCAAAACCACAGACCCAGAGAAACCATTTACAACACAACTAGATAACAAAAGCAGCTGAAGAGACAGACATTAACATAAAACTAGGGATGATTATTAAATATTATTTATATATTTACTTGTAGAACTAAGACACAATGAGGGTTAATGAAAACAGTGTAGTATGTAAAGGCTATATTCACTGAAAAACTAACATAAATAGAAGGAATAGAAGGAACGTTCATAAAAAGTAGAATAAGCTTACTAATTGCCTTATAAATATATTTTAGTGACTAAAAAACACAAAATGATAGAATAAAATCATTTTCTTATGAACAATTGTGAATTGGTACAAGAAATAAGCACCATTGGCTGGTGACCTCACAAAAAAGCATCAAACCAACTTTATGAAACTTCTCATTAAAATACAAAAAGCTTCATCTTTAAAGTAGTCAAAAATATATATGGAACCAAAAAAATATGCTCCCAGAATTCCATATTATATGACACACACAGTAATTTCAAAGTGTAAGAAACTACAGAATAATCAGCCCTGATTTAGCAAAATATAAATAGGGGTGGGAGATGGGGAGGGAAATGGAAAGAGAGACAACCTAAAGATTAAGAGACTTCTTAACAGATTTCAATGGGTGAACATCATTTGGATACAGATTCAACAAATACATTGTAAAAACAAAACAAAGAAAAATTTGATAAGACAGGGGAAATGAGAACACTGAGTGGATATTTGCTGAAATTAAATTCTTTTTTTAAAGGTTTATCCCCTCACCCCACCCCTCCTTGTTTGAGGCCGCTGTCCGCTCATCTTCTCTTTAGAAGGTACTGGGAACCGAATCTGGAACCTCCCATGTAGGAGAGAGGCACGCAATCACCTGAGCCACCTCAGCTCCCTGGTTTGTTGTGTCTCTCATTGTCTTTCCTCTTTGTGTCTCTTTTGTTGCATCATCTTGTTGTGTCAGCTTGCCATGCCTGTCTGCTGGGCCAGCTTGCCTTCTGCAGGAGGCACTGGGAACCAAACCCAGGACCTTCCACGTGGTAAGCGGAAACCCAATAACTTGAGCCACATCCACTTCCCCAAGATTATTGTTAATTTGTTTTCATTGTGATAATGGTATTATGGTCATGGTTAAAAAACTTTAGAGATATATATTGAAATATTTAGAGATAAATTGATACAATATCTAGGATTTACATCCAAAACTAGCAGGGTGTGAATATTGAGAGGAGTTGTTGATGAAAAAATTATCCCATGTTTTGATAATGATTAAAGATAGGTGGATTTGAAAATATCCTTAGAGAAAGGTTAAAAAAATAATATAGGCCTCAGAGAGTCTGTTAAACGTGTGGAACTTGAAAAAAGAAGACAAAGTACTCTAGAGACTAATGGCAGGCACCTTCTCTTTGAACCTTACTGATCATGACTATTGGCAGTGGGTTTCTTTGTATAACAGGATGGACAGAATTGATAGGAGATTAATACATATATTGCGCTTTGGTGACCCAAAACCTTCATAGAAGTTTCTGACATAATATATTTCTTCCCATGATACCGGTGAACATCATGAATTGTCTCCTTTGTCTCCATTGGGAAAGGTCTTTTAAGTGTACTAATCAGAAAAAAAAAAATCCTGGTTTCTTCAGTCCCTGGTTATGTTATGCTACTGTGCACAAATATTCATAAGCATTGTAATTCCCTCAAATCAGTAGTTTAATAAATAATTATCGAGAAACAATTACATGTCAGGCACAATAATGAGCATTGTGACTTGCAAAACAAAACAGAACAAAACAAAACTAATAATAAGAAACCAACTTGTCTTTATACTCGTGGAATGCAGTCAAATAGGAAATGTGGTCATTAATCAAATAATCTTGTAAATAAATGTCATATCACCTCTGTGATAAATATATCCTTAGTATGGTGCTATGAGAATGAATAATAGGAGAACCAGACCTAGTCTAGAAGGTCAAGAATGGATTATCTGATAAAAAAAAAAGTGATGTCAATTAAAATGTCAATGATAAATAGGTTATAAATGAGGCATAAGCCTGGGTAGGGGGGCAGGGTACATAGGGCAGAGCTTGCCAAGAGGTCCTGCTTGATCAGGATGGAGGGAAATATATTTTAAGACATGGAAGAAATATAGTTCGTCTGGTGGGTGCAGTTTCAAGAAAAGTAGGGCAGGAATAAAACCCAGAACCTAGAGAAGTAACAGTCAAATTTATTGTCCAAATTGGATCACATTTGAGAGTGAAAGGGAGCTACTGGCAAGAATTACACTAGAACAATAAGTGGAAAATGGAATGCTGGGTCACCTTAATTATAGGCTGTGTTAAGGTTGGGCCTTTATGCAGAGAGTGTTGGAATTGTTTGAAAGGATTTTAAGCACAGGTTTACATTTTGGCTGCTGCAGAGTGGAGAGTGGATTATAATAAGGCAGGCATACACGTGGAAAGACTACAAATTAGCATGCTTGTTTCCCAGAGATAGGCTGAAAGGAAGTTTCTGTTACTGTGACTTTTTGTTTGTTAAATTATTATGTTCCTCCTTGCAGCAAATGGAGAATCTGGCCTAAAATCATATTAGGAGTTTCCTTTCCCTTCAATGAGTGAAGTCTGAGAAGTGCTTGCTATTTTCTATGCCCATATCTGGAGTATTTAGTGATTAAAGTTAGGACTAACAAAAGAAGGCTATGCATGTTATAGCATACGCTGTCTATTAGTTCTTTCTCTGTATATTTATCTTTATATATATTATTCATATAACTAATTGTTCTAAAATCAATACAGATCCTATTCAATGGCCTAAATTTACTGTGGAGGTATGGGTTATTCTGTAAGTGTATCCTAACCTACAAAATACTTATGGGTCTGGTTTCTTTTGTAAAGGAAAAATGTTCATTATTTAAGGCTAAATAGTAAAACATATTTCTTAAAGAAATATATAGAAGTACATAGAAATTAAAATAAGGCAAATAACAAAAGTATACCAAACAGTTATAGAATAAATTATCTTATTTTTAAAAAGTATATTTTTGTGTAAGTTTCCAGAGATAAACTTTTTAGGTTATGTGATGGTTAAGTTCATGTGTCAACTTGGCCAGGTAATGGTGCCCAGTTGTTTGGTCAAGCAAGCAGGGTCCTAATTTTTACTGTGAGGACATTTAAAGGACTTAAATCATCAGTGAGTTGATTACATCTATGGTTAATTATGTCTACACTCAATTAAGGGGATTGCCTTCAAAAATGAGAGAAGTCTTATCCAATCACTTGAAGGCTTTAATCAGTTGAAGGCTGTAAAAGGACAAATGATGATTTCAGCAGTCAGAAGAGAGAATTTTCATCTCTACTTCAGCCAACCAGCTTCTCCTGGGGACTTCATTGAAAACTTTCAATGGAGTTCCCAGCTTGCAGCCTGCCCTACAGAATTTGGACTTGTGCATCCCCACAGTCAAGTGAGACAACTTTATAAAATCTCCTAATTTTTACAGATATCTCCTGCCAGTTCTGTTTCCCTAGAGAACCCTAATATAGGTTAGATTAAATATATGTATACATATCTCCAAAATTTTTATAGAAATGTTAAGGCTGTAGTTTAGTTTCCTTTCCTTTTTATTCATTTATTTATTTAGATTCAATGGCTTGAATTTGCATCAGCATTGTCCAGCCCACCATCTGTTTGTGTCTTTTCCTTTAAAGAATCAATAATAAAGGAGAATTTATCCTTACTGGATGGCTATTCAGTTCTTCCTTAATTCTTGCTAAAAGTATCAGATATTTTGGTAAAAAGACTTCTAGACATATTAGGCGTTCATTTTTCTAGATTTCTTTAGTTCTATTTAGATTATTAGCCAACAATCTACTAAATTATCTCAGCCTCCCTTTCCTTCTTTGTCCTTCCCCCACTGTCTCTGAATTATGCCCTTTCATTTGCTTTCTGAATTTTTTATAGAGTATCTATACAATAAATGCCTATTCAGCCAGAGTCTTTGGGACTTTACAATTTTGGCTTTGACACAGGCTGAGTGACCTTAGTCAAATTACTTAACTTCTCTGAGCTTCCGTTTCTTTACCTATACTAATTATTGTCAAAATGTTTGTCAGCTTGACTAGGTTATGGTGTCCAGCTGTTTGGTTAAGGGAGTGTTAGCCTGATTGTTACTGTGAGGCTATTTCAATGATTTAAAGCATCAGTAAGTTGATTGCATCTATGGCTGATTATACCTACAAGCAACTAAAGAGATTGCCTTCAATAATGAGAGAAGTCTCATCCAATCAGTTGAAGGCCTTAAAAAGAGAACCGATGAATTCAGCAGTCAGATGGAAGAATTTCTATCTCTACTTCAGCCAGCCAGCTTCTCCTGGGGAATTCGTTGAAAACTTCCATCAGAGTTCCCAGCTGGCAGCCTGCCCTGTGGAATTCAGACTTGCCCATCCCCACGTTGCCTGAGCCAATTCCTATAATAAATCTCATAATATTTACATTATATATGTGTATATATATGCACACATATCTCCTGTCTCTGTTTCCTTAGAGAACCCTGAAAAATATAATTATAATTATATACTAGGATGCTTGCCATGATAAAATGAGAATATTCTGAAGAAAACATTTAAGTGTTTGGGGAACACATTAAGCATTGAATATATTTGAACACTGATGTAGGCATAAGGGCTAATTGATTTGGGCAATGCTCCCTACTAGGCCTTGCTTGCTTACAACCTTGGGGCTTCAAAACCTTGATATTAATTATCAGCTGGGTTTTACCTAAATGGACTCAGGTCCTTTCTGAATATGGCTTTTATATAGAGATGAGATAGCAGAAACATCAATTGATAATGACTATGATTAGAATGGAATGACAACTATTTCATTCAATATTAGCACTGTAGTAGCTAATGAAAGTATGCTTAGGTTATGTAAATGGTAAATATACAGTCTGGTTCATGGTGGCTAAGTAAATATATCATCGAGGTGGTAAGTACATTTCTTATTGAGGTGCAGTTGGGGTTTTCAGGCTTTGCTTATGATCTCCTCTCCTGTGCCAACTGTACTAAAATAGATGTTTATGTGCAACAAGGTCCTTATTACTAGTAACAAATAATTCTAATTTTCTCCGTTTTCATTATAAAATAAGGATTGATTTTTTAAAAATGCCTGCCATTACCATTAGTTAATAATATCTGGAAAGGGCTCTTCTGTTGTTTGTTTGTTTTTTTGCTCTTTGATTCTATCAATTTTATTAATATCATTTGCTCATATTCTAAATGCATACTGAGACATATTATCCCACCAAGACCATGGCTCTAAGAAGAGCTTTATGAGCCTCTGGCTTTTTGACTGAAGGAGAAACTTCCAATTTGGACCTGAGCAAAAAATAACTCCCTCACAGGAGAGCTGTTAAATGTATAAAAGAGCTACTACACCAAAACGCTTCATTTATCTGAGTTTTATGGCCATAGGAACCCACACTGAGGAATAAGGGAGTTCAATTTTAGATTGAAAGATTAGTTGACAGTTATTTGGCATTAAGCTCTAAGAGGAATTTAATATATACTGATTATTAATTAATGAATAGAAGTTTAAAGGGATCAATGAGAACGAGGATTTTCTGACAGTGGTGTAAAGTGATGAAACACTAAACCCCCAAACTACTACTATAATCAGGGAGGTATTTAATAGTTTCACACTTTTTTGGTTAATGTTGAATGCATTCAATAGTTAAAATATGTACCTTTTAAAATTAGTTTTATCCACTGGTGTATGTATAGATTTCAAATAAGCAAATATAATAAACCAGATATTCCTCAAGTTTTTACCACCTCCAACTGATGGTTCAGCTTCTCCATAGAACCAAATGCAATTCTACCTCAGCCAGCTCTCTCTCCGGAGCATTCTCCTTGGATTGTTGTATGTATAATTTGTTTGCACCTCCCCAGACTTCTAGTTCACTCACTGCTATTCAAAAGCTCTATCACTGCGGGGCATCCTGGCACCTTCTTAAGCTCTTAGCTCCCTCTTTTCCTCTCCAACATCATCGCAAGGTGAACCACGTTTGGACTGCAGACTCTGACATTTACTACTTCTGTGACAATGGACAACCTAGGTAACATCTTTCCTGCAAAATGAAAATAAAGATAGTAACTATCTTATAAGGTTTTTGTGAGAACCAAAAAAGATAATTTAAAGTAATAATCAGAGTGTCTGGCACACAGTAAACATCCATTAATTTATGTTATTTTGGCTACTATGCTCAACATAGTTAAATAGAATCTGAGAATACAACCATGAGCAAGTCAAGATTTTGGGGAACAGGCAAAAAATAGATAACAAAAGTAAGCAAAAAAGGCCTGTGATTTTGGTGTTGATAGAGGCAAGAACAAGCACCATGGGAGGCAAGTTAGTGAGCCATTTTAAACATGCGTGTGGTGTGGTCAAACAGGAACCAGTTTTTAAACATATATGGAAAGTCTTTTAAGTGTAAGCATCTGGGTTTGTCCTTAGCCAACATTACCTCATTTGTTCTTCACAATGACTATGTGCAGTGAGAATTTGATGTCCATTTTCCAGATCAAGAAACCAAGTCTAACAGAGGCTAGATAATTTGATAATTTGCTCAAGATTCCCACATCTTGTAAGCAGAGGACTACAGATTTAAATACAGGTGTGCTTTATTCCAAAGCTTTTTCTACTATGCTTTTTCTGTTATGATACCTGCCTATATTTTATGCCTCAGCTATTACTGTTTAAATATTTAAAACCTACTTCACCATATTATTCCTATATTCTAGAAGGGATGGGGTGCCTGTGACACCTAATAAGAAAATCATAAACGTGCCTGCATGTTGAGCTGCTGCTTATTTTCTGAGGTGAATGTTGAACTGATGGAGCTGACAGTCCCTCACTTAACTTCTTACAATTTCTGTGACATTCCCTTCCTCTCTGACAGTTGTATCAGCATTTTTGCTGCTGCTTGGGCTGATAAAGTCTCCTGAGCATACACAATAAATAGAAATCACTGGGTGACATGTTCACTATGGCTTTCCTTCACAAAGGAGGTCCAAATGGGAAGGAAAGTTTTCTGCAGATTGCTCCAGTACTCAGCAGGCCAAGTGGACTATTCAAACTTAGCTTGAGAGACGTGAGAGTGGAGTCCCCCACCCCCCAAAAGATGTGTTGAGCAAGCAAGTATTTCTAAGAATCTGTTACTAAAAGAAAGAGTTTAAATCACAGTGAAAATATTAGGTAGTAAAGCTGTTTGTTTTCTACACAAAATATAGACCTGATTATATAATATAAGGAAACCAGAAAACACATGGGATGGAAAGCACAAGGTCGAAGGAAGATTTGAACACTACACCCTTCTAACACCATAAGCATTTGCTTACCTTTCAATACTTTTCCCAATGTGGAATATTGATCAAATAATTTCTTTATATACTGGGGTTAAATTAAAGCAAAAGTGGCTTTATAATACAAAGGTGGTAGCACTGCATAGTGTGATTTTGGATGTTCAAGAAGCCATCCCATCATGTTCACAGTAACAGTAAACATGCTACATCCTCAAAACCACCCCCCCTCACACACACACATATACCACAACTTCACACGCTCCAAAAACACACACTTAACTCTGTCATCACTGAGGAGAGAAGCGGAAGGAGTGGGAAGCGGAGGACCTGGCCTCCTAGCTGAAATTTGCTGAGAACTGAAATTCTACTGGATGAACTTCAAACTTTGTGTTTCCAACTTTGGTTCTTGTAAATTCAGTTATGAGAAATACCTCATATTTGAAACTGATATTTTCAAATATAATATAGTATGGATGTGCTTCTGATCATTTTTTTGAGAGCAGATTTCGAGAGATAAACCGCACATACTAAGGGCCTAAGGCTAAAGGAAGAATGAAAATAGGGCAAAGGGAGGATACTGGGATGCCCAAAAGGAACGACTAATGCATTTTGTCCCGAGGTCAGTGCTGAGTGAAAACTTGTAGATCCCACTGAGAACTGTCCATAGGAATGAACAAAATGTTATACGGAGAATGCTGTAGCTACAGAGTTTATATTTCCTCTTCCATCAGTCTGATGCTTGAACGGACACTCTAGACTTTATAAAACTAAAAGTTATTGTCTATCATTAAAAGAAATGAGACATTCCAGACCCCAAAACTAGGTAATCATAAATACCAAGCAAGTCCTAAATTCTTCAATCCAATTCAAGCCTTAATACTTTTCATCTTTAGTAGTAATAAATGTGTATTAGTGTGTCTTTAACTTGTATATTTAAGTAGGTGTTTTAATATTGTTTTAGAGAGGTTTAATAAAGAAATGCAAAAGAATATTGAGAAATTGAAAACAAAAGGCTATGATTAATTTAGACGAACTGACCAATTTTAGAATTCAGTGTGGATTGGAAGGTCAAATTATCACAATATCCTATGAGTGGATGGTCCTAGCTGTACAAGTACAGAGATTTTAATTAAATAAATAATCATTAAAGAAAAATATCTCCTACTTCCTTTCTCTGCTGACAGCTGCTGACCCACAAGCTGAGCTTTGGGCTGCAGTTCTTCCTCCTAATGTTTTAAATGTTGGATCTAAGGAAGGGGCTATATTTATTTGAAGATCCTTTAGCTTTAAACATACATCCCTTTATACATCTGATAAAACCAACATCTGTTAACCTACAGAGCTAACCTACAGAGTTATTTTTTCATTCATATTTGTTTGTGGACACAACTTTAGAGGACAGATGGAGAGCAAGTTTGGTTTCAAAAGTGCCAAATATTGGGTTCTTCTGTCTGTCATTCAATATGAACCAATGTGTAATCATTTTGTTCAAGAATTTTTTACTATAACAGAAGAAAAGAAGAAACTAATATACCAAACCTATACTTTGTTATGCAACTATATTGTTTTTGCAAAGTTAATATTTTTCCTAGCCAATAATCTCTAAAAGAGATTTTGTGGAAGATAAGTAAAGGATAAAATGATAAACAACTGCACATTGAATTTAGTCAATGTAGATAGTTCTTTTAATGTTTTAGATAAAGCCCTGCCTTTATTCTTTGTGATAGTAAAATTACCCTTTTCCTACACCTTGATTTTCTGGATAATTCATAATACTCATTTCACTTTAGTTACATTTTATGTAATGACAACTCAAAAGTAAATTATAAGAAGTAACATCCAGTTTTAAATGGTATCTAGTTAAGGTTTCTAAATTATTTGACTTATTTATTGATTGAGTCATTCATTCAGTAAGAAAATATTTATTGAGGACTTATTTTGTGCCAGGCTACATGACAAGCTTTGGAGAAAGAGATGAAAAGAAGACAGACAAGGTCCTTGGCCTCATGGTAGTCTATTGTAGCAGAGGAGACAGACAATAAAATGATTAACATATAGCTCTCAAATTTCCCATTAAAAATACCATGGAGCCACAGAAGAAGAAAATTGAAATCTCACAACAGAATAAAAAACCCACACTGGCTGAAAAACATTTGGAGAAAAACTGTATTAAATCTAAGTTCAATAGATATAATTAGAGGAAAAAAATGTTCATATTTTATGCTTCCCATGAGAAAATTACAAACTTTATAGTCTGTAAGAAGACAGTTAAGACATCATCTCCCTCTCCCATACTCTCTGTTCCTTTACCCAAAGACCCTATGACATACCACCCAGTGATCTGTGCAAACATTTTCTCACTATCCAAAAACTTCCCACAAAATTCAATTTCCATTCAGACTGCCACCCTCATAGAGTAATTGGTCATGCAGCATGAAGGTGCTGAAAGTATTTTGTCAATAATTTAGAGGACTTTAAAATGGAAAAAAATTGAATACGAAATCATGCATTAGCATAATCTTAATTGTGTATGTATTGGAAACAATACAAATCTATAAATATTTCAATCTTTCTTCTCCTATCTTTTAATGAAGAACAATCCTTTTATTATTAGGCCTCTTTTTGTGTGTGTTGATTGGGAAATGGGTGATGATAGAGATTTGGAGAAGACTAACATATTAGATTATAGGTTAATCTCCATTAAGCAAGAGAGTAGTTTATGTGATATTTCTCTCCCATGTCACAATTCAGAGGTAATGCTCTAGGGCTGGTAGGGTGGTTTTACCATGTTCAACATGAGGCTTCCATCTTTGGGTCTCAGTTAGTTTCTCCCATACACTTCATACTGATATGTATTAGGGGAAAACTATGCCTTAACCCATCCTGTGATGGGTTCATTCTAAAATCCGTGTGTACTCCTCATTCCATGCTTCGAATCGACACACATACATGGATGGCAAATGAAGTCCTATTCAATCACTACTTTTAGCTTGAAATACCAGGTCTCTGAGTGTTGATTGGTCTTCTCTATTAAGTCAAGGTGTGGCTCCTGGTATTTTGGTGACCTCTAAATTAATAGAGAAGTTATCTGCTCCCTACCTACACACATTAAATGATGATGGGGAAGGAACAGAATAACATCACTTGAAAACCCCATTCAGAACAGGGAAGAGAATAAAGGGAAGCAGAGAGCAATTGATTGCCCATAGGAGTGATTAAATCCTGCCCAGCAAGTATTGGCAGTGCAAAATGTCCTTGGTTAGTTCTTATTCTACTCTCTGGAAGAACTCATTTGTACATTTTCGTCTCTGGTCCCTTTGTCCATTTTCTTCTATGACTACATTTGAAGGGTTTATTGGAGAAAGTTCTCTCCTTGAGAATAATCCTTAGAATCAGAAAAGTTTGTAATTTTCTGACAGGAAACATAAAATATGAACAATTTTTTTTTCTGTAATTTTTTCTATTGAACTTAGAGCTAATACAGAGGGCTATACAACTAGTGCAGTTTTGGGGACCCAAGAGTTGCTTTAGGAATCAAAGAATTACAGAATTTCAGGCCAGGTAGTAGTTTCTCTGGCAATAAAAAACAATAACTTTGTAAGTACATTTAGTTTGTTTCCTAGTCAGTTATATGTAAAATGAGTCATCAACATAAATTGTGTTTATACTTCTTAAACGTGAAATCTCTCATTTATAACTGATCTCTGGATCAGCTTAACCCCATCTCCATCACCTTAATATGGCTTCCTTTTGTCCATATGAAAACAGACTCAGTCTGTTGCACTTTGCTTTGTTGTCACATAGTCTGCTTCTCAAGCTGTCACAGGCTACATTTTACCAAATATCTTGCCACTACCAGCTTCAAACACACAATTATCTGTGTCCTCTTTATCCACTGCTAACCCTGTGACATATAGTTTTGGTTTCTGTGAGAGCAGTGGGCTATTTCCATACAAACTGAAGGATTCTATTAGATATAGACTAATCTTTGTAGCAAAGAGACCCTAAAATGTAATAGCTTAAATAAGAGATTTTCTTTTTCTTTCTCAAACAAACAGTCCAGAGGTAGATAACTGAGAGATGTTAGAGCACATTTTCCATCTCCAACATGAAGTTTCTATTTGAGGATCAACGTGTTTGAAAACAGTTATCACTGACTCCAAAACAGGGAGAAAAAGGAAGGAATCAGGGGAGCGTGTACTCATTCCTCTTCAGGGCCAGGGCCAAGATGAATGACATCTGTTCCCATTTCCTTGTCCAAAACTAAGTCCTGTGGCTTCAGCAAGCTAAAAGGAGCATGTGAAAATGTGATTCTAATGCAGTTAGTGATGTTGTTAGCTAATCCATGGGAACTTTATTATTAAAAGAAGTGACAGTGTAAATTGATGAACATCTGGACTACATGCATAGAGGCCAAGTTAAGCTATATAAACAAAAATATTAAGCTACAACGAACAGGAATTACATGGAAATATTAATTGCTATTATTTCTGGTGGGAGAATTTTGTGTGATTTTCATTTTACTCTCCATGAGTTATTTAGACTATCCATTTACTCATTTCATGATCTCTTTTTTTTTGATGTTTTGCAATGATCATATATAACTTTCGTATTCCAAAACTAATAAAAATTTAAAAACCCACAACTCTGCATTGTGAGAAATGTTATAATGAAAATTGTTTGAAAAAACCAGAGGGTTTTAGAAGAGAAACTCTGGTTGCAGGAAAGCTATAGGACTAGAGATGTAATAAGAGAGTGAAATCTTGTTTTCCAATGAGAGAATTATTCTTCTTTCCCTTGAGAAATGGGCAAGGGTAAAGAAATAGTGATGATGAGCACATGTGAGGCAGGTGCACTGACAGAACTAATCCAAATTGTAGAAAAGGGACAGGTTAAAGAAGCAAGCTGCTTGGGGGTGGGGGTAGGAAGTGAGAGAAGAGGGGGAAGAGGAGAGCATCAGAAACAAAAGAAAACCAATAAAATTTTATTCTCGACAGACTTAGGGGAAGTGATTTGCTTGTTTCACATATAAAAATTTAAATAATATTATTTCATGTTAAGTAAATACATTTATGTAACTCTGGTAAGACTTACATTTCAATTCTTTCCAGAAATCACGGTAAAGGGGATAATACCAGACCAATGATGATCTATGAAAATAATTACACCAGAAAATTTGTGTAAAATTATAATGATAGAGGTCCTTGATATTAAATTGTCTAGTATATTTGCCAAACTATATTAATAGCAAGAAGAAAAACTCAGTAAGTCCAGAAGGAAATATGTTTTGATTTAAATGCCTAAAAAATGCTACTTATATTTATACTATGATATGTTATTAAAACATTCAGATGATCCTGAGAGATCTTAAAAATAGGAACCTGAACAGTCTCAGAAGGTTTACTTCTTTCTATAGATATGTCTAGCAATATTATCCATTTGAAAAAAAATAGTGATGAAAAGGAGGAACACTTTCATCCTTGATGTTGAAAATGAGACTAAATTTGTCTTTTATTGTCAATAGTAAAGAAAATTTATTCTTACTATGCTAAACTAAATTAAAGTACAAGTAAATATGGAATGGATGCTATGAGTTATGGCATGGAATTTAGAGAAGCATTGAATGATCAAGCTGGACACTTGCAGGTTCCAGGGCAACCTTGCAGCTCTCAGCAGAAGGAATTTATAGACACAATCTCTGCTACACTGTCTTTAATATGCCGGAGATCCTATAACCCTCTGCCTATTTTTTCTCTTTTCCAAGCTTTAAATATCCAAGAAAATGAATATAATAGTCCTAGCTTGGGTAAGGTTACAACCAGAGGGGCAGGGCCTTTGGTCCCACAGATTCCTGTGTATCAGGGTTTCCAGGAAAAGGGGGATCATCGAGAGGCCGACCCTTAGTGGCGTGTCAGCCTTACCTTATAGTGTGAACCAGGCTAATTCTGTGAGTTAAATTTGCTTTCAGTTAGATTTCAAAAAGAATTAGGAGTAATTGCAAATACTATAAAAGAAAGTATGTGAAGTTCTAGCAAATCATTCCAAACTTTCTTCTCTGTTGTTTTTGTTATCTTGTAATCATAACCGCTAAAGGCCCATCAAATTCATTTAATTTCTTAGATGCATTTCCATCTGACGATGAATTATCTTTAATGTATAGACAAAAACATTAAAATTGGATAATTTATTCCAGTGTAATTTCCTGTATATTTCATTAGTTAGAGAATGTTCTCATTAATAGCATTTAGAATGTTTGATATGAAGTGGAAGCTTTCCATTTATATAAAATCTTTATTTTCTGCTGAAAAAACTTGAAAATGTAATTTCATGCCATGCATCTGGGGAAAATCTGTGTAGGGCATAACACCTTAACTGTCACATAGCATTGTGACATATGCATAAGTAGTAGCCAAACATATTTTAAGGGGCACATTGTCTCTTAAGGTAATAAGAACTTAAACATATGGTCACTGGATCATAGCTTCACTTGCATGGATGAAATCCCTTTGCTGGATGTTAACTGAAGGGTGAGTGGAATTACATTTCTAGGAATGAGTCAAAAAACAAATTATAATGATGTGGTGGTGTTCAAACATCATTTTCATGAGCCGTTCCTTCTTCCAACAACACTTTGATCACAGGAGAGTAGAGAGTTTTAAACATGATACCCTCAATAAATATTGTTAAAAGGAACAGTAAACAGAAGACAAGAGAAAAGGAAAATTTAAAAGGCTGTTACTAGATAATGTGCTATCTCCTAGTGAAAATGTGCTCAGATGAGGTCAGAGACAGGAAGTTGGGGATGGTAAGGAGGATATGGGAAGAACAGCTCATTTAGTTATTTTGTGTAATATTTAAATGTCTATTAGCATACATTTAAAAACCGACAAACTTATGGAGTTGGTCATTGTATCAGGTGACAGGTAACCTTCCTTTGTTTGCATTTCTGTCTTTCAGGGAAAAATTAATACCTAGGTCGCACAGCATAGCTTCAATATTGATAACCTTCCTGTTAATTGCAGTTCGTTGAGGATATCCCACATATGGTAGTCATCTTGGTAAATGAGAAACATGGTGGCAAATTCATATAATTTTCCGAAGTTTATATAGGGATATGCTTATGTGAAACATTCTTGGGACTGATACAAAAGTCCTATCATTAATATGATCTTTGAAATAACTGAGAAGCTAGAGAATTATATTAATTAATTTATTACAATATATGTTAATTTTAATTTTGATTGAACCTGCATGTGAGTTTTTTAATATCGTGTTATAAATAGAGAACAAAATGTTTTCTATTCTGCTCCTTAAATTTATGAATGATATGAAGGAAAATAATCTGTTGAAATATATCTTATAATTTCTTGTCTCAAAAATAATATAGGTTTCAAGGTAATAAAGTTATTATTGAGACCCAAAGAAGAACTTTATTTAGCCTTTAAGAAAAGCTGCTGATAGAGATTAAGTGGTCTACCCATCACCCCAAACTAGCAAACAGTGGGTTAAGCATTTAACCCCAGTCTGTCTTGCTCTAAAACCCATCATCTGACAACTCCACTGAAATGGAAGCTTCGCAAGAGCAAGGGCAGAGTTAGTGGTTGTCATGTTCAGCATTCTACCCACAGCAACTGTCACAGTCCCTGGACCTTAATAGGTGCTCATTAAGTACTTGTAGAATAAAAGAATGACCGAATATATAGTCTAAACATTGATTTTGATTTAAACCAAAGTGGCAAAATGTCCAGAAGGAAGTTTAGAAATGATCATGTTTTGAATTCCAGTTCATTGATGCATGAAAAATTTGGGTAGGGAGTAAAGGATAGAGGGATATATGTTAAGAATACTGAGAGCTCGACCATCTGCCATCCTCTTCGCGGTGGGGATTCCCTTCCTGCAGAATCCTTCTGCTCTTTACAGAATCATGACTGATTTGAAGAACTAGTTTCTGTTCCACACTGAAATTGCAGTGTCCAGTGACTCTTCTTTTGATATTCACAGACATAATGCACCTCAAAACAGGAGGCTTCTGATAGGTCCACATACTTATTTATGTTTGTGTATTCACTTTCACTGAATCTGTGTTGTGCACCAGCTACTTTCTTAGGTCCTGGTGATAAGCAGACCATTCAGAGTCGTTCAGGGCATTCACAGTCTAGAACTGACTGGAGTCTGATGTGACTATTAGTTGTATATCCTCATTTAGGGAGTGACTTGGTTTCTCAATATCTAATTTATATACAATCATGAACTACTGCTTTCAAGGGGCAGTATATGTAAGTAGAGATTTGGGTTATACCGACAGGTAGGTTGTAGATTAAATTATGAAGGTTTTCCTTAATGTTGAGTACAGATTTTATCCATTTGATGACTGAGTCAAGGAAGTCTTTAAAGATAAGAAGAACTTGCTTAAAATAGACTTGTAGTAACCTTGATTCCGACAGAAATGAGGAAGCAGGGACTGGAGTAGAACCTGACTGGTAGGGTATTAGATCTGCTCTTATTATAATCCAGATGTAGATGATAAAGGAGCATCAAGAGAACTTGGTTAGTGATTGAATTGGAGGCTAAAGGAGAAAAATGCATCAAGAGTGCCTATATATTTATTTTATTGTTTGGTTATATAGAAAATAATTACCTAGATAGGGAATATAAGAACAGTTTATTCGTGTTCTTTGGAAAAGTCCAAGTTCAAACTAGCTATATTTTATGCAACTACATATAGACATATTTATTATTAAAAGGCTTCATACTATAAAGCAAGGTGATTGGTGGTGGCTAACTGGAGCAATCCATGGAGAAGAATCAGGAGGCTGTGACCAGTATCAATAGGAAAGAACACATGATACATGATCTATTAGCAATGTTTACCATGTTTAGAAAGTGAAGTGAGGCCACATTCCTATCATTCAGTTTTCTGTCCTTTATAGAAGTAGTAGCTGTAGTCTTGAGAGTGAATGATAGTTCCTTTCTTTATAGACCAGTCCAGTAACAGGTATACACCAGCAAGTCCATCTAACTAAAAAATGCAGCTTCCTACTTGCATCCATTTTGAATTCCTTAACCACATTTTCTATTTGCACATTGCAGCACTTTGCTATTTTACCTGGTTCTACCCTGTCTTTGCTTGCTAGGACTGTTGTGATGAAGTACCATAAACTGTCCTCTTCTTAACGAATAACATCTTCAAAGGCCCTATTTCAAAATAAGGTCACATTCACAGGAGCAGGGGCCAAAACTTAACATGTCTTTTGGGGGAACCCAATTCAACCCATAACATATGCCATTTTCAGCGATTTCTTTGAATAAAATTGGAGCTTACCCTGTTCTGGAGCCCCATGAACATCCATTATCAACATTCACAGCTGGAACATCTCATCCATTGTCTCTCCCAACCATAATGGAGGTGTCAAATGACCCATAATTTCTCTTTTGCTAAATTGGCTATGTCCTGTGAAATCTGAGAGCCACAAATAACTTTATATGGAAAACAAGTATTAACAGCTATTGAACAACACATGCCCTAATGTTTAACCAAATAGGATGTTTTTTTTATTTTTTATTAGGATCTGTATCTTTATAGCTTCTTTTTAACAGCTGTAATAAACTCTTCCAAAGCAATATGCTACAGGAGATCAAAGAGCTCTGCTCAATTAGAGTCATTCCTTATTAACCATAGTTGGGAAAGGAGTAAGAAATAAATCAAATTGTGCCCGATATGTCCTTTAGCAGACTTAGAGAGTATTGTGCCACTGTGATATGTAGCTTTAAACCAAATTAAAAGACCTGTGAAGCTCTAAAGCTCCCTAAGCTATGACAGTGAGCCTGCTATGGAGATCGTGTCTCAGTTTCTGATACCAATGCCGCCTGAGCTCTTCCTAAAAAATCAAGAGATCAAAGATGAAAAACAATACCAACCAAGTCCTAGAAGATAGCCAGTTACTGGTAATGAAAAGTTGTACAGCATAAGTTGACTATACTTATTTCAGATTGAACTAAATAATAGCCAGTTTCTAAGCAGCTGTTGTATATTAGATGAAGTGGAGTTATCAAATACAATAAGGGCAAAAAATGATTTAAACTGAGATTTGCTGTAAAACCACCTCACATCATGTGGCCTGGCTGTGAAGCCATAGCAGTAGACAGAGCAATGCAATGTCTGACTGTAATGGGTAGAGTTAATTGTGCCACCATTCTCTCCTTGTCTCAGGTTCAAATAAATGTCCAGTCACCTTTGGCTGTTGCATTCTTTCATGGCATATATCCAAGCACTACATCCATTGATTTTTTCCCTTTTAGTTGTTATCTATATGCCTACTATATATGTACCTAATATCTCTAACATATCTATCTTTCATACAACAGATTTGTGAAATAGTTCCTTTTATAATGATTTATAGTGAAAAAAACTGAATCTTATATAAGTTAAGTAAACTTCTCAAAGATAAATTGTAATAAGCAGAAATGAGGTTTCTTCACTCGGGTAAAATATTTCTTAACTGCTTTACCCCATACCCTGATACATAAAGATGATTACTCTTTCTTTTGAAGCATGTCTACGGCTTCATAATTTTCTATTACCACCTCTCTCCCTCATGCTCCCATAGATTTGACCACCCAGAGGTGGATTTGATAACGACAAAGGTGAATTTAACTTGGAGATTCCTAGGAAGATTTATTTTCCATGAGAGGTTAAAAAGGGAGCAAAACTGCAAAGTCTCAATCTCATTTCAACAAAGTAAGAATTTCCAGAAGACTATGTAACCTAGGTCCTTTTTCCACATTATGACATTGTTTCTGATTTCCTCTTAATTCAGTCCTTCCACATTCATGGTGAGCAAAGGGAGTTTTTATCAAGAAAGAATGAAAAAACTTTTGCTCTGTTTCAGTGCTTTTATCTTCATCTGGTGAGATATTCTGATTTGCACTGTCC
This sequence comes from Tolypeutes matacus, assembly GCA_026826555.1. Classification (NCBI taxonomy): domain Eukaryota; kingdom Metazoa; phylum Chordata; class Mammalia; order Cingulata; family Chlamyphoridae; genus Tolypeutes; species Tolypeutes matacus. Next base: position 27,311,186 of record JAKSZT010054304.1, read on the forward strand.
ATCAATTAGCTCTATAAAAGCTGCCCAGATTGATCTGGATACTTTTGATATTTAACATCAAGGATGCACTTAAATTATTTTCCAGACACATCAGACTGATATGGACCTAACATTAGTGTAAATTTCACATGGCAAACAGAGATATAATGAAGGATTCAAACTCAAGTATTTTACACTAAGAAAGGAGGTTATAAAATATTTTAATACTGTAATGGTTAAGCTAATATGTCAACTCGGTCAGGTAATTGTGCCCACTTGTCTGGTCAAGCAAGCACTGGGCTAAATGTAATACAAGGACATTTATGGGCTTTAGTCACCAGTGACTTTATTGTACATATGGCTGATTACATCTAAAATCAACCAAGGAGATTGCCGTCAGCAATGAGTGACGTTTTATCCAATCAGTTGAATGCTTTAAAAGGGGAAGTGATGTCAGCATTCAGAGAGAATTTTCCAGCTTGACTTCAGACAGCCATCATCTCCTGGGAACTCATCAAGGACCTTCACTGGAGCCCCTGGTTTGCAGTCTGCCTGTGGAATTTGGATTTGTGCATCCCTAGGTCACGTGAGAGAATTTTATAAAATCTTATACTATTTACAGATATATCGTGTTGATTCTGTTTCCTTAGAGAAACCTGACTAATACAGCTTGGTACCAGAAGTAGGGTGGTTGCTGAGGAACAGAATCTTAAACATGGGATTTCTGAAGTGGTTCTGGGAGTTTTGCAATTGGCTCTCTACTCTAATCGGACTGAAGGGTACTCATGACTCCCTTTCCAAATCAAAAGGCCACTCACAATCCATGGTGTGACTTGGCAATGGAGATACGCAAAATATCATCACTGGATTCCCCTAGTTCCATGCTTATAAGTGGCAAGGATCCTGTTACACTGCCAAAAATTTATACTGCTAATTTTCAATTATGGTGCTAAAGAGGTGGCAATATCTTTCAGGGCTGGGCTGTGTATGCTCTAAATCAGTGTCCACTTAATGGTGATGTTTCTCCCATGGCCAGGATTCAGGGGTCAGGAATCAAGAGGTAAAAATAGGAGTGGCACCACTCACTATTATCCTTAGTGATTCACTAGGAAAATTTTTGCTCCCTGTTCCTGCAACCTTAAGCTCTGCTGGTCTACAGGTTTTAATTCCAAGAGGAGGAGTGCTTCCAACAGAGAACACAACAATGATTCCATTGAACTGGAAGTTAAGACTGCCACCTGGCCAATTTAGGCTCTTCTTACGTCTGAATCAACAGGCAAAGAAGAGAATTACTATACTGGCTGGGGTGATTGATCCTGACAATCCAGGGGAAAAAGGACTGTACCTACACAATGGAGCTAAAGAAGAGTTTGCCTGGAATACAGGAGATCCTCTAGGGCATATCTTAGTACTGCCATGCCCTATGATTAAAATCAATGGAAGACATTGTTATAGTGATGAAAGCCACAATGTCTCTCTCTCTCTATATATATATATTTATATATATTTTGGTATTTTATTATACTCAATTTTTTTCAATTGTTTTTGTATTTTACTTTTTATTTTTAAAACTACGGTTATTATTTTGTCCTCTTACTAGTTTTATTTGGTTATTTTGTAGGTTTCATTTTTGAAGAAGTTTTGTATCACAGAAGGGTCACAACTGTGGCAGGGGAGGTTCATTGGTGTGGGGTGTCAGTGATGGGGGATGCATGGAAGGAAGTTCACCTGGGGCATACTGCTAAGACATACAAATGGGTTCAAATGTTCATGGGGCATTGTCATGGTGGGTGGAGATCCACACAATAACTGAAAGAATATCAAACTCCCATCCTCAGAAACTCTGCCACATTCTCTAATGGGACAGCAAGAATCCCCCAACTACAGGGGCAGTGCCTAGTGAAGGAGGATGGACCATTGCGATGGGACCTTTATATTGATGACTGTACTTATGAACTTTTTCTTTTGAAATTGAAATTTAGCCTAGTATTAAATGTTGCCTAAGAGTTACCTCCCGAGAGCCTTCTTGTTGCTAAAATGTGGCCTCTCTCTAAGCCAAGCTCAGCATACAAATGCATTACCTTCACCTCAGTGTTGGACATGACTCCTGGGTATGAGCTTCCCTGGCACCAAGGGATTATTACCAAGCACCAACCAGCAATGCACCTAGAAAAAGACCTTGAACAAAAGGGGAAAGGGTAAATACAAATGAGTTTTTATGGCTAAGAGATTTCAAAGTGAATTGGGAGGTCATTCCAGAGGTTATGCTTATGCACGTCTCAGCAGGATCTCACTGACTGCCACAGTAAATATTGCTTCACATAACAGAATATTGTCTACATCCAGACACTGTAGGCAGGACAGAGAGCTCAGGAGTTTGGTGCCCCACCAGCAGGCCCTACTTTGGAATTTACACTCCCCAGGGTGACAGAGTTGGAATTATTATTTATAGTTTCCCTACACATGACTCTTCTGCCTCTTCTATTTGAATCTATAGTTAGCACTAGACTTGATAGGTGTATGTCCAAGAAACTTAAATCTTTTGGGTTGTTCTTATTCCAGTTGGGCCCTGAATCTCAACAGAATTGCAACACCTACTCTCCAGTTCACTGGACTCACCCAGGATAACTATCAAGGAAATGATGATGGACAACACCCATCCCAAGGAACAGAGAAAGTCTACAACTGCAAGCAAGATAGTCTCATTCATGAGCCCCATGGGGTCTAAGCCCCCTTTCAATTGGCTGCAGAGTGGGCATCACCATCCCAGAATCCTCAGGATTGGGAATGAACTATGGAGTAGAGTAGACTTATGGTTATTCTACTATAGACTTATTATGATCCTAGCAATGGAAGAACTTTTATCATTGATATGGAGGCAGTGGCCACTGGAGGTTCTGAAGGGAGGGAGAGGGAAAAACAGGTGTAATATGGGGTCATTTTCAGGACATTGGAATTGTCCTGAATGACGTTGCAATGATGGATACAGGCCATTATATATTTTGTCATAACTTACAAAATTGTGCGGGACAGAGTGCAAACTATAATATAAACTACGATCTATGCTTAGTGGCAATGCTCCAATATGTGTTCATCAATTGTTACAAATGTAGCAGACTATTGAAGGATGTTGTTAATATGGGAAAGTGTGGCAGGGGTAGGGAGTAGGGCTTATGAGAATCCCCTATATTTTTTATGTAACACTTATGTAATCTAAATTATTATTTTTTTTAATTTTAAAAAGTATTTAAAAAAAATTAAAGTCAATGGAAAATTGCAACAACCCACTCCAAGCAGGGCTAACAATGACCCAGAATCTTCAGGAATTAAAGTTTGGGTCACCCCACCAGGCAAAGAACCATGGCCAGCTGAAGTGCTTGCTGAGTATAACGGGAATATGGAAGGGGTAATGAAAGAAGGTAGTGATAAATATGAACTTCTACCACCTGACCAGTTACAGAAATGAGGACTGTGATGGTCATGAATCTTTCTTACTTGTATTGTTATGAGTATGATTGTATATATACATAAAATGAATATCTTTGTTTTCTTCCCTAACCTTTTATCATATGACAAGTTGTAATAGTTTCATGTCATAATATTTAAAGACATCAAGTTTAAGAGTGAATATTAGCCAAGGACTAGGACCCTATTCTGTAGGGAATTAATGCATTTCAGTTGAATGCTGTTAGGTGGAAATATATATATTCATGTCTGTTATTGCTTTTCTTTAGAGACTAAGTATGGTTTAAGGTGATGTGTATGGTTGCCAAGTTGATAAGGGGTGGATAGCTGTATTAGTCAGCGTTTTCTAGGGAAACAGATTCAACAGGACATATCTGTAAATAGTGTAAGATTTTATAAAATTCTCTCACATGACCTGGGGATGCACAAATCCAAATTCCACAGGCAGACTGCAAACCAGGGCTCTGATGAAAGTTCTTGATGAGTTCCCAGGAGACACTGGCTGTCCAAAGTCAAGCTGGAAAATTCTCTCTGAATGTTGAAATCACTTCCTCTTTTAAGGCATTCAACTGATTGGGTAAAACATCACTCATTGCTGATGGCAACCTCATTGGTTGATTGTAATCAGCAATCTATGCAATAAACTCACTGGTGACTAAAGTCCATATATGACCTTGTATTAGAATTAGTCCAGTGCTTGTTTGACCAGACAATTGGACACAATTACCTGGCTGAGTTGACACATTAGCCTAACCATCACAAATACTAAAGAATACAGAATATCTTTAGACAGTCTTTTCATAGCTACTACCCATCAGAGGAGAATAGCTCTAACTAGCAAATCTAACCAAAGCAGTGACACTAGTTAAGTGTCTGAAATGTTAAGGAAATGAACTTTGAAGGGATTATCACATGTGCCTAAGCTGGAAAACAAAGGCCCAAAGAATGTATTCCAGGGTGGGCATCAGATGTCTGGTAGATGCTGGTCTCTGATCCTTAAATTGTGAGTCCAGTATATATGAATCCAATTACTATTTAATTAATTGTATGCACATATATCTTCCCTTCAAGATTATATCAGTTCTGAAACGGAATGAATGTCTTCTTTATACTTTCAGAACTTAGTACAGTTCTTAGACACAAGAAGCACTTGAAAAATGTTTGTTAATTTATCTTACATTCCTTATCCACCCTACTTTCCACAATTCTTAAAACAAATCAGTTTCATTCCAAACAGTTGCCTCCTTCTACCTCCAAGTTTTGTTCTCACTATTACTCCAACTTCACAAATCTTCATCCTTCCACTCTAGCTATACAAATCTTTACATTTTTTTCATTCAATAGCAGAAGTGGGGAAAATTTTTCTGTAAAGGGCCATACATATTTAAGCTTTCTGGGCCATAGGGTCTCACACACAACTACTTAATTCTTCTGTTATAGTATGAACTTTTCCAAAGACAATACATGAACAAATGAGTATGTCTGTTTTACAATACAGCTTTACTTATGGGCACTTAATTTGAATTGTATATAATTTTCATGTATCAGAATATTCTTCTTTTAATTTTTAATTTTTATTTTTTTTGCTTTTCAGCCATGTAAAATAAAAAAACCATCCTTATGTTTCAGGCTGTACAAATACAGGCAGCAGGGCCAGTTTGGTCCATTGGCTGTAGTTTGCCAATGATTGTTCTAGAGTCAAGTTTTTGTCCGTGTTAGATTCTTCTGCCTGGACCGAACAACTCTGGAATTTGCTAGCCAGCATCTAAAAATTTTAAGACATCTATTTTCTTAATTACTCATTTTGGCATATTTATTTATATCCACACCACATGTTCTTACTTAGTTTCATTAACACCTATTGTCCTTACCTGGTTGGTTGTAAACTCCTGGAGGGTAATGACTACCTATCATATCATATCTATCTATCATATCAATCTATCTATCTATCATCTATCTATCTATCTATCTATCTATTTATCTATCTATCTATCATCTATCTATCTATCCATTATCTAATCATCTGTATATTAATCTTCTAAGATACATAAGAATGGACAATGACTAAAGGAGTCAATCATAAATGGTAGCTAAATTAGAGAACAATTTAAGTAGGCCCTTCTACAGGGCTATCTTCAGGGACAGACCTTTCAAATAGCAGAAACTGGCTAAATGAAAGGCTGTGTTTCACAAGATCTTACTGCAGAAAGGTGTGATAGTGCATCATTTATTTTTTTACCAAAACAAAACTAATTTGAATTAATCTCATATGTAACCAAAATAGTAAGTGCCTCTGTGGTATGATCAGAAGGGCAGGCTCTAGGAGAAAAAATTTCTCCCAGTTATGCCCAAAGTACCACCAATGGTAATGCCGCTACCTGATTCTCAAAGAGGGTCATTTCAATACCTGATGAGTAAGTAATATTTAGATATTTATCAAAAAACAACACCAACTAACAACAACAACAAAAATCAACAGCATGAATCAGGGGAATCATGTCTTAGCCCTGTGATTCAGAACATCATTTATTCATTAGAATCACCTAGGGGATTTTCAAAAATCCCAGTGCCCAGGCTGTGCTCTAGACTGATTAGTCAGAATCTCTGATAGCTGTGCCCTAAGTATCAGGAATTTTTCTAGCTCCTCAGGTAACTCTAATGTGCAGTCAAGTTTGAGGAGTCCTGCCCTATGCCCTCTTACAAAATGCAATTCTTACTTTTATTTTAGTGACATTAATTCATCCAAGTGACATTTCTTAGGAGAAAAGTTTAAAAAATAGCTTAGATGTTTTGAGTTTTTGATCACTAGCAGAGGGAGAGAAAATAAGGGATGGCTGAGAAGGAGATTTGGGATATGGAAAATCTGCCTCTTTAACAATTTTTTTCTGAGTTAGTTCTTTAGTACTTTTTCCAAAAACCAAGAATCTTCCCAGGAGAACAGTGAGGCTTGAGAAAATAGTACCAACTCTGATCTAAATTCCTTGTACTATGGAAAATCTTTCACTTTTATGAATGAATCTCTCTTCAAAAGGTGTGGCTTCTGGATAGATGTGTCCTTTTATTAAGACCACAAAACTTTTAAAATAGAACAATTTTAAAACTTGATTTGCTTTTTAAAACTATGTTTCTGGACAACTGCCATCTGCTTGCTGCATTCAGATATTAAAGTTTTTTTTTCATTTTTCTTCTTAAATGTGAAAATTTCATTTCAGAAAGTAGAAGGGGTAACAGCTGTATTTTTACTTAATGGGAACTTAAACACCGCTGATTAGAATTTATTGCAATTTTACTTTGATGAAAGCTTGAGAGGATATTATTTCTTAGTTGCCTGAGTTTTAGATTTTTTCTCTATTTATTTTATCATGAGTGGTTTTTTTCTGGTAGTTTGAATGTTATATATGAGGGAAAAAATGAATCAACCTAACAGTTTAAGAGAGATGGCCTATACAACCACAGCACTTACTCAATATTTTTAATGTTTATTTTTTACAAAATTCACTGTATTTTACAAAGAAAGTCAAGAAGACTATAATGATGATGAATATGGATATGCAACTCCTCTCACTTATTTTTGAAAAATGCTTTTACAATATTATAAAAGGCAATATGTTGCTACAGATTACACCTTTTTGGATATTGTAGAATTTTTTTCTATAATAAAGAGTATGATAAATGATAAAGAGTATTGAAGCAATAATAATGATAGCTATCATTTATTGGATACTTACATGGATTAGCCCATTGACTCCAAATAGTATTTTTATTTTACTGTTGAGAAAAGAGAAACACAAGAGGTTAAAGTAACTTTCCAAGGTTAACACCTAATTAGAATTTCAGGAACTGACTGAACTTAATGTTTGGCTCCTGAACCCAAACTCTTAACCACCACAAAATACTGCCTCCTGGGATAAATCATTAACAGTGATTATAATCTCAGCATCAGATTTGAAAAAACAAAACAGGCAAAAATCCTTCAACAGAGAAAAAGAAAGCTTTTAAGCTTTTGCTTTTATTATCCAGACTGGAATATAATTGCTTTGAATTCTACTTTTCTGGTAAAGACACAATTAGCATCAATCATATAAGATACAAATTTTGATACATGCTGAAGACTTGAATTATTTTGTATGTTAATGAGATGTAGAGCTTTAAGTAATGGGAAATTGTAAATTATCTTATGAATTCAGGAAGAAAGACAGTTATTTTGTATGCAGAAGACTTTGATTTGACTAGGTAATTGCTAATTTTCTTTTTCTCTATACAGAACTTGGAATATTACTCTGGGAAATTTTACAGTGCCAAGGCAGAATACTAAATAATAAACTGATAGTACTGGAAAGTGTTCTTATTATATATAATTTATATGTAATCTGACCTCATAATATATAAGTGTTAAGAAACTAAAACCAATCAAAGTTAAAAGTGACTTGGCCAAGCTAAGGAAGTTAATTTGTAGTGGTGATGAGACTGTGAGTCAGATCTCCTAATTATTTGATTTCTGATGCAAGTTTTTCTCCCTGTACATCAGTTACATTTCAAAAATGAAGGCAAAAAAAATAAAAGATAAAAGAAATGGAGTGAAATGTTTTAGGAGTAGTGTTAGGGAAAATCACATGTTATCATAGGGAACATTCAGAAGATCATAGGATTCTACTGGGATCACTTTTTGTTGGTTGGTTTTGAGTGCAATGATTAATTTTGAGTGCCTCATCTGCACCAGAAAGTGTACTAGAAAATTCTCACTTTGATAAAGAATTGTTCTTAATATTTCACTATCTATCATGGGAAATTTGTTGTACAGGATTAATTTACTATGTTAATATAATGAAATAGTTTGGTTTGTTAACTTGATATTCTCTGAAAATTCTTTAATTTTTTTTCAATTTTTAATAAGGAGGATGCAATGTCAATATCTTTTTTTTTTTTTTTTTTTAAATAATATTATTAGGATTATATTTTTGACTAAAGTCCATAGTTTGCACTTAGGTTCACTCTTTACCTTATTCATTTTTTTTTTTTATTATGGGTAAAAATCAAAATTCTCACAATACATACAAACATTTGCAAAATGATATATAATATTTGAGAAGATCCAATAACTCTGTCATAAACATTTTATTGAACTGAGGCACGACAAAATCTCTGTTTTATTATTGGCTGTTAACATTCTTGTCATATTTAATTTTTCACCTGGGAGTTGGCTTTTAGTCAGAGTTCAATCATATGTGTGTCAACCTCTCAATCTTGATGCAAAACTAATGACTTCTTATTATCTCAGTCATAAATGAATCTTCAAAAGACATAAGAGACTTCTTGTAATCCTGTTAAGGGTCCTACCAAGATAGTTATTAACTGAACAGTTCGTTCTATTGAGTTTGATGATTTATTACATTGTTTTAATAATTATGTCATTTTACCAAAAATATCAGATTTGTCTTTAATATTCTTTCAGTACTATTCAGAGTATAATAATTTATATAGATGAAGCATCTTTAATTGTAGTTTAAATTCTGGGCTTCAAGAAAACATTTTGAAAAGATTCTCATTGTCCTAGAGCTGCAAACAAGCAGGAAGGAGTCCCTGCTAATCAAGAGGCACTTATTTAATTTAATGTATATTGTTCATCATCACATAATTCAAAACCTTCAGTAGAATGATGGTTTATCTTATGCTTAACTAAAAGGGTTACATTTTTCTCAAGATTCTTGACATTATGTGGTTATATACCTAAATATAAAAACTTGCATGGGAATGATATATACCAGTATTTTGGGGGGGATGGAGGAAGTTCTGAAACAAATACGGCAATATATTAACATCTATGAAATCTAACCTGGTTAAACATGTCTAATTAGGTTCTATTTCCTAGGCAAATGAGAGATAAGATAAAATTAAATGAAGATATAGATTTTACTGAAATTTTTCCTAATCAATGTATCTAGTCCACATTGCTTTTTTCTTGGCCTTCCTTTAATATTTATAGTCTATTCCATACCTTTTACCACACTTGTCTGATTATTTCTGAAAATAGTTTCAATAAACTCCCCAAAAGACAATGCATTTATACTCTCATAAAACCCACGATTCTTGTAATTTTGACACATATCAATTAATTCATTATGTATATTAATATAATTTTTGTTATAACACTGCTGAATGCAAATCCAAACGCCAAATGTGGTATTTTAAGTTGCATTTCACCATATTACCTTTTATCTTCAGTCAACCTTTTATGCTACAGACCCTTCTCAAATCTTAAATTACCTATTATACTTGAGATTACTGTTTCTTCCAATTTATCATTTTCATCAGCAATAATTAATTTTAATTCATGAAAGTACACATATGCAGGTATGAGTATTGGCAGAAGAGTAATAGGTATAGAATTTTCTTTCCATTAATGGCAGTCCCTCTAGGTCTTCATTCCAACCTACAAATGGTTTGCCCTCTAATTGCCAATCTTGATGGGCTTTCAGCTGCCTGAGGTTTTGGATGAATCTGTAAAAGGGTCTCTGATTCATGCCTTTGTGCACAAACTAGTTGTCTGGCATTATTCTGAGTGCTGAAATTACAACGAAGATGATGACATGGTCCCTGGCTTTAAGACGCTTACAGTCCCTTATATTTGTATTTGTATTTTTAACGAGAGCATCTGTTGTCCTCTGCCCCCCCAGTTCCATGCCATCACTCCAGATTTTGTAATAATTTTCTTCTCCACACAGTTAGATGACCGAGAATACTCGGTTATGAGAGTCCTGGGTGAGTTGGGGGTGCATTCTTATTTTGGGGAAGAATTGATCTCTTGAAAGTCATGTTTATGATCCCAGTGACACCATTGCAGGGGTTTCAATGGTCACCAGCAAATTGTACTCTACATGAGCAAGGGGAATCCTACTCTAACAATTATTCATGTGTATTTATGTTGAAATTGTTTCTCTCGTCTAGCTATTGATGCTGAGCGTTCCTTTAACGGATACTTTTCTCAGCATTTAGTTCCCTGATCACCAGTAAGCACTCCTTCTGCCTCTGAGACAAATGCCTCATTCTTTCTTTGTGTGTATGTGTATGTAATATGTGTTAAGATAAGGCAATCAAATAAGTGACATATATTTTTGATATTTTAAAGTAGGGAGATAAATCCAGCCTCTGGTTCTCTGTCCTGGCCAAATATAAGTATCTCAAGGATGTTTTGAAATCAGGTATAGATTTTTAAGATACAGACTCTGCATATACCCATACAAGTTTATAATTGTAATAAGTTGTGTAGGATTGTCATTGGATGAATAAATCACTCCAGCAAGAAGTCTTTCAAATTTAGCCAAGATTATTGCATTTAAGAATGTACTTTTAGAAGTGAATGGACTTCACTTCTCTATTCTCATAGAATTCACAACTCATAGATAAAAAGTTAGCAGTAAAATTATTAAAAATGTAAGAATATGAATTATCCTAAAAGAAACTTTAAGAATAGAATATAGGAATTTAAATAATATTTATATAACAAGTATCTCAAGAATTATGTCGAATGTGTGCTTATCTTGGTTTCTGCAAAGGAAATGATAAACTTTTATTGCCCACCCCTACCTTTTTCTAAGGGATGATTTAACATGTTTTGTACAGTTTGTCTTTGAGAGTTATCAATGACACAGGAAGGTGACTAGATAAACATCAAACACAGTTGATGAAGATAAATTTAATTACCTCACTTGGGAGTTTGAACTAGTTAATTATTGGATTTTTTTTCTAAGTAAACTTTAGGCATTAAGATGCCTTGTTGATCTCAAAGGGATTTAAAAATATCTTGTAGGAAAGGTACAAACAGTGGCAATTTGTGAATGCATATCAAATTGCAAAAACTGATAGGTTTTGTCAATCTCTGAGAATATTTTTGGATTCTTTTGTTTTCTTCATTTTATAAATAACCTGCCATTTGTATCCAAGGGCATTTCTGTTCATCCTTGTGTGGGTGACATAATTACACAGAATACTTCAAGTAAAAATCTTTATAGAAATGTTAAGTTATAATCAGAACTTGATATCACCTATAGTCAGAGTCTGATGAATATACTTACATTAAATGTCAAAAATATGATAGTCTATTTCTGAAAATAGAAATGAATAAAGTGAAATAATTAAGCTTATAATTAAAAGCACAGATATTCATTCTTTGTCTTACTGGATAACTAATTCAGGTGATATTTAAAAGTCTTAAAAAATAAATTTTTGAAGGTTGCCCTCTCTTTTCCATTGGGGTCATAAACTGAATGGTTGATGTCTACAAAGATTATTTAGAAAGAAACCATGTCTTTCTTCAGCCCTCAGTATTGTCTTTAATACCCATTAGATTTCACATATTCTGTGCTTATCTCTACCTCTATATCATTGAAAGTATACTCCTTTCTCATGAGAAATACTTTATTTTTCATCTCCCCAGACACAAATAAATTCCTTCTAAATCTGTGATCAAGTAAGTCACTCAGTATTTACTATATGCATAATTTATTGCCAGATACTGTGGTAGACACCATAAAAGACACAAAAATTATAAGAGTGTTTCTGCCCCCAAGGAGTTCCCTGAGGGTAGGAGTTCCATTTTTCACTTATCTGGACTAGGGTATAATTTGTTTACATTGCATTGACTTGATATCTAATGAGATGTAAGAGTAGATCAGCACCTAATATGATGCTAAGCTTTAGGATAAGAGCTTCTCTCTTAGAAATTTTGTTGCTGAGATTATATTTGCATTTATGTATTTTCCTACTTTTGCTGATTCAGAAACAATGCATATTCTTTTGAGAACATATTAAAATTAAAGAGAGTATAAAGAGTGGAAAAAGTAAATCCCAATTACAGAATATAATTCCAGTCATTGATAACCACTGCTAACATTCTGATATATTTTCTTGTATTTTTTCCTATGCATAGGTTAAAACACTATTGTAATCATTGTGGGAAGATGGTGACAGACTAACAGGCAGAGCTGAATTTGCAAGAGATACTAAAGAGGGTGCTGCAGACTAAAAGGAAAAAACAAAAATGAGAGAGTTGGAGAAGAGTTTAGAAATGAATATTATTAGGAAGGGTAAACTAATAATAATAAGACAGACAATAGAACCATATGACAACAGAGATCCAAAGGACAAAATGGATGAAGTAAGGCCTTTGTAATAATTACACTGAATGTTAATAGGTTGAACTCCCCAATCAAAAGACATAGATTGATAGAATGGATTTAAAAAAAATGTGCCATCTATGTGTTTTCTACAAGAGACCCACCTCATAAATAAGGACACAACCAGGTTAAAAGTGAAAGGTTGGGAAAAGGTATTCTATGCAAATAGTAAACAAAAAAGAGCTGGAGTAGCCAAGATAAATGTAAAATAACATTATAATATATGAACAATAATTGCTCAGAGCAACTGGAATATTTTCCTGTGACTAGAATTCTGTATTTTTTTTTCATGCAAAATAAACACTTGCTTTTAATTAAAAAAAAAAAAAAACACTATTGCAATATTGCATGTATATTTTATATATTGCATATTCAATTGATACTCTATGTAAGTATTTTCCATGCTATTATCTCTTTGATACATCGAAAATATAGGCGAGTTCCTATATACCTTACTTACTCCCCCTCCATTTTTCCACATTAACGTCTTTCATTAGTGTGGTACATTTGTTACATTGATGAACAAATATTGAAGCATTGCTACAAAGTGTGGTCTATAGTTTACATTACAGTTTACACTTTGCACTGCACATTTTTATAGGTTTTGACAAAATGCAAAATGGCCTATAGCCATCACTGCAATGTCATTCAGAACAATTCCAATGTCACCAAAACGCCCCATGTTACAATGATTCTTCCCTTTTCCTCCCCTCAGAACCTCTGGTCACCACTGCCTTTATTTTAATGTTACAAGTTCTTCCATTGCTAGAGTAATAATAAGTCTACTTTAGTCCATAATTGCATTTCCCTCCTCATATTTGTGCATTCCTCAATTGTGAGGATTTTAGGATGGTAATGCCCACTCTGTTTCTGATTGAGGTGGGGTTTAGATACCTTGGGCTGGTGGATGGAACTGTCTTGCTTGCAGTTGTAGGTTCTCTGTTTTTTGGGATGGGCATTGTCATCATCATCCTTTTGTTAGTTGTCCTGAGAGAGTAGGTGTTGCAACTCTACTGAGATTCAGGGCTCACCCAGCATATGAACAGCTACAAGATTTAAGTCTCTGGGACATATATTTATTGAATATAGTGCTAAGTGTAGATTCAATTAAAAGGGGCAGAAGAGCCATGTGTAGGAAATTATAAAGGAGTTTACCTCTGTTACATTGGGTAACAGATATTTCAAGATAAGACCCACTGAAAGGGTGCTGAATGCCTATAGAGCAGGGGCTTTTAACCAGGAGTCTGTGGGCTTGAACTGAAACATTATTCTCGTGGGGATGTGTTGGTGTGGGTGTGATATATTTATTAAATAATACACAGTATAGTGTGGACTTACAGGCCTGTGATTTTCACCTGACTGGCAAAGGGGTCCATGGAACAAAAAAGGTTAAGAACATCTGCTATTGAGTCGGGATGTCTCTAGAGCCCTCAGGAACACCCCTCTATTATCTCTCTCTCTCTCTTTTTTTTTTAAAGATTTATTTATTTATTTATTTCTCCCCCACCCCCTCGTTTTGCTCTTGCTGTCTGCTCTCTGTGTGTTCTTCTGTGTCTACTTGTCTTCTCTTTAGGTGGCAATGGGAACTGATTAGAGGGAGGTGCTCAATCTCTTGTGCCACCTCAGCTCCCTGGTCTGCTGTTTCTCTTATTGTCTCTCGTCTGTGTCTTTTTTTGTTGTGTCATCTTGCTGCACCAGCTTTCCATGTGGGCCAGCACTCCATGCAGGCCAGCACTCCTCCACAGGCCCACTATTATCTCTTTTAACCACTAATTCTTTAGTATCATGCTTCTCAATGTTTTTTGAGAATTTATTTCTCTGTCAGACTCTAGTGTCTAAGCTCAGTCCTTGTACTCTAAGGGATCATAGACATGACTAGTAGATAACCAAAGAAGTAATCAGTTTATATCACAAAGGGTAAGTTAAAAGGATACTAAATATTTACTTTATGGGCATACAAGCTGACTTTTGAATTTTGCAGTAAAGTATCTGCAATTGCCCACTATTTTCTGTCTCGACACCTCTAGGGCAGCTAGTGGCCCATCAGCTACTCTTATGACTATTAGGAACAAATGGCACTTGGGATTACCTCACTTTGGGATTACCTCCTTTCCATCAAAACATTTTATGTTCTATTATATTGGACTTTTTGCTTCTTGGATAACTATTTTCTTAGAAATTGTTTGACATGTTCAGATCATTCTGGATATTAGAATTTAGGACTTAAGCATGTTAGTGGCCAACACAGCTGGAGTGGTTGATGGCTGGTTGAGATTCTTCTATCAGTGGATCCCTTCTATTAGGAGGCCAATTTTTAAGAATTTTATCAAGAATGTGTTGTTTAAGAGTACCTTCTTCAATTTCCATATATTTTTGAATTTTCCATTCCTTCCTCTGTTATTGATTTCTACCTTCATTCCATTGTGGTCAGAGAAGATGTATTGCATGATTTCATTACTTTTAAATTTATTGAGATTTGTGTGACCTTAGATATGGTCTATGCTTGAGAATGATCCATATGCATTAGAGAAGAATATAATTCTGTTGCTGTTGGGTGAAGTACTCTATATATGTACATTATTGAAAGTGGATCAAAGTCCTCTACTATTAATGTAGAACCATCTGTTTCTCCCTTCAAACATACCTGTATTTGCTTCATATATTTTGGGGCCCTGATCTAGCTGCATATATATTCAAAATGTTACATCTTCTTATTGAATTGACCCCTTTATCAGTATATAATGACCATCTTTGTCCGTTTTAACAGATTTTATTTAAAGTATATTTTATGTGATATTAGTATAGATACTCAGCTCTCTTTCATTTACTATTTGCATTGTATATATATTTTTCTATACTTTCACTTTCAAGCTATTTATATTTTTGAATTGAAGGTGAGTCTCTTGTAAAAAGCATCATGTTTTTAAATCTATTCTGCAAATATCTGCCTTTTGGCTAGAGAGTCTAATCCATTTACATCTAAAGTAACTACTGATAGTGCATTGCTTTCTTCTGCCATTTGCTCTTTAGTCTTTGTAAGTCATAACATTTTGTGCCTCATTTCTTCGATTAATGCCTACTTTCATATTAATTTTTTATTTTGCATGGTACCATATTGAGTTCCTTCTCATTTCTTTCAGTAGATGTTTTTCATATATTTTCTTTTTGGTTAGCATAGGGTTAAAATTTAACATCATAAATAAATAACAATCATATTTGATTTGATACCAACTTGACTTCAATAACATAGACATACACTGTTCCTATAACATTTCATTCTCTCATCATTTTTGTATTTTTACAAATTATATTTGTGCATTGTATATCCAAACCAATAGATTTATCATTACTTTTTATGTGTTTGCAATTTAGCATCTATAGGAAGTAAGAAGTGTTACACACCAAAAAACACATTACAATAATAATGACATTTATAATTACCCATATGGTTAACTTTTCCAGAGATCTTATTTTTTTATGCAACTTTGAACCACTGTCTAGTGTCCTTTTCTTTCAGTCTGAAGAACTTCCTATAGCAGTTCTTGTAGGGCAGGACTGATGGTTATGAAATCCTTCAGCTTTTGTTTATTTGGGAATGTCTTAATCTATCCCTCATTTTTAAAATAAAGTCTTGTCTGATATAAAAGTCTTGGTTGGTATTATTTCCTCTCAGTAATTTAAGTATTTCAACCCAATGTTTCTTGCTGCCATGATTTCTGTTGAGAAATTTGCACTTAACCTAATTGATACTCCCCTGTACATAACACATTGCTTTTCTCTTTCTGCTTTGAGAACTCTCTCTTTGTCCTTTGCATTTGACAGTCTGACCAATATGTGTTGGGGCATATTTCTCATGAAATTTATCTTTTTGTTGTTGTTGTTCTCTGTTCTTTTTGGATGTGCATATCCATGTCTTTTGCTAAGTTTTGGAAGTTTTCTGTTGTTATTTCTTTAAGTATTCTTTCTGCTTCTTTCTCTCTTTCTGGGACTCCCACAATGAATTTTTGTTTGATGGTGTCCCAGAGATCTCTTAGGCTACCTTCATTTTTTGTAATTGTTTTTCCTTTATGTTCTTCAGTCTGACTCATTTAAATTGCCTTGTCTTTGAGTTCTTTGATTCTTTCTTCTGCAAATTCTAATCTGCTGTTGAAACCCTGCTGGGATTTTTTTCATTTCAGTTATTGTGGTCTTCAACTCCAGTAGTTCTCTTTGGTTCCTTTTTACAATTTCTTCTCTTTATTCAGAGTCTCAGTGTTCATTTATTGTTTTTCCTGATGTCCTTTAGTTCTTTCTCTGTATTTTCCTTCATCTCCTTGAGCATATTAAAGATCATTTTTTAAGAAGTCTGTCTGGTATGTCCACAGCCTGGTCTTCTTTATTGATGTTTTCTGGACTTTTATCCTCTTTCTTTAGATGGGCCAACATTTCTTGCTTCTTTATTTGCTTATAATTTTTTTCATGTTGTACATTTTATTAAAATGTTAACTCTCATATTTTTTCCCCTGAGATGTCTGTTTCTTAAGTTTGTATCCAGCTAGTGATGTGACAGAGATTTTCTTGAGTGTCAGCAGCTAACACAACCAAGTAACTTAAGAAGAATACACCTTTACCCGTCTTTGCAAACTGGCTTTGCATTGGCTGGCTGGTACTCTCCATCAGAGCTCAGCCCTCCAATCAGGAAAGTCAGCACAAGGTAAGTGCAGGGTTCTCCCTGCCTTTTCTGGAGCTGTGACTTGTCTTGGGCTTGTGTTTGCTTTTGGACTTGGAAGTTCCCCTGTTTACAACAATTTGAACACCCTCTCTTCTCCCCAGGAAAGAAATTTTCTCCCTCTCCTCGGTGTTCCACTATAGAGTTTAATGAAAGTTAGCCTTTGCCCAGGCCACTGATTCAATTGTTTCTTACTTTGCTTTCACTCTCTCAAGCTGCTTTTGCCTGGAGGGCAAATTCTGGGAAGGGGTATATGTTGGAGAGAAGTCTCTCAAGTCAGTATTTCCCAGCCAAAGACCCATAAAGGGAGCTCTGGAAGGTACCAAATTGCCCTGAGGATGGAATAAAAGAAGGGCAAGGAAGGGAGCATAGTGTGTCTCCCACCACTTCCCAAAGCTGTGCTTTCTTCACTTGGCACCTACTCAGTAAATGCAGCCCTTCAACTGTCTTCCATACCTCTAAGTGAGCATACTGTTTTTAAGTCTCCTCTGTGGCCTTTGTCTTGAGTGGGTTGGCACTATTTCTGCCTTCAGAGCTAGGTCCCCAGTGATCTAAAGTAGCTGATAAAAAAAAAAAAAAAAAAAACAGTGATCAGCAATTGGAACATATATCTCTAGGTCTTGGGGAACTAAGTCTTTTTGTCCTCCCAGGCATCAGCACAGTGCAATGGGTGCTGGATTTGAGTACCTCACTACAGGCAGATGTAGTACCGGGGAATGTGTGGTGGCAGCCATTGTGTGAAGAGTGCAATTCACTAATTCTTCCCACAATTTACCAGCCTCTTCCTCTTGCTCTTCCCTAGATGCTGCACAGTGTTCTATTGGGCTCTGGAGTTTTGAAATAGCTAATTCAGACAGTTCCTGTCTGTGTCTGTGTAATATTTGTTCTGGTAGTAGGACTGAATCCTCAAGCTTCTTACTCCACCATCTTCCCATATCCTAATTTGCTTCGTAGTTACAGCCTTCATTTTACTATAAAATATTCTGGTTAGTTTCTTCTAATGTCATTCCTAGTTCACTAATCCTCTTTTATTTTTTCATTTGCTGTTATTTTGTTCAATATTTTAAAAAATGTACTACATTTTATTTCTAGAATTCCTTTTTATTTCTTTTACAAATCTGCTGTTATTGTCTTTAGGATTTCCTATAACCCATAGATATACTCAAGCTTGTCAGTTATTTAGTGAACTGAGTAAGATGATTGTTATACAGTATGTTAATTCCAATAGCTGGGGTTTGTGTGAGTCTGTTTGCAATATCTATTTTAGTGGTCGTTCGTGCCCAGGGTGCTTTGTTTCTTTATATACATGGTTATCTTTACGGGTGTTAATATTTGTATTGGGAAAAATATTTGTGGTGATTCTTCAAGCCAAAAGATTAAGATACCTTCCAGAAAAGATTTGCATTTACTTCTGCCAGACACCTGGAGGCACTGCAAGTTAGAAATCCCCTTAAAGAAAATTCAGGGCTTATAATTCCTTGGCCCAAGCAGCTCTGTATATTTAGGTTGCATCTTGTCTTCTACTGAAACAATTTCTCAAAATCTGCTTTATTTGTATTTCTTTTTTTTTTTTGTTTCCCATGCTTTATTCTGAGCCAAGACCAACAAATCTGATTGCTGTGCACTGAGGTTGTGATAGTGGTGGGGGATACCAGTTCTGTTTCACTTTTCCAGTGATGGTGTCTATTTTTAGATTTATGATTCCTCACCTAGGAGGAGCCCCATGAGGACACAATATTAAAGCCCAAGACTGCCAATTTGGCCCATTCTCTTAGGACAAAAGCAGTTTCAAGACTTTGGTATCCTACTTACTACTCTGGACTCAAGGAAATTTTCCTCCAGAATTTGGCTAAGTTCTTTCCCATTATCTGTTTATCAAAAATATATATTTATTGGGTATTTTAATTGTTTTCAAATTAATCTGGCTCTTCATAGCAGAACAGAAACTCTGTCCTACCTAACTCCAAAGCTAGGATTCATAACTGATAAGACTCTGTTTTACAATGAATAACTTATTATTTTTTTTCTTTAATACTTCATCCCACCTGCCATGATTTGCCAGACAATTTTACTGGTAAATTCATTTGCTCTTCTTGCAGTGGCCAATTAAATATAAAAATCTACAAAAGTCAGCTTGAAGAACACTGTCTCAAGAAAACCTAGTTAAAACTTAATGTTCAAACTCTTTATAATTTATACAGAAACAGGGCTTCACACTTGAAATTTAAGACTGCAATGTGTTCTAACCTTTTAGGACCTTGCATTCCTTTTAAATCACAAGATGCAGGAATTTATTAGAGTTTGATGTGAAAGTGATGGCGTGCTTAATATGTTATATGAGTATGGTGTCCTCTAATGCTCCCTGGACCAACATAAAAACAAAAAGTTGCATCTCATTGGAGCTGTTGAAACACAAAAATTTTAATAAATAAGAATTATGGTGCAATAAAATTCATCATTATGTTAGGAATTGGGATAGCACTAAATGTCTTTGGAAACTCATATTATTCTTTTTCTCTTCCTGTTTCTATTCTAATACTATAGTAATGAAATCTTTAGATATTTCTTAGGGGGATTTTAAAATTGGAACTATCCCCCAATCCCCTTTTTTCTAAAACTATTCCAGGATACATTTTAAGATTATTTTCCTTTTACATGATAGGGCTACTTAGTTTTTACATTTTACAGAAATTTACAAATACTACTATGGTTCTGACCTTTCTTTCTCTAAGAACTCTGTAGCCAATGCAGACAGATGCCCTCAATGCCCTACTCACGGTCCTTGGACACTTAACATGTTGATGCTTGCTGGGCCTATTTACAATTGCCAGACTCTGTGACTCTGTCTGAGAATATTCTCTGTCCTCCCAAGCCTGATCTGTCTTGAAACCAGCTGGAAATGCCAAGAAATTCCCATCACCCAGAAGCAACACTTAACCAATGACTAGTCGGTATGGTGGATAAATACCCCTGCTCTTCACTCTTTACATAGAATAATTAAGCTCCATGTCCTACACTGGCTCTCATATTTCACAGTGCAATTAAGCTCTGGTCATTCACAGCGGCAACTTGCTTGATAATGAAATCTGTTTTGCCTCCTTTCACCGGTTTTTCTCACTTTTCTACTCCCCTAACAATGTTTCTTGATTACCTAATAAACTATCTGTACCGAGATCCTTGGACCCACCCATCCCTTATTCCTCCTCCAGACTGTATCAGTATGGAAAAAGCATTGAGTAACTCAAGAAAATAAAAGATTTAGTTGCTAAATTTATTTTTATCATTCTTTAATCATCTAAGAGTTCACAAATATTCAAATGCACATATATCTTATAAGAAAACCTATTAGAAAATAGTCTCACTAAAAGCTTGTCTAATTTATTTTAGTTTGTAGATTAAAGAAGCAGTAGCAGCTGTTGGTTAAAAAATTGCAAATAATACTTGCTGACTTCTTAAAATATGTTTGTTTCATGCATATTAAGTCCTCACAACTTCCTTATTAGAATGGAGTTATTATTATCAGTGTTTTCAATGAAATCGAGAGAATGAGAGGTTAAATAACTTGCCCAGGGATATAGAATGTAAGTGTTAGTCTTACAACCAAGCAGAACTGCCCCACAGCCTGCAATCCTAAACACCATGCTATGGGTGATTAAGTCATAATTTTATTTCCGGGCTGAGACTGAAGGTAAATCATACATGCTTTGGGGTTTCCTATAAATATTCTTTAAATCTATGATCAAATACAAGTGAGTCTGAGAACAAGCCATTGTCTTCATAGGCAGTTAGGGTGAGAAAATTTACTGACTGTGGATTGGACCCTCCTCTTATCTCTTTACAAAGGTCCTGTGAAAACTGAAGTTGCTGTGAAAATCCTCAGGCAGTGGTGATCTTGTCCTAGAAATAGTCCCTCTAAACCTTTAATTTGATCAATCTGTACATCCAGAGTTATTTAATCATCTTCTAAAAGGTTCATGTGCAATTTTTGCCTTCTGCTTCTTATTCCAAATTGAAAGGATCCTCAGGCATTTATGGTTGCCTTCAGTTCAATAACATCGATAATAGAAATGTGTACATTTATTATTGTGGGTTTCTGGATGTTGCATTTCCATTTAATAATGATATTTTAACATCAATATCACACTTTAAAAGTAAACTTATGTATTACTCTAAACTTTACTATTAAAGCTTTTATGGATATATGATTTTCCCTTTTATGTGGTATAGCATCATTTATGACAAAACGAACTTTAAGCATAACTAACTTCTTAAATTGATTTTGCTAGACATTACACATCTAAGTCATAAAATTAAGAGAAAATTTGACAAAACAGAATTGAGGCTACCACATTTGATGTCAGAAAACTACAAAGAGCAGAAAATAATATTTAAATAGAAGTTAGAATTTATGAGTGTTTGCTGGGTCAAGAAATATCGCTAAGGTATAAAAGTTATACTTCAAAACGGAAACTATGGCTATTCCCAGAAAGTTTATCAACCAATACTAGTGATAGTGTTTTGATCCTAACACAATTTGAAGAAATCATTTAGCATTCATTATTGAAATGATTTATGTCAATAGAATGAATTTATTCTGTGTATTGAGAAATAAATATATTTCAGTCAAATATAGCCTTGTAGCAAACACCAAATCAAAATGGAGATTATCAGAGATCACAGATTTCTGGAGAATAATGTGTACTTTTTTTTTTAGAAAAGTGGCATTATTTTTCTTATATTTGTGATTGCAGGATCTAGGCAATACTTTAAGGAGTTATGTGCACAGCAAGTTCTGCTATCTTGTTTACAATTTTTAGGTCATTTGGAAAATTCAACATGAAGGGAAACATTGTTGATAAAAGAGCACAGCTTGGAAACACATAAATACAGGTTTGAATTTCATTCTTTGGTAGCTCTTTGAACATGGGAAAGTCCTTTTACTCCTGGGATCTACTGGCCTCTCTTCCACAAAATGAAACAAAATATTTAGCTTACGGACTTAATGTGTGAAGGTTATTCAAGTACATGGCCTTGCACAAGGTTGACCATCACTAAGGAAGGCTAACATGAGCCACTGTCACCTTGAAATGAAACAGTAAATTAAAGTTGTGACTACCTGAGCATCCCTTCAATTTCATCTTGATTATCTACTTTTAAGTATTTCAGAGCTTAGATTTTGCACCTGGAAGAACTAAAGGCATTTCAATTTTAAACAAGTGACAATATAATTTTGACAGTTCTAATAAAAGAAAAAAATACATTAGGAGACTGAAATTATTGTCCAAGTGATTTTATATTGACTACTATTGTGATAATCTCTGGAATTTAGCTATTATTTTGTATCCTATCATTTCTAGAAAGAATAAGGAAGTTGTTTAATATTATGATTATTATATTACACATTGACCACTTTAGTAATAAATTACAGAATCAAGTAGATAAGAAAACTACTACATGTTTACAAATTTATAGGTATTAGATAAGGATATCACTGAAAATATTTTGTTGTACAATATTGAAAGAGCTATTGAAATAACTTTGACCTGCCAATAGATGAACAGTTTTGCCTGTGTACTAGCAAATAATCAGCTTGATTTTTCAAAACTACATTGTCTGGTTTTTGGTTAAAATAACAGAATTAATGGAATGCTACTGCATAGACTTTAGATCATTTCATGGGGTGGGAGATGTTCTGTATGGTCTTGAGGGTAATAATAAGAACGTTAGTATTTTTTCTGAGTGAGATGGGGAGCCACTGGAAGACTACAACAAAAGAAAGGCATGACCTTACCTGTCTTTTCGCAGAATTTGGCTGCTAGGTTGGGAGCAGAGTCTAGGGGGCATGAGAGCAGTTGGGAGACATTGCAATAATCCACGTGAGAGATGCGGTGGCTTGGATCCGAGTAATAGCAGTAGAGGTAGTAAGAGGAGGTTGAATTCCGGGCATATTTTGTAGTAGAGCTAACAGGAGTGGCTGACAGAGTGCATTAGGGTGTGAAAGAAAGAGGGGTAACATCAAAGTTTGGGGCCTGAACAAACTGGGTTTGTAGAGCAACCATGAACAGAGATGAAGGTTTGAGGAAACAGCTGTTTTGGGAGCAGGGATGGCTAGAGGCGCTTGATTTTGGATATGGTGGATTTGAGGTATTCTCTATGGAATACTGGATAACAACTCTGCGAAATTGTTATCAAAAGCATCTATAAACTGGACCTCGCAGTTTGTATGGCACTGGGGGAGAGTTTGTCTTAGTACTGAAATCCTTTTTCTTAACTTTGTACTGAGGATTTTTGAATGGGAAGTCCTAAACTATCCAGTGACAATTTTCTGAGATTTTTCTGAGTCAAATTAAATGTGAAAATCTCTTTAATCCTGCTATGACATAATCTAATCCATTTTTTTTTTCCATAGGCTTCTCTAACAACAACAGCAAAAATGCTATTCTTATTTGAATCCCTTTGGCTGGCATTTACTCTACATCTATCATCTGATCTGAAATCAATGCCCATGTCTCTAGTCACCTGCTTAGAGATGCTATTCATTAATTTTTAGCAGGTGAAATTCTAACTTGTTCTCATTACAAATGAATGAGTGTAAGTGTACATTGTTGTTCAATTTTTTCTCCCCTTCTTTCTCATCGAGAGCTGCCCTGGCATGTTCAAAAAGAAAATGGGCCAAATGAAGCTTAAGCTTCTCATTTCTGGCATGCTTAAAACCCAGCATGTAAATATGGCCCCCGAGAGAAGCAAAGACAAGCTTACAAACAGATGTTTTCAGAGGTATACCATTGATTTTTAACCTTGAGGAGATAATAAAGCAATGTCAGCTTCTCTTTATCAGTTAGAGAGGGAAGTCATCTATCACCCCTGGGGGTTTATGATGCTTATAAATGAACAGTGGTGACAATGTCAGTGTGACTCCCTTTCTACCGTAAACCCTTAGATCTCTTTGAGGTTGGGATCTTATACTGAGAGCCCTAACTAGAAGCACTGCATTTAGAGAGCTTTTCTGCAGCTGTGGATGCTAATAGATCTTTCTACATATCTTCAAAATGATCTTTCAGATTGACATGGGCTAGAGCAATTTTTCTAGGTTTCAAACCATAGTGACCATTTCAAACTTGTCCAAAAGTCCTTAAAGTGGTACAAAATTTAAAATAGCTTTTTTCTCTTTTGTGAAAATGGTTTATTTAAAAATTATCAGAAAGTACTGATAAACGAACAAACAAAAAACAATAATAAAGTGAAAACACCTCAAACCAGAGGAAACTGTCATCTAGTTTGGGCACCTTCTTCTAGGTTGGGTTCTTAGAATGTGTTTGTGTTTTCACAAATACTTATTCAGCAAGCAGTCTTTTGTAATCTCCTCCTTTAAGATTTTATTATTAGCTTTTTCCCATGTAAATAAATATTATTTTACCAGCTTACTGTTTTGTGGCTGCAAAGGAGCCCATTGTGCGTATAACTGTAATTTATTTAATCAGGTCTATTTGGACAATTAGATTGTTCTAATTTTTATCTATTTTAAATAATGTTATAATGCATATCCTTGGGGCTACCCCATGTTTGTTAATTACTGTGGGGATTTATTGATTTTTTCTAAATTGTAGTAAAGTGTTAATATAACATTCATACAGAAAAGGCACATATCATAAGTATACATCTCAAAAGATTTTCACCAGGTGAACATTGCAGTATAACCAGCATACAAAACAGGAAAAAAGACACTATCCTAATTCCAGGAGCCCTCTTCTACTCCTTTGCAGTGGACTGTTCTAGGGAACCACTAGCCTGATTTCTGATATCTTAGACAAGTTTTGCCTGCTTTTGAACTTTTTAAAATGGAGTCATACTTTATATTCTCTTTTCTGTCTGACATCTTTCTTTCAACTTTTTGGGTACACTATTCATCCATGTTGTTGTATGTAATTGCAGCTTTTTATTCTCATTGCTTTATATCAGAGACCAACTTATTTAAAGGGAGAAATGGAAAATATTTTAAGCTTTTTGGGGCACATGTCTCTGTGGCATATTCTTCTCTGTGTGGGTGTGTATGAATATGCATGTATGTGTGTGTATGTATGTGTTTTACAACCCTTTAAAAATGTGAAAAACATTCTTAGTTCACAGGCTATACAAAATCAGGCTTCAGACTAGAATTGGCCTGTAGGTCATAGTTTGACAGCCCCTGCTGTATAGAATTCAATTATATGAATATATCACCTTTTATTTATTCCTTCTATTGTGAATGGATGGACATTTGCATCCAGTTTTTGCCTATTAAGTATAATACAACCATGAACATGCAATCACATGTCTGTTCAACATATATATCCATATCTGTGGAGAAAATGCTATTCCTGTATGTTCTGCTTTAGTATATACTGCCAAATGCTTTTCCGAAGTGATTGTACCAAGCTAAAATCTTAAACACAGTGCCTAATATTTCCATTTATTCCACATCCTCATTAACAGTTGGAACTGCCGTTTTATTTTTAAATTTTAACCATTCTGATATGTATTTAGTGGTATTTCATGTAATTTTGTAATGCATTTCCATGATGACTAGTGCAGTTGAGAGTCTTTTTCTGTATCAGTTGGTCAATTGGTCATTGTGATTTCCTTTGTTTTAAAGATCCTGCACAATTAATTGACTTTTGACATTTTTTTATTGGCTTCTCTTTTTTGTATTAATTTGTAGGAGTTTGTTACATATTCCGAATTTGCTGGATATGTATATTGTAACTATTTTCTTCTACTCTGGGGCTTGTGTTTTCACTCTATTAATGGTGTCTTTGGAAGAACAAACATTTTTAAAAGTTTGATCTATACTTTTTATCAATAATTTTAATTTACATTTGGCACTTCTTGCATCTTATTTACAGAATCTTTGGCTACCCAAAGATGATGAAGATATTCACTCCTTTTTCTTCCAAAGAAAGAATTTCTTTAGCATTCATGTTTATGTATGATTCATCTGAAATTGTACTTTGTCTATGAGTTCTGTTTCTTAGATGTACTTCTCCAGCAAGGCCTTCTCTGACTCATTCACTTGCTGTCACATCACCCTAATTATCTGATTATGATCTATCACTACTGGTATTTTTCTTGTTGATTTATTAATTTATTTCTCTACTCTAGAACATAAACCCCTCGAGAGCAGAAACCACATATAATTTCTTCATTACTTTTTTTTCTCTCAGTGAATTAAAGGATGCCTGCTATAATGTAGGTGCTCAATAAATAATTTTTTGAATGAGTAGACCATAAAAGAGCATTTTCCAAACAACTAGAAAATTTATATAACTGAAATCAACCATCTTGGTCTACGTTGTATATGCAGATGTCCTGTCAAAACCAAATAGCTTTTGAGAGTAATTAAACAAAAACAAACTAAGATTCTGTTCTTGCATCTTTTAGGAAGGTAATAACAAAAGTGAGACTTTAATACTTGATTAAATGATTTTTGTCAGAATATATTTGTAAAATGCAAGTGGACTTAACTAATTTTATTTGCTGAAAAGAATATATTCCCTTTATGACGGTGCCCTTGTTGATATTCAATCAATTTTTAAACTCTGTTCCTCTCTAGTCATTAGTGTTACTTTGTTCTTTAGCTATGACATAAGCTTAAAGGATTCTCATAAAGGAGAGGAAATATGATTATAGGGATGTTGGAGTGTTTATGGACATGGATTTAGAGTTAGAAAGAAAAATCTAGTTCAATACATAGAGTAGAGATGGCAGTTTGAATTGTATATAAAAATAGTAACCAATCAATTAAAAGGCATTGTAGAAAATTTATTAAAAATAAGGAATTTGAGTATTATATAAATATTAAGCAAATGTTCCCAGTCTCAGCGGTTTGTCCAGGGTTTCACTAGCTTGCAGACCACATCTTCTTTTACAGAACCCCCAAAGAGTGAGTGTCTAAAAAGTGTGCTACATGCACTCGCAGGTCAGTCAAGGCACTGCCTCACCAAACCCTGTGTTACTTCTATTTATTTGCTTTTGCTATTCTAGACTCCTCTGTACTTGCTACTGTGGTCTTCTTTCACTGTTTTCAGTCCATTACTTCATCTTCCTATACATTTAATCCTCATGGTTTCTTGAAAGGTTTTTAGTCCTTTAACATGTGAGAAAAAGCACAATACCTGCCTTTTATTTTATGCCCAATGAGACACTAAATTGGAACTCTTGTGTCCCATTATTGTTAGTTTGAAACACATTTAGATATTCTTCCTATTACTTATACCACTATTGAGTGTAGGACCAGTTGTTTATTGTGCCAGTTTTCTTCTTCCTTTGCAATGCATTCTCTCCCAGAGATCTGCTCCTCTATATAGATTGGCTTCTGACCCTCTGAGCCCATAGATATGCATGTATCTTTCTGAACTGCAACCGTTAACAGTTTTCACATTCTTTCCCTGGGCTACTCCTTTGTTACTCGATCTCCAGGTAAATGGAAGACCCAGAGGAAAATGTTCATAGAAAATCCAACTCCATAGTGCAAGAAGGATCCTGGCTAGGCCAGAAATCAGTTAAAATGTATAAATAGTGCCCAGGGATAGTCCCCTTTCCTAATATGTTTGGGCTTCCTAATCTTAAGCCTCTTGACTGTTTGTTACCATTTCCAAATACTGTTTCAGTCATTGTAACAAACAATATGTTCTCAAACTGTGCTCCAAGTGCTCAAGGAATTTTGCCAGAGGACTTTATTGGCTTCAACAGATGGGCTAAAAGAAAAGCAGCTCCACTTCAATCTCTGTTACATACTGGCATGTTCTGCCAGAGTTTGTTTGACTTTCTTCATTCAGCAAATGGTTTCTGAATTCCAGTCATGTGCTTGGTGCTATGCTAAGTGCTTAGGATGCAACAAATAAACAAGATCGAGAGTGATTCTATCATCACAGGACTTACTTTCTAATGGGAGAGATTCAACAACAACAAAAAAGGAAAAAGAACAAATAAGATAATATCTCCTTTATTCTAACTACTGTGAAGAAAACAAACAAGAAAATATGAAGAATAGAAAATGTCTGGTGGAAGAGGGAGGGGTACAGGAGGAAGGGACTACTTTACATAGTGAGTTAGAGAAGGCTCATCAAGGAGGTAGCATTTGTCCTGAGACCTGACAGATAAGAATGAATCGGTCCTGCAAAGTGTGGTGAAGGACATTGCAGACAGAGGGAGCTGTAACTGCAAAGCCCTGAGGTGACAAGCCTGGGTGGCTGAAGCTGTAATGGACTAAGGAGGGTGGGGTGCGAAGAAGCAGGAGACAGCCTACCTACCTAGAGCCTCGTAGACCACAGTAAAACCCTGGAACATTATTTTAAAGTAGTGAGACATCATTGAAGAATTTTAAGTTGCAAAGACACATGATCCGACAATTCTTTTTTATTTTTCCAAATTGATGGACGTGTTCTACTGGTAAGTAAAGTTAGACAATTGCCAGGCTGGGGTGCTGTTTTTGTCGCAGATGCGTGTCCGTCTGTCCTGGTGCTCCTGATTTACTGTCTGTCCTGATTTACAACTGTTGTCCTGGCCTAATTGTTAATTGGACCTTCATTCATTCTCAGAGGTGCCCAGTTTGGTGGATACGTTGTTCCGTCTCCCCCTTGTGGCAGTGTGACAGTGTGGATGGTACCCCTAGTTATGGGGAAGTCTATTGTGGCACAAGTCACAGTGAGAGCAAACCCCAAGGAAGGAGCAGAGTTTAAGCCACAAAGAAAATGCTACTTAACAATCGAAATCTGCAGGATATTTACAAGTTAAAGGCAAAGACTCATAAGAAAGGTCAATATTAGAGTTCACCAAGCAACATAAGAGAGTTGGTATTTAGGGAAATCGTTTCTGGATTTTTTCTCAGCTCTGGTGGGAACTTAACTACTGCCAGTGTTATTTTGGCAGCCAAATTCAACAAAGCTGCTCACAGGCTAACATATTTTTTTTAAAGTCCATTTTCCTCTTTCCACCACATACCATACTTTTGGGATTCTGACATATCTTACCGAGCACTTTATTCAATCTATATTTAAATAGAACTTTTCACCACTTCCCAAGAGAGAAACAACAATGAACTAGATGAGAATGAGAGGAACTGGAAGAAGGTAATGCTCCATATCATTTAGTTAATCTATTCTTGTTTATTAATTTATTACATGGAACAGTAATTTTAATGGCTTTAACTTTGAAGTGGAAAAGAAGCCCCTAAAGTATACTTTCAAAAACTGCAATAATGACTATAGGAAGATCTAGGACAAGAAATGCATTTACTATTTTAAGTTATTTTTCAAGCCTCGCTTTAATCTTAGTCTTCAGATTTATCATTTTATATCAGCCAAAATAAACTACCACCATAAGAAACCATGTATTATTAAAAATCAGAAGTTTCTTAGTCATAAAATTTCTATTAGAAATAGCATACAGATGAGTTTGATATCCATAAAACCATTGAAACATAACATGACATTTACTACCTGTGGTACATAATTACATTCACATGCTCTTAGATGCATTTCTTTCTGTCACTGAATAATTATTTTCACAAAGTTTGTCACGTTTTCAGAATTAGAATTTTAATTTCCTCATACTTATATTTCCATTTTCAAAATGACAATTTCCAGAAAGGTTCTTTCTGGAAAAAAAAAGAGTGTCCTTAGGGAACACATCATTTTTGACTTCTTTTCCAGTAATTTTACTTCTTTTATCTTTATGTATGCTATGGATTTAAATATATCAAACTGTAGTTAATTATAGATGCATTAACTTATTGATGTATCTCATACGGCACTTTAACTTTAAAATAAATGTAATAAACCTCAAGGTCATATGCGATAAAAACAAATTTTGAATATACTACTTTTACGGTTTATGTCTATCTTTAGCATTGCTGATTTTTATCTTGTCTCCTCATTCAACATATAGATACACTGTAGATACTTAACATGAACAGATTTAAAGTTTTGAGACTCTTAGCACAAAATATACAGTATAATGTGAGTTTGCTGAGCTTTAGTTTTAAATCACTAATGCTCTGAGGACCATGTAAAGAAGTGAGTATATATGCTAGTTAGTAAGCGGAGGCAACCACCCATATTCAGATCCAATGTGGTTTCAGGTTTCTCCCTTTTTCATCAACCGCGTATTTTATAGGGAAAATTAAATACTCAAAATTGGAAGTTCAAGAAAATCATAATTACCCCATGAAATGCCCATTGCCTTTTACAACACTCAGAAATCTGCATACTTTGCCTGAGAAAAAGTATGCTTGAGGCTAGCAGCAGGAAGTAGATTTAATAGAAGAAAACATTTACAAACACCCAAATCAGTGCAGCCTTCTCTTTGATAATTTATATTGTGGAAAATTGCTTTTGTAGGCAAAAGTTTCTCGATCAATGAAAAGTGTGAGAATATCTAAAACATGGAATAGGCATAGACTGTCCAACACTTCTTACTAATGTCCATGCTCCAAAATAACCAGACACAAAATTTATTTTGGGGAAATAACTGGCAACAAATAGTCAGAAAAAGGCTGTGAAGCATTAAAATCCTTGCAGAAATCCCATTGTTGGGGCTCTCCACTTCCCCATCAGCAGCTGTAGCATCAGGGAATCTTCCCAGATTATCCCATGGCCTTAGTTGTCATGCCCTCCAAAACATTGTTTCAGTTTCTCCATTTTTGGGATAATCTCTCTTATATAAATTATAAGAGGAATACATTTTGAATTATCCATTGGTGTATAGACTGATATTTTATACTGTAAAAGTGATAGAAGACTCCAAGAGAGGGAGAAGCCAGGTATCATATGGAGAGGAGAAAGAAATGGAGAAACTGGAAGAGTTCAGGGGTCCTTTACCAGTGCCAGCTAGAGACCTAAACATCAATACCCTGTGTTCTTTCTCCTGACATCTGATAGGGAAAAGCGATGCGTGATTTGTCCAGTAGACCCATGCAGTGATCTCATGGAATTGCCCACAATATGCACTTGGCCATCCAGGAACAGAAAATACTGGATGCAAATAAGGTGCTTGTGGAATGAAGGGAATATAACCGTACCTGATCAATGTGGGACTAAATGAAATCACCTGGAGCTCTGCCAAGTCAAAACAGAGAGTGAGATTCAGCTCTTATGAACATGATGGCATTTTCAAAATCAAACCACACTGCACAGATGTCTGCCCCACTGCGAAGACAATTTTACTTCGTTTGCTATGTAGTAACACATATTTTCTATCCCTGTTTTTGGCAATATTGACTTTCAAACATTGTAAATTTTTCTTATTTGACACTCAATGGTAAACTTTCAGAATCATTTGAAAGAACTCTACCAAGCTGATAATGTCAGAATCCCAGCTGCATAGATTACACAATCTCTTGTTTGAATGGATGCTGTAATTTAAGAAATTCCATATATCAAAACCATAACCAGAACAGCAATAAAATGCAACACTTATAATCTGAGCAAAAGAATAAAGATCAGGCTTTGGACATATTTTCCAGAAACATGACTAAGATTTTTATAGCTTTAATATTTAATGATTTCTTATAAATCAATAGGAAAAACACTAAATCCTAATAGATGATCACAGAACACGAACAATTATGCGGTCTGAAAAAACATATATATAAGTGAATATATATATATATATATATACACACACACACACACATACACAATGATATCATTTTATCTAGCAAATTTGTAAAGATGAAAAAATATACCTCGTAATGACAAGGCTATATTAAATTAGGCTGACTCACAAATGTTAATGTAGCATTGCATTTGAATGGATGGACTGTGGATGATAATTTTTCTCTCCACTGTTTTTAATTTCTTTCAGTTAGTATTACTTTTATTTTTATAATAAAAGTACTATTAAATTGAATACTGTGTAACTGCTTTGTTCCATCAAGAATTAATTGTGGTTAAGTTAATACTAAAAGTCTTTTTACTATACAATAGAAAAATTATTTAAATACAAAAAAGAATAAAATTATATTACTATAGTGCTATATCACACATTCATTGTTTTAAATAATGAGATACATTTGTGTTATTGTAGAAATAAATGATGCAATTTTTTTCAGTGGTTTTAATTATTGTTCTTGTATTTTGAAACACCTTTTGACTAGTATAATCTTTAACTTACCACTTCTTTTCTAGAATACAGGGATTGATTGCAAAGTGTGACTATTTCTCTCTAGTTTTCTATTTTCATTTCTCACACTTGTTCAACCCCAAATGAAGGAAAGCTTTTTGAATTTGCATTTTATAACATGCAATGATGAAATTTGGGATGCTGGCTTTAGCAATGTAGAGACATGCAGTGCCATCAAAAGAGTAGAATGAAAGTGAAATGTCCAGAAATTTTTAAAATGGCATCAGTAGTTGAGGTAAAGGAAAAATAAAGGCCAGTTTGGACTGTCTCATTTCATTCATTTTATTAAGTTCTTTCTGAGTCTCTCTCTCTCTCTCTCTCTCTCTCTCACACACACACACACCTCTCTCTCTCTCTTTCTCTCTCTCTCTCTCACACACACACACAAAAGGTGTTACAGCTATTTTTCTTATTCTGATGGGAATAAAAGTTGTAGCACGGACTTTGAAGCTTTTTTCAGAATACATGAACACACATATATCTGTGTGTGTGCATGTGTATGTGTATAATGCATTGTGTGTGTATGTATTTCCTAGAGCTTCAACTAGTATATTAAATGAATTATTTTCTTTGATCTTCTCTTATGGGAATAATTTTTTGTTTGCACAGAGTAAAACAATTAGCCTGATTTCAAAAAAGAGAACTGCAAAGATGCCCGTAAGTTCAATGAAGATTAAAGCTCAAAATCTTCCTTTCTGCACTTGAACAGCAACAGGATAGAGATCCAAATGAAGTATTGGGTGGCAACTTCTAAATGTTGCATATTGAGGGGAACTTCATCCAGTGCGAAAGTATGTGCTCCAATCTGTAAGGATTTGTATATGTTAAAAGGATAACATTTGCCCTTTAAGGCATTGGGAGTCTTAGCTCCTCTATACATACATAACCTTTGATTAGAAAGGGGGTGGTGGTGGAATCTGGTTTAGACTCTCCCTGAGAAGAACTTTGAAATTTGGTGGCTTGTAAAGTGAAATATATACCTCAGCAGGGGTTTAACCAACATTCATAGAATGCTTAATTTATACTAGATACTGGGTGTCTATCATGAATAAAACTTGGTTTCTGCCTAGAGAAGCCTAGAATGGCTGAGATGTTCTAACATAAGTGTAAGGTCAACATGTCTTAAGAACCCAGACTGAGAGGAGGGCACTTAGCCCACCTTGACACTTTTTCAGTAGAGAGGGATGTTGTCCTGAGAGCTGGACAATATAGATATTTTCTCTGCCTACTTTGTACAGATCTAATAGCAACACTACCATTTTACTGATTAAAGGCTTTATTCTGGGTGATATGATGTGGCACAACCTGGGTTTCTTATCTTCTTAAGAGACTCTATCTTTTCCAAGAATTTAAGCGAGAGTTGTCACTTAAATATCACTGTAAGTGTCTGAAGGGGTTTCAAAATCCATTTTGTCTGAGAAAGTGTAACTGGTATCTGGAGCATATATAGGCAGCCAAAGAAAAGATTTCTCTATCTCTGTCTCTCTCTGTCTGTTGCTCTCCATTTTTGCATCTCCCTGTCTCTCTGTCTCTTTCTGTCTGTCTCTCATTTCTCAGAGGAGATGGAGTTGTTCTTGAAGCCTCTTACTTTTGTTGGTGCAATATGAAAATTATTTTTACTTCAGATTACATAGTTTTCTAATGCTTCATATGTTGGTAATACATTTTTGTCCCTGAGGGAGTTGGAGATTTCTAATCAAGTGTTGTTATCCGCAGTACAATTTAAAGTCAATTCTGATAATGATCTTTACCACAATGATCTGTTGTTCCATGCTACTTAAAAATATGAAGCCGATAAATCCTTTTATTTTTAATCAATTGAAATTTTACTTTGAGGAAGGGAAGATATTTTTCAACACACACAAAAGCATGTGCAGCAAAAGAAAAAAAGTGCTTTAAACAATATTCAAAGGGTTATTTCTCATTACTTCTGGCATGCCTCTTTCCACTAAAACAAGTCACTAGCATATCTACAGCTCATCAGTTGACAGATCAGCAATTCTATTAAGATGAAAACTAACCTTGGAAATGTTTAGAAGGAAAAGGGTGTCCTTTGATTTATTATGCCATTTTATGTTGTGCCATTATTTCCCTTTCAGCCATTCAGGCTATATTAAGTAGAAACATCCAGCATTTTTAATAAAGTGCTTCATTCTAACCAAATGCTAACCAGAAGCATTTTAGAAGAGCCTTCTGATTAAAGTAAATGAAATAAAGATCATCCAGTTCTGTTCAATAATAGAGAGTAAGGCATAATGCACAGGATATAGCAACATTCTTGTGATGACAAAGTGTGCTGTCATTTCTTTTCACTGACTGCTGAGGTATGGGTGGTTTCCTCAGAATTTAAATGGGCATTTGCTCTTTTAGTAGGTGACAATGCATTCTAGTTAGATTGTATCTTGATAAAAGTTATTATGAGTAATATATGGTTCATTTGTATTTAGGTAAAATTATTTAAAAATGTTTTCTGCATCTAAAATCAGGATTGATACCTATTTTGTATAATTTAAGCTTTGAGCTTAGCCAAGGGTTAAGTATTCAGATTTCCTTGAATTTCAAAATATCCTCATCAATTTCTCTCTTTACTGTATCTTCGGGATCCCATAATTCACTTTCATCATTGCATTTTTCTACAGCCTCTAAATAACTATTTTAAAATTCTTTACATAACTTATATTTTACTAAAGAACTATATTAAAGTTTTTGTGAAGGGTTTCTGAGGTCAGAAGAAATAGAAGTTGGAAGGAAAAGCTGATAATATTTAGATACACTTTGACACAAAATGGTCATAAAATTGAAATGATTCTCTATTGAATTTTAATTTTGGATGGTCACTGGTTAATTCATCAAAATATTTAATAATATCTTTGTTTAAATAGACTTAACTCATCAAAACCATAATATTTTAAAAAATTTTGTATTAGGAATATAACAACTATAACTAGATTTCTTTTAATGCCTACCTTATAGCTATTTTGTTAAATGTGATCTGTTTTGGAATAAATTGTTTCAAAATGTATTGGCTCATTTAAAAATTGAAGCTTCTAAGTTATATTTACTTACTAATCTTCAGAACTATTAAGTAAAATTGTTCAGATAAGATGGGCAGAGAAAGGGATAATTGTATAGCTCCACTAGGAAAAGAGAATATAACCTTAGAAAAATAGAGGATTTGCTAAAACTGAATAAAGTGGTTGATCTGTGAAATAATCTCATTGAGGGAATATGAGAAAACACGCGGAAATATTATGGTAGATAATAAACCAGAAGAATGTGAAAGCTGTGCTTTGATCACTTGTCAAATGACAATAGACTAAAATGAAAACTGCTGATTAATTCACTCATTTGTCAAAAGCTTATTGAGCATCTGTATATGTTTCTTAGCTTGTGCTAGACTCTGGAAACACAAAAGTGAACAAAAACCTATGTACAGGTCATCATGAAACTTTCAGTCAGCTGAGAATCCTAATGAGGAAAGAAGCATTACAGTGAACTCTGATAAAAGTCATGTTAGAGTAAAACCACAGTACTGTGGAAGTGCTTCAGTAACAAGGGCCCCTATCTTGGTAAATGTGTGGTCCTGCCACTTGAATCAAATTTATTTTCCTATGTCTACCAAACTATTTAGCTATGTCTAGAATTATCCAAATGATTAACCATGTGGCAAAACGTATTTCTTTGGTATTTAAATTGTCTTTTGGACTATTAATATATTTTACCTTAATATTATTGTTTGCATATTTTAAATGGAGTACTCTAAATAATATCTGTTATCTAAATGCCAATGGTTGCAGAGTGTTATAGCCCTGGTATTGGTAGATTTTTTTCCTGAATGAAGTTGCCAAAACCCATAGTGGCTTCAATATTACTAAAACTGAAGTCATTCTTTAACCATATGGCATTGCTTAAAGAGATAAGACCAAAATGCTAAAGGAAAATTATAATAGAGTCTTTAACATATGCTCTAGACCTTATACTTTTAATTAAAGTTGAAGTTTTAATTAATTAGCCTCTTAATAATCAGAAAGAGAAGATAAATTATGAAACATTCTAATTTCCAGCAAGTGAAAAGATAGTATCACTAAGATTATTAGACTATATTGATCCATCTTATTCTTATTACTGAGAGTGATAAAAGGAAGTATTACAATATTGTTCACTATAAACTAAAAATCAGAGCTTTTTTCAGCCTTACATCAAATATTTGTCTTTGTGTATTGCAAAACATACACTTGGAGAAATAAATCAGCATTATGACTTTTACAATTAAAATTAAATTCTGTTATAAAAAAAAGTAAAAGAAAAGGTACTTGATAAGATAATGATATTTGATTTCTTCCACTACATAATCTGTATTTATGCCTATAATGTATAAATTTACCTATCTGCCTACTTATCATCTGCCCAAATCTATACCCATTATCTATCTAATAAAAATACTTTTCCAACTATGTATACATACACACGCATGATTTTTGATAAAACAAATTATATATCATTTACATTCTTACTTTATTTGTTATCTTACTTTCGTTGTAAAAATGGGACCAATACATGATTGAATTTTCACATAACTGTAAGTACAAATCACTTTGCCACTTTAATTTATTTTTCTTTATTAGCTTTTCTCAAAATCAATAAATTATGGAGTTCAATTCAGAAGTCAACATCTGATTTAAAATGGAAAAATCTGTATCAGAAATATAATGTGCTAAAAATCATTACCATTCAAAATGTTGATGACTTTTAATATATTTTTCTAATGCTAGAATAGTAAAATGCTAAACATAAAACCTCTTGTTTATTTCACACATGCCATCAACTGCAAAATGTTCCCTCTCAGCACTCTTATTCAACATCATCCTGGAAGTCTTCCCTAATGAAGCAAAACAAGACAAAGAAATAAAAGGTATACCATATGAGCAAGAAGAAATGAAATTATATTTGTTTGAGTATGACATGATTGTCTATGTAGAAGCTTTCCAAACAATCAACAAACACCACTGGAACTAATAAACAATTATCACAAGGTTTCAAGAAACAAAGTTAATATACAAAAATAATTTGCTTTTGAATATATTAGCAATGAACAATTGGAATTTGAAATAAAAAACACAACACAATATACATTAGCACCAAAAAATCATAAACGTATGTATAAATTCAACAAAATATGTATAAGTCCTATATGAGCAAACCTATAAAATTCTGATGAAAGACACCAAAATGGATAAAAAATGGAGAGATATTCCATGTTCTTGGATAGAAAGACTAGGTATAATTAAGATGTCAATTCTTTCCAACTTCATTCATAGATTCATTATAACTCCAATCAAAATCCCAGCAAGTTATTTTGTGGATATTGAGAAAATGATTCTAGAGTTTATATGGAAAGCCAAAAGACTAAAAAAAGCAACACAGTACTGAAGAAGAAAAAATCCAGAGGATTGACACTATCTGGCTGCACGACTTACCATAAGCTACAATGATCAAGATAGTGTGGAATTAAAGAAAGAATAGGCAAATAGATCAATGGAATGGAATAGAGAGCCCAGAAATAGACCTGCACAAATAGAGTCAACTGATTTTTGACAAAGGGGCAAAGGCAATTCAGTGAAGAAAGAATAATCTTTTTTAAAAATAGGGCCAGAACAACTAGATATCCACAGGCAAAAAAAAAATCTATACACAGAACTTACACTTTTCACAAAAATTAACTCAAAATGGATCATAGATCTAAATGTAAAATGTGAAACTATAAACTTCTAGAAGAGAAAGTAGGAGAAAACCTGGTTGACCTTGGATTTGTGATGATTTTTAGATGTAGCACCAAAAGCACAATTATGAAAGAAAACTTGATAACAAGATTTTTATTAACATTAAAAACTTCTCTATAAAAGACACAGTTAAGAGAAGGAAAATAAGCAATTGACTGAGAGAAAATAATTAGAAAACACATATTTGACAACACATTAGTATCTACAAAGAATTCTTGAAACTAAACAATAAGAAAACAAACAACCTGATTGAAAAATGTGTAAAATACCTGAACAGACACCTCACCCAAGAACATATTCACATGGCAAAGAAATATGCAAAGAGGTTCAACATAATATGTCATTAGGGAATTTAAAATTTAAAATTAAGATACCATTACACATGTCTCAGAATGGCCAAAATCGCAAACACTGATCCTACCAAATGCTGGCCAGGATATGGATCTCCTCCATTGCTAGTGGGAATATAAAATGATACAACCACTTTTAAAGACAGTTTGGCAGTTTCTCAAGAAACAAACTATAAGCTTATCGTATGATCCAGCAATCATACTCCTTGGTATTTACCCAAGTGAGTTGAAAACATGTCCAAAAAACCCACACACAAATGTTTACAGCAGTTTTATCCATGAATTACAAAAAATAGAAGCAACCAAAATGTCCTTCAGGTGAATGGATAAGCAAACTATGGTCCATCTGTATAATGGAATATTCAGTGGTAAAAGTGAATGAGCTAACAAACTAGGAGAAGACATGGATCAACCTTAAATGCATAATGCTAAGTGAAAGAAGTCAGTCTGAAAAAGCTACATTCTAATAATATGGTATTCTGGAAAAGGGAAAACAAAAAAGAAGGTAAAAAGATCAGTGACTCCTGGGAGATTTGGGGGCAGGGATGATAGATGAATAGGTGAAGCTCAGGGGATTTCCTAGGACTGTGAAAAGTTTCTGCATGATACTGGAATGGTGGGTACATGATACTATGTATTTGTCAAAATCCATGGAACATTACAGCACAAAGGGTGAACCTTAATATATACAAATTTGAAAAAAAGAATTTTAAGTTGTCTAAGGGTTACTGGATGGAATGCAGAATGTGACAAAACAACCTGAAGGGAGTGGGGAAAAAGGTGTTGACCTAAGTAACAATGGAAATTAGTGTAGTCTATAAGACTAAAAGTGGAAGGGAGGGGTAAATAGGTGGAGCACAGGGCTTTTTGGAGGGTAGTGATATTACTCTGTATGATTGAGTAATGATAGATACAAGATATTATGAAATTCTCAAAACCTATAGAACTATACAACAAAGAGAGGACCCTAGTGTGAACTATGGATTGTAGTTAGTAACAATGTGTCAGTATTGGTTCATCAATTGTAACAAATGAAGCACACTAATGCAAAATGTTAATAATTGGGGGATTTGGGGGGGGTAGTGGGAAGGAACTCTGTGGAAGAGATAGAGGGCAAATGGGAACTTTTTGTACTTCTGCAGTTTATCTGTAAACATAAAACTGCTCTAACAGTAAAGTTTAACAACCAAAACAAAAAAACAAAAAACAAAAAACACTACTAATGGAAAAACACTAACCCTATATTAAAGTATAAGAATTATATATGGTTATAAGACAGCTTACTAAAACATAATTACATTCAACAATTATCATTAGTGTGCAATGGTCTTCAAAATTTTCTTTACTAGGAATTAATAAAATCTTTTTGCAAAGCCTTCCTCCAAATTCATTACAATCTAAATATCGAAGATTTCTAATAATTTTTCTAATGCTAGAGTAGGAAAATGCAAACTATAAAAACTCATTTTTTTCACACATGCCACCAACTACAAAATTTTGAAACATATTTTGAAAATCACTCTTATCTGATAAATCTTTAAATATATATGGAAAAATTGAAACACGAGTTCATCACCTATGTAGTAGTTCATAGTGTACTAAAATCCTTATTTTTTGGCTTTTTAAAATTTACTCCTCTTTCTCTTTTTAATACAACTCTATAGTGGCATTTTTCCTTTGAAAGAAAAATCATTTGACAAGAGCGAATTTGTCAAGGAATGTGATATATTGAGAAACATGGTGAAAAATGAGAAAGGCTGAGTCACTTGGAAAGTGTCATACAGACAGCCCAAGGTAACAAGGACTAAATTGAAGAAGACAACTTTGGGTTGAAAAGAAGGTATACATTAAGATAAGCAGCCCAGTAAGACATAACCATTACATGACAAAATAACTGGATGTGTTCACATTCTTGGTAGGTGATCTGCATATCATTTTTTTTTTTTTTTTAACCAGGAGGTCCCCGGGATCGAACCCAGGTCCCTCCATATGGCAGACGGATGCCCAACCATTTGAGCCACATCTGCCCCCTGATCTGCATATCATTTGACATTTGATATTGGTGACTCTCAAATCAGGTACCTGTTTTGTTAGATGTTTTTGTTTTGTGATTTTTACTCTGCTTAATTTCAACATGGTGTTATTTATTAAGACCATCATTTTAAATTTCTAAAAAGGTGTAATTAGCAATATGAATACAGTGCCAGCTCAAGTAATATATCTGTTTGTATTTCATGATATGCATACTTACTCAGATTTTTAAAGTATCAAAGTGTATAAGATTTAAACTTCTATATATACAGCTGCAAGAAATTCAGTAAGATTAAACAATATTCTAATCCAAAGAATGAATGTTAAAAAATGATAATGGTAATAGGAAATATTCAAGTATTATAGAGGATATTAGTATTTATTAATCATGGGTTAAGTCAAATTAGTGGCTTTTCACTTAAACACAAACTTAAGGCATTAAGGTATTGTTCATGTATTGACTTTGTTAACATCTCAGTGTATATAAAAATAATAAATTGTGGGGCAAAAGTAAAGTATTTTTTCACTGAATCAGATAACTTCTTGGGAAAATGTTTTGGACTATACATTTTCTATATATTTTTAGGGTCATAATTTTCATATTAGAGTCTCAAAGTGAAAGCAATTGAAAAAGGTACTGTGAAAGAAGAGTAAGTAAACTCTGCCTCCTCCAATATTTTTGGTTGTGTTTTTATTGGAATATGATATGAATTCTTATAAACCTTCCTCATTGTTACTTGGTACTTGGGGTAATATTGTTATCAAAATACCTATCCTTAGATTTCTCCATATACTTAGGAGAAGGATGCCCAAAGACTTAATTTATTTTTCACATGTATGCAACATTAAATGAAGAGGCTCAGTTCCCTTGGAAAAAAAGGTCTCGTAGCAGAGCTATCTCCAAATATCTCATTCACCCAAACCTCACATATATATATATATATATACACACACATATACACACATGCGTATGCATATATGCAGACATATATATGTGCTGTGTATATGTATATACGTGTGTGTGTATGTGTATATACATAAACCCTGGTAAACTATGCAGGCAAATTAAATGATCTGACTTTTTTAAGGACATGCTTTGCTTTTGAATCTCCAAATTTTTATAAGCAATTTCTCAAACTGGACATTAGATTATCTTAATGTATACCTTCTTTTCAACCCAAAGTTAGTCTCCATAAATTCTTTCTGGAGGAGTACATTTCCTATTTGCCATAATTATATTTACACTTCTGAAACCCAGATGAATTCTACAAACCCCACTTCCTGACTGTCCTTAACTGTGTGGGGCTTCCCTGCTACCCTGCTTCTCTCTTTCCAATGGGCAGCAGTCCCCTAGATAAGATTGTCTTTCCTCATTCCCTGGAATTCTATATTTGTGTGTGTGTATATATATAAATATATATTACCCAATTATGTTCAATGTTCCCTGAGGAGGAAAATTCATTTCCTTACATTTTTCTCTACTCAAGTTATTTCCCTAAGGAGATTAAGAGAAAGCAAAAGTTACTATTTACATACATCCTTTGACTTCTGGCCCAACTTTGCAGGCCATCATTTGTTTTGCTATGCATACTGCTAGCCAGTTTAGCTTGGTGTAATAGATACAGGCAAAGCTTCTCAGTACTATCACTAGGTCTTATTCTCCTTGAGCTACCTCCATTACAGTAATTTCTAGGAATTCTGAATGGCTGAGGAAAGTGGAACTCTTGTTGGGAACAGTAGAAGCAGACATAGAAAGTGGACTGATTCCCAGCCTGGATTTTCTGCTGAATTTTTTTCTACCCTTAGAAACAGGATCCAACCCAGGTTTTCAGAACTTCTATAACCAGGCAGAACCATCATCTGATGAGAGGCCTGCCTACTTTTGTCCTCTGAATGATAAGTTTCAGAGGATGGCATGTGTACTGAACTAGGTTTTGACCACAGGGCTATAGTAACATCATTCCAGCCATACCTTCACTTGACAACTTTATCTTCTGGAACACAAAATTAGTGTTCTTCTCCTTGTCTTAGATATAGTTTGCCAAAATATGCTCATCATCACTTAAAGTAAAAATCAAAAGAAGACAACATGTGATATTTTGCTCTCAAATATCTAACTATTTTTTCCCAGAACTGAGACCTGTTAAGTACCAGAGAGTGAGTGTCTGGATATCCACATTTGTGATGTAACTCTCCATATTGGAGACTAATTGGCTACTATAATTTCCAATCAGAGGCCTGGGTTTAACCTGTGTGAAGTCTTCTAATAAAGATAGTGTCCATTCCTCAGTATCTTGATTATTAGTGGTCTAATGTCAGGTGGTTGAATCTAACCTGCATAATCTCCAATCTGATATGGAGTTTCCATCTCCAATCACAGAGTTTGTTCCCTAAGGAAAATCAAAGTCTTTTCCATCTCTATTTTAGTGGTAAATGTTGAAATCATTATATCAAAATTCTGTTCTCCTATCCTTGGCCTATTATAGTTACACATAACATCAACTAATGTTTCCAATATCTGATTGCTATTAGTCAACTTGCCTTCTCAATATCAATCT
The DNA here is from genome assembly GCA_026826555.1 of Tolypeutes matacus. Classification (NCBI taxonomy): domain Eukaryota; kingdom Metazoa; phylum Chordata; class Mammalia; order Cingulata; family Chlamyphoridae; genus Tolypeutes; species Tolypeutes matacus. Next base: position 27,354,389 of record JAKSZT010054304.1, read on the forward strand.
CAATTTCAGGCAACCTTCTTTTCAACAAATGAATAAATTAAGAAACATAAACAAGCCCATGGTTTTTTTTTTTTTTTTTTTTTTACAAGGAACATTCTTTCCAATCCTAGAAGTGGCTTTAATTGTCAAGATATTTGGCATCTGTGAAAGCTGCTTACACTCAAATCTCCAACCTCTTTCTTAGATATAGCCATGTCTTGTAAATTTATCCAGTGATTCATAGGACTGCACAACTCTTTCACTGAAATATTCAACTTCCAACAATTAATCTCTTCTAAGCTTTAACTCAGATACCAAAGTAGTTTCCATAACTTCTAACTGAAAGGGAGGTAATACTCTGATAACTCTCAAAGCTTAGATTGGAGCCACTTTTCTTCTAGGCACTAGAAATGATCTGGGCTTGGAGCTTTATTTGTTTGAAGGCCTTTAACTCTGAAATAAAATTTCTATAATAGATGCCAGATTATTCTGTTATCTCTGTTCTTAACAGTTTTGATAGATTTTATCTCTCAAGGAATTTTTAACTTTCATTTAAGTTGTTGAATTTATGGGTTTAAGGTGAGCTCATAGTATTCCTTTATTATTTTTCTAATGCCTGTGGGGTTTGTAATGATGTTCTCTCTTTTGTTCCTCATGGTGGTAATTTGGTTGTTCTCTCCCTCCCCCACTCTTTCCCTCTTTGATTGACCAGTTCAAATAGTTTTATTAATTATAATGATTTTTAAAGAATTAGCTTTTGGTTTCATTGATTTTTCTCTCATTTTTTAAACATTTTAAATTTCATCAGTTTCTACTATTTATTATTTCCTTCTTTATGCTAGATTGGGTGATTTTTTTCTTTTCTTTTTTTGCTAGTTTCTTAAGGGAGAAACTAAGTTTACTGATTTGAGAACTTTATTTCTAATATAAACATTTTATAATATAAATTTCCCCTATGATTTAGCACCATTCCTTATATTTTGATATATTTTCAGTTCCACTTGTTTCAAAATATTTTTAATTTCCCTTGGGACTTGCTTTTTTGACCTAAAAATGATGGTGTTTATTGCCTTCTCCCAAGAATTTAACTTTTTTTTTTCCATAGCAGAGAGAGAGAGAGAGAGATGAAGGATCTATTTGGGGTTTCGTGTCGTCCCCAATAGCTGCTCTTTGCTTCCTATAGACCTTTGTCTGGAGGTACACTTCCTCAGGGTCTTCTCCAGTCTTATTTATGAGCATCTTTGGGGTCTTGGAGAAGATTCTGCAAGTAGATGTTTTCTCCTTATATCTATAGCCTCCACAGGTTCTATATCCTCTTTCTGGCTCATTCAGCATCTGCCAATTTTTAAGAGTTTTAGCTAAATTTTTCTTTTGGGTGTGTCTAGCACCATCAGTTTCCATTGAGAAAGTGCCCACTTCCTGTCTTTTCTTGCAGATGCCTGCATTTCCTTAGATTTGGGATTATTTTGTTGTTGTCTTATGTGTTCAAAAAAGACTGTGAATTTGCAGATTGCCTGGCATTTTCTTGTTGTAAATGTAAGAGCAATAGCCTTTCCAGTTTTCTACATCTCATGAGAAAGCTGGTAGTCCAATAGTTTCTTTTTGAATATCTACCTGCAAAAAAGATTTTAAAATTCTTCCACAAGAATGAGATTTTGTAAGTATTCATTCATTCGTTCTACAAATATTTACTTGGCAGTTTCATGTGAAATACTATTCTAGGAAGCAAAAGTGAATAAACAATGATCACTAGAACCTTGTTCTCACATAATTATTGGAGAGTGGGAGTGGGTAGCAAAAATGATAAAAATAACATGTACATAAATTATATGCTATTTTGAACACCAATAATGCTCTGGAGAAAAAATAACATAGAGGAAAATAAGGGATATATCAGTAGTACCAGTAAGGGGCAACTTCAATTTTAAATAAGGTGGCTGGAGGAAGTCTCATTGAAAAAGTAAAATTTGAGTAGAGACTTAAAGGAGGAGAAGAATATGTAGATATCTGGAATAGCAGAACAGCATTTCCAGGAGATGACATCTCCAGTGCAGAAGGCCCTAAGGCAGGGCAGACCTGACAAGAAGGCCAGTGTGGCTGCAATAGAGTGGGCAAGGAGAAGGGTTAAAGAATGTGATATCAGAGAGGGTTGTGGTGAGGGAACCACTCACAGAAGGTCTGTTAAGACTTTGTGTTTTTGTTTTGTTTTTTTTTCAGAAAAAAATGTGAAGTCACCGTAAGGTGTAGAGGAATGATGTAATCTGACTTTGATTTTTCAAAGCATCACTCCACCTCTGTGCTGGGAATAGTTCAGGGGTATGAAGCATGAAGCATAATCAAATTGTCATGCTATTTAAGAAGGGTGACCTTTAAAGAAGATTTCTCCTCTGAGTCCAATTCAGAGTTCTTTCTCCCTTCCAGCAAAATTGTATTTAATTGTCAAAAATGAAGCATGACTTTATTCTATAACTAATGAGACTTAAAATGCTAAACTGCAAATCATAATGGCTTAGACTATATACACGAATGAAATTTGATGCATTTCATATAATCAACTTATGTATGGAATTGCTGAAAACAATATATATTAAAATTATAATATTTTTCATTCTTCTTAAACTTTTGTAATTTATATTTCCTATATTTATTACTTTTCCAAACAGGAAAATACTTAAAGTTAGTATTACATAGTTTTGTTTTATTTTTTAATTAACTGATATGACTTTTTAAGCTAAAAATTCTGCCACCTACCCCCTCATTGCCAGCCCTCCCAGAAGACTCAGGGTGTATAAATGTACTATAACTCAAATTTTCCATTAAACTGATTTGCATAACTTGTCTGCATGGTGGTACAATTAGCAGAAAGCTGTTCTCATTGTGATTGTTGCAGGGACAGGCCAAAAGTTATACCTCCTTATGTTTTGAAAATAATACTCATATAGTATGCATGTTTCTGTTAGTACACTTTTAAGTGTTTAATGTTAATATTTTGTAAGAAATTCTCATCTTAATAACTAGTCACAGATTTTTTCAGAATCAAAATAGTGAATTCAACACAGATTGAATCCATATAAATTTATTATTTTGTTTTTCTGACAGCCTATCACTCCTATCCCCTAATAAAACAAGAAGCAGGCCTGGTGGCCATCCATCTTATTCACTTCTGAATCCTTAATGCACAAATATCACCTAAAAAAGTAGGCTCTTAACTTTCTTCTTGGTGTTGAATGACTGAATGAATTGTGAATAAAGCTTTTTTTTTTTTTTAGGAGGTACTGGGGATTGAACCCGGAACCTCGTACATGGGAAGCAGGAGCTCAACCACTAAGTTACAACCGCTCACGTCTCCCAATTTCAAATTTTCTCTTTCTACAGAGTTTCACTGCTGTCATTATCCATCTGGTTCCTCAAACCAGAAACCTAGGAATCATTTTTGACTCATTCTTCTCCTTTACTCTCTGCATGTAACCATTCACCAGACGGCATAGCTTTTTCATCCTGTACATCCTTCAAACCCACTTCATTGTTTGTCTCTCTACTATTGCTACTATAGTGGAACCACCATCTTAAGTTATATGACAGCAAAAACCCCCAGAATATTTACCCCTGCTGCAGTCTAAGTCGATCTCCATTCTATAGTATGAGAAATCACTTAGAAATCCAAATCTAGATCTCATTTCTTTGTTTAAATCATTTTGGTAGCTGTTCTTTGCTCTTCAGATAAAGGAAAAACTTCTTAACTATGGCCTATAAAGCCCTGCCTGACCCATCCTCACACCTAATCATTTCACATCATTTTCTCCATTAGGTTTCATCCTCTAGTTTTATTGCACTTCTTTCAATTCCTGGAATGCACAATTAACTTGCCCCATGCAGTGATTTTTAAAGTTCCTAGAATGATCCCTTACTCCCCTTACTCCATTCCGCCTTCCCACTCAACATCACCCTTCTCACAACCTCTCTTTATGAGTTTAATTACTGCATTTTTTCAGGTCATAGCTTAAGAACCTTGTTTATGCTATTTTTTGTGTATGTGCGTGTTTTAACATTTCACACCAGCTTTGTTCCACCTATCCCCATTTCTAGAGTACTATGTACTTTCCTCTGCTATAATCTTCACTTCTAATTATTATTACTCTTTATTACATACATCCTCCCACTATAATGTAAGCACCATGAGGTTAAGGGCAATTTATGGTCTGTTTAATGATTTATCCTAGCTCCCAGCAGAGTGTTTGGACACACTATGCAATCAATAAATATATGCTGATTGAATTAATTGTAAATTTCAAATAAATTTTTGAGACACAATTAAATTTTCATCAAATAAACTAGATAAAATAAACACTACTTATCTACTAATGATATCATTCAACATAATCTTAAAATACTTTCTGACAATACATTTTTATAAATCAATTTGAACTACATTTTAGAAGCATTGGTTTTCATACTTTATAGACATTCCCTAACTAGAATTAATATTATAACAATATATTTAATATTACATTTAAAAGCTATTTGAACAATCTCTAATTAGAAACTATCTGTCTTTGGGAGAAATGCAGTATATCACTGACAAACATACAAATTTTAATTAGAAATATGAGTATAGGAGAATATCTTTGAGAACATTTTCAGGTCATTTCACAGGTTATATTGGTTTTGAGATTGTTTATAGATGTCTTTTCCTCAACATTTCATAAATGAGATTTATTTCCGTTTAGTATTGAAGATTCTGCTGCATATACTTGAGTTTTTATTTATAACTTAAGGCACTAAGGCAAAAGTCCATGGATAATGATAGCGAAAAACTGAAAGAAAGCAAAACATCGCAGAAAATAATGACAAATAAGCATACTCTAAAATATTTTAACAACTATACCTTGTGTAAAACATTATAGTTAAATGTTTTCATCATAAACAGGATTTTTATTATGTATTTACATGTTTTCTTTTTGTTAAGATGCCACTATTGTTTGTAAAGTGGAACAGACACATAAATTCTAGTTTCTTTAATATATGCTAAGTACTACTCCTTTATTTGACACTATTCATCACATTCTAATTAATCATCAAGGAAGAAAACAAATATTCATTTTAAAATATGGATCAATAACTCCTGGGAAAATTAAATTATCTTTCAGAAACATTTCATTCCTTGGCACTAATAATTCAGTGCAAATGAAATTTCAGAATAACAACTAGCTCATATGATATAATTTTCTTTGAGATTCTCAATCTTTTGTATGACAATTTCATACTGCATTTTAAATCTGTTTTATTTTTCCAAAGCTACTGGCCATATTGTGATAAATAGCAAAAAGCCACTCACAAAGTCATAATATGAGCTTCAACTGAAGTTAGGAATTGTTAACATCATTTATAAAGGCAAGACTGCATAGTTGGGTCACCAAGAACAAGAAAGGGAATGCATGATATTCTTAGCCTTTAAATAATATTTAATATCATTTTAACCTTTATCTTTTCACTATTAGACTTGATAACATATCAATGACCCAATTTTCTAGGATAAATTTCAGTTCTCACCTCTACTGATCACAATACATAAATGAAAAAATGAAAAGAAAAAATAATCAAGGCCCATTTGTGTGTAATATTTTGTAGATCCATGGTTTCTCTTTTGACTAAAATTAGTTAGTATAGGTAGGTGAGACTTTCTATGTTCATTTTATGACTTACTATGTCATAGTAAAACCTGAGACATCTAAGAAACAGTTAGCCATGGATCTCGTGAGTTTCTTCCATCTTGGTACCCAACAACCATTGTCATGCCCCAGGATTTTGTTTATATCATTGAATCACTGGGTGACTTAGAAAGCCTGACGGGACTGCTCTAATGATGCTACATCATACCACAGTAATCCAAGGGAAACTGCTCCTGGTTTTATTTTTAACAGACAATAAGAGTCTTTTGAGGTTGTTGTTGCCATTATTTTTATAATCATTGGTGACATTTTTGAGTACTTCATTCAGATTATAAATAGCTTATTTGCCAACATATAAGTTTAATAAGATAACATTAACATCATTAACTAAATCTTGACTCTTGAAAGCCCCACCTATCGAAAATCAGAAACTCAGATGCCCCCAACTCTATTCCTCTTTGGAAATTCTCTTCTGCCTGTCTTATTTACATATCATGAAATAAAATAATCACTCTGCAGACATTTTTCTCTTTTCATATGTTCTGTGTCATATAATAGTTTCTTTTTATTCATTGGAAATTTTTAGTAATTATCTACATGTTATTATGTGCCAAGAAGTGATTAGTGGAACATTAACCTGCCACTAAAATTTCAGCAATCTAAGATGTATCAGGCCAGTATATGAAAACCCTTCTCATTCATAAAAATAATAGAAATATTCAAAATTTTTATGTAAGGTGGATATCTATAAAAAGGAAAAATATTCACTTAAAAAATCTTACAATGACCTAATTATGTGATTAAAGATCTGTGTGTCAAAGTTCCTCTTTGGATAAGAATAAAGACATAGTAGAGGGAGAGCCTTCATCAAGTGGATATTGATAGAGGGATTGGTCATTGACTATTATTCTCAGTCAATGAGAATAAAGAATTTATAAATCAATTCCATAAGTATATATGGCCTTGGGTCTTCTCAGGACCAGTGTCGGAGCCAAGGTGAAGTGTCTCAGGTGAAATAGAACCATGTTGTCTCCAAGGCATGAATTCCTTCTGACAAGCCAGTGGCCCTATCAATTGTGGTGGTTATTACTCTATAACTGAGAGATATCAGATGAAGGCTAATCCTGGTCTGGATGCTTTCCTGAGATAGAGGTTGGGGACCTGGCAATGACCAGGCATGTGGGATCAGTGTGGATGAGTGCCCACTTATTTTCCTCCACTGTTTTTATGTTAAAAGACTCACAAGCCCCACATAGCATTACGATAGAATTATTCCACTTTTGGAATGAGAGGTGTTGAAGGATAAGTTAGACCATATTGTTTCATTTACCAATACACCCTCAAATAAATTCTTTTATTTTAAAGTTTAAAGTGTTTAAGTGTTGCAAAAGCTTAATTTCAATGATCCAAATGGTAGATTATGAAGACTGTAATAAACTTCTGCCATTCATCTTTTTAAAATGAATAACCTGGAGTTAACTACTCTAGATGAGGCAGAGCCATGGAAATTCTACCCAAAGTTAAACTATAGGGGAGGGACATATTACCAAAAGAAGCAGAAAGTAGTACATAAACTTTAGGCCATAGGTGGAAGTTATGCATAAAGATTTACTGACTGCATAATTTGACATCATTTTTTAAAATGGGACCTCTAAAGTCATAGTGCTTAATTGATCAAAAAGGCCCAACATTTGGGCTGCTATACTGGGGAGTCCTGATATGTTCTCAAATAGAGGGGCGGGAGTCTCTTGAGAGCATAGGCAGTGCTTCATAGGGGAGGACAGAGCAGTATGTCAAGCCCTCAATGTTGTTGCAAGTAACTAAGAATTTTGTTCTTCAAAGAGTGAAGCCTGGTGTTTGCCATGGGTCCTCAGGGGAAGAGCAGGGAGGAATAGAATGGATGGAACATGGGACATTTTGGGGGCAATGGAAGTATTCTATGTGATCTTGCAATGATGGATACAGGCCAAGTTAAATTTCATCAAAATTTATAAAAGTGTATGGTCCAAAATGTAAACCATAATGTAAACATTGACCATGGTTAATAGCAATGTCTCAGTATTTGTACATCAACTATAACAAATGTACCATCTACATATAAAATGCTATTAATAGGGGAAAGGGGAAAAGGGGAGGATGTTAGGTATATGGGAATCCCCTATATTCTGTATATGACTTTTCTGTAACCTAAAACTTCTTTGAAGACATAAACTGAAGAAAATGTCATTATACACACAAGACAACAGATCTTACAGCTATAAAGACATAAAGTAAAAAAAAAAATTTAAACATTTTTTCATTATTTTTTGTTATTCCAAATCTTTTTAAAACTTTTTTTAATTTTTAAAAATTTTTTTGTACCTTATTTCTGATTTTTTAAAACTACGATTATTATTTCATCTTCTTACTAGTTATATTTGGTTATTTTGTAGGTTTCATTTTTGAAAAAGCTTTGGATCACAGAAGGGTCACAACTGTGGCAGGGGAGGATCATTGGTGTGGGGTGTCAGAGATGGGGCATGCATGGGAGGAAGCTCACCTGGGGCAAACATATAAGGCATACAAATGTGTTCAAGTGTTCATGGGGCATTGTAATGGTGGGTGGAGATCCACACAATAACTGAAAGAATATCGAATTCCCATCCTCAGGAGCTCTGCCACGTTCTCTAATGGGACAGCAAGAATCCCCCAACTATGGGGGCAGTCCCTCATGAATGAGGATGGACTATTGTGACGAGACCTTGATATTGATTTCTTTTGAAATTGAAACTTAGCCTAGTATTATATGTTGCTTAAGAGCTACCTACTGAGAGCCTCCTTGTTGCTAAAATGTGGCCTCTTAAAGCCAAACTCAGCATACAAATGCATTACCTTCACCCTGGTGTTGGGCATGACTCCTGGGTATGAGCCTCCCTGGCACCAAGGGATTATTACCAAGCACCAACTAGCAATGCACCTAGGAAAAGACCTTGACCAAAAGGGGGAAAGAGTAAATACAAATGAATTTTTATGGCTAATAGACTTCAAAGTGAGTCAGGAGGTCATTCCAGAGGTTATGCTTCTGCACATCTTGGCAGGATCTCATTGTATGCCAAAGTAAATACTACCTCAAATAGTGGGGTTCCTGAGAGCTCTGGAAGCATCTAGACACTATAGTAAGGTCAGATAGCTCAGAAGTTTGATGCTTTACCAGTGGGCCCTACTTTGGAATTTATGCTCCCCTTTTTGACAGAGTTGGACTCAGTTACACTTTCCTTAAACATGGTTCTTCTGACCCTTCTATTTGAGCCTATAATTAGTACTAGGGTTGATAGGTGTACATCCAAGAAACTAAAATATTTGGGCTGTCCACGTGTCAGCTGGGCCCTGAATCTCAAAGGAATTGCAACACCTACTCTCCAGTTCACTGGATTCACCCAGAACAACTAACAAGGTGATGGTGATGGACAACGACCATCCCAAGGAACCAAGAGAGTCTACAACTGCAAGCAAGAGAGTCCCATCCATCTGTTTCCATGGGATCAAATCCCCCTCTCAATTAGAGGTGGAGTGGGCATCACCATTCCACAATCCTCAGGATTTGGGATGAACCATGGACTAAAGTAGACTTACTGGCATTCTAATGTACCTTATTGTGATTCTAGCAATGGAAGAAATTATATCACTGATGTGGAGGCAGTGGTCACTGGAGCTTCTGAGGGCAGGGAAAGGGAAAAACAGGTGAAATATGGGGGCATTTTCAGGACTTGGGAACTGTCCTGAATGACATTGCAATGACAGATACAGGACATTACATATCTTGCCATAATCTATAAAATTGTGTGAAAGAGAGTATAAACTACGATGTAAACTATAATCCATGCTTAGTGGCAATGCTCCAAAATATGTTCATCAATTTTAATGAATGTGCCACACTAATGATGTTGTTAATGTGGGAAAATGTGGGAGGCTTAGGGAGCGGGGAATATGGGAATCTCCTTTATTTTTATGTAATATTTATGTAATCTAAATATCTTTAAATATATATATATTTTAAAAAGAAAAAAAATGTACTCATATATTTAAAAAACACAGTATTCACCTAGTGCACTGTGAAAACATTATTATGATTTGTTTTGAAAACTAAGTAAAATATATTATTTATTCACTGTTGTGTACTGTATTTACTTACAATCAATATTAATACCTGGAATCTCATACTAAACTGTGAAAACAACAACTGTGATTTGTTTCAAAAACTAAAATACATACTTTATTCACTGAAAAAAAAAAAAAGGCCCCAAATGAACGAAGCCCATGGAAAAGAATTCCCAAACTTATTTATATTCAGTGAATCACAGAATTTGCTATTTCTTTGGATAACAGTGGCTGATTTTCATGTCCTTATGTCCTTTAGAGAAGAGCCAACTCTCCTACCCAGGGCTGTGACTTCTAATACTAACTTCAACAGGTCACATCAAAATAGACTATCCCAACCTCAGTGCATTTCCCATAGTCAAGGTAATCCAAGCTTGGAAACATCATTGTGACAGTTTGCATTTTTGGCCTTATTATAAATGCAGTGTATGTCCTCCCCTCCCTAGACTTTCTAGTTGGCCATATGAATTGTTTGGCCAGTGATGTACGGGCAGAATTGAAGCATGCCAGTTTAGTGCCTAACCTTGATTGTCCTGTGTGCTCCACTTGCAAGTCTTGCACCTCAACTATTGTCAGGAGAATACTGTGACCCAGGTAGCTCACTTGTACCATGGAGTGTGAGAGACACATGAGTCAAAATCACCCAAGATTTTGAAAACAGAATCTTCCAGCAGAACCTAGTCTACATCACCCAACTCCCCACTGACTTGCAGATGTGTGAGCCATAGTAAATTATTGTTGTTTGAAGCTATTGAGTTTTGGAGTAGTTTGAAACTCAGCAATAGAATATGAATAGTCATGACTAGCAATCCAATTCAGAGTGAGCTTTACCTTGACCATATCAATTACTTTTTTATGCCTCTTCCCTCTAGTGTTAGATGAAAGTCAAGTCCACACATCCTTCTTCAGGCTCCTCTGTCTCTACTCTCCATCTCTTTAAAAGTAACTACGGAACAGGGAAAGCTCAGCCCCACAAAAATGAAAAATGTGCAGCACTTAGCCATCAAGCTCCATAATTAGAACAAGAAGCATGTATCCTAACAGTCACAATTTCTTCAGAGACAAATCTCTCTTTAAAAGCAAACAAATAAACACCCCCAATGAAATGTACTGCAAGCAGAACATTTGCTCCTCTGTAAAAAGATTTGCGTTTAAGTTAATGATTTCTTCTCGGTATTTCCTTCACGTACTGGCTTTAAATTTGTAGTTAAAGGTGTTATTAAAGAAATTTTCCCATGTAAAAGAAAACTTCTGCAAAGAATAATTCAAAAGGGCTTTCTGACAAAAACAAAAAACAAAAAACAAAAACAAAACAAAACAAAACAAAACAAACAAACAAAAAGAATAATTCAAGTCCTCACCACAGAAAAGACAGAAAATATTTAGTATTTTAAAATGTTTTTAGGAGCTTCAGTTCAGAAAATACTGTATGTATATCAAAAATAAGAAATAATGAAACAAGTGGAGCCTTGCATATATACGGTTAAATATCCCACTATTTCCACTTACTATACTATGAACATTTCTTCATAACATTCGAATTTTTCATTATATAATATTAATTGCTGCATATAATATCAACTCAATAAACATAATTTATTAAACCATTATACTATTTCCTCAAATTTGTTTCCAGTGTTTTCTGTTATAAATAAAGCTACAAATGAACATTCTTATACAGAAATTTTTTATTGCTTCTCTGATTAATTCTTTATGCTTAATCTTTATTCTTATGCTTAATCTTTAAAATTTGGATTTCTTTGTCAAAGCATTAAAATGGTTTTAGTACTTTTGATTTATTGTTTTCCAAAAAAGGTTTTTATATACTACTTTATGTAACATTCTCACAAATACATTATCTCCAAATATTCATTGATTAATTTTTCAATAGTAATAGCCTCTACTTAATTTCTTATATTTAATCTATAATGCACTTAAGATGTATAGATTATTAATTATTCAATATCTATGTCTCCCTTAAACTTTAACATCCATGAAGTCAGAGACTATTTCCTCACCAACGTATCACAGTATCCTAGATAATACCTAGAAAAAATTAATGCTTCATAAATATTTGTTCAATGAATAAAACTCAAAGTTATATTTCCAATAGCTGACAAGAAACTCCATGTGATATCTAAATAATTCTTAGTCATTGAGTTTTCTGTTTGACTGAATTAACTGTTAAAGCCTTTTGCCCTCCTCTGAGAATTTTGCCTAACTTTGGAAATCCCCTTCAGTTGACATTCAAAAAAAATCATAAGGATATCAATTTCCTTATGGTCTAGTGGGATAAATACCAGCTCACGAGGAACTTTCAAAATGAAGTAAAACATTCTGGATTCAAATTAATCCGAAAATGAGTATCTAGAATGATTTTCACTGAGTACACAGAACAGCTAGAGTTATGGGATTATGTTGTCTGAACCCTACATTTCAATGTATATTAATTACTCTTTATTTTGTCTTTTATGATTTCATCTTGTTTCTCTAGAAGATTCTAAAGGAGCTGCACTAAATCACCTCTTGCAGCTACTACACAATCTAGCCTTATGCCTGGCTGGTATGTGGAATAAAATAGTTTAGAAGTAATCATCAGAGATCTGAATTAAAATAGATTTTAGAACAAACATCCTGTGTGTTGTTTTAAAAATGTATCTACTCCAGCAAGCTAAATGGAAATCCTTGCTAAAGGTGAATAAAGAAGTAGCAACCAAGAAAGGAGTATCTAATGTTAAAAGTTTTGTTTACAATAAAACATGGAAGTCAGCCTGAAAACATAACTGAGTGTCTGACTGTTTATTGTGGATATAAAAGGAGTTGAAGGTTGTTTGTAGTATAGGTTTTGTTCAAACAAAACTCCCTAAACAAATGTCAGCGATCAGAATGTGACAAAAACATCAGCATGGAGAAGCTTAGAAAAAATCGGTTGCAAGAGGAAATTTGCCAAAGGCATGTGTGTTTAAATCATCCCAGAGACACTGGATTTTGAGAAACAGTTCATATAATAGAAATGAAGTCACCAGCAAGCTATAAACATCACCTTTATTTTGATCTAAGTTTAAGGATTCTTCATCTCATATTCAGCTCACAGATGTAAATGAAGATCTGTTCCCTGAAAATGCATCAGTATCTAATGTGTATGTGCATAAGTGCCTTTCTTTTGAGGAAAAAGTTCTAGGTATAAGTTATCTATTGGTTTCTGAACAGCCAGTAAACCTTAGTGGTATATAAGTTGAACATGTATTTCTCAAGATTCCGGAGGCAATTGATCTTGTTCAATTTGTCTCTACCACAGAGGCTCATCCTCTTTTTGGAAGCAGGGGGATGACCTTCTCAAGATCAAGGCATCAGTAAAAGTAAACAGGCAGAGGCACACAGAAACATGCAAGCTCTATTGAAGCCTAGAATGGGAACTGGCAAGCTGTCTATTCTATCTCATCAATTGGCCGAAACAACTCACATGATTGAGTCTGGATTGAGGGGATGAACAAATAGACCCTGCTTCTTTAGTAGGGTTAAGTGCAAAGTCACATGGCAACAAATGTAAAGAAAGGGTGAAAAATTAGGGCTATTAATGGAATCTACTACAGCCCATACCTTTCTTTAACTTGAGTGATCTAGGTTCACAACCACTGGCCTAGAGTATCATACCTCTATATGCCAAAAGCCCATCATAACTATGAGAATTAATTATATGATCTTAGAACAACTGAGCAGAAGAAAATGATATATGCAGAATTATAATATGATAAAAAAACTTTATGCCCTGTTTTAAAACTTTTTATTAAGCTTTTCTCTCTAAGTTCTTGCTTTATAAAAGTTGATCATTATTTCTAGCTTTGCTTTGATTTAACTTTTAAAGATGTTTCTTTTTTTGCTGCTGAAACCATAAGTACAAGCATTACCTCTCTCTTCTCTTCTTCTTTAATCTGTCATCCATACTTTTTCACAAAATAAAAATGAATGTCTTATGAATCTCATTGTGTCTGGATAATTCTTTTAAATTTTAAATATGCATTCAGAAAATTCAGCAAATTCTTTTAAAAAAATACAATTGTCATTAGCAAAAATAAGGACGTATCATTAGGTAAAAATAGTAAAAATTATATGCAGCAGAAAAATGCAGATATTTCTAGGATAAGTGCATCTCTGTTCAATGGACAAAAAGCAAGCACTTAGAATTTTCAGTTGCAATCTTTTTGTCTTCTCTGCTGAAGTTTCATATTCATAATCATTTTTTCTTCTTGAGTGATTAAACTAGATGATGATAGCAAATTCACAGGATACAAGATTAATGACAAATGTCAATTGTTTGTCTATATACCAGCAGTAAACAATTGGAATTTGCAATGTAAAAACAGTACCATTTACAATAGTACACAAAATGAAATACTGAAGTACAAATATAACAAAATATATATAGTATATCTTGAATAAATCCAATTTTAAGATATACTATAACACTACAGTAATCAAGACAGTGTGGTATTAACAAAACAAAAGGCACATAATCAATGGAATAGATCATAGAAACCAAAAATAGAATCACAATAATATAGTCAACTGACCTTTGAGAAAGGAGCAAATGCAATTCAATGGAAGACAGTATCATTTCTCAGTAAATGGTGTTAGAATAACTGGATATATATACATAAAAGAAAAAATGAATCTAGACAAAGACCTAACAACTTTCCCAAATATTAATTCAAAATGAATCATAAACCTAAATGAAAGTGAAAAAAATATAAAAATTCTAGAGGAAAACATAGGACAAAAATTTATGTGATCTTAGGTTTAGTAGTGAGTTTTTAGATGTGACATAAAAAGTACAATCCATGAAAGAAAAAAAAGAAGTTGGACTTTATCAAAATATTAAAAAATCTTCTCTATAGAAGACACTGTTAAGAAAATGAGAAAAAAAAAAAAATCACAGACAGGGAATACATATTTGCAAAACACATTTATGACAAAGAACTTGTATCCAAAATATATAATGGAATTTTATAACAGCAATGAGAACACAACTCAAATAAAACACAGGTTTTATTTGATCTGAACTCACAACTTACTACAAAAGATATTAAGATAGAAAATAAGCATAGGAAAAGATGCTCAAGCTCATTTGTCATTAGGGATATGCAAATAATAACAACCATGAGATACCGCTCCACACTTACTACAATGGCCAAAATCCAAAGAGTGGCGATACCAAATGCAGCTAGAGTACAGAGCAACATGAAATCTCGTTCATTGCTAGTGCAAATGCAAAATGGTTCAGCTACATTGGAAGACATGTTGGCAGTTTCTTACAAAGCTAAACATAGTCTAACCATGCAACTCAGTAATCACATTGTATTTACATAACTGGTTTGAAAGCTTATATCCACTCATAAACGTGCATGTGAATGTTTATAATAGCTTTATTCATAATCGTCCCAAACTGGAAGCAACCACAAAGTTCTTTAATAGGTGAATGGATAAACAGACTATAACTCTATAAATAAAATATTATTCAGCAATAAAAAGGAATGAAGTATCAAGCCACAAAAAAAGCATGGAAGAACCTTAAATGCATGTTGCTAAGTAAAGGAAATCAGTCTGAAAAGGCTTTGTGATCCTAACTACAGGCTTACTGCATTTTACGGTGCTGCACTTTATTAAGCTTCACAGATAATGCATTTTTTTTTAAAACAAATTGAAGCTTTGTAGCAACCCTGCACTGAACAAGTTTATTGGCACCATTTCCAATAATATGTGCTCACTTCTTGTCTCTGTGTCACATTTTGGTAATTCTTGCAATATTTCAAACTTTTAAATTACTATTTTATCTGTTATAGTGATCTATGATCAGTGAACTTGATGTTGCTATTGTACTTGTTTCCAGGCATCATGCACCACGCCCATATAATATGGCAAATTTATTAGATGAATATTGTATGTGTTCTGACTGCTCCACTAACTGCCTGTTCCCTTGTCTCTCTCCCTCTCCTTTGGTGTCTGTTCCCTGAGATTCAAAAATATTCAAGTTAGACCAATTAAGAAACTTACAATGGCCTCCCAGTGTTCAAGTGAAAGGAAGAGTCACACGTCTCTCATTTTAAATAAAAAACTGGAAATGATTAAGCTTACTGAGGAAGGCACATGGAAACTCAAGACAGCCCCAAAGCTAGGCCTTTTGTGCTAAAACAGCCAGTTGTGAAGGAAATTAAAAATACCACTCCAGGGAACATGTGAATGATTTAAAAAATAATAATTTCTTGCATTGCTAGAATCACCATATGTGAACAAGAGAATACCATCAAGTCCACTCTAGTCCATAGTTCTTCCCCCAATCCTGAGGGGACTGGGATGGTGATGTCCACTCCAACTCCAAGTGAGAGAGGGCTTATATCCCATGGATATGGTGAGTGGATGGTCTACAGTGTGAACTGTGGTCTATGGTTGGTGGCAAGACTCCAGGATGTGTAAGTTCATTGAGGGTGGTGGGCCACACTGTGGGAGATGTTTGTGTGGGATGTGGTGGGAGGTGTGGGAGGTGGGGAACATGGGAATCCCAGTGGGTTCCGTGTAATATTTTGGGTAATCTAAGCACCCCTTGGAATATATGTATATATATATATATATAAATAACATTTTTGTAAGCAAATACACATATATGCATATATATTTATATATCATTTTGCAAATGTTTGTATGTAGTGTGAGAATTTTGATTTTTACCCAAATTAAAAATAATAATAATAGTAATAAATAGCCTTATTGTTGACACGGAGAAAGTTTGAGTGGTCTGGATAGAAAATCAGACTAGCCACAACATTCCCTTAAGCCAAAGTCTAATCCATGGCAAGACTTTAACTCTCTTCCCTTCTATGAAGTCTAAGAGAGGTGAGAAAGCTATAGAAGAAAAGTCTGAAGCTAGCAGAGGTTGGTTCGTGAGGTTTAAGGAAAAAGCCATCTCCATAATTTAAAAGTGCAAGGTAAAGCAGCAAATACTGTAGCAAGTTATTCATAAGATCTAGCTAAGAGAATTGATGAAGGTAGCTACACTAAAAAACAGATTTTCAGTGTAGATGAAACAGCCTTATATGGAACTAGATGCTGACTAGGACTTATATAGCTGGAGAGGAGAAGCCAATGCCTGGCTTCAAAGCTTCAAAGGATAGGCCAGTTCTCTTTTTAGGGTCTAATGAGCTGGTGACTTTAAGTTGAAGCCAATGCTCATTTACCTTTCAAAAATCTTAGGACTCTTAAGAGTTATGCTAAATCTACTCCTTGCACTATAAAAGTAACAACAAATCATGGATGATATATTCCCCACTCCTTAAGTGTTGCCTTGTGTAGTGACTTCATTCCAAACAGCACAGTATTTAAAGGGCGAAAATAGAGTGACTTCACAGTGGAGAAACCAGACAGATTCTACCTCTACCAGATCTTTAAGTTTAATATCAACAGTAATAAGTCAGTTGATAATATGTTCCTTTGATATAATATGATGAGAATAACACTTTACTTCTGTGGCCTTCCTCCTCAAAACCCATTCTAATCATGAGAAAAACATCAGTCAAATCCTAAATTAGGAACATTCTACACATCTACAACAAAAACAAGGAAAGTCTGAGAAACTGTTAAACCCAAGGGAAGCCTAAGGGGACACTAGGACTAAACGCAAAGTGGTGTCCTAATGATCATGGAAGAGAAAAAGGACATTAGATTAAAAAAACTAAGAAAATTTTAATAAATTGTGGACTTTAGTTAATAATTTTTGTTCATTAATTATGACAAACGTACACATTATTGTAAGATGTAATAATAGCGAAAACAAAGTGTGGGGTATGCAAAAACTTTTTCCAAGTATGTTTGCAATTTTTCTATAAGTTTAAAACTATTCTAAAATTAAAAGTGTATTCTGTAAAAAGTTTATTTTGACTCTATAGAAATATAATCTCCAAAACTATTTGGAGTTTTGTTATCTGGAAATTAAACCAAGACCAGTGTCATGATAATATACTTCACCATGTGGATAGACTGCCTAGTTTTGTTTTATGTCTTCACTGTATTTTTCTCATTTTTGCCATTTTTTTCTCTCAGGAATTTCTTTAGGGCTATTTGAAATTTTAAAAAATCCTTATTGTGGCAAATTAATGTTATTTTTCAATAGCCTTAAAAAAATTTTTTTTTTAAATGACCTTTTAGTCTTAAATGCCATTTGGAAGAAGTCAAGCAAAATAGAAAGGGGTTGCAAGAAATCAGGGGAAAAAACCTCCTACTTAAGTGGTAGAAACCTAAACCCTATCCCTATAAGTGGCATGGTTTGATAGAAATTCAGAACTGGAGTCAAATCCTGACACCACCACTTATGAGCTGGTGACTGTGGGCAATTCACTTAGTAGTTATAATCTCCAATTTCCTTTTTGGTAAAATAGAATCTCTTGCAGTGTTAAGAAGATTACCGATATTAATATTTTCTCTTAAAATACTTTAGTATGGCATGATGCATTATAACTTTTCCCTGGAGAGAAAAGAAAGTCCAAGGTTTTTCAGTTATCTGTTATGGCAGCAACTTTTACATCATGTTTACAAAACGAACAGTGAGGCAAAATACTTATGACTTTTCTGAATAGTCTACTTCAAGATATAATTTAATCCATATGCTTTCCACAAATGGTTCATCAATTATTGATTAGGCTTAATGAGTATGCTAATAAGCAGAACTCAAGTGGCTTCTTTAGTTCTGTGCTTTCCAGGTCCTCATAAATTTTTGAAATGGTGGCTGCTGGAAATAGATTATGGACTGGTGCCAAGAAGCCATAAGGCAGAACACATATGGTGTTCAAGGGCTGATGTTTGTCCTTTCAGTATAGTATCAAAAATGTACCTTGTATGACATTTGCTCACAAGTATAAATAAATTTATTAAGTTTCCTCTAGTGTATTGCTACACATATTGTTTCATGTTCACAGGAGACACTAAAATATAGATTTTACTCATTTTAAAAGTTAAATTGTGAAGGATCAAATTCAAGCCATGTGTTTGTTAGATATAGAGTCATGGAGACCTAGATTTCAAAATGTATCTTCAGTAGATTGGCTTCTCTGTAACAAGTGTTACTAAATATTTTCAAATTCTGAAAATAACTTACCACATCTGACTCATTTACCTCCATTTTCAAAATGATACTGTGTTGAATAATCTACCCTCTTTAACAAATTAATGAATTCTGATTGTTATTTTATCAGAGGGGGAACATTATAATTCCTTTCTTGTTCTAGTAGAGAAAAACATAAAATATGTTTAAGGCATAATTAAAGTATAATTTTTCCTTTCATAAATGAGCTGCAAACTGTTGTTATTTACATATAAGCTACCTTGGATAACATGTTCTTGAAATAATATGAATGCATAATCATTAAGAGAATTTTCAAGAAACAATTATTTGATCTTTGTTTCAGATGTTTAAGATCCTAGTTTACTAAATTGTCTTTAAATGAATATGATGATGGTTTATTAAAATCATTGTAAATATGTTGAAAAATTGTCATTAAACAGTATAACTTCAATTCTTAAAGTTTTTTTGCATAAAAATATCCAGAGAACTAAGTGAGAAGCATAATGATACCAAACCACATTGATATGGCTTATCAGAATATCATATTCTTTGTTTAAGGTATTCAGAGAAGGCACCATTACATAAACACCACTGCTAAATATACCCGTAAAAATCTACACAAAGTCATACAAAAACAAATAATACTGCGTGCTGAAATAAACTCAAGTTATTTTTGTTTTGCTGTTCTGCATCTTGTTTTTTACGACTGTGATCTTTAATATTTCTGGGTTTTTATGTATCAAAGTACTAATTTATTTTAGATAACTTTAATTCAGATAATACCTTTTATACTTTCATTATGAAACTTAAGAAATTGATAAAATGTCAAATTATTTAAACTATTTTCTTAAAGGTCAGACTGTCATTCTTGACGTTAAGTATTATGTCAAAGATGTAATAAAAGAGTAAAACCTATAAGAAACAAATTTAAGAATAGAAACACTTAAAGAAAATTAACTGCAGTTACCCAAGAATAATAGTGTGGAATGATGGATAAAAATCTGGTCAATTCTCAGGTATTGCCAAGTAAATGGATAAATAATAATTTATGCAAACCACCATAACAGAGTATTTATACAATGTGTTATATAGATTGGCTTATGTTGCCCAAACAAAAGACATGTTCTTCATTTTAATCCACACTTCTGTGGGTGTGAATCCATTTGTAAAAAGGACCATTTGAAGATGCTATAATTAGTTCAGGTGTGGCCAAATTGAATCAGGGTGGGTCTTAATGCACATAACTGGAGGCATTATAAAAAGAAGAAATTTGAACACATTCCATCAATAGAAACTGGAAACTAGAAGAAGCAGTAGATGTAGCAGCTAGAAATCAGAGAAAGTCACAGGAAGAGACCAAGTATATCGCCATATGACAGATACAGCAATGTAAGTAAGGGAACCCCAAGATTTGCAAAAAGATATCACCAAAACATTACAGACAGAAAAAGTGTGGCCTTGCCAATGTCTTATTTTGGGACTTCTGGCCTCTAAAACTGTGAGTCAATAAATTCTTGTTGTTTAAGCCATCCTGTTGTGTGGTATTTGTTACAGAAGCTCTGGAAAACTAAGACATCCACGTATTTTGGCCTTTTGTCAGTGAGACTTAAAACTTGATTTTCTCTACTAATTTATTCTGATGTTTTATTTCTTTTGCTACCCTTTTCGCTGATTAAATTGATAGGTAGTAAAAGCAATAGTCTAACCCTCTTCAAAGAAATGCAGCCACCAAACTGACAACATTTTTCTCAACATTTTATTCAATACAGTTAGTTAATAATAACATGTAGGTCTCCTGAAAAAAAGAGATTTCATGATTAAATCATGACATAATTAAAATTGTGACTAAGAGCTAACATGCTTTTTAGATTTAAATGCTGTTTTTGATGTTATGGTACTATTTCTAGGTTGATTTATTTTTAGAGGTTATCAATTTTATTTTAAAAGTATTTTACTTTCAAAAACATTAATCCCTTCACCCTCAGGAAAAAATAAAAAAACTTACCACAAAAGCATAAATAATCATAGAAATAAAGAGCAGGATCCTAATTTACATTTAACCTTTGTTTTTTAATGATTAATGGATGCTATTTATGTAAACTATTTCTACAATGCAGCATGAAATGAAATTTAAATTACAGATTTTACAGTGGTGTATTTTAACTAGTGACCCTATCCTGATGAAGGAAAATAAAAGAAAACCAATTACTTTTGTAATAAAGATGCTAATGCATTTCTTGTTTTAAAGATATTTAAGTTGTGATTGCATAAGAAAGTTTTATTTCTAATGAACTAGGAAGAAATGCTCTACTTTGTGGAACTTTGTGTCTATAAAAAATAACATGACTTCTTAACTGCAACTCTTAAGTACAATGAATTTCTCTCTCTGGGCCAGCTGCTGCTGAGGTCAGCAAGCAGTTTGGTGAGAATCAGGACTGGGCTACTATGTGCATCCAGACTGAAGGAGTGGCATAGGATTTCTGTTCAGTGTCAGCAGAGAGGCTAGACACTGGATCAGGACACAGAGCACATGGACATAGCTCAGCTCAGAGATCTGTAGACCTCTCAGTAGGAAGACTGATGTTAGCCTCTTTGAGTGTGCCTGAACTTTTGCCCTCAATCATCCAAAGAAAAGGTAAAAAGGTGGTTTCTTGCCCTACTTCTCTAGTTTAGAACTATGGGGAGACCAACTGCCCCCTGCTGATGTTGTGATGGGATCAGAATGTCTGTCTGCTAATTCAAACCATGTATATAGTAGAATAGAATGTATTGCCTAACATTGCTCACAGTTCTACTGAAACTTAAAACTAGACCCAAATCTCAAAAATCAGACAAAGAATTAACAGCATTTCTAAAGGGAGACAGGAAGAGAAACATAGTACTAAAAGTATTCAACCAAATAAAGCTGATAGAGAATACAGAGCAACTTAAACAGAAATAATGAAATAAGAGACATTTTTATTTTTAAAAAATGAGACAAGTTGAAAGAGTAGTGTGGTGGTTTGAAGCTGATGTAGCCCAGAAAAACCTGTTTTTAAGTTTAATCCATTCCTCCCTTTGTAAGTAGGTCTCTTGGTGAGGCTACTTTACTTAAGGTATGATCCACCTCAATCAGGATGAAATTCAGACACAGAGAGAGAAAAACACAGGAAGCAAGAAGCTGAAACAACCTGAAAGAGAAGGAAGAGACCAGGAGACACTGTCATCTGTCTTGCCATGTGCTGAGGAACCAAGGATCACCAACAGCCAGCCCCAGAAAGCCCCAGTCTTTAGGGAGAAAGTAGCACCTTGATGATGCCTTGATTTGGACATTTTTCCAGCCTCAAAACTGTGATTGAACAAATTCCCATTGTCTGACTTGACCCATTTCATGGTGTTTGCTTGAGCAGCCCAGGAAACTAAAACAGTCAATGCAATATTGGTGATTTGCAGGATCAAGGAGAACATTTTTCTCAAATCAGAGAACAAAAACACAAAAGTATGAAAATCATGAGTCTTAAGATAGAGCAATGTGAAATGTATGTGGTCTAGAGAGGGGAAAGAAATAAATGGCAGAGAAGAAACAATACCTTCACCCTCAGAAAACTGATTTTTCCCTCAGTTATCTATGAATTCTTGCTTATTAACATTCATTTGTAAAGAAGATGACATGTTTAAATGCCAAGCATTGGGATTAGCATAAGCTAAAACAAATAATAAAAGAACATTTATTTGAACTATGAAAAGACTAAATCCACATATCTGTTTTATACCTACCCAAGATATCATTCACCTCTCTAGATAAATGAATGATATTTAATATGCCAGAATTCAGATAGAATATCACCCACATTCTCTTTCTGAATAAAATACTGGAGAAAGGATTCAAACCAAATAATAAATCAACCAGAGAAAAACAGGAGAATGAGAGAAAATAAAGGTGAGAAGGAACAATATTTAACAAAGAACAAATTATGAATATGAAGAAAATCACTGAGATCACAAAATAAAAGGGAGCAAAACATTCAATCACATAAGATAGAGTTTGCTTTACTATAATATTAATGAAAACAATATTTTAAATCAGTCTGCTGGTTTTGTAAGCAAAAATATTCAAGTAAAAATCTGATAAATACAAATATACTGAGAGAATTTAATAAGTATCTTCCAAATTTGGACAAAGCTAGTAGAGAATATGCAGAGAAAAAATTAAATTATATGTAAAATAATATATGCCATATATTTCTAATAACATTTATACATTATTTTATCATAATAAAGATCCTACAAAAATTGATCACATATTTGACCATAAAGATAATGAAACCAATTTTAAAAATTTAAATGTTAAAGGCCCAAATCCAATAATAATAGTTCAACAAAATTCAGGAAAGATAGCATTGGAAAGTTGGCCAAAAATAAAAATTTATATGGAAATTAAGAAATAATTCCTAGAAGATTTGCCTCAGAGGAAAAAAAACTAAACTAAAATTATATAGTCTTTTAATAAATTGGGTAAATAAAACTTGTGAGACATAGGGAGAACTGTTCACAGTGGAACAAAGAGGCATTTAAAATTATATAAATTTATTATTAAGGAAGAAAGTTGCTTACTGTTCATCTTAAGAAAAACCTGATGCACATTTGAAGATAAGTAATAACAAAATGAGCCAAAAGAAAGGAGGAACAGAAAGTTAATACAAAGCTGTAATGAATGAAATATAAAACTAAGAAAAAGTAGGAATATGTAAATCCAAACCAATTTCTTTAAAAATACCTATATAATAGTGTATATCATTCTTTTAATCTGACACTAAAAACATACAAGATTAGGAATGACAAATAATGTATAGTCCAGATATAAAAAGATTACCCAAATACTGTATGAAAGTCTAGGAAGAATTTGGAGACCTTGAGGGCCTGGATGATAAGAAGTAAAAGGCTGATAAGATTCTCCAAGGACAGTAACTTCATCTCTTCTGATCAGGAGTGTCCTGATTCTGTCCTGGGAGATGTATTGCATTTCAGACTGGATAGGTGGATCTTTCAGAGACGAGAAGGAAAAAAAAAAAAAAAAAAAGAACGAAGTCTTGAGAGTCTTCTGAGCCATTGCTGTCCAGTCTTCTAGAGGACGTGGTTGTGTCCCCACGATGGAGTGTTAGCCAGGTTCATGATGAATATTGGCCAATTGTATTTCAGCCCCCATTAGGTTTCATTAATTGTATTTAATGAGAGAAGTCTTCACTCCAAAAACTGTTTTTTTCCCTCAGTTATCTATGATTTCTTGCTTATTAACGTTCATTGATAAAGGAGATGACATGTTTAAATGTCAAGCACACACAGTGAATAAGCTCCAATTTAAGATTGCATGCACATATACATATACATATACACACATACTATTTATATATGTATAAGACATCCCAACCTGAATTGCAACAATTGTGGTGCTACCGGGAGAAAAACACACATAAGTGTAGCAGATTTTATAGTTTTCAGAAAGTTAAAAAATTAAATATTGATGTTAGTAAAATACCATTATATATATACATAGATAGTTTTATTTTAATATTGTACTCGCAATATGAAATTAAAATGAACATATTTCTATCATATACACATTATTTGTTACATTCATACATCACTAATAGTTTACTGAATTAGGTCAATTTCAGTTTCTCTAGCGAGTATCATGGTTTCTCAGTACTTAGTAAGAATAAGTATTAAATATTACTCTTACTACATGCCACTTCTTGACAGCGGTACCCCCATTTTTCCCTGGTAAATCAGGTTATTTACCCTTCTTGGTTCCCTGCAGACACTTTTATTGCATCACCAAATCACAGGGAAGTCTGTTTACTAATATTCTTGTCTCTAATGATTAAAAGAGTGAGACAAAACAAGAACTCTCAGTGAATATGTGATAAATAAAGAAATACTTCCTGGAAGTAACATGCTTTTGAATGCACTTAGTGAACAATCTAGCTACAAACAATCAATTGAACAAACAAGCAAACAAAATCCAATGAGAGTCTAACTGATGATATTTTAAATTGAATTTTTCTAGAGATGTTGTTTAAAAAGTTCAGTCAGTTGTACATGGGCAATCAAACTAATTTTGAGAGACTTGAATAACTCTCCCTCCATTACTTCAGGAGCACTAGGACTTGGTGGTTTTTCCATCCATTTAATTTACAATCTGTACATTTAAGGCAAATGCTGATAAATGAAATGAATTTATTTTTGAAGAAATCAGAAAGTCTTGCTAAAGGTTCTGTTTTATATATTATTTGCTCTTGAATTTACAGCACTTTTTATAATCTGAAAGTGAGTTTGGGCATCATATCAACACAGCCAGAAACATACCTAGTTACTTGCGACCTGTTTAGTAGGAAAATCATGTATAGATTTGAGCAGAAGTTGAATAAAAATCTCATTCTGACTTTGACAAAGGGATTTCCCTCATTTTAAAAGATGGCATTATGTATTATAAACCCTCAGTGACAAAAGATTTTCACAACTGTACATATTTGGAATTCTCATAATATTGTATTTCCTGTCCAGCAGAACCTAGACCCTCATTTTATGAAAATACTTAGAAGCATGCTTTAATAAAGAAGCAGCCTAGCGACAGATCAGCAATATGACTTTTCTGAGCAGGTTCATTTAGTTTGAGGAAACAGAACTCAAAGGGGAATTTTGACTTGTTTCACAAGTTACAGGAGTCTTTGCCTTAGAAATTTACTATGTCATGAAATGAGGCAATAATTCTTAGATATTATGACTTCCTAGGAGGAAGAGATGCTATAAAATGTGTTCTTTTATATTATTAAAGGTGACAATTGTATGTACTGTGAAAGTACATACAAGATGCACCTGTTCATTTTATCCTTGTACCAATGTTTGTGTATTGTCACAATTGCCCCAGTTCATTTTCTACCCTTTGCATTTCTGCTAATTCATTCTTACTTTTTTGTTTACTAAGTCTGGAAACCCAGTTATCTGCCTTCTTTCTCTAACACACACACACACGCACACTTCACTACCTTTGGTAGAACACAACAATAATTCATATTTTTTCAAAATAATTCAGCACATATTTTCTATGCTGGTAATTATACTTAGACGAGGAAAATTGTAATTTTGTGTTTTTTTTCTATTGCCATACTGTCCTGGAATTTGATAAATTGGGCATAATTTTAACTACATGAATTTAAGACTTCTTAAAGTTGGTTGCAGGGGGACTTAGGAACGTTTGTAATTTCATATTTAGAATTAGACAGAATATGTATCCATTGATTAAACTGTCATTTATTCTCATTTCCTTCCTTTGATAAGGATGAAAGTAATTTTCTATGACTATAAAATAATTAATTACAAACAAGAAAGATCCAATGTACATAACATAATTGATATTTCTAAAGAAGGGAAAAGATAAACGGGAATAAAAAGCTATTCCAAAGTACAATAGGGGCAAAATGGTTTATGAATGTCATGACAAACATTCCCTTTTAAAAAAATTTAGAGCTACAAGATAAATTACAACCACCATATTTTTAGATACACAGATACATACATCAAAGGGTAGGAACCTTTGGGTGCCAAAAATTAAAAAATTAAAAAATTAAAGGACTTAACAGGAAAGCAAGCATTGAACCTGTAGATCAGGGGTTCTTAACCTTTTTTGTTCCATGTACCCCTAGTGAAAACCACGGACCCCTTCTCAGAATGTAGCAGCAGATAGTTTTATGACACTCAACTAGCATTGGGTCTAACAACTACCATAATTTCGAAGTATGGATGAGCATAAGCGATTTTTTGAGCTATGCAACAACTGTAATGTGATATGAAATGAACACTACTGTAATTTATTGCATACATTCATAAGTGAAGGAAATGCTAACCTTCAATTAGAGGTCAGAGAAAATAGAGATAATAAATTGATTTTTTTCAATTCAAGCTCATGGACCCCCTGAAATCTTTTCACGGACCCCTGGTTAAGAACCTCTGCTGTAGGGAAACAGATGTGGCTCAAGAGTTTCGGCGTCCGTCTACCATATGGAGGGACCGGGGTTTGATCCCTGGGACCTCCCAGTAAAAAAAAAAATAAATAAATAACCCCTGCTGTAGATAATGTAGGATAATATGATAATATCAGATTTTAACATCCATCCCATGGAGAATGGGAGACAATTCTTCGTGCCTAAGTGAGGAAAAGAGTGGAGCTAAGAAACACCCTCCAACCATGCCCCCCCATACACACATACAAACATGCAAACAATCAAAACTCTCAATAAACTATAATATTAATAAAAGGATGTGCTAACAGAATGCTCTGGGTTCTGAGCTTCTATCTTTTGGCTTATGTCACATAAAAGAACTTAAGGACCTGCTATAGGGTAGGCAAGGGAGTAAAGAGTTTATTAAGATACAAGACAATCAGAAAAGTACAGTCTGAGACATAGACTGCAGGCTTTTTAAAGCCTTTCCTCCTCCCCTTTCCTAATGTTGGGGAGGGACCCCAGCTGTTTGCTGTTCTGATTGTTTGTCCCACCTGTTAGCTCTCAGGGGCCAATGGTGAGGCCTTTTGTTTGAAGGTATCCGCTGCTTCCCCTTGACCCCAAAAAGAGTTCCAAATGGGATTTCGAGGCCAGGGTCTCATGGGAATTTTTCCCGGGGCCTCAGGACCCTGTGGTCTGCCAGCCATGTTTTCTGCTGGGTCTTCAGCTATGACCCAAGTCTTCCCTTTCCCTTCACTAATCTGCCTCAGAGGTCAATAAGGAAAAGCGTATGTCAGCTACATGTAGAAATAGGAACATAAGTGACCTTCTCAAGAATTTTTAACCAAATTTGGGAAACTCCAATTAGAAACCATAAGAATAATCTGGAGATGTGTTGATGGTGCTTAGTGCTCAATAGATTATTATAGGGAAAGCTTATACAAATCCTTTTCTGGAAAACCAAACTTTCTACCCAGTCCATTCATACACGATTTTCATTTTAATTCAGTTAAACATGAATTCACTATCTAAGCTTACTAAGAAATGAAGGAAACAAAAACAGGATGAGAGCCAGGAGATGCAACAACAGTAGAAGCAGAGCTCCAAAGACTGTAAGGGTAAATTACAAAAAAAAAAAAAGAAGAAAGAAAAAGAATATTCTTTTCTTATTCAGGGTTACAAGGCAGCTTCCCTTACCCTCTTGAGTCTCCTTGAACATATAACATTTTGGAGAACAACTGGCTCTCATCATGCACTAGATAACTTCAGTTTACTGCTTTACAATTCAAGGATGTCCTCAAGGTCATGTATCTCATAACCCCATGAAATGTAAACACATTCCTCCAGAGCTAACCTATGAGCCTGTTTCAGGAGATAAACATATTTCTTTTGAAGAGATAAGAGAAGTGTTATTACTCATTCTTCTGCTTGGGGGCATACGTTGCCTGATATTTCATCCTGACTTTATAGTCTCTTGAATTCTACCAACATTCATGTACTCTGTTATGCTTAATCAATAAAAGGTCAGTTTTCCTTCTTTCCTTAATGATGTAAAGAAGTCTATCTTTGTTGGTAGCACTTTTATTTCCCCTAAAATTTAGATATCGGAATTATGAGATTCAAAATATAAAACAGCAATGTTATAATGTGTGATGAAAGAAAACATGGAATTTTAATCACACA
The DNA here is from genome assembly GCA_026826555.1 of Tolypeutes matacus. Classification (NCBI taxonomy): domain Eukaryota; kingdom Metazoa; phylum Chordata; class Mammalia; order Cingulata; family Chlamyphoridae; genus Tolypeutes; species Tolypeutes matacus. The sequence goes on from JAKSZT010054304.1 coordinate 27,382,945, forward strand.
CAAGTAAAAACAAATATCAGACATAACTGGGCAGACTATAAAAAGAATCAAATGGAATTTTAAAAATATTAGATAAAGCAGAAGAATTTGTGAACTAAGGGATGAACCTGTAAGAATACAAGAACACATCAAAGTCCAAACCTTTGAAAATATGAAACAGCTGGTAAGGGCAAGAAAGTCTCCAAGTGGGCTTCCCTGCCAGAGTTGGTGGTGGAGGGGGTGGGTGAGGTTGGTGGCCCCACTGGGTGCCTGGAGATCCTTTGGCCAAATTTGCACTAGATTCATGACAGCCTGTGAGGCCGGGTGGGTTGGCTCAGAGGGCACCCCCACACCTCTGCCACATGGCCCCCAAGCACTTCAGCCCATGCCATGTTTGAACTTCTTGAAGTTTACTTCTTTTGTTAAGGTTTTTTAAAATGCAATCTTTTTATGTAACACTAAGTTTAGGTACAACACGTTAGTTTAAGTGAAACTCATTTCCTTTTTTGTAATTTTTTTTTCCTCGTAAGGGCTTTTTTTGCATCAACTTTTCCTTATAAAGTGCACTTTTGCCATTTGTAGCCCTGGGGAAGGAGTGCGGGTCCCTTCTGATGGGGCCTGGTTTCTCTACCTACATGCAAGGCCTCTGCTTTGCGGGTCAGTTCCTTTTGTAGGGCTGCACTGAGGCCGAGAGCTCTGACCACCGGCCCAGCCCTGCGACCCGCAGTTCTAGCCTCAAGCCTGAGAGCCGGGTCACACAAGAACCTAGTAAAACGGCGCATGCGTCTAAAAAAAAAAAAGACCAGAGAGTCTAAAGTGCATCTAACTGAAGTTCCAAAGGTCGAGGGTGAGGGTGGGGGCATGGGGGAGGGCAGAGATGTGAAGAATTGCACTTGCACAACTAGGCTTTAAATCTGTTCATTTTGTAATAATTCATCAAGCTGGACACTTATTTTGGGCCATGCTTCTTTATGTATGTTATACTTCAATACAGAGTTTATGAAAGATACATTTATCATAACAGCAAGAGGATTAACTATTTAAGATTTCATAAACTTGGTGAAAAAATTATATAACATATTGAAAGAGAAGTTTAAATAGTTGAAGAAAATACTTTCAAGAATAGAAAAGCTAAATAGAGTGTTAAACACTATAACACCTCTAGTAATAACACAGATTTTTATATAAAGTGATTGGTAATTGATCTCCATATGTGACCCAGTCTGTTTTATCTTTCATTTTGAAAGTGGATGTAAAGAGGAATGCAGAACCAAGAAACAAGAAATGAGGAAGCCGAAGGCAAATCCCCACATGCTAAGGTTACTAGTCCTAATCTCCTCTGATCTCTCTGATAAAATGAACACCTACTACCTCAGAGATTCATAGCATTCCTGCAACTCACGTGAAACTTTCAGTCAGCTACAGGACTCAATGATTTTTAAGGTAGAGCAGATAATAGCCAGGTTTTTGCCAAACCTTGGGAGAGACAATGTTGAATTCAGGTAAAAAGGTAAATCTGAACTGGGAAGTCAAGCTGATTTCCAATGGCTGGTCTATGTATGGGTGTAGAGAGTTGGTCTCCTTGACCTAACTCAGCCTCTTCTGAAGGCCAATGCAAGCCTCAGAGCTCCCCGTGGAGGTTGCTGGGACCTTTGACTTCATGAAATTCAACTTTTTTCTTTGCTCAATATTGCTCCCTTTCCTCTTCCCCACTTCTCACAAGGGCTGATACTAAGAAAAGTCTCAGATAAATTTCCTGCATGCTAATCTCCTGCTCAGAATCACTTTCTCAAGACAATTACCCAAGACAACCACATTTTACACAATTAAAGCTTCTTGGCCTCAAATTGTTATGGTGGGATTGGACTGTGACATAACAAAGTTATTTCCTCTCCAAATAAGTCTACAAAAATTCCAATAAGATATTTTTGCAGAAATTGATAAGATAACTTTAAAAAATTCTACAGATGCTCAAAGAGTCAAAATAATTAAAGAAAAATTTAATGAAAAATAAGAAGGTGAATGACATTGAAGCAGGCTAGTAAGATAGGGAATCAATAAAAGGATCTGGGACTTGGCAAGAAGTCTACTTGGACATCGATATCCCAAGATGGCTGCCGGAAGGCCCCAAGATTTCTGCCATCCAGAATGTTTCCTCCAGAAGCCAGGAGAAGTCCTGGATATTCTCCAGGGGCCTTATAATTGGAGATTGATGGGGGATTGATGGGTGGGGTAATCAGTCAAAACAGCAAACAGCAGGAACTCCTTCCATGCCATTAGCAAAGGGTGGAATAATTAAAGGTGAAAAAGCAGGAGCAAAAGCCCTGCCCTCCAGCACTTCCTCTTGGCTTCTGCTCCCTGCTCTTGCCCTGTTTCCCCTGCATGGATCATCACACAAGTAAAACCTGGGCATTTATAATCTGTAATGGGAAATTGTAGTCTATAAATCAGCCCTCTTTATCACTCTTCAGCCCCTTCCTCTCTCTGGGACTCATGATCTGTTATTTTCTTCCATTTCTCTTCCCTCCTTACCTTAATAAATTACTGGCCTAACTAATCCAACATGCTCTCGAAATTAATTTTTACAGCATAGTAAAAAACCTAGACAAAATCTGGTAACAACATGTCTGCAAAAATGACCATGCAATATCACCTACAAGCCCACAAACTGAGCAATGGAACATATTTGGAAACATGATATAATAATGAAGATATTACAGATAAGTGGGAAAGAACAGTTATTCAATAAATGGTCCTGGGACAACTGGTTTTCCTTAAATTTTTACAAATTTAAAAATTTGTAAACCTATCCCACAACTTATAAAAACAATAAATTCCATCTGTATTAACCATACATGTGAAAAAAGAAACTTTAAAATTTTCAGAAGAAAATGGAGGAAAATATATTATGATCTTAGATGGGAAAGATTTTTCAAGTTGCAGAGGCACAAGTTAAAGGTAAAAATCTCCAACTTGAATATATTAAAATAGAAAATGTCATTTTATTAAAAAATAGCTTACTAAATGCAGAGTCATAACCTGGATGGGATCCTGCAACAGAAAAATTACATTGGTGGAAAAACTGGTAAAATAAAAACAAAGGAGCCAGAACTTTAATTAATAGTAATATAACAATGTTGGTTTCTTAGTTGTGACAAACCATAGTTATATAAGATGTTTACAGTAAGGGAATCTGGGTAGGCAGTATATGGGAACTTTCTGTAAAATCTTTGTGATTTAGGTAAACCTAAAATTATTTCAAGGTAGAATTTAACTTAAAAAATATATATATAGTTGAAAGAGAAGCCACAAAATGGAAGAAGATATTTTATAACATATACCAAAAAAGAATGTTCAGACTACACATTTAATTTTTGCCATTTTTTTAAAAAAAGAAACCTAATAGATAAAATAAACTAGCTTCAAAATGGATGAATCTCGATAATATTTTACATAATATTGAGCAAAAACATATTGCAAAAGAATGCATACATTATGAAAATCTATATATATATATATTTTAAAGATTTATTTATTTACTTTTATCCATTTTAGCCTCCTCACCCCCATTTGCTTGTCCGTGTTCATTCTTTGGGCAATTCTCTGTGCCTGTTTCTTGCCCTCGCTTCTCATTCTTCTCCTCCTGTCTTCACCGGGATTCGGTACTGAGGACCTCTGATGTGGGAAAGAAGCATTTTGCCACCTGCGCCACCTCAGTTCCTGGTTTTTCGGTGTGTCTTGTCTTGGCTCTCCATGTGTCTCCCTTCTGTTATGTCATCATCTTGCTGTGCGGCTTTGCAGGGCCTGGCACGCCTGCGCACGGGGCCTGGTGGCATGGGCACCTTCTGTATTTTTTTATTTTTATTTTTTATTTACTGGGAGGTCCTGGGGATCAAACCCAGGTCCCTCCAGATGGCAGACGGATGCCCAAGCCTTTGAGCCACATCCACACTCATATATATATGGTTTTAAAACATTCAAAACAATATCACTTAGATTTACATGCATATGTAGTAAAATGATATATGATTACATAAAATGATAAACTCAAGTTTTAGGTTAAGAGAAGGGAAGGGTGCATAGGAAATTACAAATGTACTTCCTAAGATGACTGTATAACTTAAATATTGTGTGATAAATATTTTTAAAATAAATTTTAAACATTAAAATTATTATATAAAAAAGATTAATACATACATAGAAAACTAGATTTTTCCTTAGGGAAATTTGGAGACTGAGAATTCACTACACAGGTAGTGCTAGTATTGACATAATTAAAAATAAAGCAAATTGATTATAATTGATTCTTTTCTATACTTAGGTGTTTCTGCTTCATGGTTCAAATACTCTTCCTCAGTATTCTAAAATTTTTGTTTTCTTATTTCTTATTTTGAATTCCCACTTATGGTAGAGATGTCGAAGGCTGGAAAGAATATCTTATCTGCTCTAAGAAAGATAAAAAGTCAGATAAATTAGAAGTTAACTTTTCTTGACCTCATTATAGAGTTAAGGTTGCAATACAAACAATTAGTCTGAAATCTCAGGAGGAATACCTCGCCCCCTCTTCCCAAAGAGAGACAAGAAACTATTTCACCTGTAGGAGACAATGGGAGAAGATGCATGCAACATACAAACAGGTATGTAACAAAAATTTTAAAGAATTGCTAAAGTTCAATTCTGGGTTAGCATGACAACATAGAAGCCCCGGGAGTTAGAGATACAGGGAAATTTGCACCTAATAGCAGCTGCTCTTTTATGGACTTGTAACAGGTCTTCAAGTGAAAGAGTGAAGATAAGCAGAAAAACTGCAGAAAGACTTGCTCGATGCTGTAGACATGGAAGAAGAGATTGTCTACAGCTATGAAGGTACAAAATTCCATTTTCCCCCATGTTTAAACCCTTCTCTTGAAAGCCTTAAAGCTCTTGGAGAAGGAGCAGCAAAACCATCTCTTCTCCATTACTACACCTGGAAGGATTGAGATACAAGCCACCTACCTCTAGAGCAGGGGTTCTTAACATTTTTTGTTCCATGAGCCCCTTTGCCAGTCAGGTGAAAACCACAGACTCCTTACTAATACCACACTATACTATGTGTTATTGAATAATGATATCACACCGCACCAACACATCCACACAAGAATAATGTTTTTTTGAATTTCAATTCAAGATCACAGACCCCTTAATAACCCCTGCTCTAGAGGAAAGCAGGAAATAGTCCTGAGAGCAAAATTCTATACTAATACCACCATAGTCCTCACGACATTGGAGGAGGAGAAGTAAGGGAGTAAACTCTTTGCACAAATCCTACCACAGATAAAAGTCAGAGTTTTATTGGCTACCTGGGAAGGAGGACAGAGATGCTGAGTAAACCTAGCCCAAGGGGGAGAGGTATATAGGGCTTGCCAATTATTTAGACAGGATTGAGACAATAAAGATTCCTCCCTATCTCCAGAGCACCTACCTAGCAAGTGCCCAGTACTAACCTACAGCAGTCTACCAATTAGCAGTCTACTGGGGAAGGGATCAAGAGAATGGAAAGAGAGACATCCTCTTTGTGTCTCATGTGTATAAGGATGGTGACAGGTCAGAGTAGAACACAGACACTGCAAACCTTCTGACAGTTAAGTCCCCATCCTAAGCAATAAAAAAGTACTCTGAAGCCTTCATATACCAAAGGTAGTCAAAGCCACAACAAAACCAAAACCCTGCTCAACTTACACCATACTTGACTAAATCCCCTATGCTACCTACTTGAGGAGAGGTACATCAATTTCTAGGAATGAATACTATTTTCCACCGTCTCTCCTATTCTACACCAAATATCTGATATTTAGTAAAATTTATAAAACACACAGACAACAAATAGAAGAAGAAAATGCAACCCATTTTCATGGAAAAATAAATACAGCTAGGCTCAGGAATGACCCAAGTGTTAAAAGAGTCATACACAGGATTGAAAATAAATATGATCAGTATGTTATAGGGTCTAGTGGAATAGGTGGACAACAATTAAAATGAACTGAAGGGGAATTTCAGCAGACAGAAGGGAAAGATTGTCAAATTAAAATGAAAGAATCAAAGATGAAAAATTCCTTTGATGGCCTTATTTACAGACTTAACATAGTAGAGGAAATAATCAATGAACTTGAGCATATGTCAATAGAAATTATTCAAACTTAACTACAAAAAGAAAAAGAATGAAGAACCATTCAGAGCATTTAAGTCTTGTGCAACATTTATCAGAGTACAACACACATGCAATTGGAATTGCAGAAAGAGAACAGAGAGTAATTAAAGAAGAAGAAATATTTGAAGAGAAAGTGGCCAAGAATATTGCAAATATAATGAAGGTCAAAAAACATCCTATCCAAGAAAATGCTCAGAAAATTCCAAATAGGGTAAATAGTTAAAAAAAAAAAAAAAAAAAAAAGGTCCACACCTATATACCTAGTCAAATTGCTGAACACCAAAGCAAAAAAAGGGGAGTAGGGATCTGGAAATCAACCAGGGGAAAAAGACAATACATGAATGAAACAATTATAATAATGAAGATTTTTCCTCAGACTGTACAAGCTATAATGTATATAAGACATCCCATAATAACATTTGTAAAGGGATGGATCACACACACACAGACACAAATTGTTGATGCAAAATTATGTGCCTGGAGAAAATATCTTCCAAAAATGAAGGTGATATAAAGAATTTTTCAAATAATCAAAACCAAAAAATAAATCAATGACAAAAAAGCTCCACTACAAGAAATATTAAAAGACTATTTCAAGAAGAAGGATAGTTATAGAAATGCGGATCTGCACAAAGAAAGGAAGAGCTTTAAATAGTAAAAAAAATAACATGAATATAAAACTTTTATTTTTTTATTATTTTTATTTGCTGTAAATGTAATTGTCAAAAGAAAATTAGTTCAAATGTCCAGTCAGGCTTATGATGTATGTAAAAAAGTGACATGTATGAAAACAATAGCACAAAGGATGGAGAGAATCATACTATTAAGGTTTTTACACTATGTATGTAGTGGTATAAGATAACTTGAAATTGTTATGATAAGGTGACAATGTATATTGTAATCCCTAGGGTAACCACAAAAATTAGAAGACATGGTATAACTAGTAACCCAAAAGAGGAGATACAATGGACTCAGGAAAATACACAATTACAAAAACAGCCAGAGAAAAAGCAGAGAAACAGGAAAAAGAACCTGATGGAAGAGTAGAAATTTAAAAAAAGCAAAACTGTAGCTATAAATCCAACTTGTGCCCCACCATTCTCAGAGACTGAACACTATCCTGACGCTTGGAGAGAGTGGAGCCTTCACTCCAGTGTTGCCAGGGAGCATGGCCACTGGGCCAGAGCTTGAAAGCGGTGGAGCCGCCCCTCCATTGGGCTGGCAGGACACAGCATTGATCGATAGATGGCTCTGAAACTTAAAATCTAATGGAGCTTGCTCTGGTGGGTTTTGGAATTGTTTGGGATCCATGATCCCTGTTTACCTTCTGATTTCTCCCTTCTAGAATGGGAATGTTTTTCCTATTGCCTGTTCCTCCTTTGTATATCGGAAGCAGATATTGTTTTCTATTTTCACAGGTCCACAGACAGAAGGGAATTGTGTCACAGGACAGATCACACCCATAACTAATTTTTATGAGACTTTGTGCTTAGCATTGTTACTGAAATGATTTAAAGCTTTTAGGATATTGTGATGAAATTAGTTTATTTTGGATGTGGGAAGAACATTTCTTTTTGGGGTCCAGAAGATGGACAGTGGTGGCTTGCAGCTATGTAGCACAGAAAAGCATGTTCTTAATCTATTCCTGTGAGTGTGAACCTTCGTGAATAGGACATTTTGTTGAGGTTATTTCAGTTAAGGTATGACCCACCTAAGTAAAATGGGTCTTAATAGTTTTACTGGAGGCTTTATACAATTTATTTTTTAAGGCTTCAGAGTGAAAGCCATAGAGAGTAGACAGAAGTTGAAAGTCAAGGTAACCCAGAAGAGAAAGGAGAAGCCAGGAGAGGCTGCCATATGCATTGCCATGTGGCAGAAAAGTCAAGGACCAAGGATTGTTAAGAACCAGCCCCAGAATGCCAGTCTTCTGGGAGAGAGCATTGCCTTAAGGGCACCTTTATTTTGGACTTTTCCTAGCCTCAGAACTGTAAGCCAATAAATTCCCTCGTTTAAGCCAGGAACTAATACAGGGGGTATATGGGAACTCTATTTTCTGCATGATTTTTCTGTAAACCTATAACTTCTCTAATAAAGAAATTTTTAAAAAGTTTCTTATCTGTCTGTTCAATTGTTTCAGTAATTTTTCCTTCTCTAGTATAGTCTTATTTCTTTTATAGATTTTGATTTCTTCAAATATTCCATAATTTACCCCAGGAAGAACATTTTTCTTCTTTGAAGTTGGAGATAAAGAACTAGGTCCAATGCCTGTTTTTATAAGGGAATTGAAGGTAGAATGATGTCTTGAAGGCATCCCTGGCTCCTTTCCTTTCAGACATTTCCTGTCCTTCAGAATATCTCATTCTTGAGATGTTGGTTGTATATATATGAGGAAAGCTCAGGGCTCAATCTGATTGCTCTTTGGATGCTTTGGTTTTCCACCCCAATGGTCTGCCATAACTGGTCTGATTATTATTCAGCCATTTTGATGTGGCCTCCCTTTTTCACCTCCCATACACTGAAGAAATAGATTGTGACTGAGATTCTTTTTTCTGATCAGTGTGAACATAATCCACCAGTGGGATAGCAGGGTTTTGAGCTTTTTAAAAAATTACTTTTTCTTTCTTCTCCTTCTCCTTTCCTCCTCCTCCTCCTCCTCCTCCTCTTCCTTCTTCTTCTTCCTCATCTTCCTTTTCTTCTTCTTTTTGACAAGTTTTTATGCACTATGAGCTATTTATTTATTATCAGTTTAATTTTGTAGGCACAATAGTTCTGACTTGGCTGCCCAAGAAATAATAATCTTAGGATAAAATATAAAAGTTCACCATCTTAGTTTGTCAAAGGGCTGCTGATGCAAACTACCAGAAATGGACTGGCTTTCATAATGGGTATTTTATTTAGGGTAAAAATTTACAGTTCTGAGGTCATGAAATACCCAATTCAAAGCCTCATCAAAGATGCTTTCTCACCAAAGTCAGTTACTGGTAATACAGGCATCCTGTCACATGGCAATGAGGTATATGGCAGGGCTTTTCTCCTCTTGACCTTCTCTCTGGGTCCAGCCACTTACAGCCTTCGTGCTTAAGCTTTGACTGCTAACGATGAGTTCTCTCTCACACAGGCATGGGAAAAAATGGTGGCTTCCTTTCTCTCTCTGTCTCTCTTTGTTTCTCCATTTATCTAAGGCCCAGCAAGAGGGGGAAAATCCAATCTGTGTCATGCCTTCCTGACATAGTCCAATTAAAAGCAATCTAATCAAGTGATCTAAAGTGAATCTAATGCAATGAAGGGTATTATCCCACAGGAATAGATTAGTTTAAGAACATAATATTTTGGGATTCTAAAAAGAACATCAAACTGTCACATTCATTATATGGGTTTTCCCCACATTTTAAAACCAGAAATAAAAATGCAGAAAAACTCTCCAAAAATCCCTTTAGGGTTAACTTAGTAATTAACCCTAAATTATTTCTTATTTATCTTACATTTACAAAAGAGAGTATGCTATGTATTTTCTTCAGTTCAACATTTTAAAAATGTAATCTGTGAAATGGGTATTATTCCACTAGAGTTTTAATACACCTAGAATTTTAAACATTGGAGTTTTCCTAGTTTGACTAAATAATTATTTGCTGACTAGAAGTGGAATACTAACTTTTATTAAGTTAAGAGGGCTTGGATTGATTACATAAGTGATTGCTATGTATTTGTTTTTAATCTAAATATGACTATGCTATGTACTAATCACTTTCACTAGAATATTTCATAGTCTAATCATTAAAATGAGATATTTTAAAAACTATATTTGTTTCAACTCAACTACTTGCAATTATCCATATCACATTTATTTGTTTCTTAGAAATATACACTATTTTCTGCATTTTATGATGCATTTAATAATAAATTAGAGCCAAAAGGTAAATGTCATTTACTTCATCTAGAAGCCAATTTATTCTTTTCAAAACTTTAAGAACATGTGCACTAGAAATATAATAAGAATATTAAAATAAGGAAGAGGAATTTTGGAATTGACTATTTAGAAAGGAAATAGAAGCTTTGGATCATATTTATTGAACGTTATCTCTACCATAATAATATTGTTTACCAACAGTGCCAAAATGAATATTGTTCTTCCACTACATCTGTTTCAATATATTACCAGCTTCAGTTAATCTTTTATTTGGAAGTTATTGACACTTTCTCCCTTATCTATCTAAATATGGGAAAGAACTAAATTTCTTGGATTTTAATAGAAAAGAGATGAAACTGCAGACTCAACATTATCAAAAATTTTTCATACAGAATTTAGTTTATGAGGCAAATTTGTCTAATCCAAATAAATATCATAAAATTACCTCATGAAGTTTTATCCTTTTATGTTTGCAATAAACAAAAAAATAGTGTATGAATTAAGAATTCCAATAACCACTAGGCAGGTCAATAAATACATTATAAACAGCAAACCACAGGCCACCATCTTTTCTCCTCCCAACCACCATCGCTTCTCATGTCTACAGGGATGACCACTAACATGATTAATTTTGCTAATGTTTGGAATTTATATAAATGAAATCATACAGTGTGTTCCCTTTTGCGTCTGGTTTCGTTCACTCACTTTTATGCCCATGAGATTTATTCATGTTAATGGATGGGACAATATAGTTCCTTTATTTTCATTTCCACTAGATATTCTATTGTATTAATACTCTACAATATATTTATCCATTATACAGTTGATGGACATTTGGGTTGTTTCCAAGTTGAGAATATCATATATAATGCAGCTGTGTTTATTCTTGTATGTATCTTTTGGCACATATATGTGTGTTTTTGTACTGGGTTATATCTAGAAGTGAATTACTAGTTAACAAATGGGATATGTGTATTTTCAACTTTGGCAGATACCATCAAAAAGTTTTCCAAAGTGATTGTATTAATTTACATTTCCACTAGCAATGTGTAAGATGATGTTTTTATCTTTCTTTGGCATAATTGCAATTTCTCTTTTAATAATAATTTTTGTGGCTTTTTTGTAGCATTTCATTCTTGTTTTAATTTTCATTTTTTCCCTATTGACTGATATGCTTGAACACCTTATCATGTTTACAGGTCATATGAATTCTGTCTTTTGAACTGTATCTTCAAATGTTGCCCATTTAAAAATGGTTATTCTCCTTTCCCTGGTTTATTTTTTGTAAGTGTTCTTTTTATGCTCTGATTTTAAGACTTTTTAAATAATATGTGCAGCAAATATCACTCTGTGATTTGCCTGTTCATTCTTTTTAGGAAGTCTTCTGACTAGCAAAGTTCTTAATTTTAATGTGGTCCAATTGACCAGCTTTCTCTTTTTTGATATGTGCTTTCTGAGTTCTTTTTAATAAAACTTCTATAGCACAGACATAACAAAAAAATTCTTTTATATCAGGGGTTCTTAACATTTTTTATTCCGCAGATCCCTTTGCCAGTCAGGTGAAAACCACGGATCCCTTATTAAGTCCACACTATACTGTGTATAATTTAATAAATATATCACAGCTGACAAAAATAATGTTTACTTGAATTTCAATTCAAGCTCATGGACCCCATGTTAAGAACCCTGCCCTATATTATTTTTTAATGCAGAGGTTGGTAAACTTTTTTTGGAAAGAGCCATATAGTAAAGAGGCTTTGAGGATTATATGGTCTCTTTCACACTGATTCAATATTTTTATAGTGTGAAATAAGCACAATCATGTTCCAATAAGTCTATTTACAGAACCTGAAAATTGAATTTCATATAATACCATGAGATGTTGTTCCTTTGATTTTTTTTAAAACCATTAGAAACATAAAAGCCATTCTTAGCTCTTAGGCTGTTCAAAAACAAGTAGCGGATTGGATTTTGCCTCTGGGTTATAGCTTGCTGTAGCAGATTGATATTGTTTATGAATTCCAAAAATAGATATTGGATTATGTTTGAGAACTGGTCTGTTCCTCTGGGCATATGAGATTGTATCAGATTCAGAGGTTTCACTTTTACTTGATTAAGTAATGATAATTAAGGCTTTGATGGGGCCACATCAGTAGGAGGTTGATTCCCCAACCCCTTGGTAAGCAGGGACTCACAGAAAAACTGCACCACAGAGAAGGGAGGTTGGAGTTTTAATGGTGGAGCCCTGGGAAGTAAGTACACAGAGAAGCAGATACGTGAGGAAAAAAAGAAGGCTCCATTAGACAAGGCAGAGGCCCCGGAAAGAGAGACATGCCATTCACCTCATAGTTTACAGCTGGCCTTATGAAGAAAGCAGAGCAGCTGAGCCTGGAGAGAAACGAGCCCCAGGAGAGAGATGAGACTTATCCCAGCCTACAGCTGATATTGGAAGAAGCTGAGACAGCAGAGCCTTAAGAGGGAGAGGGAGGCTGAACCCTTGCAGACATCAGTGGCCATCTTGCTCCAACATGTGGCAACAGACTTTGGTGAGGAAAGTAACTTATGATTTATGGCTTGGTAATTATAAGCTTCTATCCCAAATAGATACTCTTTTATAAAAGCCAACAAATTTCTGGTATTTTGCATCAGCACCCCTCTGGCTGACTAACATACTGGCCAATGCTTCTGGTGTTTTCCTTTTCACATTTATATTTACAATCTATTAGAAACCAATTTTTGTAAGTGATATAAAGTAGTGGGGTAAAAAAAAAGTTGGAAAGGGTATTGATTTCCAATTTTTGAACTATGTTTACTGATAATCGTTTTGCTACTGCTCTACAGCTCCACCTTTGTTCAAAATCAATTGTCAATATGTGTTTATATCCATTTCTGGATTCTGTATTTTGTTCTATTGATCTATGTGTTCATATTTCCAATCAAGCCATATTTTCTAAATTGATTATAATAACCTTAACAGCCCTCCCTCTACCTCTCTCTTCTTCAAAATTATCTTGACTACTCTTAGCCCTATACATTTCCAAATATATTTTAGAAATTATACATTTATTTCTAAAAAAAACTTTCTGGGATTTTTGTTGAGATTATATTGAATCAAAGGTCTCATTTGGAGACTGAGTTTTTGAACCTAATAATATATTCTTCCATTTATTTAGGTACTCTTTAATTCCACTAATTATTTTTTGTGTGTGGAGATCATACACATTTTTTTGCAAGATTTATACTTCAGTATTTGATATTTCTTTTTAATAGTTTCAATTACATCACTTTTACAATTCATTTTATAAATGTTCCTGGTATATTGAAATTATATTTTCATATTTATATTTATAGAGAGAATGAGAGACAAAGAGACAGAGAAAAAGGGAGAATTTTTCAAATTTACTTTTTAATTTTAAATGTTTTTTTTTTTTTTTACTTTATTCTGTACATTTAACAATTGAAAACACAAGCAATAAAAAACTAAAAAGTAAACACAGATGAATAAATATATACATTTCCCAATTAAATGTAATGGATACATGTAAACTTTTTTGTTGTTTTGTTTTTTGTTTGTTTTTTTGTTTTTTTTTTGTGTGTGTGAATCAAACAATATATTACACAATATATTTGGCAATAACTTATTTTAAGCTTTTAATATGTATATATAGTCACGTCATCTGCAAATAATGACAATTTTATTTACTATATTGAAAACATGATGAGGTATTTTCTTGTGTCATTCCTGGTCTCATGGAAAAACTTTCAGCATTACACAATCACATATAATGTTTGATAAATACTCTTAATTAGATAACAGAAGTTTCCTTCTATTTTTATTTTACTTAAGAATTTTTATCATAATGAATTTGTGTTAAATTATATCAAATATTTTCCACATCTGTTGAAATCATTTTATTTTATCCTTTATTCTGTTAATGCAGAGAATATTTGAATGATAAACTAAGGCTGAATTCTTAGAACAAGCTCAACTTTATTTTGAAATACTATTTTAAAAATATATATCACCAGATTCAGTTTACTAATACTTTGGTTAGGATTTTGACATCTAGGTTCATGAAAGAGATTGATCTGGAATTTTCCTTTGTTGAATGTCCTAGTCAGGCTTTGGTGTCAAGATTGTGCCAACTTCATAAAGGACCTGTCAAAAAGAGTCTTCTTTTTTATTCTTCAGAGGATATTTGCAAGATTTGTGTTGTTTTTTTTTTCCTTAAACAGTGGGATAATTTTAAAGTAAAGCCATTTTAGCCTGTAGTTTTCTTTGTGGAAAGATTTCAATACTGACTTCTCTTTTTTTATAGGGATAGGATTATTCAGCTTTTCTGTTTTTCTTTTTTAAGTTTTAGTTAGTTTAGTCTTTGTAGGGATTTGCCCATTTCATTTAAAACTTCAAATCTAGGAAAAATATTCATTTCACAAAATCCTCTTATACTCTTATATGTGTTCTATATTGATGTTCTCTTTATCATCCCTGATTTTGGAAATCTGTGCCTTCTCCCTTATTTTCTTTATCAATATTACCAGTAATTTATAAAATGTACTGGAATTTTCAAACCATCAATTTTGGATGTGTTCATTTTCTTTATTGAATGTTTATACTTTCACGGATTTACTTATCTTTATTATTTCCTTCTTTCCAGTTTATTTGGTTTTAATTTTCTGTTATTTTTATAATGTTTTGAGATGCATTCTTAGATTCCTGATTTTGAGCATTTTCCTTTTCTAATATATGATTGAATGCTTTCTATGCAAGCTTTACCTGAATCAAATAAGTTTTGATTTACGAATATTAATCTCCCTTTTATACTATGCATCTTTCTTCACCTCATGCACCAATCTGTATATTTTCTACTGACCTACTTCCCACTTTACAAATCCATAAGATAGGCATAACCAATAGTGGTAAGACCTCCTAACAAAACGATATGCTTAATTAAAATATGTAGATTTTCAATACCTTAAATTAATTAAAGGCACTTTCTATGTGACTGATACTATGTCAAGGATTTATGTTAATGTCTTAATTTGACTTAGATGTACTTTATTATTGTCATGTTCAAAATAAAAGTATAATACTGAAAATACTTACCATTATACAAAGTTGAAACCATATAGCTAATATGAGAAAATGTCATTAAATTTCAAAATGGCATAAAAGTGGAAAACAAAATGGAATATGCAAGTACAATGTACTATCTTGAAGTAAAAACAGAATATTAATGCAAATTGTGTTTCCATTACTATTTTGACAGATTTTTTAAAAATTTACTTCATTGCTTCAGTATCACCATTACTTATACAATTATACACAATGACAACTGAGTATTCTGGATGATGGGTAAAAATCCATTTTAAATGCAGGTGCAATTCTATGACTCAAAAACTTAAATGAAGGCTTTAAAAGCATTGTTCACAGAACACGATTTGATTTTATAATCTTCTCAAAAAGAATTCTTTCAATGTAAGCAACAATGGTTTTGTATATGAACTGTATACATGGTCAGTGAAGTTTTTAAAACATTATAATGACTTTTTTTCAGCACATATTGTTGAAGTTATAGCTTTGGCTTTTCCCATTTATTTATGAGAAATGTACAGTACGAGGATTGAGTGTGTATATATATTAGGCCTTGTAATCTGATTTTAGGTCTTCTGGTTAGACAAATTTGTACTTATTTAAATGAACTGTGTATTATATTTACAACATGACATATATTCAGAATTGCAAAGAGTCATGTTCTTTGAAAAGCACAAATTTACGCACAGATAATTCATACATAGAAAAGAAATAAAATACAATGAACCAAGGAACCACACAATCTTTGGTTTCCTTTAGCAAGTCTAGATTGGTGGAACACTTAAAAATCATTTGAAAATCTCGTCTTTTCATCACATTAATATGTCATTTTCATATTCACATAGAGTCATATAGGGACATGCATGACACGAAATTTTATCTAATCCCTCTATAAATTTCATTTGGCTTTAAGTATACTGTAATTATAATTTTTGTTCTATTTTTCTGAATCAAGATTTTCTTTATATTGACATAGTGAGTACTTGTGTAGAATGTGGTGCTTTAATCATACTTGTTATACTTGTTAAATACATGTCTAGTCTAGTCTCTATCAAAGGGTAGAAAGATCCATCCAGTTTCTGGTGTTTTGTTTTGTTTTCCCTGCAATAATGTATTGTTTTCAGTTGTTGTTTTTTTTTAATTTAAACTTGGGAAACAATTGCATTCATGTTGAATAAATTGACACTAACTGCATTGAAGTATGTTTGATTTATACTCAGTTTTGCTATTTCCATTTGGTTATTACAGTGTGGTTGCTACAGGAATGGAATTGCATGAAATCAATGCAACTTCTTGCACTGTCAGTCTAAGTCAGAATCTCCACCAGAACAGGGATAGAGTAGAGCCTGGAAATCTTTTATGACATCTTAACTGACTGAAAAAAACCTAATGCCTGATCAATGATATTTTCTGTATCAGGAGGGGATTTTTCTGTATTTTTCTTCACTGTCAAAATGACAGCTAATAAATAGAAGGTAGAAAGTATTTCAAGCACCAGAGAAATCACTCTGCCATGGGTCAGAGATAGTTCACTAGCTCTCACTGTGATTTGGAATGATAAGTACAACAGCTAGCTTTTCTTAGGCTCTTTCTTAGCTCTAGCACTTTTCTAAGAACTTTACACATATTAAAGGAGTTAGTTATCAAGGAGGTGGTGATATAGGTACTGCCATTATCCTCATTTAATAGATAAGGAAAATGAGATGCATGGTAGCCGAATAATTTGCCCAGAGTGAGTTATTAATTGCTAAACTAGTAATACGTGGTTAAGGTGTACCTCAAGAATGATGATCTCCTTTGGCTAGAAAACTAAGAGCCTTGTAGAAGCAAAATTTGGGGTCTTGTTTCTTCCCTACCCTTTTCCTCTGATCTCTATACTCATGACTACAAATGCCTTAAAAAAAAAAAAAAAAAAAAATTCTTCCAGACTCATAGCTCTTTCCATGGCTTTGAACTTCTAGCTGCATCTAGTTTCCCTGGTGCCTTCTGTCCTATTGCTTTGTACCTGGTTGCTAACTCTTGGTTTAACCCTTCCTTTTTGTTTTTGTTAGATGGTCTGACTGTTGTTTGCTTTTATTTCTCCATAAACTTCTCCTGTTATGATGGTTAAAGAATAAACATAAGCCAAAAATAGGAAAGAAAAAAGAGGGCATTTTGGAATGAAATACCCTCATAAGGTTAAAAAAAAAAAAAAAAAAAGAACTGAGGTGAACACACTGGAATTATAGGGAATGCATTGAGATTTTCATATTTGAATATTTGGAATTTAAGATTCTAGAACTGGAGAACAGGAATAATTTTGAATGATAATATAATTCAGGACATAGCTTTGGGATGCAGTAGATGAATTTAAAGGCTAAATTGTTAGAATCCTAGAAATAGATACTAATATAATGGCTAATATTGGCTAGCATTTGGACTTCGAAGAAATCAAGTGGAACAGATGCTAAATTCCTCAAAGAATGGGAGTAATTCACTAAGTAGTTAGTAAATAATAGCTATGAGAGGGAAAGGAAATGATATATCCAGCTGGTTTAGCACTCAAAAAAAGAATGCCTTGTTCTGTGTTATTGTTGTATGCATGTTTGCCTACATTTGCCACACACACATAAAAATTGCCTAGGAGATATTTTGTTCAAAATACCATATGGTTAGCAGTCCCCATTTCCAATTCTGTCAACTAAAATAGCCATAAACTGTCCTGCTCTTAACATTGATGGCACCAAGGGCAGGAGGGCAAATCAAGGATTATATATCATATGCTAAAATTATGAAAGTTTTAAACCAAGCTCTGTCCATTGTCTAGCCTCTGGTCTGTTGTCACCCAGGGTCCTGTAGCATGTTCTCTTGGGCATACTTTTGGTATTTGAAGGCTAAAGGAAATGTGCTCCTCCCCAGGCAAGCCCTGCCTTGGGTAGCCTGATGTGGACACAGTTATGCTGGAACAGGTGGGGCCTTAACCAGTCAAGGTCCCCAGAGAGCCAAGTCAGGTAAATTCCCCTCTCCAACCTCAATATTCTTACTCTAGATTGTCCAGGAGGGTTGAATAGCTCTCTAAAATACACAGAGCAGAGGGGAGTGCAGAAGGGAGCACTGTTATTTGGGAGCCCATCCTGCCTGGACTTCTACTTTGAGTGATTTGGGCACAGAAAATTTTAAAAGAGAGAAAAAAGCTATTTTTCCTCTTGTTTCGTAATTCCCCTAAACTCAATCCATTCCAAACTTTCAAAAATCATTCTTTTTACACTGAAAAGAGACCTATGGCAGGGACTCCTATTACCCTGTTCTTAGGACAGAATTATCCAAGAAGATAGGAAAAAGAATAAAAAACATTCAACAATGTCTAAAACTACAACCAACAGAGAAAGTAACATACCAAGAGAGAAATGAAATCAGAAAATCTGCATCCACTTACATTTTTCTGTTATAGGTATATGTGAAAGGTGTTGGAGAAAGTCTGCTGAGTTTTATGAGAAAAATATAGTGACTTGATAATTTTATATTCAGCCAAGCTGTCTTTTATATGTGAATATAAAAGTAAAAAATATTCTACTCATGAATTTCTATAAAAAATTAGAAATTATGCTTCCACCAACTGACAGGTGAAATTAAGCTAAACTATGGGAAAATCTTCACTATTAAAAGACTGATAATAAAGCAAATTTTCAGTTAAAATCAAATATCCAAATATTTAGTGGACAATTGTTTATAAAACTAAATGAAAATACTAGTGTATTAATTCTCATCATAAACATTATATATTATTTGCCAACTGTATTTACCGAAAAGAGAGATTAAGGAATGGGAAATATATGGAATAAAATATAAGTGGCACAAAGCTTCAACTTTATTTTTGACTTTATCATTTCAAGAAAGATAAGTCAATGTTTTTAAAAGGCAGATTTAACCAACTGCAGTATTTAAATTTGTAGAAGATTTCCAGTAAAAATGGCAATCTATGACTACTTTTTCTATTACTAATATTTCTAAAACCTTGAGTTTTAAACCATCAACTGGACAATTTTAAAAAATGTAAGTACTCAAAGAGAGAACAATAATATTTTGGGAAAATTTTGTCACCACAAATCAGGTGGATAATTGGTAACTGCTTTAGCAATTTGACAGAAGCTGAACCATAACCATAAACAATAGTGGGGAAAGATGAGAACTGGCTTGATCCACCCACACTAGTCTCAATATACCCAAGACCTAATAGCAACATTTGTCTTTAGACATAGGTATTAAATAGACATTGGTTAACATAAGGAGATTTGCTTTAAAGCTAAAGCTCTTTGAATACTGGTTAGGTTCCTGATTCCCCTACAAATTGGGGATTCTTTAACAAAGGGTCCAGCTTAGTCAACCTGCAGTTAATTTCAACAACCCATCAACTTGCTCAAAGTTTGCAACAACTTGCTTAAAGCTTCCAATGACCCTTTAAAAAAAAAAAAATTAAACATTACCAAACAACTGAGGATTACCAGACATCTGATAATTTTTAATATAAAGGAGGGAGACCAAAATAAGCAAATAAACAAAAGCAATTCTGAGAAGAGGTTCTGTAAAGAGAAGAAAACTTCGAGAAACAGCTCCAGTGAAATAAGTAAAGATACTACATTATTTAAACAAGGACAAAGTGTAATGAGAAGGAAATATTCAGAGAATAAAAATGAAATCTTGGATATTGCGACAGGAAAGCAGAAATGAAAACCCATTAGAAGTTTTGGAAAGTAAATTTGAGGAAACCTTCCAAAACATAATGCAAAGCAATGAAGAGATGCAAAATACAGGAGAAAAGAAAATTAGAAAACTGGTCCAGAGGGACCTATATCCAAAACTTTATAAAAGTTATAAAGGGAAAATAGAGTTGAGAAAATGGTCAATGAAATATTTTGACAAAAGAACCCAGAACTGCAGATACAAACTGCCAGACTAAGGCATAATAAATTAAGTACCTGGCACAAATGTGTTACTGAGCAAGGGTTTGCTGCCTGATGCACATGGAGGCCAATACTGTGACAACGGGATTTTGAGAAAAGAGTTTTATTGTGAGGTTGACCAACAAGGAGGCAGGAGACAAGGCTCAAATCTGTCTCCTGATCTGAAAATTAAGGGAGTTTTATGGCATGGGAACAAAGGGAGGTGGGGACAGTGACAGGGATTCAGGATGGCATATTTTGACTGGTTGTTTATGATTAAAAAATATTTTTTTTGTAGAAATATGCCAGTGGGCCAGATCTTATATTTTTCATTGAGGGACCCCTCAAATTTTATTTGCTTCTGATGACTCCTCATCCCCGTAATCTTTGGTTCAGGTTATAGGAACTTCAGTTAAACAAGCTCAGAAGAAAAGGCTATAGGAACAATGGGTATCTCCACAAAGAGGTTTTTGCCTGCCCATGGTTTCAGGACCCCGCCTTGAATTTTTGAACATTCCTCAATCTTGAGGGATTTAGGACAATGACTGCTCTGGCTGCCTCATGCTGATTAAGGGTGTAGATTAGGGTGTGAGGAATGAAATTGCTTGGCTTGGAGCTAAAGATACTGTGAGTTCCTGGTTGTTCTTGGAGGGATTGGTACCCCTGGGTTTCAGGGCTTTGACAGCATAGGAACAATATGAAGGCTTGAAGTCTTTGAGAAATAAACTTAATAAGTACACTGAAAGTCATAGACTTAAATAAAAGAAGTAGAAGAATTATGATTAGAGGTTATAAGTGAATATAACCGTATCATATTGAGGAAATAGCTTTTTATAGATTTTTAGATAGAGCCTTCTGAGGGGGTGTTGATTCTATGTAGCCATGTGGTTTATTGATGTTGTTTGGATGTCTCTAAGGCTTTCAGGAGCTTTGTTGCCTGAGGCCCTTCACACTATTGCAGCCTGTGATATCTGGCTGAAAGCTGCATAAGAGTAAATGCCAGAATGAACTCCTGAGTCTATTTGAAATCTCTTTACCATAGGGACTTTATTTCATTTTATTTTTGAAAAACATTCACCTCCCCCACACCTCGCTTTGTATCCAGATTTATTTCCAAAGGCATTGCTAATCAACATTTGGTATCAATCCCTCCGCATCAAGGAGGCCTATCCCTGGGAGTCATGCCCCGCATATTATACGGGGAAGATAGTGAGTTTATTTGCAGAGCCTGGCTTAGAAGGAGGCCACATCTGAGTAGCAAGGAGGTTTTCAGGCGGTAAGTCAGGCATTATTCATAATTAGGGTTAGTTTTATCATTATAGAAATAAGTTTTATAAGTGCAAGCTTCAAGATCAAGGGCTTGGCTTATTAGCATATTTTGTATGAGGCAAGGCTTATATATTTCAGTTTATCTATCTCCTTGTTATAAGTCTAAATGGTGATAATTTATGTTTCTCAAAAGGAGTGGATTTTAGATTTAGACCTTGCAAAGTTCTTTGATTACAGATTCAGAAAATTGGTCTTTCCTACTTCTCAAGAGAACAGCAGGAATTCCCAGGTGGAGGAAATTTAATCGTTTTTTTTTTTGTTTGTTTGTTTGTTTGCTTTGTTTTTGTTTTCTAGCTACTGTGAGGGCATTAGCCTTGTGAAAGGAAAAGCTTCTATTTATCCATGAAACAGACATATAACACCAAGGACACATTCACATCCCATACAAGTACGTAAGTGTATAAAGTCCACTTGAAGATGTCCAAGATATCCTTCTCAGTTGAGGCACCTGACCCTGTCTCACTTTTACACTCTTACCAGGATTATGTTAATTGACAAGTAGAACATAATTTATATATAAGCCTTGCTTTTGTTTAAAGTCCTTTTTTTGCTGAAGATGCACTTTTTACTTGCAGCTGACCACATACACTTTCAGAGAAGTATAAGAGTAAACCATTGTAACTGACAAGGACACACTTTTTTTTCTGTGAAATGTAACATTTCTTTTAAGAATAATTAAAACCATGACTAACACCACCATATTGTTGTCTAATATCATGCAGATCCATATCAGGACATATCTTGATAATGAGTACACTATCAAATATCAAAAAATTCGATATAATCTTTAAATATTTATATGAATAACATTTTACCTATACAAATTTAACCATCAGTTAGAAAATCCCTTTTAACTGGACAACACTTCCCATGCAACTCATAACATATAAAACCAACTTAACTATTTCTAGCACCTCTCTTCCTACAATTCTTTGTGACTGTTTGAAATAATGATATTGTCTAGCGTTTGATTTTGGAAGGAAGTTGCCAGGTTTGAGCATTATTCTAAACAGGAAAATGAGTCACTGTGAAACAATAATTGAGTTTTTATTTAACCAAAATGACAATAAAAGAGTAAATAGGAATGAATACAATTGTGAAAAAAATATTTAGATTTTTCTTACATGAGGTGACTTATACTGTAACACAATAAAGGAAGATAAGGTCAATATAAACATTAAAGAAGATATTATCAGATGACATAGAGTCTTTGTATTCTTTTTTTAACTTCTTAAGAACAGACCAATAATTCAAGAAAACTTCATTATTTTAACAGAGAGAAAAGAAAATTTTAGCTTTGCAAGAATATACTGTTTGATATGAGAGCTTTAAAAATATTTTAAATAAGCTTATCAAGTTTAATTAGCATTGGCCACAAAAGATAAAATTCATTTCTACAAACCTTTTATAACCTTCTATATTCACCTATGTTTTGTTCTATACATTCTTGCTTCTTTTTCTGCAAGAATCAGTTATTTACCTTTAGTACAAAACTATACTCCTTTTTAAAGCATATCTTGCACACATTACATACCCCCAAACATTACGTTTCTAAAAAGATCTTTGAAACTATCTTCAAACATCCTGTAAAACACAATTATTCTTAAAATAAATTTGTCAAAATAATAACTCAATTTTGTTAAACAAATTTATATTTTTCATTATTTTAAAGATCTAATAGAGATAATGCTAGCTTATTTTATTAGTAAACGTGAATAAATTTAGGGAGAACATACCCAACTAGAATGAAGTTGTATGCTTGTACTGTTGTACTATACTTAACATTGACAACTCAGAGGGCATAGCTATTTTAGGGGTTGGTTTCCAGAAATATTGCTTTTCTCCATTTATCACTTTATCAGTGTTCTAGTAATATGTATTATGAATAAGTTCCAAAACAGTTTTCTGGAGGCAAATAAGGAGGACTGTTTTAAAGCCATTATTTAATTGCAGGCATATAAAAGCAGCAGTGTCTTTCAGTACAGTTGTTGTCCCTTTAATCTACTGGACTTTTTTGAAATTTGACAATTGGACTTTAATTACCATCACCCCAAGACTATGAATATATTTTAGTAATGATTTGTTTACTGTGGCTACTACCAAATTATTAGAAAAATAATTTTATGTTGCAGAATTCCCTCAGAACTCCATATCAATGAAGGAATCCACCCCACAGATAGACATACTAAGTCCACACTATACTGTGTATTATTTAATAAATTTATCACACCTTCACCAACATGTCCCCATAAGAATAATGTTTTTAAATGCATAAAATAAAATTAAAAAGGAAACCAGTTTCATATATTGAAATACAGCTATGAAAATAAAAAACATATGATATAATACTATACATATATGCTTCTTTCTTAACATATTAAATAATAATCAAATACATAAAAAATATAGGAAAGTTAAAGTTAAATTTTAGTTTTTAAAGATATGTAAATGTTCAAACTGTTATTGTTTATTTTGAATAAGAACATTAAACTGTGGTGTAGTATGTGACAAGGCAACACGCATATCATGTTGAACATCTAATCAAGTTGATTTTTTTCAATTCAAGCTCACAGACGCCCTGAAATATTTCCATGGATCCCTTGGGGGTCTGTGGATCCCTGATTAAGAACGTCTTCCTTAAAGGAAACTTGATAAGTCACATCCCAAATAAGAGGAGCAATCTGCCCAGCACTACCCAAAGCAAAACAGATTGAGCTATCAAAGAAAAATTAGGAATCCAATTTCTACAATATCCTGCAAGGCCAAACACAATTTTGTTAACTAATTTTTTTTTTGTATTTTTAAAGAAGCTTTAGATTACTATTAATCTTTAGATTACTATTACTTTAGATTACATAAAGGTTACATAAAAAGATAAAAGGGATTCCCATATGCTCCCTTCCCTCCCCTTCCCACACTTTCCCCCAATATCTCTTATTAGAGTTACAATTGCTGATTACATATTGAAACATTGCTGCTAACCATGGATTACAGTTTACATTAAAGGTTACACTCTGTCCCACACAATTTTGTAGGCTATGACAAAATATATAATGGCCTGTATCCGAAATTGCAATGTCATACAGGACAACACTAATGCCCGGAAAATGGGCCCATATTATACCTATTCTTCCCTCTCCCATCCTTTAGAATCTCTGGTGGCCACTGCCTTTACATCAATGATAAAAGTTCTTTCATTGCTAGAATGATAATAAGTCAATAGTAGAATAATAATAAGTCTACTTTAGTCCATTGTTCATTCCCCAATCTTGAGGATTTGGGGATGGTGATGCCCACTCTGCTTCAACTGAGAAGGAGCTTAGGTCCCATGTGGCAGATGGAACTATCTTGCTGTAGTAGCAGACACTCTGAGTTCCTTGAGATGGTCGCTGTCCATCATCATCTCCTTGTTAGTTGTCCTGGGTGAGTCCAATGAACTGGACAGTAGGCTTTGCAACTCTGCTGATTGATGGTTTTGGTCTTGGGAAGAGGGAAATTTATAATGCCTAGGAAAAGGCCCTGGGGACAGGGACAGGTAAGACATAAAGAATGTAGCTAAATGGGTTGGAATAGTATTTAAAAGAAGGTGGAGTTTAAAATTTATTTCTTTAACTGAAATAACAGGAATATGTATGGAACTTACTTCTTTATCCTGGTCTCTTGAATCTGATTTTAAGAGTTTTAAATGAGGGTGGCAGGATTTAAGACCAACAAGGTGGCTTTAGTATTTATTAGAGCCTGTATGCCTTCATTTTTAATTATTTCCAATTACTAGGTCTATTTAGCTTAAGATGTGATGCAAACAATTGAAAAAGTCTCTGCCAATTCCAGGGAAAGCCCTCGCAGTTACATTGAAAGGCAATTTACCTTCTTAGAAGGCAAAGAGCATTAGGGGCTTGCTGCTGTTTTGGGAAAGTTTAAGGCAGTTTCTTGTCTTATGTCCAGGTTGTTTACAATAATTACAAGTACCAGTTTTCTCTATCCTGGTACCTAGAGGGTTTACTGGGTCTTATTAGCTGCTGTTTTAGCTTGGGAGAATGTCTTTTTTCTCATTTTTTCCCCGAGCCTGTTATAATATTTATATATGGGCTTATCAAGTTTTGTGTACATTTTGGAATTTTTCTTCAAAGAATAATTTGAGAAAAACTTCAGGTATGATTCTGGGAAGTTTTTTAGCTAGTTTAAATGCTTTAGTAGCTTTTCATTTTGAAAAGTTATTTAAGGAATTTTTCTAATTAGTTTTGTTTTTCTAGATTTTGAGATGAGCCTTACCAGCTGTCCTGTAAATTAACTGATAAAGGTTTGAGTATCAAAGCTCATAATGTGAATAAGATTGAATTTTTTGCAAAACTCACTGAGTCTTTGGTAGGGTTTAGAAAATCTTATCACTATAGAAAGAGACTTAGGCTAAGCCGGGACATAGAGGAGGAAGACAGGAGGACTTTAAAGGGTATTAGAAGTTCAACTCCTTTAATTCCCGGGACTCCAGGAATATTTATATATTTATATATATGTAAAGCATATATATATATAAGGTATATGTATATATATATATGCTTATTTATCTGTAAGCAACTTGGATAGAACTCTTTTGAGAATTTTTGCATTTGGTAATTTGGTGTTACCATCCAGATTTAGGAAAATATACATTAAATAAACAGGCACAAATAGAAAGTTTATAGATTAAATTAAAAATATTTAGCCATGAGTCAGAGGTAAAAACACAGAAACACAGAAACATAAACTTACTAGTTTAAACCATAATTTTTACTTTTCCTGTAAATTCTGATTCTGATACAAGACATACAAGATTGAACACATGAAAAAAAAAAGGAATAAAAAAAAAAAACAGAAATGAAAAGATAAAAAATATGAGATTTCATTTTATTTCTCTTCTTTTTTATAATATAAATCTAATTATAAAATAGTATTTTAATTTAAAGATTGATTTTTTTTCAGGCCTGTATTTTCCAGATTCTATTTCATGTTGGTGCCAGGTTATGTTACAAAAAAATCATCTTTTTTTCTTTTCATTGTCTCATAGCTGAATATTGCCAATTTAGTGAAAATACATCCTAAAGGACTGCAGTCATATATACCATTAACATAGTTACAATTTCTTACAAGGCTATTCCAGTTTAGGTCCCGTGGCAGTTTGAGTCTTTTGTGGATCCTCTTCTTAATGTTAATCCATTCCTGTGCATGTAAATCTATTGTAGATGGGACCTTTTGTTTAGACTCAGTTAAGGGACCTTTCCTTTGGTTAGATCACTTCAGTAGGGCTTGACCCAGAGTGGGTCTTAATCCTCTTACTGGTGTCCTTTGTAAATGGAAGAATAAAAAGCTACAGCCAAAAAAAAAAAAAAAAAAAAGCTACAGACACAGAAAAACAGTCTCTGAGACAGAGAGGAACCCAGGAGATAGAATGTCTCCAGAGCAAGAAGCTGAAGGCAATGTGGCCTGGAGGAGAAGGCAGAGATGGAGACCAGCAGACACTGCCCTGTGCCTGATCCCCCATAGCTTGTAGCTCAGAAAAAAGGCATCGTTTGATGACACTACCATGTACTTGATTGTCCATAGCTGCTGCTCAACAAGAAGGCATCTCCTAATGATACCCTGATTTGGACACTTTCATGGCCTCAGAACTGTAAGCTTTTAACCTAATAAACACCATTGTAAAAGCCATCACATTTCTGGTTTATTGCTTTGGCAGCATTTAGCAAACGAAAACAGTCTCAATGTGAGTGGCTCAATTCCCATACGTTGTCTTTAATCTTGGGACTCTAACCCAACCAAGTTGTTCCGTGATCTAAGAAGGGGACTCTAACCCCAATGGACAAGACTTATCCAAACAGGTGGGCCTCTAACCCACAACAGATCTTCCCTGCTCCTAGAAGGGGACCCTAACCCCAAAGGGAAATACTAATTCAAAAGGGGGGACTCTAAACCACAATCCTAACAGAGAAACATTGGACAAGAGAATAGGCACTCATACAAGCTTACTTACCCAAAAGATGTCTATTCCCACAACTATTTCTTCCCTCAAAATTGAAAATAGTGTTGAAGAGCCTGAAGTGCTAGGACGAGGGGTGGTGGAAACCCTGATTGTTGAGCCTCTAGACAAACTGGTCTAGGTGGCCACTTGGGGTTGGCAAGGGTGTGGGCCGCACCCTGATAGGGCTGCAGTATCTCTAGCAGGTGTCTGGACACTTCACAGTCCCCTTCATGGTTGCCAAAATGTTACCTAACAAGCGTTCACTGCCCAACACACATAGAGGCCAATACTATGACATCACAATTTTGAGAAAAGAAAGAGTTTTATTGTGAAGTTTACCAGAAAGGAGACAGGAGGCAGGCCTTAAATCTGTCTCCCCAATCTGAGAATTAAGGGAGTGGTATGGCATGGGAACAAAAGGAGATGGGTCAGTGACGGGGATTCAAGCTGGCATATTCTGACTGTTGTTTACAGAATTTTTTTTTGTGGAAATATGCCAATGGGCCAGATCTTATTTTTATTGTTTAGGGACCCCTTGCATTTTGTTTGCTTCCAATTACTCCTCCTCTCTGTAATCTTTGGCTCAGGTTATATGATCTGCAGTTAAACAAGCTCAGAAGAAATGGTTATAAGACCTGCAGTTAAACAAGCTCAGAAGAAAAGTTTATAGGACCCTAGGATATCTCCATAGTTTTGCCTGCCCATGGTTTCCAATGGATGAAAAATGAAGCTGTGGTAAATATTCATGAACTATTAGAATAATGTGGACAAAGAGAAGACTATATATGCTTCTTGGTAGTAGGAAAACAAAATCTAAAGTCATATGTGAAGGCTTTTCGACAACCACAATGGAAGACAGAAAACCATAGACCAAAAACTTTCAAATTTCTGAATGTAAATGTGTCTCAATTTAACAATCCATACCTACTGTGAAAAAGATATATTCAGATGCTCCAAGAGCTAAACAATTTCCTTCCAATACACCATTTCTCAGGGAATAATGAAAGAACCAACATTAGAGAGAGGCTCAGGGAACCTCCAGGATGATGGGGAAGGAAGACCTCAGGTTCACAGCAGGGCACCAATTTTTATAGGCAACCAATTAGTCCAAAGTTGAGCAGAGAGACTCTTGAGGCAGAAGAATACTACAGTGCTCAGCTGTGAATAAGATTTTCATAGAATAGTAATTTAAATTATGATGTAATGATATTGGGAAGATAGGGAAGGAAAAGCAGAGGGGTTGGTGAGATAAAAGTAAGAAATCTTTACTGTAATAGGAACTTAATAAATACAATCTAAAAGAGTTGAAACATATAATAGCAGTATGCATATATTTGGAAATACAAAGTATGAAAATTCCACAACAAACAATTAAAATAATTTGGCATTCTTGCCTCTGAGGATGAAGTTTGAGGAGAATTGGAGAAAGGTAGATCTGGGAACATTTTTGTACTGGCTCTGTTATGAGCTTTTAGTAATACTTGAATTTAAAAATCTATGAATGTACTGTTTTGATAAAATAAAATTTAAATTAAAAGAATCAATGTTTAAAAAATCTGTTTAGAAAAAAAAATCAAAACCATCCCAAACAAATAAAAACAAATGTATTATGGACTCATTAATAAAAAATAGAAAAGAGCTAAAAGAAAGATTTCAGAAAGAACAAACATCAATTATAATGATCACTGGAAATTGGGTAAATATATTCTTAATTGCCACCCAGTTACTTGACATTCTTCTTGAGAAATTTTTAGTATATGTATTTGTTTTATCAAGACAGCACATAAATTTTTTCTGAACTAGAAATTAGGCTATTTGATTACAGCAATAACAGTGCTGGCTACCCACTCCCCATTTCTCCCTTGGGGTTATGCAGTGAAGGCAGATGTCACCTTGCACATACAGAGGTAGTTGATGCTACAGGGGGGAAGCCCTGAAATTACATAACTGGGAATTCTATAGGAACTGCTGCACAACTGCCTCCCTACCCTCTGGAGAGAGGGAATGAAATCTCTTCTTTCTAATGTAAACAGATCCTCTCTGATAAGGTCTTTAGCTTGTTTCCCACCTTTGGAATGCAGATGATTGGCTCTTATTTTATTACTCTTTAATATGTAAATATATGGCCCCCAAGAGGATAAACTTGTATATCAGTCAGGATTAATTCACTATCTTTCATTTCCACGGCTTGATTAGTTTCAATCTTCCTTTAGTCCAGATTGCCAATGATCACTGCTCGGTAAACCCTAACCATGTGGAAACATGAAAGTATTTGTTGTTTCCCAACAATTCTCCTTTTCCATATGTATCATTCAATAGAATCATTATTTCAATTGCCTAACCTTTGTCTCTTTCTTTAATCCAATTCTTATCAAATCTTTTCAAAACATATCCAGATTCCAGCCACTTCCTACTAACCCATTATCCAATCTTCTATCCATCTCATCTGGATGAGTATACATAGTAAATAGCTTTTAAAATGACCTCGTTGTTTTTCCCTTGCCCACTTTCAAGTCTCTTCTCCATGTAGCTGTTGAAGTAAGCCTTTAATATGTGAATATATGCCATTCCTCTGTCTTCCAGCTTACCATCTTACGCTGAGTAAATATTCATATTCTTTCCCCATGGCCTACAAGGTTCTTCATGACCTGAAACTCCACTGCTTCTCTCTGACCTCTCCTATAACTCTTCTTCACTTGTTCTGTACTCCTCATTCTTTCATAGCCAGTTGTACAACACGGTAAGCTTGCTACAACTTTGTACAAACTCTAACTTTTGCTTGGAATGCTTTTTCAGTAGATACTCAGAAGGCTGGCTGCATTATTTCTTTTAAGGCTCAGCACAAATGCCAACTTCTGAAAATGCACCCCTTTTCTCTACTCTGCTTTATATTTCTTCATAGCACTTACCACTACCCAAAATATTACTGATGTATTTTTGTTAAATTTCATCTTCTTCCTTTTAGAACATAAACTCCACGATGGCAGGCACTTTGTTTTGTTCATGGCAGTATGTGCACCTGAATACACTAATCTAAAATGAAATATTTTTTGG
This sequence comes from Tolypeutes matacus, assembly GCA_026826555.1. Classification (NCBI taxonomy): domain Eukaryota; kingdom Metazoa; phylum Chordata; class Mammalia; order Cingulata; family Chlamyphoridae; genus Tolypeutes; species Tolypeutes matacus. Next base: position 27,413,410 of record JAKSZT010054304.1, read on the forward strand.
TTTCAAACTTCAAGTGCAATTTTTTGATACTTGAATATTGACTTGCACTCAGTGTAGAAAGTAGAGATTTTGTTGGTAATCTAAAATTATATTCCTGAGAAAAATTGCTTAGAGATGCATCCAAACTATAAATATATTTGAGGCAAAAACTAAATGTCAAGTAGGTGTTTTAAGTTTTAAAAATGAGATCTGTAAAGAGGTTTGCTGGAATGACATGTTGTTTACACTTCTCTAGGCATCTAACACTTATTTTTAGACTCTTAAGATAAGATTAAGATAAATGAAGCAAGAAGGCTACAGTTATTGATGGTCCATTGAGTACACATGTTTACAGAGAATTTCCTTTTCCAAAGCCTCCTCATAAATCAAAAAAAAAAAATTATTTTATCATCCCTAAGTAAATTCTATTTTAGAAAACAGATGATCATTTACTGCTGAGCTCTTTTAACTGGTCAAGTTGACACAAAATATACCCTGTTCTTTTGTTCAACTAACATTAATAGATATACAGTATTCTTTTTTTGTATTAAAAAAAGAACTATAAATATCTACTTGTGTTAGCTTGGTTTAAATGAACATTCCTTGATGTATCTTCACAAATGTAATAAATGTAATAAGTTTAACTGACTCTCAGCTGGTTAGAAAAACCTCACAAATGACTTTTTTCAAATATTTTATTGAAATTACTGCCTTCTCTTGTCCTTCTTTATTTACATAGAGAATAAATACTAGTAGAGTTGAATCATTTTTTTTCCTAAGTTCATCTACCAAAAATGCATGATTTATCAAAATTGTAGCAACTTCTTTCCCCAGATAACTATTTAAAACAGTCCTTATAGTAATCCTATACATCACAAAAAAAATAACAGGAAGAATAGAGAGATGTAAATGAATTATAAACAGAGTTGGAAAACTGAATCTATATGTCTGCTATTTGCTTTCCATAACATTTTGGTCAAAACCTGTAATTTATCTTTTTTTTAAACCTACCAGTGCTTCCTTACATTTGACCAGTTCTCCTGCTTGAATGATTAACATCTTGTAACTTTTTGTCATATTGATTTATTCATTTATGTCTTTATAACACAAATAATTACTATATGCTTATAATATGTTAAATATTCTTTAGATAGCACAGGAAAGAAAAGTCTCTGACTCACAAATCTTATATTCTAGCTATGGAAGGTGAGTATTAAACAAATAAGCAAAGAAAATTGTAATTGTATTTAATGAAAATTGCTCTAAAGAGTATAAAACATAATAAGAGAATAAGAGAAGGCAGGGCAGGGGTATATTAATCTCAGTGGTCAACAATTTCTGTGAGATGGCTTCTGTGCTGAACCATCATCTGAAGATTTTAGAAATTATGTTTTGGTCATAGACTTGATCTAGAGCCTATATGTTTAATGGGCAACAGAAGCATGATAGACAAGGTAGAGAGAATTTTATGACAAGAGTTGAGACGGTCAGGCAGGAGAGATGTTAGAATTTCTTAGCCATAGTAAGAAGCTAGATTTTATTCTAATTACAATGAGAAAAGATTAGAAGTTTTTAAGTTTTGGATGATGCAATATAATTTATATTTGATGATGCAATATAATTTATCTTTTGAAGATATCTCTCTGGCTATTACCTTGGATGCTTTTGACACAGTGAGAGATAAGTATGCTTTGTTACAGAGATGTCCCAATGATGACCTTTAGGAATTGTTGAATGAAGAATGCATGTTGTTAGTAAAGCTAATAGGACTTGCTGATTTATTGGATGTGGAGTATGAGGGAGGAAGAGATACAGATGTTTGCTTGGCTGAGCACCTGTATGCACTGTTGCCATTAACTGAGGTAGTGAAGACAAGGGAGAAAGAGATGGTGGGAAAAGGAGCTTGAAATCCCAGAATTCAATCTGAGGCCTGTTATTTTTGATAATTCTATAAAACACGGATACTGTTATATCTGTGTATGATCTTTTCCATGGTTAATGTCATTTTTAATCCAAAAATAGCTATTTATTTTTATTGTAACAAGTTTCCTACTTGAAAGTGCCCACTTCACACTCAGTCTTTATGATTCCAACTATACCAAGATTGAGAAGAATTTATTCTATTTACAGCTGGCATGAGGATTTTCTTTAGGAGAAGAGCCAATGTTCTCAAGAAAGTGTCTTAATGAGCTTGGATAGGTAATTGAAACCTGCGGAGCCCGATGGTAGGCTGGTGGCAAAGTGTATAAGAAAAAGAGATTGTTTTCCCAGAAGTGAGTGGATAGTGGGAGAGAAAAAGAATGTTTGGGTGGGAAACAGATATAGCAGGAAACCACTTGCTCTATCATGTCACCCTGTCATGTTTCCCTATATCTCAGGTCAAGTAATAAAACATGTAAAACCTTGGTTTATTGGATGTGTGTGTGTGTGTGTTCATGTGTATGTGTAAATGGAAAAGAGACAAGTTAGTTTGTAAGAGCATTAAGGCACAGGTAAGATAAGAAATGAAGTAGTAAACATTTCCATATGTGGAGTGGGCTTAGGTTGTTAGGGTTTGAGTCAAATTTAATCACATCTCTGCAGGACAGGAGATTTTCAGTTAACAATATTAATATGAAATAACAATAAGAAAACAAGCAAAGGACAATTACTATTTTTCTAATGTAAATCTGCTAAGAACAAAGAAAGGAAAATAATGATTACTAATGATACATTGCATATTCCCTCAATTATTAAATTTAATGTTATTTTTAGGACAATAAAATTAAAATCTGTGCATAAGAATATTTTGAAATTAAAGCTTAAAACACTATGCAAATCGTTTATTTTCATTGCCCATAATAAAATGATGTTTCATTATCTAATTATTTTCACTAAAATGATTTTATTACAAAACAAAATTGGAATATTTACTTGAAAGACATTGGTGATAGCAATGAACTATTTGAAGCAAGTAATAGTTTCAGAATGCCATTCTAATACTTTCTTATGCTTATCATAAAGCATACAGTAAAAAACTTAATAAACTGCATAATTGTCACTGTTTTTAAAATGCCTCAGTAGTATGAGATTTTTGCCTTGCATTATAAATGACTTCAATTATGAAATCGAAATTGTTCAAAGGTAGCATTTTCTCTTATTGTAATTTTTAAACGGTAATATATATGTGCCTATGTACATAAACAAATATGTATATATGTTTATGTATCCATATGCATGTATTGAAAATCTATGGAAGCCATTTTCTGTATGGTGTAACAAGGATCAAAATTTAGAGAACATGAAAAAAAGCTGAAGAGTTACATTTGTGTGATTAGTGATCTTTGAATGTAATATCATTAAATCTTAAAAGATTATAATTACCATATATAATTACCACATATGTGTATATTTATTGCCTTTCCTGAGATTGATTTAAAATTGTTTTGAGGTAAACTCTATTTAATTATATTTTAAGACCTACTTCTTAGGCAAAGCAGATAAATAAAGCTATGGGATAAAACTTCCTTCCTACATGCTTTGGAAATTAAATATCTTCTTTTATATGAAAAATACAGATATGAAGAAAAAAACAATAAATCCTTACAAACACCTTTAAGAAACTCAATAAGTTTAATAAATATTAAAGTAGCAGATAACTGTACCAGTATTAATTAGAAGACAAAAAGTCTCACAGGAACAACACATGAACACATCAGATATATATATATATTTGAGGTTACATTTCTAAATGTTTGAACTAATCTAACCCACAAGATTTTATGTATATTATCTTTCTCTGCTCATATGTTAAATCAATTGCCAAGTGTTTTGTTTCTATTTTCTAATTTTCTCTTCATCCTCTTATTTCAATTTTCACTGCTAACCTCATAGCCCAAGCTTCTGTTGCCTTTTTTATGTTAACTTTTATCAAAACATTACATATAAACAGACATGTACCACAAATCATAAAACATAAAACTAAAAAATTTTTAGACAAAAGACCCAAAACCAGAAGTGTAACAGAAACATTACTGTGTTAGTTTGCCAAAAAGGTGCCCATGCAAAGTACCAGAAATTTGTTGGCTTTTATAAAGGGGATTTATTTGGGGTAGAAGCTTACAGTTCTAAGCCAAGAAAAGTTCAAACTGAAGCATCATCAGAGGTGCTTTCTCACCAAAGTCAGCTACTCTTGATCCTGGTGTGTTGCTACATAGTAAAGCAAGATGGCTGCTAATCTCTGCCCAGGTTTCTCCTTCCCTTCCAGGCTCACTCTTTCCTCTTGAGCTCCATGAACCAAGCCACTTGAGGCTTTGTGCTTAAGTGATCCTGTGGTACTCCCTCTCCTAGCATAGGACTTTTTTCTTTTGGGGCCTCCTATATCAGTCTAGGTTGGTCTGCTCTCTTCCCGAGTTCAGTTGCAAGCTATCAGGCAAATGTCTCTTCTCTTCCTAGGGCCTCAGCTGTTTGAGCCTTCTCCTTTCTGTCACATGGCAAGATCAAAATGGCAGAGCTCTCTCTTCCTGTGTCTGCCTCAGTCATTCTTTCTCTGTGTTTCCATTTATACCAGACCCAACAAGGGTACAGAGACTCAATGTGAGTCATGCCTTACTGATGTAGCCCAATCAAAAGCCCTAAAGCAATCTTATCAAGTGATTTAATCAAAGGTTTCTCAGCTGAATTTAATGCAACCAAAGGGTATCACACCGAGAGGAATAGATCAGTTTACAAGCATAATCTTTCTCTTCTTGGGATTCATAAAATAATCTCAAACTGCCGCAATTATTTTTAATACCATTCTTGCACCACTGTAATTAGCTTTATTTGTTGGTAATTTCTTTTTTCATATAATGTAGGATACTATTTGATTTTTTAAGGTATCTTTTCATTCATGTTTATGAGAGGCATTGGTATGAAATTTTCCTTTCTTTGGGCAAAATCACCAGTGGAGCCATCTGAGCTTCAAATTTTGTGTTATGGATTCAATTTGTGTAATATTCAAATTCAAATTCTGTAGCTCTTCTTGTGTCAGTTTTGTTAAGTTGTATGCTTTGAGGAATTTGTCCAGTTTATCTAAATTGGTAAATTTGTTCAAATTTTCCTCTTGTCTTTTTAGTGACTTTTTATTCTGAAGTGATGTCTCTTTTTCACTTTTGATTTGGTGATTTGTGTTCTCCTTATTTTTTCTTCATCAGTCTTGCTGGGGCTGTGTCAATTTTTATTAATCTGTTCTAAAGTGTCTGTTTCCTATTTCAGTTTACTAAACATCATTTCTTAAGGAAGCTTCCCTTATCTCCAATAGTGGGTTAAGAACATCCACTCACACATTCTTAGTGCCTTTTACTTCAAACATGCACACATTTTACAAACTTGAAGTTAAAATGAAACTAATTGGTTAATATCTGTTTTTCCCTCTTGTCTCAAAGCTTCCGGGGGTAGGGATCTTGTCTGCTTTTCTCATCCCTCTACTAAAAAAAATAAGCATTTGTCTACTGCCTGAGGACTGTCCTTAGTACAGTAACAGAGTACAACATGTTACAAAATGCTGAGGAATGAGTCCCTACCTTCATAGCCCACATAGGCATTTGGAGAGTCTTTTTGACTGGATCTCCTAAAAAGACAGCACAAAGGATTTCATGTTTGAAGTTAAGTATGGAATAAAAATATCTGCTTTAAATATTCCATGAAACTATAAATGGATATTAAGTAAAATATTGCATGAGCATTTTGAATTAAGGATAATCATGTTACTATGAAGAAAAATCAGTGCAGAGTTGGGGTAGTAGTTTGGCATTATTTATGAATTCCAAAAATAGATATTGAATTATGTTTATCAACTAGTCTGTTCCTCTGGGCGTGATTAGTATTATGATTAGGGCTTTGATTGGGCTACATCAGTAGGGCATTGAGTCCTCGCCCCTTGGTGGGTAGTGTCTCACAGTTAAAAGACATGGCAAAGGACAGAGTTGGAGTTTTGATGTTGGAGTTTTGATGCTGGAGTCCTTGAGCTGGAGCCCTGGGAAGTAAGCACACAGAGGAGCTTGGTAGTGAGAAAAGAGAAAAGGGCCCAGGAAGAGAAACAAGCAGTTCCCCTGATGGTCTATAGCTGACCTTGTGGAGAGAGGCAAAACCTAGAGAGCCTCATAGTCTACGGCAGACCTTGTGGAGAAAACAGAGGCACTGAGCCCAAAGAGAAATGAGCCCCCGGAAGAGAGGAACCCGGGAAGCCTGAACCCTGGCAGACGTCAGCAGCCATCTTGCGCCAACATGTGGCAATGGACTTTGGTGAGGGAAGTAACTTAAGTTTTATGGCTTGGTAACTATAAGCTTCTACTCCAAATAAATACCCTTTATAAAAGCCAACAGATTTCTGGCATTTTGCATCAGCACCCATTTGGCTGACTAATACAATGTGGGAACCAGTCCTTTCTATATTTGGAAGTGGCCTAATGTGAGAAGTTGTATGTGATTTTACAGAGAAAAATTACAAGAGAAAGATTCAGTGATGTTTTGAGTTGCAGGCAAAGTGATCAAAATGCTGGAAAAACAATTTAATGAGTTATGCATTTGTAGAAGAAATCAAATGTGATTTGGAAGGAAGGAGCTCAAGGAAAGTATCCATAGAAAAGGCCATGATTACCCTACTTTTGTACGATTACACTTCAGATATCTCACTCTCCATAGATCTCCTTGCTAGAAGTCTTGGTTTCTGCCAGATGGCACATTTATGCTGAAGATTTGTGTCAGAACAACAAGGAGAACATATTTGGCTGCTGAAATCCCTGTGGGTGTCTTCAATATGAAAAGAAGACATTATTTCACATGCATCTCTTATGTATCTAAAGAAAAGGGTAAGGTAGGAAATGTCCTTGATTTACCTCTGTTAAAAGTGTTGAAGTGGCTTTACAGAAAAGAAAAATGAAAAGGAAGAAAATCCCATTGTCAACTCTGTAGAAAAACAGAACTTTTATCTCTGTTTTCTTGTGAGCATGTGTGCCAGTATTTGGTTAATACAAATCACTTGCTCACATCAAGCATTTGGATGGTACATATTGCTCCTTGCACCTTGCCCTGCTTCTATACTAGTAGTGGGGATGAGTTCTTTGTTAAACTAGTCCTAAGAGTGTGTGTGGATTAACTTCCAGATCTTTCAGGGACCCACTACTGCTGTTCTTCCTGACATTAAAGGATCCCTGGATGTTCTTAACAGATGATTCTTAGCCATATAAATTCTATCTCCAGGGTAATAAATAACTACATAGAAACAGATTTCAAATTTGACAATACAAAGATGAGTTTCAAAATAATAATCAGATTTATTAATAATTAAAAAAATACTTTAAATTAGGCATTAAAATATGAAATAATAATTGAGGTAAATTAAAGTCAGGAAACATACTATATTAAAAATGAATATTAAAATGATATTATTTGAGTAAGAATGACCACAGGAAAATCACTTAAATATATTGGTAAAGAAGAAAGTAGACATGAAATTTATACATTATATAGGCCTTCAAGGTACATACTCAACATTCTGAAATGTAAGGAAAAATGTAAAGGCATATATTAATCTGGAAGACATTCTTTAAATTATTAGACAAAAATGTGTGTCTATTTTGCCATAGAAAAGGGAAGACTTCATAATATTTGATTTTAAATTCACAGGTGCAGAGCTGAGAATGAAGCTATATTTTGTGAAGTTTTAAATATATTAAACATGACTGGTTATAAATCCAAAGTTACTTGTTAACAATGTGTAGATACAGATTCCCTGGGCTCCTAAATCCAATCTGCCAGTCAGGAGGTGTGTGATCTGGGGCAAACCATTCAAATTCTCTAGGCCTCAGTGTCTATACCTGTAACATAAGAAAAGTAAAATTACCTATGGAGACTGACCCTCACTATGGGACTTTGGAAATAGGCCTTCCCATATGGGCAAGGACATGGATAAAGTATTTCCTGGGGAACATGAAACATCAGTAATGTCATGTGTGCAGCAACATCCTGTTTATTACGATTATCACCATCATCATATTAATTAGACATAGAGGGAAAGTAGTTAGGAGATCAAGTGACTATGGCTTTTGATTGTTATGCTGACACTGGAGATTACTGTGGAAATAGCTAGCTGCTTCTGACTTCCCTGGATGAGCTTACAAAAAGGAAAAGACAAATCAATATATACATATATTTATGTTTTCCAGTGTCTTATTTTTTTCACTTTATTTTCAAAGAAGCTTTTGGTTGCAGAAAAGTTACATAAAAAATTACAGGGAAATCCTATATACCCCACCCTCTCCCCCTTTTACATTTTCCCCTATTAATAATATCTTACATGAGTATGGCACTGGCAGAGAATCAAAGGGTCTCAAGGGAATTGCTAAAAGATTCCATGTCTTCTATAGCCATGGCTAACAATGATCTCAAGCTCTGACTGTAAATGTTGCAGAGTTGTAACACCAGTTAAGTGTCACCTGCACCATTTCTCACCTGCTAAGGTAAGAGAAATTTAAGACCTAGAGATGTGGAATGGAGACATTTGAGCAGAAACAGTAAGAGATTTTGAACTCCCAAATATCCTCCAAATGATCTTGCACGTGGGAAGGGCTCTTCCTCATCTCTTTCTGACAGAATCAGTCTTCGTTTGATTAAATCTTTTGATGACTCACCTGGGGCATTACCTCTAAGAGGATAACTATTGTCTTCAGGTCCACAGATGACAAAATTGCCTAGATGGGCCTGCATGGTGAGAAGAGATTTATATCTCAAAGAAATTACAAAATCTTGCCATTTTTTATTGGCAGAAGTCTGAGATACACATATACAAATGGATTCTAATGTTGTTAGATGGAGGTGGGTGAAAGATAAGATTGGATTAGGCTGAATTTATCAATACATGTGCACTCACACAGAAATGGGAATTAAATATGTTGGCTCAAGTACCTGGGCATGGCGTTACTAGTCGGATGCAGTGGTAGCAAGCTATATAGAAAATATTCTGAAGGCTGTTTTGCAATGATCTAGTACATTCAAACTGCTCAGGTGCTCCCACTCCCCAGAGAGGGCCCAGAAGACAGCCTTCACCAAGACATAACAACTGCATTGGTTAGGGGAGCATAGCATCCTTGACAAACTCTCTGCTGGTTGTCTTCAGTTGTCCAATGAAGACAACGAGAATTGCTGCAGTGGAATAAAATTCCCATGCTTTGGGAAGCGGCTGTGGCTCAATCAGTAGGGCTCCCGTTTACCATATGGGTTCGGTTCCCGGGGCCTCCTGGTGAAGGCAAGCCCGCCCGCACGGCGTGGTTAGCTGACCCAGCGAGCACAAGCAGCAAGGGGGGATAAATGAATAAATAAATAAAATCTTTAAAAAAAAAAAAAAAAATTCCCATGCTTTGCAAGAACAGTGGGATACAGGGTGGTAGAAGCCAGCTGGCAGTTTAGACCCATCAGAGACAAGGTGGTTGCAACTACCATAATAAGCCACAAGGACAAAGTGGTCATTAGAGTATTCTGGCCCCAGCATCTGTGGTTGTGGCAAATTGATCATGGAGTTATTAGAATTAAACAGGCAACACACTAAGGTGCTGCATGATCTAATATAAGTTGCAAAATTGTACGTCTGTTGGGCAGAAACTTGATTCAAGTAACTATAGTAGGGATTTACGCCCCCTTACCTAGCTCTCAGAGCCTGTTTATTGACAGAGAGACCAGATCCTTTTAAGGAAGTTCCCTGAAACACTGCCACAAATAAATCTTCCTCAAGTACTTCATCAAAGTGACTGGCAATAATTTATCAGGGTAACTGTGTGCAAGGCATATGAAAATGTCCAGAATTTTAGGGAGTTATTAGATACTAGAAATGAATTGCTAAACTGCCACTGTGGCACACATGTCAAAGTGGGGCTTATGAAAGTTAGGTGACAGAGGGAGTCTTGTCCCAAGTCCATGCCATAATGGGCCAGTAGGACTGTAGACCTATCCTACAGTTATTTGGTTAGTCCTCAACTCAGAGAATTTATGGTGGGAATAAATATACTTTGTATATTTATGGGAAGACAGTCAGTATGGTAGGAAACAGCATAGTACTTACTAAAGGAAGCCTTTGAAACCCCCTCCCTGCAATGCCCCTACTAAAACAGTACTGCCAAAGAAATACCATGTTAGTAGGGGAACTGCAGAAATTAGTGCCACTGCCTAACAGCTAAAAGGGGTAAGGGTGGTGACTCCTACCCCATCTCAATGAACTTGCCTTTTTTTCAGCATGCACTGCTGTAGTCTGTGATAAAACAATTCTGTTGTGAGTTGCTTAATTACCAGAAAGGAGAAGGGGAGAAGACAGTCTCTTCTATAATCATGTAGACAAAGGCCCAGGCCATCATTCCTCTTTATGAAGCTTCATTTGGACTTTGAGGCTACCCAGCAGGACTCCCATATCTTCTAACAGCTTGCCTCTGCATGTATTTTGGGCTGTGCTTCTCTCTGCCATTCAAATAGATCTCCTTTTCCTCTTTAAGTTTACTCAAAGTTTGTAGCTTAATACTGTTATGTTTCCTTATTTTCCATTGCTGGTATAGCTTTATTAATTATAGCAGTCAGTTCTAGGTATTTGCAGTAGGAAGGTAAGGTGGGCACATAAGTTTTTACTGCCATCTGGCTAGGAAATTTCTCCCTAAATTTTTATCTTTAGCTACCATATTTGTTTAACATAGTAGCTTAGGCTGTCTATGTATTGCATTGTGAGTATTTTCATCATAACATTAATTTTCAATGATAGAATAACAAATACTTGAATAGACATACACATAATACTATTATCAGAAAATTAGATTGTTTTAAAATCTTTACTACTTTACATAGTTCTAAAATAAACATTTCTTTCCAAACCAATTGCTCACATTTGTGAGTATTACTTTAGGATAGATTCCTGTAAGAAAAATCATCTTAACAAAGTGTTAGAACTCTTTAAGTCTCTTGTTGTATATTGCCAATTGCTTTCCAGAAAATGTGAACATGCATTACTGATTCCTTAGCAGAATATACAAATACCCATTAACCTTACTAGAATTGGGGATTATGATTAAATTTAAAAAAATGAATTTAATAGATAAAATAAAATGCATTATGTATTCTTCTGACAATGCTTTAATGAAACTATTATCACCAGAAATTAACACTGTGGTGAATAAGGTGGACAATGTCTTTGTCCTCAAGCCCTCATGGATTTTACCTTCTGAGTGAGAATGAGAGATAGGGGAACTGTTTTAACATAGAATAGAATAAGTAAATAAATAATATCATAACATAGAAATGATATCATAGGATGGAGAAAAGTAAAACAGGGAAGGTGAAGTGGTGGGGAAGGCAGGACACTAATCATTATTGCTGTTCATCAAACATTTGCTACTCTTAGACTTCTCACTAATCATGGAAGCCTGAGGTTAGCTGAGGTCTTTTGAGCTTTGAGTCAAAGCAATCTGTGTCATCTCTGAGGTACAGCATTTAATAGCCAGGGCAAGCCCTAGCAGACATCTTTGTTTTTCTTTTGCCATAACTAGCAAAGTTTATAATTTCTGTGCCATTATAGATCGGGCCTGAAGGTACTGACAGTGCTGAACTGTCTTCACTTGACCATGGCTGACATACAGTACGAGTAAGAAATTAATCATTGTGGTTTTAAGCTACTAGATTTGAGCTTGTTTGTATTTTTTGGGGTTTTGTTTTATGTTTTTTTTTTTTCTTTATTTTTAAAGGAGTTTTCTTTTTTCTTTTCCTTTATTTTTAAAGAAGCTTTAGATTGCATAAATGTTACATCAAAAATACAGGGGATTTCCATATACCCCACTCCTTCCCCCTCCCACACTTTCCCCCATTAACAACAACTTTCATTAGTGTGGTACATTTGTTACAATTGATGAACACATATTGAAGCATTGCTATTAAGCATGGTCTATAATTTATATTATGTTTTACACTTTGCACCACACAATTTTAGAATTTTTGACAAAATATGTAAAGGCTTGTATCCCTCATTGCAATATCATGCAGAACAATTCCAATGTCCCCAAATTGCCCCATGTTATACCAATTCCTCCCTCTCCATCCTCTCAGAAACTCTGGTGACCACTGTCTTTATATCAATGTTAAAAGTTCTTCCATTACTAGAATAATAAGTCTACTTTAGTCAATAGTTGCATCCCCCCCTTATGTTTGTTTGTTCTTCAATCTTGAGGATTTGGGGATGGTAATGCCCATTCTGCTTTTGAATGAGAGAAGGTTTAGGTCCTGTGGGGCAGATGGATGGAACTGTCTTGCTTGCAGTTGTAGGTACTCTCTGATTTTTTGGGGAAGGGCATTGTCAAGCATCATTCTTTTGCTAGTTGTTCTGGGCAAGTCTGATGAACTGGAGAGTAGGTGTTGGCTGCAACTCTGCTGAGAATCAGGGCTCAACTGCCATATGAAAACCAGAAAATTTAAGTCTCTGGGACATATATTTAATGGGTATAGTGCTAATCATAAGTTCAAATAAAAGAGGTAGAAGAACCATGTGTAGGAAGATTATAAATGAGTCTAACTCTGATACATTGGGGAAGATGGGTTATCATATATTCCAAGGTAAGGGCAGTTTCCTGGGGTTGTCTGCCCTGCCTATGGTGTCTAGATGTCTCTGGAGTCCCCAGGAGCACCCCTACTTGAGGCGTTGTTTACTGAGGCAGTTAGTGAAATCCTCCTGAGACGTGCATAAGCATAAACTCTGGAACTACCTCCTGATTCACTTTGAAAGCTATTAGCCATAGAAACTAATTTGTATTTAATATCCGCCCTCCTCCTTTTAGTTTAGGTCTTTTTCCAAATACATCACTATTTGGGGTTTGGTATTAATCCCTCAGTGCCAGGGAGGCTCATCCCCGGGAGTCATGTCTCACATAGGGGCAAAGGTAGTGAATTTATTTACTGAGTTTGGCTTAGAGAGAGGCCACATTTGAGCAATAAGAAGGCTTTTAGGAGGTAACTCTTAGGCAATATATATTACTAAGCTAAGTTTTGATTTCAGAAGAACAAGGTTCATAAGCATCAATATCAAAGGCCTGGCATATTGGTCTGTCCTTCTTTGCTAGACACTGCTCATATACTCTAGGGATTCTTGCCACTCTATTAGAGAATGTAGCAGGACACTCCAGGGTGGGAATTCAATATTCTGTTGATTTTTCTGTGTGTCTCCACCCACCAAGACAACATCTCATGACCAAATGAACACATTCATATTCCATAGAGGTATGTCCCAGTGCACCCCTCCCCATACATCTCTCTGCTACTGATACCCTGCACCAGTGATCCTCTCCAGTCACAGTTGCAACCCTTCTGCACTCTAAATCCTCCTGGGCTTGTTTTTAACATACAGACAGTGTGATATATGCTGCTATTTTGTAAAAAAAAAAAAATGCATTTATTGATTACTATTGAGAATGAAAATGATTTTAGGTTGACTAGCAACCCATTTCTATGAATTGTCTACTCACATATTTATTATTTTTCTAATGAATATCGCTGCTTATCTTTTTTATATAAGAACAATTTATAGGTAAAAAATTTCAACACTTTGTAATATATGTTAAAATATTTTCCAAGTTTAGTATCTTGTTGTTAATTGTGTTTAATTGACATAAATTTATAATTTGTATTTTATAATTTCTAAACTTATTTATTAAAAATTTCCAATTGGATTTTCCATATCTCTGACAGACTACATAATACATATCGATAGATTTAAAAATTAGGGAAGTTCCTTAAAAAGGGAATAAAATAACAGGAAGCTTGTAAAAAGCAAATGTGACATGAAGGGCTCAGCTCTCATATGAACAGAGGAAAAAACATTCATTTATTAAAATGGGTTAATTGGAAACCACTCAATATGAACTCAGGCTTCGAAGGATTCTCTCTGTCACTGGAAAAAGCCAAAAAATCTATTTTTTTTCAAATGCATTTTCTCTTGAGATAAACCTGTCTCTATCAGCAGCTTGACTAAATACAGTTTTCTTATGTGGCTGTGCATTGTGAACACAAACTATCGATATTTATATTTCCTTTTAAAGTACATAACTTCCCTTTGACCCTGCTACTCTAGAAGTTAGATATTGAGGGAGGAAAGATAACAGACTTGAGTACTTTTTCTTCTTTTTTAAAAAAATATTTTATTTTGAAACTATTCCCAAACACTATCCCTCCTCCCTTCCCCCTTTACTGGTAGCCTCTAATCTACATACTAGTAACCTCTTATAAGAGATATCATACAATATTTGTCCTTATGTGCCTTGCTTATTTCACTGAGCATAATATTTTTAAGGTTCTTCTATCTTGCAACATGTCTCATAACTTCATTCTTTCTTATGGCCAAATAATATTTCACTGTGTGGATGCACCACATTTGTTTTTCCATTCATTTGTTGATAGTTACTTGGGTTGTTCCCATCTTTAGACTATTGTGAACAATGCTGCTATAAGCATTGGTGTCAAAGCATGTTTGAGACCCTGTCTTTACTCTCTTTGTGTGTATACCTAGAAGTGGAATTGCCAGCTCATATGATAATTCTATATTTAACTTTTTGAGGATCTGCCATATTTTCCACAGTGGCTGCATCATTTTATAGTTCTACTAACAATGCAATAAAGTTCTTATTTCTCTACACTTTCCACAACACTTGTTATTTTCTATTTTTAAAATAATAGTCATTTTTGTGGGGGTGAAGTGGTATCATATTGTGGTTTTGATTTATATTTCCCTAATAGTTAATGAAGTTTAACATCTTTTTATATGTTTTAGCTTTCTAGCTGCTAAAACAATAACATAGAATGCTTTGGCTTAACAATAGGGATTTATTGGCTCACCATTTCAGTGGCTAGAAGGCTTGCTTCTTCCAGGGTCAGTATCTTCTGGCTGACCAGCAGTCATTGAGGTTCTTTGGCTCCTTCATCATATGGCAATGCACGTGGTGATGTCTTCTCCTTTCTCATCTGGGTTCCATTGACTACCACCTTCTGGCTGCTCCCTGTAGCTTCCTCCCTGTGTCTAATTTCTTTTGCTTATAAATACTTCAGCCATATTGGATTAAGGCCCAACCTCATTTAGTTTGTGCACATCTTAACTATAATATCTTCAAAGGTCCTATTTACTGATGGGTTCACACACACCACACCAGGGGTTGGGACCTAAGCATACCTTCTGTGGGGAACATGATTCAATCCCCAACAATATGTTTATCAGCCATTTGTCTGTTTTCTTTAGAGAAATGTCTATTCAAGAACTTTGCCCATTTTTAAATTAGGTTGTTTGTCTTTTTGTGGTTTCATTGTAAAAGTTCTGTTTATATTCTGGAAAACAAATCCATATCCAATATATGGATTTCAACTACCACATTCTCTAGATTATCTTTTCATTTTCTTCATAATTTCCTTCAATGCACAAAGGTGTTTAATTTTGAAGAAGTCAAATTTATCTATTGTTTCTTTTGTTGCTCATGCTTTTTGTGTCATATCTGAGAATCCATTGCTGAATTCCAGGTCATGAAGATTTATACCTATGTTATCTTTAAGACTTTTATACTTTTAGGTCTTATATTTAGTTTTTTTGATCCATTTTAAGTTGATCTTTTATATGGTATGAGGTAGCAGTCTAAACTTCATTCTTATGCATGTGAATATTCAATTTTCCCAGCTCCCATTATTTAAAAAATTATTCTTTCCCCATTTCCTATACTTAACACTCTTGTTGAAAATCAATTGATCTATGTGAATTTATTTCTGAGCTTCATTCTATTCCATTGATCTATTTATCTATCTTTATGCCAATACCATACTGTATTGATTACTGTAGCTTTGTAGTACAATTTGATATCAGGTTTTACGAGTCCTCTTTATCCTTCTTTTTCAAAATTGTTTTTGTCTATTTGGGGCACCTTGCAGTTCAGTGTGAATATGAGGATTGGTTTTTCCATTTCTGCAGAATGGCTGGGGTAGAGAAGTTTGTTCCATGGTGTCAAATTTTGTTTAAAAAAGAGAAAAAAAGGTAATGAAATATATTAATTAAGATAAACATATGTCCTAAATCAATATTCATTTGTCATTTGGAAATTATATGAAAAATAATGACTAAAAACTATATAAAATCACACTTTAATTACAAGTTAGAAAGTTGGTTGTGGATGAGTTATACCAAGGGTGCAATAACTTTTTTTCATATTGTAACTTTAGGTTTTGTTTATCTGTTTTTGTTTTTATAATGTCATCCATCAATTGCTGAGTAAATTTTCTAGTATTTGGTAATTGCTTAAAATACCCATGTATCATCCATTATTGTTCTTTGGACCTTATTACAGCATTACCCATCACTGCTTACATTATTTTTATTTATATTTAGGAAGCAAAATGGAATCATCAAGCACATTAGCTTGTCCATGAAGACAGGAACTGTGTGCTGTGTCTGTCTTTGTGTGTATGTGTGCACTGGTCTTTATCATAATCTTTAGGTCTAAGTGCTTAGCACATAATAGGGACTCAATACATATTTGCTAAATAAATAAGAGCCTATCTAAGGATTAAACTTTAATTTCAAGAATTTTTAGTAAGGATAAGAATGTCTTCTATTTTGTTTCATGGTCATTAATCTATACAATGAACTACCTGTAAACATAAACTTAAAACTTAATTTTTCATTCATTAATAGTTATTGAAGACCCTTTGTGTGCAAGAAATTGTCCAATGTACATAAGGGCATCAGCTGAACATATACCCATACATATTACATCTTTCTCATAAAGATATTAAGAATTCTTCGGGTGTAATAGTAATACTTAACTCACTATTGTGTTCCAGTGCTTAGTCCAGCATTTTCTACTATGTAGTAGGCACTTACATATTGTTTATGACAGAAGTAAAGAGTGAATGAAGGTGATTATCAATGTAATGAATTAATCCTATTCAAAGTATTCTTATTTTATGACTGCATTTTTTTTCATTGTGCGGGGGGGGCATGGTGGCAGTGCACGTGTGTTAGAGAAAGAGACGGAGAGAGAGAATAAATGAGCTACTCATGCTTTTAGATGGAGAGTTTCCTTTAATGCCATAAGCAGAAATTACACTTCCCTGCCAAAATAACAAAAGCCTGACTTTCCCCTTCATAGAAGAAAGGAGAGAAACTCAGGCACATCATTTCTATCCTTTTATCCTTTCTTGAACATATTTGCTATTATAGGTTAGAAAGACAATCAGAAAATAGCAATTTGAATCTTGATGTCTAGCCAGAAGTAGATTTTCAAATAATATTGCCACAAAAAGAAGAGAATCTTCTTTAGGAAAAACATATTTGCAAATTCTTCCTCTGTTTTCACACCTATACTCCTTTGGGTTAATCTAGGTTCATGCTATTCATTTTCAATAACAAATGTGTATATAAAAGTACAATGAAAGATTTATGCATTAAAGAATCTGTTCTGTCAGCTCTTCTCTTCATAGGGTCTCTTCCACTTCCTTTTATCTTATTTTTTCTCTCTTTTTACAGCTAGTAGTTGCGAAATTTGCTTGTCTGTTGTCATCTACCTTCCATCTCTTCTAATTACTGAGGGGGGAAAAATGTACCTAAAATATTTCCCAAAAATATGCATATACTTTTATGTTTTATATGAAACAACACCTACAACTTTGAAAAAAAAAAAAGCATAATGGCTCCCAGCATGTGATACAGAATGCTGGCAAAGAAGTTAAAATAATTTTAGCTTTTTCACCTGATTCCTACTAAACTAGGCTACCCTGCTCTATTTATTGCCTAAAAACTTCTCGAAGGAGGAAAACAAAAAAAACAATTAAAAAGATTTATGCACTTAGTTTTGTATAGCTATAATACAAGGGGAGGTGCCCAAAGGGCTTCTTTGTTGGTTCCCAATTTCTATATTATGCATTTTAAAACTAAATCTCTTTTTCCTCAAAATGTATTATGGGGTTTTTAGAAGTCTTCAATTACATGACTCAGTTAAGGCAGAGATTGCCTATATATACATTTTAAAACTTGTGACTTTACTGCATATCTTTTCACAGCAACTTTGGGCTTCTGCTAACAGCCAATGCTTTTGTTTACATTCATAGTGCTTCCTTCCTGTTATATTGACATGTGTGTTCGGGTCAGTCCCAATTAAAAACAATCCAAAATAAGTCCCCCAAAAAACAGAGAGAGAAAGAGAGAGAGAGAAGGAGGAGAGAAGAAGAAGAAAGCAAGACTTAAAAATATATTCTTAAATGAACTTACTTATCTTCTTCATAATTTCAGTCAGCTACGAAGGTATCATATATGTGACATCTAAAATTTTTATTGGTTTTCAAACTGCATTGTATATTATTCCCAAAGAAGCAGGCATTTCCAGGCATTTACATTGGATAGGATATTCAAAATATATTTTATTATAAAACCTTTAGGAATAAAGTGGGTACATACAACAACTTGATTACTTTTCTTGAATTGGTGAGAATGTATAGGAAAGAATTTAAGTCTTTAGAATTAATCAGAAAAAATAAGTATATGACAGCCCTCAGATTAGTTTTCTACTATTATTTTTAAGAAAGAAAACTATGAAAAGTATTTAATGTTTCTCTCAGTCTTACTTTGAAACTTATGTTGCCCATTGGTATGTTTCTAAAATGTCTACTATCATGATCGACATATGTGACCTCTGCTATTTAAGTAGCCAATTAGCCAGAGGGCACTTTTGCTATTGCTGTTAGAAGTCTACATACTCTATCTGAAAATGGCATTTGTGTTACCCATTATAAAGAGCTTTAAAAGCCAAAAATGTTTCTGGTAAATCTCTCTTAAGCTCCACTACATGAAACTTTCTAAGCTGGATCTTTTGGTCCAGAGTAGGGATGAAATTCTTTAGTTCTTTCTAACCTTTCTGACTGCTAGTCAATCAGGATATACTATTACTAAGTTTAAAACATAAAATCCATGTTTTGGAGTTATGAAAAGATGTTTACTCTCATTTCAAAGAACATAATACAAATTCAATAATAAGGAAAAAGGAGAATCAATTCAATTGCAGGACTATTGCTTCTCAAAACATAAGCAGGAACACTATTTGATATTCCAAGTATCTTTAATAGTGAGATATGGTTAAGAGATAGCTTATCCAGTGGCTAATGAGATAGCTCGTCTGTATATTAAATAGATTAAGACAGTAACAGTGCCATACTTGAGGCAAATGGAAAATGTGCACTCCTATAGTGACTTGTCAAAATATCCTACCAAGTGGAAAATTGTAACCAAAGTCCAATAATCAAAAGGCATGACTATATATTCCCCTGGTCATCTAATCTGTTTGCATGCAATTATCAGCCCTCATAAATCTACCCAAGGAGGGATTCAGTAGGTACAAGGATGACCCAACAACTCTGGGATCCCAGGAAGGGTGGGCTGATTGGAAACAACTGCTTCTATTGTACAATAACACAGGGTCATAAATCAAACAACAGCCTGTCTTTATTTAAAACTTCACTATTTTGTTCATCATGGATGTTTTTTGCCTTATTTTTTATTTTTAAAAGCATTGCATTAAGTATATTTTATCTTGCTTTTGGGCACTCTTGGTTTTGTTCCTGAGGTGAGTACCTCATTCTCCTCACTCTAACCCCACCCCTAATGAATGCTAAAGTTCAAGGAAAATTTGTCTCTCTAGAAGAATCTTAAAGAATTTGAGTTAACAGGGGAGATATCAGGCAACCAGAGAAAATATTTAGGAGTCCACGCTTGTATCACAGCCGTTGGTACACAAGACAGTTTTCCCACTGGTGGTTTTATCAAGAGCAGAAGACTGCCAGCAATTTGTTATTAAACCCAATAAGTCATGAATTTCTACATTTAGTTTTCTGCAACTAAAGGAAGCTTGGCTATAAAGAAACATTCATTTTCTTTGCCAAGAAATCCTACACCTAAATATTTCCTAAAGTTAACTGACTGATGAGAATTCTTCATCTTGTCCTCTATGGATCTCCATGATAAAGGATTCAATTTAATCTTGCCTTAAGGACAGAGCCTGTTTGTTTAACTCTCTTTTCTCAAGTGGTAGAAATTAAAGCTTTAATCTTAATGCAGAACCAAATTAGCAGGAATATATCCCCAAATTCTGTCACTTATTCGCCCTGATAGCTCCCAGAGCACAGACCCACTTGTCCTCTGAGTCATCTCACTGCTTCCCTCTTGTATTCTGTATTCAAATAAGCCTGCAAAGGGACTAGAGGGATGCTGGTATCTCTTCCTCTGATAATGGATAATTGAGCTCAATATTATTTTATCACCAGCCCCTGTGATTTCCAAATAGCTTTAACAGGTTGCACTGTATAAAACTGAGCTGGGGAGTGATTCTTTTGAAAATTAGCATGTTCAATCAAAATCCAGCCGGCTTTCCTTTCTAAAGCATCTGTTGTCTTTTCAAATTCATGAACCACTTAAGCACTGTCTGTGACAGCAATTGGCTTTTGAGCTATCAGTGCCTAGTATGTAGCAAATGTGTTCTACTGAATGTTAGTAAAAGACAATATCAGGCTTTGATGGCTTATCAAAGTGTTTTGATTAAGCTACCTTTCAGAATAATTTTTGTGGTATGCTTTAGAGTTTCAGCGCAGGAATTTTCATTCATCTGAAAGGAAAGAAAGGGGGAATTATGCTTAGGCAGTTGCAAGTTTTAGGGCTCTTGTTCTGTCCCTAAAGACTAATTCCTATATATGAGGAGATCAGAGTTAAACAGAATATTGGCTAAAGTTTCTGTGCCTCCATCCGTAGTATTTGTATACTCTCCTTAGCAGACTCAAACTCTGCAGTTAAAACTAATGACCAGAAATTCTTCATGTGTAAATAAAGGACTTATAAATTAAGAATTTTATTTATGTATCTTCTTTTTCTTTTGTTTCACTTCTTGAAATAATAAACTTTTTTAGATCAGTTTTAGGTTTACAGGAAAATTGCACAGCAAGTACAGAATTCCCATATATCCCCCATACCCACATAGTTTCCCTAATTATTAGCATCTTGCATTAGTGTAGTATGTTTGTTACAATTGATGAACCAATATTGATACACTGCTATTGACTACAATGTATAGTTTACACTAGGGTTCACTCTTTGTATAGTTTTGACAAATGTGTAATATCATGTATCTACCCAGACAGTACCATACAGAATACTTCCCCATGATGCCCTGTGCTCCTATTAATCTTTAGGCAACGACTTGACTTTTACTGTTTCTATAGTTTTGCCTTTTCCACAATGTCACATAGTTAGATTCTTACAATATGTAGTCTTTTCCGACTGGCTTTTTTTCACTTAGCAATATGCATTTTCAATTCCCCATGTTTCTTTTTTTGGGAGGGGGGGAGGTGGCTTAAGAGTCCATTTCTATTTATTGCTGAATAATATTCCATTTTATGGATAGGTCATAGTGTATTTATCCATTTACTTATGGAAGAGAATCTTGGCTGCTTCCAATTTGGGGCAATTATGACTAAAGTTGTTATAAACATTCATGTGCAGGTTTTGTTTGGACAGTAGTTTTCAACTGCTTTGGGTAAATATGTAGGAGCCCAATTGCTGGATCATATGGCAAGCCTATGTTTGGCTTTGTAAGAAACTTCCAAACTGTCTTCCAAAGTGACTGTACCATTTTGCATTCCCATAAGCAGTGAATGAGAATTTCTATTGTTCCACATCTTCACCAGCATTTGGTATCATCAATATTTTGGATTTTAGTCATTTTAATGAATGTGTAGTAGAATCCTGTTGTTTTTTTAATTTGCAATTTCCTAATGATATATAATGTTGAACATTTTTTCATATATTAATTTGTCATCTGTACCTTTTTTGGTGAAATGTCTATTTAGGTCTTTTGCCTATTTTTTAATTGAATTGTTTACAGTACTTCTTTTTATTATTTAGTTAATAAAAAATTTACCTAGAAATGGGAGCTTCTAAACCATAGATGAGTGCTTCTCAAAATTTATAATACGTAAGAAATACCTTGGCTTGAAACCATGGGCAGGCCAAAACCCATTTGTTGTGACTTCTTGTTGTAACCTTTCCTTTGGATCTTGTTTTGCAGGCAGCCAAGCTTGACCACAAACTAAATAACTCAAGCATGTGCGAAACAGAGACTCTTGTCCTTAGATTAACTTTGAGACACCAGGAACAAAGATTACCTCCTTAAAACCAAGATTACAAGGACAAGGAAACATCAGAAGCAAAAGTTCTTCAATAAAGGAGATCCAGCCTAAAGTCCACTCTACCATATATGGACAACTCTGTAATTAACCACTTGGACTATGTCAAGTCAAACCTCCCCACTTCTGTCCCCACTTCCCACCTCCCATTCCCATAAAACTTCCCTTAGTTCTGAGATCCTGGAGAGAGAAATACCTTAAGCCCAGGATTCCAAAGTTGTGGATCTCTAGAAGAGGAAGCCTTGCTTCCTGTCTCCTTGCTGGTAGACTCACAATAAAACTCTTTCTTTTCTCAAAAACCCTATGTCATAGTATTGGCCTCTGTGCTATTGGGCCACGAGCCTTTGCTTTATAAGAGGCTGTTTGTCAAAGCATGAAGATTCTTGACACTCATCAACAAAGGTTTTGATTCTTATTCAGTAGATTTATAGTCATCAGACTTGGAATCTATATCTCAGATGAGTATGATCCAAATAGTCCAAGGTTCTCAATTTGAGAAAAGTTTATATACATTTTGGTGGGAGAAGGGGACTTTGTCATACCCTCTTAATTAGGTTAGTTAGTGCATTCACCATTTTCATAGCTTCTTCCCCATTTCTCCTCCCAACTTTAGATTTTTCTTACTTGCTCCTTAGATATTTCTTTTCCAGAGCAGTGGCATGCAAAATGGAAAGAATCTAAATTTTCAAGGCAGATTGAAGTTTAAATACCATCTATGAAATTGAATAAATATATTATTTCAATTATTTGACATTTTTGGAGTCTTACATGGCTTGTTGCTATTCTTTATTCATTCAACACACATTAATTGAGCACCTACTTGTATAGAACCCTGTTGGGCACTGGTAATATAATGGTAACATAAACTAGTCTTCCTCTTGTTGTCAGGGAATTTACAATGCAATAAAAGTATAAACCTGAAGCAAATAATATGTCAGATGCATGTAAAATTGCCATAAGAATAAACGCTACTAAGAGATACTAAATAGGGCTATAAGGACTGTGAGGAGTGAATGAGATAGCTAATTGTTTGGCTCAGACTCAATAAATATTATTGCACTCCCCCATTATGGTTTGTGAGGAGGCTGGGTTTGGAGGAGTGATGGATATTTTGAAGTTATCTTTGACACCAATGGAGTACCAAGACCATTGATTATACTATTAATATGAAGATGATTTAACCTTATATAATATAAGTATATAAAAATAGGAATACCTATCTATATAAATCAGATAACATGGTTACCTACTCAAATTATCTTACTTTAGTTGATATAGCTCTATTTCCATTTGCTATCTGTCAACACATTGTTACCAAATATAGCATGTAATTTTTAACCCTGTTGGTTTATGTGCATAATTTATGTTCATAATAAAGAATGCGGCTTTTTTATTCTTAAAAAAAAATACTTGATTCCTTTAGAACTGAATCAATTAATCAATCACTATTATGTTATTTTGTTATGAGATTGGTCTTTGAAGCATTATCACAGAAAAATAACATAGGCTTTGCCAGCTTACGTGTTTTGGAATGATTTTGTCCTCTTGAATGATAATACAGATTAAAATAATGAAATGCTGTTTTTGTTCATAAATATCTTCTCCAATTATTCATCTCTCACCTTTGAATAATTTATTTTATTTTTAAAAATTATTTTATATTCAGCTTTAATGCACTACATATATAGTGTGTATATTTATATATATATATATATATATATGTACACCAACATGTTACTATTTTAAAACATACATAAATCCAGGATGTTTACAAAAACTAGTTTAATATTGTCTTTAACATTTGTTCCAGTTATATTGCTGCGTAACAAATTACCCCCAAATTTAGGAGTTTAAAACAACCATTTTACTATACTCATGATTTTTGTGGGTCAGAGAATTCAGAAAGGGCACTGTGGGGACAGTTTATCTCTGTTCTACAATATCTAGGGATTTATTCCACCATACATTTTAAAAGAATAGCTTCTCCTAAGTTATTGGAAAATGACCTGAACAATCCATATTGACATATGATTTTGTGATGTAGAATATTGAGGAAGGTACATAGCTGGAGTTGGTGACCTTTCAGAGTGTGGCTGAGTTAAATTAGCACATGGTGTAATTCTTGGCATATAGTAGCACTCAACAAATGTTAGTTCCTTTATCCACCTTTTCTTTATTTCAACTCTCAACTTTGTTTTTACCTCAGCCTTTAAAGTAGCATGTTAAAAATTAATATTCCTATGTTTCTGACTTATGATTTGGCATTAAAGTTATTATTTTTCTCAGGAAATGTAATTTCTGCTTCCAAAGACTAAGCTTGAGTTGGTATTTTCTTGTGATCACATTTTGTGGAAGGATCCTTAAATTTATAATTAATAACAGGGAGAAAATAAAATCCAAGTATTAAAAAAATAATTTCCAGCAACTTTCTTTCTAGAATATGTACATTCCCTAGAGTAAGCAACATCTATATTAGGAAATCAATTTCTATTTTTATAACAATAAGTATAAATTGGTAGATGCTCATAAACCTTGGTCTGAAATAAATTAAGCTTTAAAGAAACCAAGTTATAGCTGAATAAGGATTTAGTTAAAATTCAAAAACACGTTTATGAGAAACACTAGTTCTGTATTTCCTCAAATCATTAATGCTCTATTCAATTAACCCGGACCCTTTTTGTCGATAGTGAAGAATGAGAACTGCAGATTAAAATAAAAACAGGATTTTATTGGAAATCCCTATGCAAAATAACTTTTTTCTTGGCTTCAAAATATCAGTAAACAACACACATTGCTAAAGTCTATAATGTTGATATATCTTCCAAACTTTTACAGTAAGTAATGAACCATGTTCTGTGTGGTAAGAAAAATGATTCTTTTATTAATGCATGTAAAATGTTCCCATTTGATCCATACTTGTACCACACTTTGTTATGTGATCCAATCACCAGGTCTTCTCTGCCTGAAATTCATTCTTATATTTATTGTCAACACAATGCCCTCTTGTACCTGCTTAATGGATGATTTATTTTGACTTTGACATATCCTTATAATGCCTGTTAATTAAGTAAATATGTTCTGTATTTTAAACATGTCCACAGGGTACTCATACCTGCAGTATGATCCACAACTTTAGAATCTTGGGCTTAAGAAGGGAATCCATGTTATGTATACAACTCAGGTAGGTTTGTTTTAAAAACAGAGGTCATCACTTACAATGTAGGATTTTAGAATAACAGGGAAGCTATTCTGAAATCTCCACAAAATAGGGCCCCATATGCCAGGTGATTTCTGAAATCTCATCTACATATATCCATCCCTATGGGATCTCCCCTAGTTACTTTCTTTCTTTTTAAGGAAAAAATACAAATATGTCTAGAAAGAATGCATTTTTCATGTTATAAAAGTTATGAATGACATAATCTGAGTTATGTATTTAGACTTTTTTTTTTTTCCTGAGAGCAATTTTCCATAGGCTAGAAGGTGAAAGAGTGTTAGATATAGCCCTCTCATGTGGGGTATGTGTGTGTGTGTGTGTGTGTGTGTGAATGGGGAGGGATTGTAGGTTGGACAAAGAGAATATTACAATAATGCCACATTTTACTATTTGATAATCTGGTGCAATATTTGCTTTGCTTATTATGTACACTTGTAGGTTATTATGAAACTGCCATTTAGAAGCATCCTAGCTAGAAAAAAAATGTTTGCCAACTGACTTGGTTAACACCTGTCACTGACTTGTAGTGCAGAGAAATGATTTTAATAAAACACTTTTGCAGGTAGAAGAGAAGTGCATTGTCTCTGTCCAGTGAAGGATGGTGGCAGTTCAATTCCCCAGCACAGTGGGCTTGTCTCCATTTAGCGTGTGGTGTCACTGAATCAATAATTGGGTTTGCTCACTACTGGCAAGCTGTTTCTGCCATCACTTGGGAATTTAAATGCCTGGGATATAACTTAGAATTGATTTTTGGTACATTTAACTATTTCCTACTCCTTTATTTCAGCACAAATGCTATTTTTTTTCCCCTATAAACTTGGGCTATATAGTTAGGAAAGATAAAATAATCTTTTTATATTTTATTTAAAAAGTTCTGAAACTCCATGGAATAAGAAAAAGGGCACATTTTTTAACAGAGATGAAGAATGACATTGAAGGCTCAAAGCAGGAGGTAAGATGTCACTAAGGTGAAGGAAGGCAGGGCAATGGATTTGTCCTCTGTTTCTCTTTCTTTCCTTTTTTTCATGGTAACATGTCTGCAATGAAAACGTTTGGCTGTCTAAAAGACTCAAAAATCTTCAAGGTTATGTTTTTCCTGTTTTCTTTAGATTGTTCATAATGTGGTAAAATAGAAATATTCAGGTGTCAGGTGTCTGGTGTAGACCCTGAGCTCTGGACTAGTGGAAGGATGAGAAAATAGCAGAAGGTACAGTTCACAATGCATCAAGGCCACCATCTCTGACCCAATGACATTGCCAACCTGAAGTGCCCTCTGCCTTCCCATGATAGGCTTCCTTCTGCCCTGCTCATTTGATGAGGGCATTGCTTTATTTTATTTACATATCACTCTTTGAAAGAAATGTGTGTGTATGTATGTGTGTATATGTATATTTGTGTTTGTGTGTGAGAGAGAGAGAGATCACCAGAAAGAGACAGAAAGACAGAAGTAGGGATATATAACTATGATGTGCTTCAACCATAGAAAGGAGGTTTAATGTGATTAAAAAATCAGTTCTATTAATAATTGGCAGATAACATTGTCTAGTTATTAGCATTTATGGATAAGTCACAAGGGTTCCATGCACCACCTAACAATGCCTTTATTTCATGAGAAGAAGTGTTTTGTGGTGTTTAAGAATGGGGGTCTGGGGTCAGAATGCCAAGTTCAAATCCCCTATTAGCTGTGTGACTTTTGGCAACTAACTCAACTTCCTTTTACATCCACTTTTTTTCTAACCATAAAAGAGAAAGAATAATACCTACTTTATAAGATTGTATTAAAAATTAGAGTTAATACAAGTAAAATATTTAGAAGAGTGCCTGTATATTAGTTTCCTATTGTTGCTTTAATGAATTACTTAAAATTTAGTTTGTTAGAGCAGCACAAATTCACTATTTTACAGTTCTTTAGTTCAGAATTCTAAAATGGATTTCAACAGGCTAAAACCCAGGTATGGGCAGGGCAGTGTTCCTTTCTAGAGGTTCTAGGGGAGAATCTACTTTCTTACCTTTTCCAGCTTCTAGAAGCTGGCTGTATTCCTTGGTTCATGGCCTCCTTCCATGTTCAAAGTTGGCAGTGGCTGGTCTAATCTTTTTCACATGGCATTGCTCTGACTCTGACTCTTCTGCCTCTCTCTTCCACATTTAAAAGACGTATGTGGTTACATTGGACCCACTCAGATATTCCAGGATATCCTTATTTTATGGTACACTGATTAGCAACCATAGTTCCATATGAAATCTTAATTTCATGTGTCTTCCTTTCCCAGGATTGCTATGAAAAATATCACACAATGGATTGTGCTAAACAAGAATGTATTGTCTCCTGGTTTTGGAGGCTAGAGAGTCCAACATCAAAGTTTTGGCAGGGCTTGCTTTCTCCCTGTCTGCAGCCTTGTGGGTCTCCTCGGTCACATGGGTCTCTCTCTCCCCTTGTTTCAGATCCTCTGATTTCCTCTAACTTCTGTCTGCTTCTGACTGACTGTGTCTAATTTCCTTTGTTTATAAGGACTTCACCCAAATGAATTAAGGCCCATCCTGATTCAGTTTGGCCTCATCTAAATAGGATCTTCAAAGATCCCATGAAAAAATGAGTCTACACCTTAACCAATAATAATACCTTCAAAGGTACTATTTACAAATGGGTTCAAGCTCATAGGATCAGTGGTTACGACTTGAACATGACCTTTTAGGGGATATAATTCAACCCCCAACACCATGCACCTTAACATAGTCTCACATTCCAGGGATTAGGAAGTGAACATATTTGGAGGGTCATTATTCTGCCTCACACAGCCTGACACATATTAAGAATTAAAATCTGTCAACTCTTCTTGTTATAACATTTTTTTGAGAATAAATATATATACTTTTGTAAATGTTCATGGCTTTAATAAACTCATATGATCAAAAAAGGATAAAGATATCATTATTTGTAAAATAAAGTATATGACAGAAAATAATGCACATGCATTGAAATGAATACTGAAGAGTGTATAGCCAGAATAAATTTTCATGTATTATATGTGACTTAACTGGCTCCAAATTGATTTTTATTTCTCCTGGAGAAGTATTTTTTTAATTGAAAAAATGTTAAGTGCATTTGTTTTCTGTACAATTCTAACCATTCCTTTACAGACACAATTAATGGGTAAAGGAGAAAAATGATTAAGCCCTATAAAGAGATATAATATATAATATGTACATCTGCATTGTTAAATTCTAGAACAAAAATGACACTTAATATTAAATAAGGAAGGGGAACTAAAGTACCTGCAATATTCTTTCTGGCCACTACAGTGAGGTGTTCTATTTGTTACTTCATTCTAATCAAAAGTCACATATGGGGGAGCGGATGTGGCTTAAGTGGTTGAGCAGGCGCCTGCTTCCCACATGGGAGGTCCTGGGTTCTGTCCCTGGTGCCTCCTATGAGCAAAAACGAGCAACAAGCAAACAAATGAAAAAAACCAACTCAGGGAAGCTGATGTGCCTCAGTGATTGAGCTCTGGCTTCTGGCAAAGGAGGTCCCGGGTTCAGTCCCTGGCTCCTTTATCTCAAAAACAACAAAAAAGTCACAGGTGGTTAGGAAGTAATTGCCTCCATTTTATAGACAAGAAACCTGAGATTTAGACAAGTTGCACACCTTGAGGAAAATGACACAGCTGATAAGATTTGAAGCTACAATATTGACTAGATGTTTTTTGACTCAAATTTCCTGATTTCCCCCCACTCTTCTGCCTCTATTGGTTTCCCATCTGTACCATTAGAGTTCTCATAAGAAATCTAATTTCCATGTAATATGGGTACATACAACATAAAATTTGTAGCATAAATAAATACACAACCTATAATCTAATATTTCGGACAGTTGTGACAATTTCCTAAAGCCCTATTAAGTTGACAGAAACTACCATTTTAAGGGCCAATAATATTTCCCATTCAGTAGTTAGCATATTTATAATTTTCAGTCAATGCATGTTTTCAATTTCACACCATGTGACTCTGAACTAACAATTTTAGGCCAGTGATCTTCATCTTTGTCTCCTTCCTAATGAACTGAGTATTTCTAAAACGCTTAGTGATATAATTGTGCTGCCAAGAAAGATAAAGTCATTTCCACTGCAGAAAATATTCTTACTATCCCCAAAGATTGGAATTAGTTGGGAGTTATCCTTAGCAGTATGTAAGTTCACTGTGGTCAAGTTTGGACATTGATTCTTCTCAAGCACAAAAATGGTACTTAAGATTCATTTTCTTTATGTTAATTCTTTTTATATAAGTAAAAATTTCTAATACTTCAAAGAATTTTGAACTAGATTGTGAGCTTCTTGAAGGCAAACTTTATATTTCTGTTTTATTCCCATGTTGCCTATCATAGCACTACTCTGCCTGGGGTAAATACTTAAATGCATTTTAAAGAAATTTTAACAAAGATATTTAATTTACTTCTCTTTCTTTCTCCTCATAAGGCCTTTAAAAAAACTAACAAATACCTTAATATAGTTCTAACAAAGCACAATATTTATTGCAGTTTCCAGAGTCCTCCAGGACACTGTTTTAAGCCAATTAGCCATGCAACACCAGCTCTCTTTCAGAAGACCCAAGGCAAGCACAGTGGCTGGAAATTAAATGGCTCTTGAATATCTTAGAGTTAAGGTGAGAAAAAAATGTGTTGGTGAAAAGTTTCAAAGTACAGTATAGAATAAGCTATGGATAAATCAACAAAAATTATGAATGGTTTAGTGAGCAAAAGTGCACAAGTAGTATAAAAAATGGTTTTATAAATGGGAATATGTCTTATCTACGTTAGCCCTGATATCTCCTCATTGTAAAGTGGCCTTATAGAGCTGCTGGAGATGGCAATGTATGATTTATTTAGAGCATTACCAGAATGTATTTTGGAACCAGCATATAGTTGTGTTAAACTGTAAGGACAATGGATAATTGGCACTATTCCCTGTTTTTTGGCATGTTTCCTTATTGAGTTCATTACATAGGAGGGTAAACATTTCAGAAATTATTTTCAGAGAAAAACAGAATGCTCTCACTATAAGACAGTTTTTCAGCAGCAGCCATGCTAAAATTCTCAATAGATGAGGTCCTTATGGAGAAAATATATAAATGTGTTTAAAGTGTTAAATGTTGTTAAGTTGGGAGTTTGATGTTTGTAATTAAGCATTGTTTTTTTTTTTTAACAAATCAATTCTATTGATACATATTAATAAGGCATATAATCTATCCAAAGTGTACAATCAATGATATTTCATATAATCACATAGTTGTGTATTCATCACTTCAATCATTATTAGAGCATTTTCATTATTTCAGTAATAATAATAATAAACAAAAACCAGACAAACAAACAAGAAAATTCTTCAGCTCTCAATCTCACTAGGCTTCCTCTGCCATACATGGCTTCTAAAAAAGTATTGTTTTCTAAATAACTCTTCTTTATTGTTGTTCCGATCTCATAAACCTGCTTATTAATTAAGCAGGGGCAAAATTGCATGTTTTACTCTTAGATCGTTTCTATTTCTTGATTGAGAGGTGAATCTCCAATCAAAAAAACATTGCCAAAAAACATTGAGGTTGGAACAGGGAGATGACCCATGTGAAAGACTATCTAATGAAGTCCAGATAATTTGGGATTTATAGAGAGAGAACTGAGTAAAGCAGAGGGGTGGGGTGAGGGGGGATAATTTCTCTGATATAACATGTCTTAGTTGATATGTACTTTTAAAATTTGGATGAAGGCTTCTATGCCTAGTGGTCAGTGGTCAGGCTGGACATCATAGTAGCACTGACATCTACTTAACTTCTACAAGACAGACAATACATCTCCGAAGTAATTCTGACATGTACCTTCATAGCAATATACTGTGGTAAAGGAGAAGCTAAACAGTTTTTCTCTCTTCCCTGTCATATGTTAAAACATACTGTCTTCTCAAAACATATATCTTACTGTTCTTCTATTTATCTTTTATGGTAATTTTGAGACTTTATGTACCCCAGAAAATCATGGTCTTAAAGCTGGTCCATTCCTGATGAAGTGAACCTATTGTAGATAGGATATTTTGATTAGGTTTCTTCAGTTAATGGCCTTTTGATTAGGTTACTTCAATTAAGTTGTGGCCCCAGGTGGGTCTCAGTCCTCTTACTGGAGTCCTTTATAATGGGATGAATATGGAGAGAGAAGAAAGCAAGCCAGAAGCCAGAAGCTGATAGCAAAGAAACCAGGAAAAAAGGAAGAGACCAGCAGATGCTTCCATATGCCTTGCCATGTGACAGAGGAGTCCAGGATCACAGGCAGCCGGTCTTCAGGGAGAAAACATTACCTGGTAATGACTTGATCTGGACATTTTCACCGCCTCAGAACTATAAGCTTGCAAGCTAATAAATCCCCATTGTAAAAGCCAACCCATTTCTGGTATATTGTATTTCAGCAGCCTAGCAGACTAGAACATCTTCCTACTTCATAAATAGATTTTTAAAATATGTGTTGTTATACTTGTACAATCCTGAATTTATTTTAAGCTTGATTTGTTCTCTTGATATAGTGATTCTTTTGAATATAATCATACTTGATCTTATATCTCTCTTTCCAATATTTGTGTAAATCATTGAAAATTCTGAGTTCATCATAAAGCTCCCTGCCATTTGCTTTAAGTGGCTTCTTTTTTTCCTTACTAGAATAATTTGTGATTATATTAGTATAATTTTTATAGTCTTCAGGTCTTCATGAGTTATCAATATTCCTAAGACTTTTAGAACATGGAACCATACAAATATTTTTTCTGCAGTTTTAATGTCTTATTCTTATTAAATTATATTTAGTTATTAGTTGAGTTACAAATGTTTACTAATATGTGAATAAAAGTTAAATAGACTTATAACCCATGGCCTTTGGTAAATGTTTAACAACTGGTTCTCTCAGGAGGGACAAACACAGATGTGTAGCATTTCCTGAATTTCCTGATGTAACTACTCCCATGATAACTAGTTTCAAGCTACCAAAATTAAATCACTTAACACAGAGTAGGGAAGAGATGAGCACAGTTGCCCATCAGGAGCTGCTACAAGCAGGTTCCAGCAAACCTCTGCTGATATCAACAACAGTGATTCTATGTCCAGCACCCCCTCACTCCCCTGAGTTTGCTCTCCAAAGGTGACAACTTTTGGACACTTTTAGCTGTTTATGGGTTCTCATAGTTTTCTAATTTTCTTATATTTTTTCTATTTTATCTCTCTGTTTTTTCATTCTAATTTCTTGAAGATTTCCTCAATTTTATTCTCTAACTCTTTTACTCAAATTTTAATTTGTTTTAATTTTTTTCCTCATTCCAAGAGGTCTTTTTTAAAATTTTTTCTGAATGATCCTTTAATATATCTTTTTCTTTCTTGGATGAATTATCTTCTTTCATTTCTCTCATGTTATTAATAACATCTTTTTGAAGTTTTCTTCTTCCTTGTGGTGTCTGTTTCCTCCAATATTCTTTTTTTCTTCAGTTCTTTTAGTTTCTTTATCTTATATTGGAGATGTTCCTCAGAAGTCTGGTCATCCTTGATTGTCTGCTCCTTTGAATGAGGTACTAAAAAGCTGATTGGCTACTTTGAACCAGTAAGTGTTGTTTGTAACCAAAGGCATTGCTGGTTGATTATTTGTTTGGGAACACACTAATGTATGGTTTAAATATTTCTCTTGAGCTTGTATATTCTTGTGGAAAAGAATCTTCTAGTTTTGTGCTTGCAGGGTAACAGCCTGCCAATATTTTTGGAACCCAGGGTGGGGGGTGAGGGGAAAGGAAGTGGGGATAGGGATGGAAGGGGTTTCAGCATTCTGCATCCAGTATACACATTTTATTTTTTTGTTTTGAGATGGTATTCCCACCATTAGTCATAGGGGTTTCCTGAAGCCCATAGAACTTCTGTTTTAGGTTCTCCAGAGAATAAAGCTTTAGTGTTTTCTGAGATAGGGGCAGATGGTCACACAGTCAGTGGGTTGGAAAGGATTCCAGGCAACAAATTCTTAAATAACTTTCAATCAAGCCTTAATAATTTAACTCTTTTTCCCAGGCTTCCTGTTACCTGGTGCTGCCAGTTACTAAGCCACTTGAAAATGTTGTATATAGATTGGGTTGTCTCTTGGCTTTCCTTACTGTTGACTTAAGGTTTGCCTTTTTTGCTTTGTTTTGTTTTTCCTGCTATGTCAGTTACAACTCTTACACCTGCTTTTCAGCTTCTAAAAGTATGCTACCACTCTCTCCTCTTTACTTCCCCATAGTTGCAGGTTTATATCGTTTGGTTTTTTAAAAAAATCTGTTTACAGTAGTTTGAAGGAACAGTTCAAATGCATCTGTTAAATCTGCCTCCTCTTTTCAGAAGCTCCTATCCCTGAAATTTTTGCATCTGCTTTTCTGAAGTACAGAGCATATTTCTGGTGAGACCCAGGCTCCCCACCTGATGGCCACAGACTTTAAGGGTTCATGTTCTTCACACCCTAGAGTTCCCTAGAGTTCCCATCATCTCTTCTCTGCATTTTCTTATCATATCCATGGTAACAATTCAGCTCGTTACTTAATCAAAACTTCAGAAATATAAAATCAAAAGGAAGTCACAGTATTGTTAAGCAAAATATGTTTCCTTTCCTGGAGAAAGGATTGCTTTGGAAAAGGAGACAGTGGTGATTAGGAGGGAGATTTGAGAGAACGTACAGCATAATTTATGCTGATTACAGAGACCAGCAAGAGCCACCCACCCCCCAAACCTAACAAAAACTTTGTTTTGTATGAATGTCTGCTAAATTTGGGTCTTAATCTCAAATGATCTTCTCACTGTCCAGAACTGAGTAATATTACTTGAACAATTACAAATATATATGGGTCCACTTGCATCCATGTTACACTTGAGTTAGAACAGAAATACTTCCCTAATTCCACAGCCTTTAGGAAATTTACAGAACATTTTTCTCCTTGTACTTTAAGAAAGAAAATAATTACAAAACATTTTTTAAAAGTTCCCTAAAATATTTTCCTAATACAACATTTTTTGTAACCTGCAAGCATCTTGCTGGGAGGAACTGTGGAGGCCTTGTGAAATTTGCACCCAGCCTTAGACTGTTCAGATGCCTTCTTCCTGTTGAGTCACAAGATCAAAAGCACATCCTCATCAATGCTGAAGCATATCTTGATATTCGCCCCTGCCTTGTCCATTCTCCCTAAAGAAAATCAACATTGTGACTTAGAAAGTTATTTTTTAAAAGTTTCTTCTGTTTTCTGTGTAGGAAATAAGAGATAGAAGATGGTAATCTCCACATTATGGTCATGCCTATATTAATTACAATCTGATAGAATAGTAACTTAATTTTTAATGATCTATTTTCTCAGTGTGTCCATCTGTGTCCATTCAAAATCGGTTTTTCCTTTTCATGGGCCTAACGTATAGCTATGCCTCAGGGTGCTATATTAAATACTCATCACTCTCCACACAGATCATGAGCCACCTCCTATGCTGCCACAGTTTTGGTCCCCATCTAGGCACATTCATATCTCCTGCCCTCTCCCTGCCCACATTCCCTCTTGTCCCAAGCCCACTAGGTTCCAAGTACACACATCCACTAGCATTCCCTAGAAAAGCATAAAGACATTTCTAACCTCACAAAGAAATCAGGCTCAGGGATGCAGGGGGGAAAGTATTGTCTTTGAAGTTAAGTTTTAAATTCTATCCAGAAAAAGGAAAAATGAATAGCTGTATGTCCTCAAGTCACTTCTTACCCTTGAAATTTTCCAGGTCTGCAAAAGGCAAATGATAACTCCTTTGCAGAAGTTTTGAGATTTAGTAATAATATTTGTAAAGTGCCAGCTCTGGATTTAGCAAAAATAGATGCCCAATTCATAGTAATAAATATTAACATTTATAAATGACTTTTCCTTGGAAATAATTGAATAAAAATTTTTTAAAATAGCCTCCAAATTCCTTTAGTAGACTAAATAGTACAGAGATATTTTCATTTAGTCTTCGTAGGTAAAGCTGGCAGATAGTAGTACATTTCAGTCTCTGTGGCCAATGGGTGGAATTGTTTGACCTGTGAAATATGAACATGATTTTGAAAATAACATGTGTCAAAGAACAATTCATTACTGCTAATGAAGTTCATACTAAGTATTTTTTTAATGGGCAGGCTTGAAGCCTATTCATTAAAAGATTTACTGTCTCATGAGTTCTAGAGTAAATAGCTATGCATTGTTTTTGAATAACTAATAATGATAAACATCTTAGATAAAAATTTAGACAATCTAATGTGCCCAATCATAAGAGAAGATAATATTAGCATTTAACTTTAAAATGACCTTTTATTCTGTCACTGGCAGTTCATCACAGTTAAAATTAATTTCATTTCTTACTTGGCTATGGTGAAAATATAACATAAAGATGTAGATGAAAAACCATTGCAGGGGAGCAAAAAATGCCAGAGGAACATGCATGGGTCCTAGGGCATTACATTGAATATTTTCCTACGTTGTTTCTGGGGGGTTAGTAATTAAAAATGTCAATTAATCTTGAGAAGGAAAACCCTACATATGTTGATTTTTTTACTGTATCTCAGTAAAGGGGATAAAAAGCAGAGTAAAACTCAGTCCTCGAGAACTCACTGTTTGGTGAAACAAATGACTGCAATACAGGACAACAGATGCAACGATAGAGTTGAGTTCCAGGTACCTTGGGGCAACATAAGAGGGAGCAGTTCATGAAGGGATATTCAGGGGGAGTTTTACACACATTTTGAGAGCACACCATTTAAGAAGACAATTGAACAAACTATTCCAGTAGACAAGATATGCTATAAAGTGGCAGTGAAAGACATGGTTTAGAAATTCTCACTTTGGACTGCTATGAAACTGTTACGCAAATAACACTGCAAAAAAATGGTTTCAGGGATGATTATAACATGCCCTTTCATTGTTTTCCATTTGACTCTTTCTTACTAGCAGTAATGTCAAATGAAAATTAAGTTTCTGTTTAGACTCATTGTTTTATATATGGCTTCTTGTTGCTGCAAAGCAGAGCTAATGACTGCATATCATTGAGAAAGCCATTCCAATGGTGAAAGTGTTCCTCATCCCAAATGCCTTGCTCTAAAAGCACTGCATTTTCTACAAACCTGCATTGCCCTCAAGTCACAAATACTTACACAGGTCCTCATCTGTTTCTTTTTAAGTTTCTGGCTCTATCCTTTCTCTGCTATGTCTTTTGTCTTTTCCATCCTCTCTCTTTTGTTATCTGTTTACCACCTGTTTCCCACCTCCACACTGGGCATATTAACCGCTCGGTGTCCTGCTCAGGTTAGTCCAGATAAGGTATTGAACATGAGAGGAATGGAGAGAAAGCCATATTGTGTCCTTCTGCCACACCTAACTAGATCTCCAACTCTCACCTAGTGTCTCCTAATTTGGGCTATGGACACTAAGAGAAAAATTAATATCACCCAAACTGTTGAGAGTAGGAAGAAGAGAGGTAGTGCTATGCACCTGCCATCTAGGTGATTATGCATTCTTGCCAGCATCGCCCCCACATATTCAACTCTTCTCCCTCATTGCATGCCTTTCTTTCCCTCCCTTTTACTATTATTATAGAATGTGTCTTTTTAAAAATATCAAAAGTAATATCATAGCATTCTCACATATTGTTCCACTTTTCACAGGCCCCCTGTCATTAAAGCAAGCGTCAGCATCAATCTCTTCCTCTTGAATCATTGATTTTTTAATCCTATATTCTTACACCCACAGCTACTAATTGCAGTTGTCTATCACTCTGGGGTGGAAAGGAGAACAAAGGCTATAATTTCAGCCAGTGGTTTGATGGTATGCAAAGCTACAAAGAGGTGCCACAACTGAACTTCATATCCAGCCAAATTTTCTGGAGATCAAATATTAAACTTACCTCCCTAGCTACATGCCAACCAACTTAGTATGAGGGAGATGCACACACCCTTGTTCTGTGTCTCTGCCTTTTTCTCTCTTTGTCTTGGTCTCAGAGTGTTTTCTGTTTCCATTATCATCAACACTTTAACTCTCTTTATATTTCTTTTAGTTTATGTTTTACACAGAAGACGTACTATAAGCCTCTCAATAATCAGAACGATAAACAAAGCTGCAGTGGCATTCTTTTGTACACACTTTTTCATTTACTGAAGCCAGAGGGTGCTATTTGCCAAGAAATCTTCGGCGTTAACTTGGTAACATTTCCAAAGACAGGCACCTGCAGACATTTATAGAGTCACATTAAAGAATTGCTTTAACACGTATCACTTCTCTCAGGTTCTGCCAAATGTACCATGATGCATGTGCTTACAGAGATATATAGACAGCAAATGTCACGCACATATTCTCTTCATGGAAGAAGGGTCAACTAATAATGATTTCTCCTAAACACAAATTAATTGATTTGCAATTAATTTGGCATATCCCAAGCAGAGCAGCGTATCCTTTACCTGAGTTCATTTAATAAAATATTTTTTGTGGACAATATTACTGCTAGAATATCTAGAGGTCACCCTTTCTTAATAAATGCTCCAATCTTCCGTTGACCAGGTGTATTAGTCAGCCAAAGGGGTGCTGATGCAAAATACCAATAATCCATTGGTTCTTATAAAGGATATTTATTTGGGGTATAAGTCCACAGTTACCAGGCCATAAAGCATAAGTTTCTTGCCTCACCAAATCCATTGCCACGTGTTGGAGCAAGACAGCTGCCGACGTTTGCCAGGGTTCAGGCTTCTTGGGTTCCTCTCTTTCCGAGGCTGCATTTCTCTCCGGGCTTAGCTCCTCTGTTTCTTCCACAATGTCAGCTGTAGACTATGAGGCTCTCTAGGCTTTGCTTCTCTCCACAAGGCCAGCTGTGAAACTGTCAGGCGAACGGCTTGTCTCTATCCTGGGGCCTTCTTTCTTTCCTCACCACCAAGCTCCTCCGTCTGCTCGCCTCCCCGGGCTCCAGCATCAAAACTCCAACATCAGAACTTCTCCAAAACTGTCCTTTGCCGTGTCTTTTCATCTTGGAGACTCCATCCACCAAGGCATGGGGCTCAACGCCCTATTGACATTGCCCAGTCAATGCCCTAATCATAACTTAATCATGCCCAGATTAACAGACGAGTTTACAAGCATAATCCAATATATATTTTTGGAATTCATAATTACATCAAACTGCCAAATGGCTACACTCCACCCTCTGAATTCCAAAACTACATTACAATATTCAAAAAACTTTAAAGCAGTAACAATGCAAGTACAAAATCAAATCATAATCATTTTAAAGAAATACAGTTTGTCTTCAGGCAAAATCATGCCTGCTATAGACCTCTAAAACTTACAAAACCATTTAATTGTCTCCAATACACAAATGGAAAGACAAAGGATAAACATTTTCACTATCATAAGGAGAAATTGGGATGTTAAACCTGAGTCATGGATCCTCTACAGTTCAGTAAACCTGTAGGGCATCCTCCATTCGATTTCAAATTCTGAGAGTCATTCTTAAGACGATGGTTTCTTCTCCTTGGGGCCACATGGGGACCCACCCTTTCCATAGGCTTGCCCAAGGGTCATTTTCTTGGTTCCACCCTCATCAAGCATTTCACAATTCCTCCAAAAAATACCCCTTATCCATTTCTAAAACTGTTCCAACATTTTGGTAATTGCAAAAGCATTTCCCTACTCTTCAGTACCAAATTCTGTATTAGTCAGCCAAAGAGGTGCTGATGCAAAATACCAATAATCGGTTGGTTTTTATAAAGGGTATTTATTTGGGGTATAAGTCCACAGTTACCAGGCCATAAAGTGTAAGTTTCTTCCCTCACCAAATCCATTGCCACGTGCTGGAGCAAGACAGCTGCCAACGTTTGCCAGGATTCAGGCTTCTTGGGTTCCTATCTTTTAGGGGCTGCATTTCTCTCCGGGCTTAGCTCCTCTGTTTCCTTCACGAGGTCAGCTGTAGCCTCACAGTCTACAGCTGACCTTGTGCCAACTGCCAAAAGGCTATACCAGGTAATGAGAAGTTAGAGAAAATCGACAGAGGAAAAAAATCTTTTTCCTTACAAAAAATTTTGAATTTTTTCTCAAATGGTAAAAGTGTTGAAATATCTCACTATATAATCTGGAAACAGAAAAAGGAAAAATAAAGTGCAAAGAACATGATTCACATGAATTACAAGTACAAAAGTTAAAATGTACTACAGAGTATTACATAATTTCAAAAGCGTCCTAAAAGAGGTACAATTACAAACTTTGAAAGGTCAGTGAATTTTGAAGTGTTTTGACATGCCATATGGATAAAGAGCCTCTTGGACAGGCAATTTGATTTGTTCAAGAAAAGGTGTTATTTCTCTAAAACATTCACTTTTGATATTTTCCCACATTACAGTTATTTGCAGACTAAATTGTACAAGATAGACACATAAGACACTTCAAAAAGCTTCTTTGCAGCAAGCAAACCTCAATATCCAAAATGAATTATCCAAGATGAAGCATTCATTTTGAAGTGCTCAAATCTTTCTAGATACCCAAATGATGCCAAAAATAAATTTGAATGTTTGGGGTAACTGAAGATAAAGTCAGATAGAGTAGAAAGAAGCTACAAGGCCAGCTCATAAATATTCTGATTCAATAATCTAAATGTCATGTGATATTTTTTAAATGATCAAAATGAAAAGAAAACAAATAAGGCCACTCATTATTAGTAATGATGCAATCAATTAATGTTGATCCAATGATGAACAATAATTTGTATTTACTGATGCTCTTTGTATTTGGAAATGCCTAAGCTCAGAGAATTAATGAAAACTACTAGCAAATTCAGTACAAAACTGAGACTATTTAAGGCCTAGTGATAAATTAGTTGAACTGTTTACTTATTTAGCAGCTGCACTATAGAGTATAGCCACAAATCTATGGATTCATCTCTCCTGGAAAGTTTTTAAAAATGAATAAATAACAATCGGTAATAAAGCAAGACCAGGAAAAAATTAATACCTTTCATTTTTGATGAGTTCAGCCCAGAGTGAAATACAAGGATGCTGTGATTTCTACTAATTCTCATTCCTGCGAGCTTCAGAACAGTACTTATGATGAAGACAGATATAAGATGTTAAATGTTCTTAAAATATTTACCCATAAGTTCTAAAATGTATTTAGTTCTGGATATCAGATAATTCCTTGTGCCTACTTTATGAAACTTCATGTTCACTCCCTTGGGGGCTAGTAAATGGGAAATGAAAAGATAAAGAGGACACATTCCATGTTCTCAACAGTGTTTGAGTCTGATGGAGGAAACCAAGAGTCAACTATGAGGAGAGGAAAAGAAAGGACTGTTGTTGAAGGTGATATTAGTAGAACAATTGTGATGTGGCACAAAGAACCAAGACTTTGAAACCAGAAATAGCCTGGGTTTCAAAATTGACTCTACTTCTTACTCTTCTTACTCCACTAGCTCTGTGGTCTTTGAGCTATTTCTCACTTCTCTAAGCATGTTCTCTCATAAATAAAGCATAAATAAAACTACCTTTCCCTATGCCATTAGGAGGATTAATAAGAAAATATATGTAAACGTGTGTGATGCATAGTAGATACACACACAAAAAATGGTAGTTCCCTTAAAATATCTTGGATCTAGCACAAGATCCAAGACACATGGCAAACTATAGAGCCTCCTTTGGGGCTCAGAAGTGATAAAGCAGACTCTGTGGAGTAGAGCATGTTTTTTTTTTTTTTCTTTTTTTTAATATTTATTTATTTATTCTCCCCCTCCCCCATGCTCTCTGTGTGTTCTTCTGTGTCTGCTGGTCTTCTCTTTAGACAGCACTGGGAACCAATCCTGGGACCTTCTGGAGTGGAGAGAGATGCACAATCTCTTGCACCACCTTAGCTACCTAGTCTGTTTTGTCTCTTTTTGTTGTGTCATCTTGCTGTGCCAGCACTCTTGAGTTGGTGGGCTTGCTTTTTTCACCAGGAAGCCCTGGGAATCAAACCCTGGACCTCCTATATGTAGATGGGAGTCCAATGGCTTGAGTCACATCTGCTTCCCTGGAGGTTTATTTTTAAAATCAGTCCTCTATCTCTCCCAATCCTTCTCAGCTGGAGTCTCTGGTGTGTGCCTTTTCTTGGAGGTTTAAAGGCAGAGGCCCAGGGCATGAGTAGAAGCAAGTCAAGGAAACAGAGTAGGTGGGAGGGAGATTTTTGTAGCCAGGCAAAGTTGATAAAAATAAAATTCAGCCTACATCCTAGCTTGCCAGGGATACTTAGGCTTAGGAATTATGGCAGGTCCCAATGGCCAGACATGTTGTAAAGGAGGAGCTCATTTATATAAGTCCAGATATAAAGGTGAAGGGTTGAGATCCAAATGGAAAACATGATGCTAAATTCCCAACTGCTGAGTTAGAGCTCTTTAGCTTAATTTCACTCTATATTTAGTCTGAGAAGCCAATACAGGACTAAGCCTGCAAGAGTGGCCAAGTGGCCCCATCATGGGGAAAGAATGGCTATGGCAGCAGGAAAACAAAGAGGTCCTGACTCTCATGGCTTCTAAGCTCTGGTTGGAAAAGCAAGACATTCAAACAAATTCATTCATATAGCCAATACTTATTGACCACCTAGTCTACTAGGTGCTAGGGATGTAATAATAAACAAAATAGGCCTGCATCAGTGGAATTTACATGGGGAAGGAGGGACAGATAAGAATCAAGTCAGCAAATATATTAGATGGTAACAAATGCTAAGGAACTAAATAAGTAGGGAAAGGGAAGCTAGTGTTTTAGGAAGGTTTAAGTTCTTCTATTGGGCAAGGGCAGACCTCTGTGACAGAGGAAAAATATAATGTAGTTGGGGAGGAGTTGTGCAGATACCTGGGGAAGAGCATTCCAAACAGAAAGAATAACAAATGGAAAGCCCAGAGGCAGAAGCATGTTTGCTTCATGTTTGAGGAGCATCAGGGGCATCAATGTTGACAGAATGAAGCAAGTCAAAGAAACAGAAGTAGGAGATGAAATTAAAGAGGTAACAGAGCAAGGTCTTAGAAGGCCATTGAGGCCATCTCCCTCTGGATAAGACAG
The DNA here is from genome assembly GCA_026826555.1 of Tolypeutes matacus. Classification (NCBI taxonomy): domain Eukaryota; kingdom Metazoa; phylum Chordata; class Mammalia; order Cingulata; family Chlamyphoridae; genus Tolypeutes; species Tolypeutes matacus. The sequence goes on from JAKSZT010054304.1 coordinate 27,455,937, forward strand.
GCATGGGGCATTGGTGGATTTATGACGGCTGATGCCTCAATAATTTTGTGTAATAAATCATTCCTAAGCATAGTGAATTAAAGCAACAATCACTGATTCTCACTCATGCATCTTCAGGTGGCTGTTTGTCAACTGATGTATTCGGGGATCAGCTGAGTTTGTTTCCAAGATCAAAATGGGTCCATGTCTGTGTGTCTCTTGTCCTCCTTGGACCCATGGGCTACCCAGTGCAATTATCTTTGTGATGCTTGAGGTACACAAGAACTGTACAAGCTTCTGCTTGTGTTGCATCTGCTACCATCTAAGTGGCAAAGCAAGTTATGTGGCTGAGACCAAAATCAGGAGGCAGAAGTGTGCAGTCCTCCTCCAGTGGGAGAATTTGAAGTCATATGGGAAAGGGCCTGGTTACAGGGAAGGGCTTGGCTATTGTGACCAATAATTCAATCAGTCACAGAGATTTGAGTAGAGGAATTGCATGACTAATTTATATTTTAACAGGATCACTCTGACTGCTGTTACAAATAGATGAAAGGTAAAAAAGGGGGCCAGAGGAAGATCATTCTAAGGGAGATGATGTTGGTCTCATAAGGGTAGCAGGGCAGATGGCAAGGAATGTCTCGGTTTGTTATATTTTGAAGTTATAAAATGGCAGTAAAGAGCTTGGACTCTGGTGTGAGACTACCTAGATTAAATTCTGTCTCCTCTATTTCCTAACTGTGTGAACTTTGAGCAGTTATTTAGCATCATTGTGCTATATAGTTTTCTCATCTGTAAAATGGGGATGATAAAGTACTTAATCCATAGGATTACGTGGGGATGAAAATAGTTAGCATGTATGTATAGAACAAAGCCTGCCACACACTAATATTAACTATTAGTATTTTTAAGTTAAAACCAACAGAGTCTTTTGATGAGTCAGATATCAAGCAGGAGAGAAAGAAAGGAGTCAATGGCTTCAAAGATTTGGACCCAAACTACTGCAAAATTTGATGCCCATTGGAAGAGATGAGTAAAGCTGTAAACATAGGTTTTATACGATAGGAAGAGGGAAGTCTAGTAAGAAAGTTAGAGTTTATGAGAGTTCATTGGAAGGATTAAATTATGTAATGTTATTTCCCTTTCTTCCTTACTAATATATATATATATATATATATATATATATATGTACACACACATAATACATTGTATTTAAAATACCCTGCATACATGGGAATGTAGAATGGTGCAGCCTCTGTGGAAGACATTTTGGCAGTACCTCAAGAAGCTGAATATAGAAGTGCCGTATGATCCAGCAAAAGATACTAGAAATATATTCAGAAGAAATGAAAGCAAAGACATGAACTGACGTTTGCACACCGATGTTCATAACAGCATTATTCACAATTGCTAAAAGATGGAATCAGCCCAAGTATCCATCAACCGATAAATGGATAAACAAAATGTGGTATGTACATACAATGGAATACTATTCAGCTGTAAGAAGAAATCAGGATGCATATGAAAACATGGAGTGTCCTTGAGGACACTATGTTGAATAAAATAAGCCAGACACAAAAGGTCAAATATTGTATGGTTTCACTAATGTGAACTATTTACAATGAGTTAACTCACACAGGTAAACTCTAGTAGGTTACGAGGAAATAGAATGCGGGTTGAGAATGGGAGCTGATGCGTAAAGCATGTAGAATATTTTGTAAGGTTTATTGTAAAAGTATGGAAATGAAAGGAGTTGATGGTAACACATTACATGATTATAACTAACACTGCTGATTTATAAATGTGATGGTGACTGAAAGGGGTAGTTGGTGGACAGAAATGTGAATTGAAAGGAAGCTAGAGAATAATCTAGGGACTGTATAATATAGTAATTCCAGTGGCAGATGAATATTGTGGTTAATAGTATAAATATAAGAATATTCTTTTACAAAGTGTTAAAATATAGTGATACACGGAAAAATTACAACTAACAAAACTTATGGAAGATAGTTAACAGCAATATTGTAATATTTTTTCAGAAATGACAAAGATGATATTATATCAACTGTAAGGGATAACAGTAAGGGAGTATAAGAGGGTAAGGGATTTTTCCTTTTGGAGGGAAAAAAAACTTCTAAAATTGACTGAGGTGATGGCAGTACAACTCTGTGATGAAAATAAAAGCCACTGAGTATAGACTTTGAATGGATAGTACAAGGCATGGAACTATATAACATAGGGAATCCAGTAGTAGAAGATGGACTGTGGTTAACAGAATAAATACTAGAATGTTCTCTTATGAATTATAACAAATATATTATACTAATACAGGGTGTTAATAATTGGATGAGGTAGGTGCAAAATATACCAAATGTAAGATATGGGCTAGAGTTATTAGTAATATCCTGAAGGTGCTCTTTCATGTTTTGTAACAAATGTTTCACAACAATGCAAAGTGGTGGTGGGGTGATGTGTGGGAGCCTTGTATGATGACATGCATGATTGTTCTGTAAGTTCACAACTTTTACTATGCACTTATTGTTTATGTACGTTCATGTATGAATGATATACTTCAATAAATATTTTTAAAATGGAAAATAAAAACACAAAACCTCCCGAGTACATTAGGAAACTTTCATCTTAGTTCCTTACTCTCTGTCCCAAAGTAAACATTGGTAGATATAGGGAATGGGGTTTGATTATAAATCAAAGAACTTGGTTATTGGACGTTTTAATTAAAAAGAAGAAATGCTATGGGAAACTATTTGAAAAAGTTAGGCTGTTAACCCTAACTTGTACTTATTTGTGCCATTAAGGATTACTTTTAGTTTAGAAAGCAAAGAATTTGCTTGAACAAATATTCTACTTAAAAAAGCTGTGCCTTGTTTACTGCAGTATCCCCAGCTCCCAGAGCAATCCCTGCTATGCTGAGTGTGCCCAATAAATATTTATGGAATGAATGAATCCACAGGCTGACACTTTATGTTTTGAGTAGTTGTATACACATGAATATTGCTTTGTAATACTGTGAATTATTTGACTTGCAGCATGTGCAATTCTGTTAACCTGCAATTTGCTAAGTTGATAGATCAATATATTAAAATTCTCAACTTGAAGTTTGTATTAACATTTTTAGATAAAGAACATGGCCAGCAGGATAAATTTCACCCTTGATAGGATTACAACACAGTAATTGTACTATTAATGAATGCATTAAAAACATTTACAAAATAACAATTGGGATTTTACTTCATTTAGATCAAACAGTATACATATTGTGCTGGTGTGGTTTTTCTTTTGGCTAAGGATTAAATAATATGTCTTGAGTAAGACTATCTTTCTCTAGTACTTAGGCTAATGGGTATTAGATTGATCTTTTATTTCCGCCTCTCCTTTCCTCCCTTTCTCCCTCCCTTCTTTTTTCCCTCCTCTCCTTCCCTCTGTTTCTTTCTTCTTTTGTACCTCCCGCCTTCCTTCTGTTCCTTCCGGTCGTCCATGTTTTTTTGACATGAGAGAAATGTTGATCTCTATAATGGAAACCAAATATAGAGTTGGAAATAAAGTGAAAGTTTTTTGTTCAGATTCATAAAGTAAGAATTTTATTGCAAAAAATATTATTAGCTTATTTTATCATCACCCTGAATCATACATCCTTAGAAGTAACATGGTAAAATATTTCCTCAAAAAAAGAAAAAAAGTATCTGCAGGAGTATATTAAAAAATCTGTTATTATTTGGAGAAGTTATGTATAACTGCATTATAGGGGAATTCTTCAATCATTTGGAATGCCTTATTCTTGTAGTGATTCCATATTCCATTTAAAAGAAGAAATAATTAGGAGGAGAAAAAAAAGAACAAATTACACACACACACACACAACTAAAAACAGCTTTAATTCTGTTAGTATTCTGCTTGATTAATCGATGATATAAAATATTTAAAGCCCTTTAAAATACATATATACTTTATTTCACAATTGGAAGAAAAAGGATATTTTTAAAGAAATAAAAATAAGAATTAAACATTTCCCCTGCAATATTCATATAGTTTACTAAGTGCTTGCCAACAAATTCTGCATAAACTGAAGTCTTACTCTAAGTTTTATTTTCAAAAATTTTATTGGGGGTTTACAGTAATTTCTGATTGCTCTTCACCAGTAAAATGTATTCAGGGTTAAGTTGCACAAACCTTCAGGTTTTTTTTTGTCAGGTGGTTAATGATTTGTAAACAAACATGTAAAAGTAAATTAAAAATCTTTGTGTAAAGTTATCATTCCCTAATTTGATCCAATTTTTATAAATTGACCCTTGGTAGGGACTTAGAATCGATGTTTTGCTCTACAGTCATCTGCAAAGTACTTTCCAAAAGTCACCACAAAATATTCTTTTCTGCTTGTTTGTTTCTGAAATATTCTTTTAAAATTGTATTTTGATGGGTTCCATGGAATTGATTCACTGAGAGCCATTGAGTTTCTAATTTGTAGACGCAGAGTGTTACAATACAATTCTTGTTGTTGATTTATGTTTAAAGTGTAAATTTGAGTTGAGGTCTGATATTGATTGGCTAAGAAAAAGAATTAGAATGGATTTTATATTTTTGTTCTTATTATGGTATTTAAATATTACTAAATTTTCTATATGTTTAAGAGCTTTGATAATAAAATAATACTTGTGATGAAAAATAAAGGAATTAGATGTTGTTATTTCTTAAACTTTGAAAGAGATATTTATATTGGAAAGAGCATGAAAAATGCACAAAATTGGGGACTGGTTGTGGCTCAAGCAGTTGAGCTACTGCTTCCTATGTGGGAGGTCCTGGTTTCAGTCCCTGGTTCCTCCTAAAATCAAAAAAGCAAACAACAAAGAAACAAATGAAAAAACCAACTCAGGGCAGCCAATGTGGCTCAGTGACTGAGCACCCAGTTCCCACATATGAGATCCCGGGCTCAATTCCCAACGCTGGTACCTCAAAAAAAAAAAAAAAAAAAAAAAAGCAACAACAAAACAAAACACACACACACACAAAATTATTTTAATTCTTCCTCTTACCATGCTCCATTAATTGCTTGCTTGTGGACCAAAGACTTCATGCTCCTTGAGGGCAGAGATTGCATTTATTCATCTTTCTTAATTTCAATTGTTAGTTAATCTTTTTGGCATCTCGTTGCAGCTCAGGCATGGGTTGAAGTTGAAATATTTCAAAATCTGATTTCTATTTTTTTCACAGATAAAATCAGACATATTTATTCATATTCATCACTCCATCCCTCCCTATTATTTATCATTCTATGATGTGCAAATATTTGTAATGTGCAATTACAGAAAATTAACATTAGACTTCTTTGTATCCTTCAATACACTGTTGAATATGAGGAATTCTTAGAGAACTTTCCTTGTGCGTCACACAGGTTGTTGCAATGGTATTATACAGCACTTAAAAGCCTATGAGTCAAAAACAAAACAAAACAAACAAACAAAAAAAACCTATGAGTCAATAAACTATGCCATATTATAGAAAACTCCCATTACTCTTCAATTTATTTCCATGGGAAATTTAGGTGGGAGTTGAGTGGAATGGGATAGGAAATGGAACACCTTTCTTTGATTTTTAGTTAGATTTAGTTTCTTTAAAAATTACATACTTAAGTACTGGTGCATTTATGCAGGTCCCAGGAATCCTGAAACTATGGATTGCGCATGTATGCTTTGGCTGTATTTTTCTAGAGGTCCTGCAACTACCCTAAAAATTCAATGTATTATAGAACAAACGTATGGCCAAATGGTCACATAAGCTACATAGAATTATACTTCAAGGATTCTGAGAAAAACCTGCTGACTTTTTCACTATACTCTTCAGTATCGCTGTATATCTCATTGTGCTTTTGAATTACATTGGTGGTGTTGCATGTGTTCTGGACCTTCAATAGAGCCTACACTTCCAAATTCAGATACTGTCTTTGCAGAAAATCTTAGTCGACATTTTTACGGTATCCAAAGACATGACATCGTGGTTGCAAAAAGCCTGAGTGATCCAAAATCAAATATTTGTAAAAGAAGAATTGGTTTGGAAGGAGACAAATCCTTACCAATAGTTCATCAGATTTCTTTAAAAGCCATAGTTATGTGCCAATTGTTAATGTTTGGTTAGAAGGTGATAATCTACAGAATTCTACAGATTCCAGGTCTATGGACCTATTCCGTATGGATTAATAAAAGGACATGTCTTCTTTAAGATTTGGCCTCTAAGTGTGTTTGGATTTCTACATGATAGCCCCAATGGCAACAGATGTTTTCATGATTAGTAAGTATTTATTCTTCTGGCTTCATTATTGTCTCCTGTTCAAGTGAATTTATTTTTATTGCCATTGAAATCATGTATTTACCAATAAAGTATTTGCTATTCAAAAAAACTTATAAATTTTAATTTTCTAAGCCTTTTAAAATCAAATTTGAACCAATAGGAAGTGGTACATCTGTGAGTATAACTGCATCTAGATATTCAGCAGACAGTTACACTGTTGAATATGAGGAATTCTTAGAGAACTCTCCTTGTGAGTCACACAGGTTGTTGCAATGGTATTATATAGCTCTTAAAAACCTATGAGTCAAAAACAAAACATATTATAGAAAATTCCCATTACATTGTCAGGACACTTTTCAGGGTAGAGAATTGCACTGTTACTGCTGTAGATGTGCTTTAGAGAACAAAACAAGATTAAGATGTCTTGCCATGCAAATTTTGTGTCTACATCCAGTGTGGGGTGTTAAGAAAGAAGTAATGCATTGGCTTCTACTGGTCTTTTGGCACCAGGGAGAGTATCAGAAAGTATCCATATATTATCATTAAAATATAAATTGGCCTAAGAGAGAAAAAGTGTTTCCCTTAAAAGGAAGATAAAATTGTCTGGAAGCCAAGGGAAAGTATACACTTAATCAGGTTACCTTCTGCATATAATTTTATTTCATATATTTTAGTAGCATTGTTTCAAAAGAAAGAGATGATTTAAATTAAAAGTATAGAAGTCTGTAATTGTTTTCATTTAGTTTTCTTTTTTAATTCAAACTGATTCCTTCTTTAAATATTAGATAGAGGATGGGATTTCATTAATTAGCATTACTTATATATAACTCTTGAAGTAAGCAAGTGTTATCATATAAACTTTTCTCAATATTATTTGAGTAATAGTATTCTCAATAAATCTGAAAACCAATGCATTTTAATATCAAGATTCTCAGTGTAGGGAAACCAACCAAGCCACTGATAAAACCAAAGTATTTTTTTTTAAGATAAGCAAGGGAGTAAAGTGTTTATTAAGAAACAAGAAAAGAGATAGTACACACCCCAGAATGGGTACTGGCATGCTATAGGGTGAGACATGCATGTGGGGCCCCTGGGTAGGCCCATTTCCTCCTTTCCCTTCACCATAGTAAGGAGAGATCTCAGCTATTTGCTGTCCTGATTGGTTGCCTTTCTCTTTTGATCTGTCAGCTTTCAAGGGGCCAATGGGAGGCCTTTCTGTTTGGAGTTATCTGGGACATCTTTTGAGCATGGTAGTTTCAAAAAAAAAAAAACCTCGTGACCAGGTCTTGGTGGGGTTTTTGGCTGTAATGGTTATGGCTTTGTTCTCAAGTCGCTGCCTCCCCTAAGGGGGTTTCCAGGTAGGTCTCATGGCTATTTCCTGACCAGAGCGGTGGAGGTCTCAGCTGTCATGTCTTTATTCAGACCAGCCACCTTCCCTGGTTCATATACTAACCTGCCTCAACTGACCCCTCAGAGACTTTACCCCCTTATTCTTAAGATGGAGCCAAAGGGCGATGGTCATTCTTCTGTAGCTGCTTCTTGCTGGTCAGGAAACCCAAAGCATTTTTAAACTTCTAAAATTATTTTTTAAATTATTGACTTACTCCATTTATGGGAACTAATTGAAATAGAGGCAAAATAAGGTTAGGCAATTTAGATATTATAGATCACTTCAGCCTCATATCACTACTATTCTTTTTGTGGCTGAAATCTTTTGGCTACTATCTTGGATAAATATTTTGTTTTTTTTTAAAACATGTTTAGATACAGTAGTGATTATAAAGTAATCAATCTAACTGGAATTATAAACATAAACATTACTTATTCTCATTGTATGCAGAATAGACATTTCATAGCATTGATAATTTTCACACATGACATATGTCATTACCACAATGTTTACCATTTCTTCATAAATGTAAGAAGACTTAGGAGAAGAAAAGTATAAATTAAATAATATCATGTATGTGGGCAAGTATCTTTAAAAAAATACAATTTATGGCTACCTTTAGGAAATAGGGTGGCTAATCTCTCATTAGACATAAGCAATAAACAAAAGCTATTTTCATCACATTTTAGAGAAAAAGAGTAAAGATAAATATTGAAGAGAAACTTATTTCAAATTATGTTTCATACAATATAATAAAAGAAAAGTCATTATTGAAGAATATAAGGATGAACAAAATTCCTTCTATGCAGAAGTATATGAGCATTAGCAATACAACTTTGAGGATATTTGCTTATAAATCCTGAAGCCCCAACACTGGAAGCATTAATGCAATGTGACATGAAGCTTTAGACAGTGTATCTATAACTGTAATGGGAAGTATAAGAATGCATATCATTCAAATGAATAAAATAACTAAAGAGAATCTTAGTAATAATAATCATTCTATTTTTTAAATTTCATATAATTAAAGTAAAAAAAATAATAAATTGTTATATTAATGACAATCACAAATGAATTAGTAATTCATAACCAAGTACAAAAATATTTATTGAGAATTATTTCTACTCTTTTATTCTCATATGAAGATAAAATAGTTAATTACTGAAAGTGTACATACACTACAAATATATGTAGAATATGTCCATGAGCAGAATTATTACTATGTTCTATTCTATTAAAGACACTTTCTAGTGTTGGATAATTTTACATATTTCCATACCTATTTTTTCTTAAGACTGCTATTTTTGTTTGAAGCTTTTCAAGTTTATAATGATATTCTTGCTAAACTGAGTTAATTTTAAGTTGCATAAGGATTTTGTAAAAGCAATTGTGTGTGTGTATTTATGTGTGTGATAAAATATATATTGAAGTCAGAAGTAGAACATGGGATCATCACCTTCCTTATAAGATCTGTTCTGGGGGATTCACTTTTATAAATACCAATAATTTGTGAAATATAATTGAGTATATAAATAAATATGACCATAATTAGGTGTATTCCTACCTAACTTTATTTTTTTTATTTTTATTTTTATTTTTTTTAAAGATTTTATTTATTTATTCACTTATCCCCCCCTTGCTGCTTGTGCTCACTGGGCCAGCCAACCACGCCGCGCGGGCGGGCCTGCCCTCAACAGGAGGCCCGGGGAACCGAACCCGGGGCCTCCCATATGGCAAACGGGAGCCCCACTGATTGAGCCACAGCCGCTTCCCCCTACCTAACTTTAGATTTAGTTTTCCATTGTGGATTTTTATAACTTATTCAAGGTTAATTTGACCACAGAGGACAAAATAACATCATTTATTTTGGGGATCAATACTTTTTGAAGGAAACAGCAGATGTTGAGAATCTAGGTAACTCCCTGGGTGTATGAGTTTAGGTGATAGCCTACAGGAAATTAATGCGGATTTCTACTACAAAGAAGTAAATCACTGCATGCCATTCCAAAGTAACCTTACCCTAAATCTCCAAATCTTCCCCTATCAATTTAGGTTATTTGCTTTAAAAGTATTAGGATGGCGTTGCAAGAGTCTGATTACCTAACTTCAGGGGATTGAATGCATAAACTGATAATGAAGTATCAATAACTCCAACCATATCAAAAAGGGCACACACCTAAGATTAGTGATCTGTAGGATCCAGCTATGAAGATAAGACCCATGTTTCTATTTATTGCTCTTCAAATGCCACTTGCATTTCTTCAATTACTTTGCAGGATGAATATTGCTTACACATCAGTGTGTTGTATGACCACAGTTTAAAAGACCAAGGTGACTGCTACATTGTATTCCTGTTGACAGTGCTTTTCTATTAATTAGGTGGTTTGGGGAAAATGTTGAACTACAGGAATCTTCTGCATTGCCAAGCCCTATTTTGATTTATACAGTAACCATGCTGGGATCTAGAATTGATTTAGTTTTCACCAGTTTCCAAAAGCTTACCTGTCCTTGCACAAGAAACATAACACCCAATCATTTTTAATTTTTCTTAACTATAAAATTTCACTCATGTCATTTATGAACTATTAAAATTTTAAGCTATAATATCAATTTAGATATTTAAAATACAATATTAACCTTGAATTTTCTAGTAAGTAGGAATTTATTAAGTGTAAAACAACTTGAATTGTTATGTTTATTTTTAGGGGTGAACAAACCTATGCATAGATTCATGTCCATGTTAGAGAGCAGCTGAGATGGGTTTCTTTGATTATTGGAAGAGAATTCAAATTCACTGGGAAGAACATATTAACTTCTTTGAAATACAGTGTTCTAGGCAGAATAACGACCCTCAAAATGTCCAGGCCTCTGAATATGTTACCTTACATGGCAAAAGGAACTTTTCAGATCTGATTAAGGGTCTGGACCTTGCGATGGGGCAGCCACCCTAGATTATCCACATGGGCCCAAGCTATCATGTGAATTATTAAAAGTGGACAATCATTTCTGGTTTTGGTTAAAGAGAAAGATGTGAAGACCAAAGAACAGTCAGAACAATGTAATATTTCTGGCTTTGAAGACAGAGTAATGGGGCCATAAGCTAAGGAATGTGGGTGGCCTCTGAAAGCTGGAAGTAAAACAAGGAAATGGATGCTCCCTTGAAGTCTCCAGAAGGAAGTAGAGCCCAATTGACACCTTGATTTTAGCCCATTCAGACCCATGCTGGATTTTAAACCTACAGAACTGTGAAATAATAACTATGTGTAGTTTAAGCCACTAAGTTTGTGCTAATTTATTATGGCAGCAATAAGAAACGAATGCAAGAGTATTTATTTATTTTTTAATTCTTACTTCTCTGCTTTCATGCCTAGTTTGCAGTAATTCTGTTATTATCAAAAGAACTGTATTTAATCATGTTAAATTATGTGGGACTATATCCAAGTCACAGAAAGCTTACAACATTCTAAATGAAAAAGTGCTTGTATATATTTTATCACTTATTCAAAACTTAAAGAGATTAAAATACCTTTTCTTCTCTTTAGTAGTAGCTATGTTTTCTTTAATAATATCTTTATTTTTTTTTTCTTTAAATGAAAAATATCATAATATCAGTGACAGATTCACTAATCCTTTAGATTTTCCAGGAAGTCATAAAACCATTAAGCCCCAAATCTGAGCTTTGCTGGGACCAGTGTTTATCTTGAACATTGTTGGTTAATACCTTGGGGCCTCCTTTCTCAAGGTGAAAGGGGAGATAAAATCTGCCTAGTAAACTCGGTGACATTTTTTCATTTATTTTCCTTTCATCTTTTCTCCTTCTATATTTGTCTTTACTATTTTCTTAGTATTTAGTATGATGCAGCCATTTTGAAAAACTAAATTGGTTGTCAGTTTCTCGACCCTACCACTCCAAAGCAACACAGGCAGTAAAAGTGTAGGCATTTTCCATACCTAAAGCTCCTTTCAGAAACATTCTGATGGCCCCCTTAACTACCATCATGAGTCCTGCCTTGATCACAAATGATGGGTGAGAGTCGGCTCACCCCTGCCCCAAGTGCAGAGAAGATTTCCTAATTGGCGAGGAATTCCTTCCTTGCCTATTTAACTCTAATCCACCTATGTTACTTAAATTGTTTCATTTTAATTCAAAAGCAAAACAAGAAAATGGTGAGATATTTTCTGAAATCTCCTATGCCAGTTCCATTGTATAGGAAAAAAAGTCCATTTCTATGTGACTAGTATATCAGATTCATGCCTGTTACCCTGAACCTGTCAATATCGGGATACCCTTTTTACAGAAATGGCTGTTAGATTTTGGTTTTTGCACTTTCCAGATAATGTTGAGAATATATTCTAAAAAATCAAAAAATAATTTATCTCTTATCTTAATTCTGAAATGACTGCCTATGCAGATAAACAAAAACTCACCATTTTATTTTTCATTTATAGTTCGAATATTTGACCTACATTATTAGTAATTACGTAAATGATAGGAGTCAATGCATTTCAAAAATTTGTGTCTGATTTCCTTTCACGAAAAGTTTGTTGAACAACACCATTACCAAAACAGAGAAAGCTCTACTGTGAAAAACAAAATTGGCTTAAAACTACCATGGGCTATTAAATTGAGACACACACACACTCACACAAAAACACAAAAATTTAGAGGGAAATAATTCAAATCTTTCCACAAACTAAATGTTTGTAGAAAAGATCTTTCAATGTGTTAAATGACTGCCATCTGTAATTAGTATATTATGAGTAACAAGGTAGATGTTAATACGAGGTAGGTGTTATATCAGGTAGCCAATTGTGCTAAAGAAATTCTTGGCATTTTTTTTATAGTGAGCAGTGTCATACACTGAATAAAGACAGCACATTTTGCAATCTTTTGTTAAAAAGTGGCCTTAATTTTTCATTTAGCTTTCCCAGAAATTGTGTGTTTTATCTGGAAAATGATGCATGCTTTTAATTTTAGTGGCATTCTACATTGATGCAATGGCATATGATTGAACATTTATCACTGTTGTTATGCAGTAACACTTTAGGTGATGCATAGAAGCAGCCAGCTTGCTTCCAAAATCCACTGCTACCTTATTTAGATTCCTGACACAATGCTTCTGTTGGAAAATGCAAAATACATTGTACTGTCTTGTTAAAGCCTTTTTTCTCCCCGTTGTCAATAAAGTCACTCAAATGTAGCTTTTGAGAACTATGGATTTTGCTTATTATTTTAACTAATTATTAAAGACAGAGAAATGTAAAAAAGTTGCACTTTACATTTTCCTCTCCTCCTCCTCCTTCTTCTTCATCTTCTTCCTTTATTGCCATTTCATTCTACCCAGCCAGGAAAACGCTCCTCTATTATTCTTCTTGTTTTTCCCATTTTCTCTTTAAAACACTGTTGTTTTAAAAATAATGATACTATTACTACTACCTCTATTATTATTAATCATATCTCACACTTACATGACCCTTATTATAGGCCAGAAACTGTTCCATGCACTAATGTATCCTTTTTAACAGTCCTTTGCAATCAGTGTTATTAATATCTCCATTTCATATGGGAGACTTAGGTATAGAAAAGTAAAAATACTTGCACAACTACTAGTTGATGGAGTTGGATTTGAACCCCTGTGATCTGGCACCAGAGTCTATGCTTTTAACCTCTACAATAAATCCATTAAAAATTCATGTCAAACAAGATTGATAAAATGTTGATAATTATTGAAATGTTCATGATATTTTCTCTCTACTTTGGTGTCTGTGTGAAGATTTCCATAATAAATAGTAAGTTCATATTTATTAAATTCATTCAATAGTAAACAGTTTATGTGAAACTTTGTGCAAATATTTTAAAAGTCACTAAGTAGAATCATTCATTCTCCCTTGACTTCATACATACTTTTATAGAAATGTAGTGTTATTTATTTTGTTGTTGTTATTTCAGGCTACAGACTCCATATTGCTTCCCTCAGGAAGGTTGATTTGTTAAACCCTTAAATTATCTTAAACTATACTGAGGTTTCTATCACATTTCCATGCATTTATCCTCTGGTGTCCCAAGGTTGGAGGGAAGGTACGTCTATATTTTGAAAGTTTGCTGGAATCCTTTCAAAACTCTAGATTGGATATCGTCTAGGTTAGATAACTCGCAATATATGTAGCTTAATTGCACCTTTTGAAAAAGAATTAAATGTGAAGGTGGTGTCTAAAGGGGTTAAAAATAAATTGGGAAAATTGTTATGACGTGGACAGTTTCAGCTTCTTGCCTCAGTTTTCAATTCAATTTATACTCTGTGACAGGCAGTTCTGCACTATGGCCCTGTTGGAGCATGCTGGAATATTGGCACTATGGAATTAGCAGTAGAATGGAAAGAAAGTTGGGGCCAAATGATGACCTCACCAACGTGACATAGGGCAGAAATTGGTGTCAACCAACAGAATTACAAGTGCTGATGCCACCAAGCACAACTAGGCAGTCTAATGCCCAAGACCCACATTAGGGAGCTCAGGCCCTAGTCAAGCTCTTATCAACACTGAGGAGATGCCCTCATTGGTCAAACCCAGCAACAGTGAATCTGAACAAAGATAACACCCTAAAATTAGATAGGCAGCAATTATGGACCTGTGTCTATGGTACATACTTGGAAGGTGCTATAAAGACATACAAAAATCTGAGCATAATATTAGGGGCCTAACTGAACGTTTTTCTGTTCAGGAACAGAGTGTGGACTGAAATACCCCCTCAGGATGATTAATCAGAAATTTAGAAGAGATAAGCAGACAAGGCCACCCTGACTGGAGGGAAGAGGAGAGGAGAGCACTTGTCCTGCAATTAAAGGCTGTTCAGGCATCTATTTATTCTGATCACCCATGCACCCTATCTTCACCCTTAACATCACCATCCTACTAATTTCTAATCATCCCTCCAATTACACTGAGGAAAATAGAATTTTAGAATCAAAAGAGGTAGTTTAAAAATAGCTTTGAAAACAACAGAATGTATTAGACTACCAATAAGGGTCACAGGATTATACCTCCACTGTTAGTGAAAAGATTAACACACTTCTTAGGAGAAAATATTGCTAAAGTTTTTGGTGTGTAATTTGTTATTATAATTAAAAAATAAACATATTTAAATTAATAATAGAAATAGACAAGAGAATTACAATAAACTGGTTATGAATACAATATATACCAATTTTTCCCTGAAAATAGATTCTGGAGTATTGCTTCATTTTTGGTGGGGCATATCTTGCTAGAGACTAAAGGGAAAAGGTCAGTTTTCTGCAAAATTACTTTCATTATGTTATCCCTGAAGGCAAAAGACAAGTTAATTTAAAGTTGCAATTACATCTTTGCACCAAATATATCTGGATTAAAAATAACAAGAAGGTTTTTTTAATAGTTCAGATTTTAAACAAGTGAAATTAGCTTAAATGTCATTAAAGCTGTCTTTTATTTTAAGTAAATATCCAAGAAGAGCTTACTTATCAGAAGTATAGAATGTAATACTCTCTTAATAGCTGTAGTTTTAAGTAACTGATTTTTAATGGGAAACTAGAAATTCAGTGAGAATATTTTGATTTCTATATTTATAAGGGCAGATTAATTGCAAAAAATACATTTACTTTTTTTGCTAGACAAACAAATATGCTTAAGTGGAAACAATACTTTTGTGTATTACTCATTAGAACACCTCATTACATTTTAATATGTAATTTTCCATTAAATAAATTCTTCTATAATATGTTTTAAGTCATTTTCTCCATGGTAGTCATATATTTACAGGGAGAACAGAAAAAAAATATATGTTGATATGTTGGGGGTCTCTTATGTGCTAATGACTTGCACATGGTGTCTCAGTTATTAGAATAAAAACTAAAACTCAGAGAGGTTAAATAATTTACCCAAATCACAAAATTAGTAAATGAAGTTCTAGAAAAAAATTATACTTAAATTTATCAGATTCCAAATATGTGTTTTTGGTCCTGTGCCCTCCTAAGACAACATTTTCTTCTAGGTCACTCCTGCTAACCTGGGTCATCAGAGCACTAACCAGTGCTGGCCTCCTTGATATACCAGTCCAGAACTCCAAGCTTTCCACAAATAGAAGCTCCAACAAGGCTGCAACCCAGCATAACTTCTGAAGTATACCAAAAGGACATACGACCTCCCTCTGGCCCACGGCAGAATTATTTGTTCTGTACAGAGGTATACTGTTCAGTGAGGCAGCTCATTCATTTGAGAATCAAAATCATCCACCCCTACAGTCAGCCAGGATGGACACTGAGAACTGAAACCACACTTTTCTGTCTATAATAACATTAATTTGCTATTCCACTGCCATCATTAGCATGATACTTTTCAGAGACATTATTGTCCAAATTATTTGATTGTTCATTACATGAACTTCTCAAAAGCTCCATGCACTATCAATGGAAACATCAAAGCATCAAAGGTCAGTTTTCTGCAAAATTACTTTCATTATGTTGTCCCTGAAGATAAAAGACACGTTATTTTAAAATTCCTTTTGAATTTGAGCTCTAAGATTCTTCGAATGCTTTCACTAATCAGGAATTACAGCATCCTGGTTCTTACCTAATACTAATCAAGCCTCCTCTTTGAAAAGCCCTGCCTTAAATAAAATTTCCAATCCTCAATAATTTCTAACTTACCATCCCACCCCGACATGCAGTGAATTCTTTGCTCTTCTAACCTCAGTAAGCAATAAGCTCAACTTTGTTTTTTTCAACAGGTCATATCAGTGATATTTGGGGAGCAAGCTTACAACAACTTCAAACACACTGTCCTTTTCTTAGATGTGTATATATTGCCATCTGAAAAAGAGTTCCCTGCTCCTCCTACCTGCTGCTCAGAGACATAAGTAAAGTAGCTTATCTCAAATGAAGAGTCAACATTCCGAGGTACCAGTTCGCTATCTGCACACAGCAAGCAATCATCAGGATTGCAATGTCCATAGTTAGGTGACATTCCTTGGAGAGGAACACTTTAAAGGAAGGATACCTGGAGGAAAAAAATCCATAAAGCAATAAACATTCTGTATGAGCAGATGTGAGATGAGAGGTAGTATACGTTTGAGTGTCCATGTTGAGAGACTGAATATATAAATGGAAAATGCCCAGACCATCTACAAAAATAGAACTTGGGCCTACTCTCTGCAGCAACTAGACCGGGAGCTTCTGCGGCAACCTGTTCAGAAGGCTAGCCACTATCTACACCAGCCAATCCAGGAAGCTAAACCACAACCTCTGAACTCATCAGCTCAAAAGAGCCAGGACTTGATGTATAACTGACAGCTTCCCTGATTTTTGTCCCTGCTTCCAACTTAGGACCAACCAGAGAAAGCCAAATATGCTCCCCTAACCCACTTCTAATTGTCTTGGTGCCAGCTTCCTCTTGCCAGCAGCCTGCAGTTAAGGCATATCTGAAGTTTTCCCTTTTCCCCCCACTCCTCTGCCTACCTTTGAGTGTCTGTCAAACATAAGTGGTGCTGACTGACTGTTGCTATAGCAAGCTCTGAATAAATCACCTTTGCTTGTTCTCATTCAGGTATTCATGTATTTCACAATGTTAAACTTTGTGCTTTTGAGGTCAGAGGCTATGGAGGCTGGCACTGGGATTTTGCTTTAGGCAACATTTTAACTTGTCTAACTATAGTTGAATAAAATGAACTGTGAAATTTGCCCCTTTGACACAATCTCTGATTCTTACATTCCTGTTGTGTACCATGCATATTGAAATCTCTTTGTGATCACGATACAACTAAGATCTTTCTCTTCCTACTCCCTTTCCTCAGTATTTCCTAAACCATGTTCCTGAGAACACTGATAATCTGGGTGATGATAGACATTCAGGAAAATAATGCAAGCTTATATATCTTTCTTGGAAATTCACATTGATTTTCTAATATTAAAAACCTAAGCCAACCTGATGTTTAAAAAATCCAACTCATTAACTTTGCTGAATATGGTGTTTGCTAGCAGTATTTGAAACTGTTTTCTTGTCTGGATCTCCTCTTAATACCTTGTTGGTCACTTGTGTACCAAAGGAAGCAGTTTGAAAAATGTTCTTGTTGACTGTTACAATATTGACACCTGTCTCTTGTCTTTCTTTCCAGGTTGGAATTTGATAATGCTCTCCCAAATTAAAATAAAACTTCAACCCTCAACCGTCCCTCACTTCCTGACTAAAAACAAAAACAAAAGCAAACAAAACATCTACTGCAGATCTCATCTTCTGTCATGTCCTCTCTCCTATTTCCCCCTCAACATTACAGATTTTTTCTTTCCTTGATCCATCTCTTGGTATTTTTTAAGGCAAATCCCCAATACCAACCACTACTTGTTGCTTGATTTTCCTGTGACCATTAGTTTATGCTTAGATTTTGCTCCAAAGATCTGAACTGGGTAAAAACAGTACAACAATTGAGGCTACTCACTAACCAAATGCAATAGTTTACCTCCCATTCTGTTTCCTATCACTAGTTATATCTAATCACATTGTCCAACTCAAAAGTTCTGAATGAGATCAAATGGCAGCATTAAAATTCTCCAGTAGCAAGAAGCCAACACAGATATGTATCAAATTTGACCATAAATCTCCTCCTATTATTAAAATCCCTGGAAATAATATAAATCTAAAGATTTTATTCTCTTCCAATTTAAAGTTTATAGACACCAAAATATACCTACCAAAGCACAAGAAGATTTAATCCCAACTATAATTATCCATAATGTCAGATCAAGCTGCCCCTATGATCATCAAGGTCAAATTGTCTCAGCCTTAAATCTGAGGATCTTGTCTTCCAACTAGAAAGATCCCAGCCTTTACAGAGACTTGAAAGTTTTTATGGTCACCTAAAGTCTCACAAACAGTTTTACTCTTACTTCACTATGGGTGCATTGCTCTCAGCCCTCTCAAAAGCTCAGTATTTTCAATAAACAGTTTCAACCATCTTTCCCTACTGCCAAGTTTTTTTTAAAAACATGCTTCTGGCAATGTGTAAACCTAAAGAGAATACAAAGTTTGCATTATTCTTCAACAAGAGTACTGTATGAAATGAAAGCAACATGAGATAAAGCACAGCTAAGTTGTGGGAGAGAATGAATGAGAACAAGGACCTAGCTGGAGGGACACAGGTGTGTTCCTGGGCAATATGATCAATTGGGCTGAAGCCAGATCCATTTCTTTATCTTTTCAGTTACATGAGTTAATAATTTCACCATATTTGTCTAAGCTACTTTGAGTTGGCTTTCTGACACTTGCAAATAAAGTGTGCTGAAAAACAAAAATTGCTAGTGAGAAAGAATTTTTGCAATTGAAAGATCCAAAAATGTGGACTTAATTGAGTCAAGGTAGGGTAGATGACAGGGGGTATTAGACTGATAAATATTGTATTTCTGAAAATAAACTCTTGGTTGAGTAATGATGCAAAGCAGGGATATGATATCTAATGTGTGCTGTCTACAGTAAAATATTGGAGGAAAGGCGGGGAAGCTAAGTTTGGTTTTGACTGGCCTGATTAAAGAGAGGGAAGAGGATGTAGTTTGCTTTGACCAGGATTCCAATGGTGACTGAGTTAGATAATCATGCATTTTCAGGAACTGCATTAGCTGGATCCTCTGTGCCTGGTGAGTTGGAGAACAAAAGCACATTTGGGAATGCCATCTGAAAATGAAGGAAACTAGATCCCCTTAGGCATCTGAAATTTCCTGTCCTGTCGTCTCTTCCTAAGCAAATTAATTACCATCCCCATTTTATAGAATCACCCTACTAGGATTCAACCTTGTGGCAAAGAGCAGAATGCGTTTAGCTAATAATTTCAACCTAATTAATTTGGAGGCAGAGCCCAGAGGGAGGCTTTCAGACTAAAGACCAAGGGTTTGGGTAGAGCACCAAGTCCAGTAGCTAAAAGACGGGAATGCCAGATCCAGATTAATCAACTCTGACTTAACAAGATCTCTAGCTTCAGTTACTTAATCAGAGAGTACAGAGAATGGAAACTTGCCAGCATCCTATTGAGGTTTTAAGTAATGTTTTATTCCCAGAAAATCCCAAGCTAGGTGAAAAATATCTATATGATTGCTTACTCCTAGTGCTCAAAACCAAACTAACAGGCAGTAGATTGCTAAGGTAATATAGCTGCCCAATATCCCTTCTGCAAGTGAATATGAAAGGCAATAAGAGGGTAAACTTTCCCATGAAGAGAATCAGGGACATTGAGACTAGTTGTCCAAGTAACTCACTTCATTTTCTTGACCTCTTGACAATTTACTCTGTAATCACTGTGTATGGAGTATGTGAGATTTCTTATATGTTGTTTCTCCTTCTGCCTCTTCCTAAATTTGAGATTTTTGTGATGGTTATCCTGTTATAGCTCTATCAATGTATACTAAGTGTGATTAAATATATTATTAAGCCATGAACTGCTGAACTATAAGGCAATATTTGGACTCAACCAGAAAGACGGCACATCACTTAGAAAACCTGGACTTGTAGAACAATGCCCTAACTGGTTAAGACTTCAGTTAGTCACCTTGTGGGGAAAGGCTAAGTATGATTTTGCTTATGCATGGGATACTTGCATTTTGTCAGGCTGGGGATTTTTGAAACTGTATGAATGACAGGAAAGGGCGTTTGTGGCTGCTAGGAAGTGAAGGGATGGGATTATGGAAAGTATCTGCCTCTTTTTCTTTCTGCCACCCACCATTACTTTTCAGAAAAAACATCTCATTCACTTCATGTGATTCTGATGGATTTGTTAGTCAAGATGGTTTAATATTTCTAAATAGAGGTATAAGGGTACAACCTGTTCTAGCCAGAGTCACTCTTTTTCAGAAGTTGAAATATACTTTGGGAGAAAGCAGTTGTCTCATGTTCTGAGCCCGGAATCATAAAAAGTGATGAGAATCTGGAGATTGAAGGGCTACCTCTGCCACCATCAGCCAGTGAATAAAGGCTATTGTAAATAAAGGAGGAACATGAGCAAATAGCTTCAGAGCCTGGATGTCGATGGTATATTTTGGATAATTTTCCCCACCCACACCTCCATTTCAGAAATCCCTGCCTGGAATTGCTTTGAGTGGCTGACCAATAGCTGATTTTACTAATAGTGGCTCTGTATAAGGATACAGATCATAAATAATCTTCTTCAAAAAGATAAGCTAAGTCTACTTGAAACTTTCATTTAACAATCAGATCCAGGAGCTGTATCAGAGAGATCCAGAGAGTAGTGGATCCTTGATCTGAAAGGTCTATCACTGTTGACAGTGTGACCTGCCATCATCCCCTAAACATGAATGAGAAAAAGGCAATCCTTCCTCAGGAAACTTACTTCTGTTTTTTGGAGAATTTGCATAACATACTCATTTTGTTAGAATGAGATATTTACAATTATGTTTATGAAGTTTATGGTGCCCTCTTTAAATATGGTACCCTTTTCAGTACACAATCTTTACATCTAAACACTCTGGCATTGGGTTTGATGATAGGAGAATATGGAATAACATGGACATCAAAATTGAGAAATTTCCCTTGACTATAGCAGTATTTTGGGAACACTAAATAATTTGGTGCAACAGGTGTTACTATGGAAAGACTTTACTTGAATTAACATCATCTTTCACAGATAAACTGAGACCACAGTGTTATAAACCTTGTGACTGTAATCAGAAATTTAGACTCTAGACTCTAGACTCTAGGCAATGGCAAGCCACAAAAAAATTTTAAGATGGGAAGTCACATAATCAGAGCTATGATTTATGGAATAGGGAGCATAAAATGAAAACAGGAGAAACTAGAATCGGTGAGTGTTATTAAGGTCCCAGGGTAAAGCCTTGGGTTCAGTGCTAAAAATGCCCATCCAGTTTTGCTGCCTTGGCTAATATTGCTAGTACTGTTTACCTAACATCCATTTTGCCCAGGGTTTTGGTTCTTGGCTCTTTACCTGACATATTTAGCTGAAGGACAGAAGGATTTTTATGGACGAAAGATACATGTGGTCTCGGATTATATATCCCACAGAGTTAATAGAAAAAGTTCATAAATTTTATTTTAAAAGACCGAGCAGACATGGACATATAGGAAAATAAGAGAATTGCATATACTTGCAAAATTAGGAGGGACGAACACTTTACATGAAAACATTGGTGATCTGAGCTTTTGTAGTAGAAAATTTGGAAGGAAAAGAGTTATACTGGAAATGTCACAGCAGCCATCTGTTTCAGTATCAAATTTTACTAAATGTTGTCAAGATACAGGCAAACAAAAGGCTAACATGAACAGAAGAGAGTTCTGAGTTGTCAATGACGGTTTACTGGGTCCTGCCATCCACAATTAGACGTGTCATTTTGGCCCAGAATAGATGAGGTCTGTAGGTGAGGTTTGTGTGGGTTCTTGTACTGTGGGGAAACTTATCGCATACTTGTATAGCTTAGTTGACATTTTCCAGGAAGTTTGCTTTCTAGACCCTGGGTTCTATGTACTCTAAATAATCCTTAGACAGACATCTTGCTCCA
Source organism: Tolypeutes matacus (assembly GCA_026826555.1). Lineage (NCBI taxonomy): Eukaryota > Metazoa > Chordata > Mammalia > Cingulata > Chlamyphoridae > Tolypeutes > Tolypeutes matacus. The sequence continues at coordinate 27,478,146 of JAKSZT010054304.1, forward strand.
AGCAAAGTTCATTAGTGTCCTTACTTGAGAAGGTCCTGTTGATGAGGAAATTAACTGTCACATGCCTTCACCACTTCCAGAGTTCCCAAAGGGAAGTGACTGTATCATGGACCTATTGCTTTAACTTTTTTCTCTCAATAGCATTGAGGAGCATTTTGAATAAATGGAATAAAATGAATTTTATGATCAGGAAATTTTCTACAGTTATTGCTGCCTGAAATAAGGCATGGAAATATTGTGAAGAACTAAATGATCTGGGAAATGAGATGGTTTTTCTGGGTAGGAGTGAAGTGGAAGATTTGTCAATCCTGAGAGAACCAATAAAAGGCATTAAATGTAAGGAAGGTGGCTCTTCAGTTATTGACAGCAATTTGATTGACTGTGCTGTAGGTATTAGATAATTTTAGAACCATTAAATAAAATCAGTATGTCTTTCACATTTAAAAACGTTTTCTTTTAAATTGATGACTGCTTATCTTTCTTTTTTTAAAAAAATTAATATCTTCATTCTGGTAAACATATGGTATGCTTTAAAAGTGCTAGCAAATAACCTACATAATTGGACAGCCCATTATCTTGATTATTGTTATTACTTACCACAGATATAGCATCTGACTAAAATGGTATTCACTCAAAGTAACTGAAAAGCATTAATTTTATAATGTATTCATGTTCTTTATGGATAAGTTAAATAAGTTAAATATATATGTCGGTACACACACACACACACACACACATGCACACACACAATCCCCAGGTTTAAAGAGTCCAAGAAAATTGTTGTCTGTTGACTGTATATATAATAATGTTTATAAAATTCCCAAAAAATGAGTATCTGTCTTCTCAGAAATATACGTTCAGTAACATTGACCATCACTTTCAGGCATATTTTTAGTGATAATTACAGTCAGGAAGTACTTTATAGTTAAACTTCTTGTGATAATTCTAATCTGTCTCTTCTTTTGGAAAATCATGCAGTATTCTTCACAGTTTCTTCCATGAAAAATACTGTCAGGTGTCCCTGTCTTGGTATCCCTGCATTTAAAGCAAAACATTAAATAAATGTCCTTCTTCCCCTGTCTGAACCTATATTTACAATAGACTACAGGGTTAGGGATATCAATTATTCTCCCCTTTCCTTCAATCCACTGGAATTCTCTAGAACGATGTGCCTGCTGGTGAACAAAGTCACCCTCTCGCCTGGGATGGTTAGAGTCTATAATCAAAAAACATCACTTCTCAGGTATCTTTACCTCTCACATGACAGAGATGCCAAATAAGCCTGGATTTAATTAACCTTCCCTGCCTTTGTCATATTTTTCTCAACTTCAGGTGGAGGTTGTTATTCTGGGTTACTGAAGGGTCCTCTAGGACATGTAAAGTGAAAATAACGATGGCTAGTGGTTAATCACTCATGGGTCATTAACATCTCTAGAGAAAAGTAAATTTAAATGACTCGGTTTACTTCAACATAAGCATAATGGATCTCAGCTATTTCTCATTGAATGTAACAGGGAGGCCATGCTATATCATAAATATACTCATGACACATTAATTAAATTATTTTTATCTTTCAACTGATCAACACTGCAGTTTATAAAGTATGATGGAAAATATGCAACTTTTCCTCCTAACACTTGTCTCTTACACAAACCATAGCTGGATAGGCAACAAAAACTATAGGTTAACAAATAATAAGTAAAATTATGATAGATCAATAATCAGAGTGGTGTGGCCAGTCCCAGGGGAGAAGCTTTTGCTATATGAAAAGATAAAGTTTAGCCTGGAATTAAGCTACTCAATAATCTATTCCAATATACTCTGTTTTACTTGTGTATTCTTTTAAGTCATGTATGCTTTAGAGTGAATCTTTTAAGATTGAATCGTAGTTATAATTTGAAATTCAGCCAGACTTACCTTTTCTGCTCACAGAGTCCTCTGAAAACCTGATGAAAAATATGGAGCCTCTACCCAGATAATGCATATGTGTATATAAACACAGATTTAAAATTTAAGGATTTACATATCATGTCTACCCAAAGACCTCAAGGATAATGCATGTGGTGGATTGAACTATGTACCCCAATTTAGATATGTTCTTGGTCTTGATTCACTATCCAGTGGGTATGACTCCATTGTAAATGGATACTCTTGAAAACATTATTTTAGTTAAGGTGTGTCCCAACTGAGTGAGGTTGGGGCTTAATCCAGATTACTGAAGTCTCTTATAAGCAGATAGATATTCAGACATAGTTAGAGAAAGCCACAGGGACAGGCCAGCAGCTGGAAGTCAACAGTCCAGAGGAGAAAAGTGAGGACATCCTCATGTACATCAATCATGTCATGGGAAAGCCAAGGAACCCACACCAGAACACCACTGTCTTCAGGAAGAAAGCATTGCCTTGCCAACACCTTCAGTTTGGCTGTCTAGATTCAAAACTATGAGCCAATAAATTGCCGTTGTTTAAGACTAGTCATTGTGTGGTATTTGTCATGGCAGCCTGGCAAACAAAGACAAGGCATGGACCCCATGTTAAGGTTCCCTCTGCTTTATAAAATCTGAAGAGAAAAATAAAGTTTACTATTTTACCTAATAGTGACAACTAGATTTACACATCAAGATTTATACCTGAAATCAATTATTCTTTTATAATTTAAATTATATAAGATCTCTCACTTTTACTAAGTTTTAAAGCTCTAAAACTTTACTCAATAGGTACCATTCTACAGTTCTAAAATTGTATACTGTTATTCATATATCTACTTATTAAAAATCCTGGTGAGTAATTTTAGATTAGAAATTTAAATGATTTTTGTAATTCATTCTAAAATTTTGCACCAAGTTAATTGTTTGTATATCTTATTTTGTGTTTTTCTCATATTCTGAAAGTATTATTAAAGTCTTTGTTTCTGAAATTTGCATGACTAAGGATAACTGTAATCTACAAGTGTGAATGATGCTACAGAGACCAATGCAATAATAGAAGCCTTTTACATCTCATAAATGTCTAGCTTTGTAACTCTAACTGTAATTTGTACAGTCTATGCTTATCCTACTTTTCCTCTTAAATATTTGGATTTCTTGGATTCTTTGTTTAAAAGAACTACTCCATAAATGATAGCTGATCATTTCTCTGAGCTACTGAATGCTTTTTCAATATAATTTTATGATTATAGACAAGATATACCTACTAAAAAATCTGAATAAAGACCCAAGAGTTCAAAAGGAATTGGTAAATGTACAATTATATAATGGTAAGAGAATGGGAACAAAATAGCTGTGCCAGTTATCCAATGATACGTAGCAAGCTACCCCAAAATTTAGTAGTTTAAAACAACAATTTCTTATTATCTCTATGGTTCTGTGGCTTGGCTGGCTTCAGCTAGGCAGTTCTCACTTAGTGTACCTCATGAAGTTACAGGCAGACAGCAGCTGGGCTGAAGGCATATGAAGGATAAATTGGGCTGAATTTTAATGGTCCCTGTTATCTGGGAGTCCTGCTAAAACTGTCAGCTTCACACTTAAATGCAACTTCTCCATGTGGTGTGAGATGTCTCACAACATGGATATTCTAAGCCCTCACATGGAGTCTCAATGCTCCAGAATACAAGGTGGAAACTTCCAGGCCTATTAAAGGCTAAGCCCAGAACTTCCAGAACTGGTATCATTTGGCTATAGGTCAAATGAGTCATTAAGGTCAACCCAGATTCAAAGAAGGGAAGTTAGACTCTACCTCTCACTGGGAGGAAGAGTAATGCTCTAATCTGTTATAATAGTTATAATCCCCAGAGATGATCAGAGTTGAAAAGCACCAAGAACAGTGTTGTCTAATATCGTATTTTAGGTAATTAATATTGCCTTAACATAAGAGCAATGTTACATCAATCCCCCCAAATTTCTATTATATTCTTTCGGAAGTATAAATATAGGTTGTGGATAACTAAGGATGAGAGTATTAAAAGGAAGTGAAGTTTGTCTCATAGTCACTATTATGCTAGTGGAAAGGGCACAACATCCTATCAAGAAGACTATATTTAAGGGATCCAGGTAATGGGAAGCAGCCATTGAACAATGGTCCATGACGGCATCAAAGTCCATCTGAATCTTCATTATATAGAATCTTAAATAAAATTAAAAGTGCGTGAGAGGTCCTGAAGCAGAGAAATTAAAATCTTGTTCATATCAACAGTTCCCACACTTACGTGAGTATAGATTATGCTCTTTCTACCTTCTCTCTAAAAACTGTTGATATCTGCCAGAATTGGCATTTACCACACATCCTTTGGAAAATGCTTAGTAGCATAAATATAAGAGTGTGTGGTTTAGTGTTTTGAGTTTTTGGGAAAACCTTTGGAGTACAGCTGTCAAGACAGGTTTCTTGAAAGAGTTAGGAATCTAAAGGAATCATTACCAAAACTTGTTTTAGAAGGGGGGGCGGGGGGAGATTTTGTTAGAAGAGATATTAGAGTTCATCCCAGTCTAACAGGTTTCATAATATTTTCTGTAGAGAGTAAGGGTTTTCTGGAGGTGTTTCAGAGAGCACCTGAGGAATGAAAGTGGGAGGGCAAGCCAATGGGACTCTAATGTCATAGAAGTAGCATCCAAGGATACTTAGTTTATAACTCTTCTCTCTGAAGAGTTAGATGGTAGATTTCATTTGAAATTGTAATGCTGGTTTAAAGAATGAAGAAAAAGAAGGAAAAGGGGGAGGAGGAGGAAGAGGAGAAGGAGAAGAAGAAGAAGGAGAAAGAAGAGGAGGGACGGAAAGAGAGAGTTCATTCAAAGATTTAGAGGTACAATCAAGAATGGATTAGAGATTCCCTGACTTTCATATCAAAATATTTCCAGTATTCTATATCATCCTTGAGGAGCAGAATTTTTTTTTTAATAATTTATTTATTTTTTATTGTGGGTAAAAATAAAAATTTTCACAATACATACCAATATTTGTAAAATGATATATAAATATATATGCATATATGTGCATTTGCTTACAAAAATGTTATTTATATATATATAAATATATTTTAAGAGGTGCTTAGATTACCTAAAATATTACACGGAACCCACTGGGATTCCCATGTTGCCCACCTCCCACACCTCCCACCAATTAAAAAAAAAAGGTAGGTTGTCATCAGTTTGTGAAAAATATTGGATTTTGGGATACAGATTTCATTCTTAATATTGTAGATTTTGAAAACTGGACAAATATTTTTAGAAGAAAATAGGATTGCATTTTTAGGAAGAGTACTAGGAGTACAAGGTAAAACTGAGGAGAAAAATATTTCAATTGACAAGAAAAATATTCAAATACTTTGGAAGGTTATTTAGAAGATTCTGGCAAGAGGTGGTAAATTGTAAGATTCTACTGATTCAATGTTTATGGATAAGTAACAGAACAAACAATAAATTATCTGCCTTGGAGATCTTAAAATATCATTAATTTGGGTCAATTTGATTCTTAATTCTGTCTTCAAATTTTCTAACAACTTGATTCTATCAGGACTGCAACAATTTGATTCAGTTACTGAGAGTTATTTTTATATAAACTTATGTCTAAATTAAGAGTATTTGGCATTCTTTGACTTTTAAGAAATTTGGTATTAAGATAAATTTCTGCATCTTCTTAAATAATTTCATGGTGAAATGAACCAGTGTTATTGGATGGCTTAATGAGAAGGGAAATTAATGAAAGTTTAGTAGATTTAATTGTGTAGACAAAGCATGCTCCTACAAGATACTATCTGAAACACTCCACTTAAATTGTCAATGCCAATTTTTGTAATTAAGCTCATTCTCTAAGGCCTATTAGAAGAGAGACATGTCCGTATTGTTTGGTACCTTTTCCCCAATGTCTGGCACCTTGAAGCCACTCAAAAATTATCTGTAAAATGAATACTTGCTAATTCATGAAACTACATCTTTCATGCTGTTAAACAAGTTTTATAATATACTACTATCTTTGGAAATGTTGGCTAAAATTTGGCCATCTGTTTTGTGAAAAAATGAAATTTAGTAAGATAGAACATAACATCTCATGTAGGATTGAACATGTTAAAATTGAAAATAATTAGAAACTCTTTAAAGTAGAAAATGTATATGTACATAATATATATACAAGATCATTCTTCATTCTCTAAGAACACATTCATGTTCAGTCTAAATTAGTTCCTCTGATCAGGTAACCGATGAGGCAATTTTTACCACACTGGAGTTTTATACATAACTATAAATTAAGAAAAACAAATAATTAGAAGAAAATTTACAAAACCACACCTGTTTATCTTTTAGATTTTTTATTCCCTCACTTCCTCAAATGAAAAAAAAAATTTAGATGATGGATTTATGAATTCAATGTTTAAAATGAAATAATCATTTATTATAAAGTGAGACTTTTATTCTCCCAAAATAATTTCTAAAAGTTGGATATAATTTGAATTTTTAAAATAAATCTGCCTCTAATATTAGACTATTACAATCAGTATATTGTTTTTTGTAAGAAGAACCTGCATCAGGGACTGAGGTAATTTCTTGTAATTTTGGCTAAGCAGGATCTGATTGCAAATGGCCCATCAGAAATTCTGATTAGCAGCTATCGATGTCTTTGATTAATAAAAGTGATAAAGTCATCATTAGTGAATAAATGCAGTTAGTTTCATGGATAAATTCTTTTTCAAACACATGACTCATGTGGTGCAAAAATGTTATCATGTTTGGCAACAATGAGCGGGCCCAGTGAGATAAATCTGGCTGTCAGAATTAGTAATCCTTTGAAAGGGAGTGCTCTGAGGCAATTAATTTTCTCTTCCTTCCAAGTTTTTAAATATCCAGCTTGATCTTTTGTCCACCTGATTAGCCAGTTAATTAAATTTTTATGTAAGTCTTCTGACCTAGTAAATTTGCCAGGAGCATACATTCATGGAGAGTAACAGGTGAGGTTCTCACTGACCCCTCTGTACAAATGGTGGCACCTCATCTACTTCTACCGGAAGGGCCACCCCCCACCCCCCTTACTAACATATAAACCATTGTGGAAGCAAACAAGCAGGAAATAAAGCACTACAATCTGGAGATTTTTAAAGGGTCTGTAAGATTCCAAAGTAAGAGCAGGCAAGACAGTAAAAAGAAAAGGAAAACATTAGCAAAACTGACATATCCAAGTGCCTTTCAAGGGAAGAAAAACTTTATTATTTGAATAAACAAAGTGAATGAATAAGAGTGGCTTATGGGCTGCACCGACTTGATTTGTGTGTATCTTCTTTCTAGCCAAAAATACCTAATGAACTCTATCTTGACTTTTAAAAAAATTTTCAGTAATGCTTTAAATTCACATTTTTAAGACTTTAAAAGGGCTTATCTTTTAAAGCTGCATGATCTGTATGATATAGGTTAAATTTGGAGATGGGAGTTGAGTTAAAGGAGAGTCACTTGCACATCTGAGAAAATGGGCAAAGAGGTCAGAGGGGAGACAGAATGTGGAAAGGGAAAGAATTTTTAAAACATTTCTTACTGCTAGGGCAGTCTCAGGGAAGGGCAATACATTCCTCTTCCTCTCCAACTCCCTTCTACTTCTCTCTTTCCTCTTTCTCTTTTTTAAATACTAGGTTACAAACTCAGGCTAAAATTGTTTATTCTGTATTTCAAATATGTTATGAGTTAAATATAGTTCAGGGACTTTAGGACCTAATCATAATAGTTTCTTTGATAAATATTGCTGAGTTACAAACTTCATCTTTTTAACAACAAAACATTCCTAGGTTGAGGGCTTGTATTTCACAGATCAGTAGACTACCCTATATGCTTCAGCTTTTCTCCTCATTAAAATAAAAATCAAGATATTCCTGTAAATTCCTTTCACTTACTACCCATTGATGTTGTATTTTCAAGTACCTGTGAAGAAAATTAATGAGCTTTTTCAGAGTCCTAAAACTGTGCATATCCTTGGAAACTAATGTTGTATTTAGCTTCAGGCATGATGGATCGATCTAGCACACTTTTATATTCTGTGGTTTCAGAAAAATGATTTATAAGAAGAAAAACAGGTGTCCTTTGGTTTATAATTTATGGATTTTTATCTTTAATCCTGAATTTTTATATCATTAGTCCTCAGCTAGGGATATTATAAGACAGGTCCAATGAGATTTCAAATATTTTCATATGTATAAATCAGTTTATTATCCATATTTTGGTCATGGACTTTATGATAGAGCACATTTCATGATGGAGCACGCAATCCGTAATCCTAGCACTAATTTCTCAACAACATATATTTGCCAAATAATGTAGCCATAGGTATGTTCATATAAATATGGATATATGTGTACAAATGCAAAAAGTCAATTTCAGTATAGTGAAGATTTCAAATGCAGAGTTTATTCAAAGGAGTTTAGTGATTGAATACAACAATCCATACAGAAAATAAATTTCTTTTTAATACATGATGCCATCTATGTTTTATAAAATGGGAATATTTTCAGGGATTTATTGACCTAAATTCAGGAAAATGGCCCTTTTCCTTGACAGGCTCCCAATAATTGAAGAGGTTATTTTTTACAAATGAGTGAGTTAAAGGTCCAGAACTCTATAGAAACATCAGTCAAAAAGATTTTTTAAAAAGTTCCATTTCTTTTCTACTCAAGATAACATTGAAAAATTATTATACATTACCGAGACTATTTTTTTTTTTTTTCAGGCTCCTTCTAGTGTTTTTTCTCCTTGAAGAGTTTCAAAGTTCCAAGTAAAACATGAAACACTGTCTTAGGAGGTAGAATGTGGCTGGTCTTATATGAAGGCCTGTGGAAACCACCTGATCACTGCTTCTTTTCCTTGAGGTCACCAAGCTCCACCTCCACAGCCAACAGTATGGAGAGTGATTGAATCACTCAGGGTTCAACCAAGGAAGCATAACATGTAGGAGACATATATTAAGAGCTTTATTGTAAGGAATTGGCTTAAATAATTGTGGAACTGGCTGGGCAAATTTAAAATCCATAGGGCAAGGGCTGAAGCTGCTGTCTACAGGCAGATCTGCATCAAGGAAGCCTCAGATTTTATAAACTTTCAACTGATAGAATCAGGCCCACCCATATTCTCTAGGATAGTTTCTTAGTTAAAGTTGATTGATTACAAACTTTAATCACATTTACAAAAACCTTCTTCATAATACCTACATTAGTGTTTGATTGAATGACACGCCATAAAACCATCAACATGTAGAATTAGAGCCTTTTGTTTCTCATTTTGAACACCAAACTGCAAATGCCCTCATGAGATAGTATAAGATAAGAGACCAAGGGCAATCTCATTCTTTATTTTTTATCTTTCCTTGTCTTACCATGCACCCCTTGTAAAAGTTCTATTAATTTCGTTTAAAAAAAAAGGTGAAGAAGCATTGTCAAGAATTTCTGGCACACAAAGGTTCATCCTGGAAATTTTGTTTTTTAATTTAATGGTATTTTTTATACTGATTAAAATACAAAATATAGACTCAGGGTTTAGGATATTCTATAATCTATGTAATAATTATTAAGGAGATGGGATATAAAATATTTTTAAAGCATAGAACTCAGCTCTTTTATAGAATATTTACATTTATTATAACACTTTTACATGAATAGCATGAGGTTACATTAATTATTGTTTTCACTGAATGTTCTATTATATCATAATATACTTTACTCTTGAAAAAAAGGAAATAGTCTATCTCAAGCACAATAAAGATTTTGTTGAAATATTTCAGTTGAAGATAATTTGCAGAAGGAGAGTCAGCAAAAAAGTCATTTTATAGGGGAAGCTTTCATCATAGGCTTTGGAAGTTTTCGATTTTAAAATTCTTATCTTCATGTCACTTGAAACAAAAGTCACCATCACCATCTTAAAATCCTCAAGACTGAGGAATGAACAAACATAAGGGAGTAATGCAACTATAGACTAAAGTAGACTTAATATTATTCTAACAATGGAAGATCTTATAACATTGATATAAAGGCAGTGGCCACCAGAGGCTTTGAGGAAAGGAGAAGGAAGAATTGGTGTAACAAGGAGCATTTTGGGGACATTGGAATTGTTCTGAATGACATTGCAGTGATGGATACAGGCCATTTTACATTTTGTCAAAACCTATAAAAATGTGCAGTGCGAAGTATAAACTATAATGTAAACTATTGACCATGGTTAGTGGCAATGCTTCAATATATGTTCACCAATTGTAACAAATGTACCACACTAGTGAAAGATGTTAATGGGGAGAAGTGTGGGAGGGGGAAAGGTGGGGTGTATGGAAATCCCCCTATATTTTCAATGTATTATTTATGGAATTTAAAGCTTCTTTAAAAATAAATTTTTTTAAAAGTCAGTTTGGATTAGTCGCTACTCAAGATATGAAACCTAAATATGATGAAGTTTCATCATTTTAATCAAAGTGAAAATAGACTCAAAACCCCCAAAATCATGGACTTTCTTGATAAACTTAAGTTTTTCTCAAGAATTAAAGAATGCTTATCTAGTCCATTTTTTTTCTCTGTCCAATCCCTTTCATTTGTTGTATGGCTTGTACACTAATTAAAAACTGTGTGTTTTTTAGTGAATATCTGAAATCATCTGAAGCAACCATAAAACAATGTTTTTTTTTTTTCTAACATCACAGATTTGCTGTACTCAAGCCAAATAACTGAAGATTTTGCATTCATTTCCTAAATAGTATTAATTATTGTCTTTTCCTTTCTATATTATTGTATAGCAGAGTTGGAGTGTACACATACATAATAAATGTTTAGTAAATATTTGTTGATTGATGACAGAGACTGGTGAAAAGAGTTTTAATGAACCATTAGTATGTTAAGTTAATAAATCATGACAACAATATTAATGTTGAGTTAGCTATTTCTAGACTCTGCTTTCATATACATAAGTATTCCATTGGTGGTCTTTGAGTTCATTGCTTTACATAGATAATTAAATATAATATTCTAAATTAATTAGAGACAATAAAATTCCCTCATTAAATATTCAGAATTTATATGTGGGTATGTCTTCATGTACACTCATAAACTATTATATTGGTTCAGGAACAAATAAAATGTTATCTTAGTTCATTTACCCATAACACATGCAAACTTGAACATAATTAGTTTTTTATTTAATGAGCATCACTTATAACTAAGGCAAATGATTTTTTACAACAAAGGGAGGTGTCAGAATAAGTGTTTTTCTTTTGGGGAAACTGAGTGTTTCTTAATTAACTAGTAATTTTGCTTCTCTAGCATTTCCTAATCCTAGTTGGGCTTCCCTTACTTGTTTATAATATATAAAAACCAAATAAGAGAAAACATTTTTCCACAGAAACCATCTTTTTAAATACTTTCATCATACATTTGTACTTTAAATGGTAGATTTGTTCCATCTTTTTTACTTTACCCAGAATCAGGCCAATCAATGGTTTAATGGCATTTTACTATTGCTGACGATTGAAGAAATTATCATTTTATAAGTCACTGGGTAGATAATATCACTGTGAACGATCAAATAGTATTGGAAAGTAAGTCTGGAATTGGATTTTTACACAATATCTCTGGCAGTTTGCTGAGAATGGTGACATATACACTGCTGAATAATCACAGATCTGCCGTAGTTTCCTGTGGCTGCTTTCTATAAGGACAGGCAACTGCACACCTGAGGGAAACCCAGAAGACTCACAGAACAGAAGAGACAAAACCCATGGATTCCTTATTAATTTCATATTATTGTGCTTCTCCTGTGTGCCTTGGATGAAGAAGGGTGTGGGGCTAAAGAAAAAGGTGGTGCTTTGGATATTATAAATTCATGGGCCAAGCATATGTTAAACAAGTGCTTTCAGAAAGGTAATAGAGCTAGAGAACAATGAGAAAACAATAGATATGGGAGAGTGGAATGTGGATAGCAGAAAGTCTAGAACCATACCCTAAGAAAGTCCAACATTTAGAGCAAGAGGACTGCAAAGGAGACTGAAAAATTAGCAATGAAATTGTAGGAGAACAAGGAAAAATTTTGCATAATAGAAAAAAGGGGAAATATTGTATTTTAATTTAAAAAGTGGTCAACTTTGCAAAATACTGCTGGAGATTGAAGGAAAATGAAGACTGGGCCACCATTTTGCGTCTCAAACTACTGTTCTTCCATTCCTTTCAATGCTGTGGGCTGCCATTAATTGAATTTTTAGGTTTGGTTCTCCTTCACAGTATGGCTCCTTTTACCGCCAACTGAGCTGGGTGTGGTGAGACAACAATGCCAATGGAATGAATATGTTGAGTTCAGATTGAAGCTGATTAAGCACCTATAGCAGAGTCTCACCAAAGGCATGCCATGAATTGTCCTGTTTTTTGTCCTAGGGACTTCTGCAATGCTGTGAGAACCCACTCTGCTGGTGAGTAAGCTCTTGTCAGGGAAGTTGCCACTATCAGACCTCCTAATCTCTTGGGCTAGTAGATAAATACTCTAGCCTGTCATTTTTCAGAAAGGCAATTCCAAAATGTGTTCTCTTAACTTCTCAGAAGGTCCTATGGTGGTGACCATTATACCATGCCTTTTTATTGGATTTTTCTCTTTTGTTTTTTACTTCCCACAACTTCCCGAAATCACCTCTCAAATAAACTATACCCAATTCCTTGTTTCATGCTTTGCTTTCATGGGAACCCAAATTATTATGGATTGGTGGTGGAAGGGATATTTGGAGTTTCAAAGAAGGATTTTGTTAATTTGTTTGTTGTAAGATGGGAGAATTATAAACATGTATAAAATACAACCAGAAAGAATCAGGAGTGAAGGAGAGAGTGAATACAGACGAGAGAAAAGATAACCAATGGAATGAATTACCTCAGGAGGTAGACAGTGACAGAATTCACCATACAGACAGAAGAATTAATTACCTTAGATGAGAAAAGGGACATATGCACACACAAAAGAATAAAAAGTGGTTGTAGATAAATATTGTTTTGTAGATTTTGTGGTGGAAAGTGCAGGGAGTTTATTTTGATCACTTCTGTATTTTCCATAAAGTCTACTCATTCATTCAGTGTATACTTATTGGATGCCCTCTTGGTACTATATACTATGCTAGGCACTTGATCCAGAAAACAAGATCTTTGCCATTCCCTTGGAAACAGACCTCAAGGAAGGCAGTGGGTTATGCAGGGTATAGGCTGAGTGTATGATAAGTTTAGCAGAAAGAACAGGCTTAAGAAGCAGCCAACCTGAGTGAGTGGGACCATGGAGAGTACTAAATCTGCCTCAAACAAACCTCTGATACTGACAAGATACAGATATCTAAGCTACTTTCTGAGTATCCTTTTGTTAGAGTCTTAATTGTAGTGTAGTGGTATTGTAAGCTGCCAAAAGTTCTAGAATTTCCTTTTCCTTTTCTGCAAGAAGCCCATCGAGGTGGCACATGCTGAAGATAGAGGTTACAAAGATCAGCCCATGATGAGAAGAAGTAGCTTCCAAGGGTCTAAGATCACAACATCCACCAAATGACAAAGAAAACTGTTGCTGAAATAGAGGTATGGTAGTAACAGATGCTTTGGCTATCTATTGCCATTGTTGTTGTTTTTCTGCTATCTAGCTTTATATTTAGGGATAATTGATAAGAGAAATATTGATTTTTTATAGTTTTATTAACATTTTATAATATATTAAGAATAACACCAATGAAATTAAAATAATGAATTAAAGATTACTTTTTCTACAAATATTTATTTTTATTTTTTTATTTTCTACATTTAATAATTGAAAATATAAACAATTAAAAACTAAAATGTAAACACAGATGAATAAATATATACATTTCTTAATTAAATGCCCTGGATACATATAAAATTTTGTTTTGAATCAAACAATATGTTACACAATATATTTGGTTCATAGTAACGCATTCATACAGTATTTGTCCTTTTGTGTCTGGCTTGCTTCACTCAACATAATGTCCTCCAGGTTCATCCATGTTGTCATATGTGTTATGACTTCATTTCTTCTTACAGCTGCATAATATGCCATCATGTGAATAGACCACAGTTTGTTTATCCATTCATCTATTAATGGACACCTGGGTTGTTTCCAACTTTTGGCAATGGTGTATAATCTAGTTATGAACATCGGTATGCAGATGTCTGTTTGTGTCACTGCTCTCCGTTCTTCGGGGTATATACCCAGTAGTGGTATTGCTGGGTCACATGGCAAGTCTATATTCAACTTCTTTAGGAGCTGCCAAACAGTCCTCCATAGTGGTTGTACCATCCTGCATTCCCACCAACAGTGAAGAAGTGTTCCTATCTCTCCACATCCTCTCCAGCACTTGTAGTTCTCTGTCTTTTTCATAGTGGCCATTCTTAAAGGTGTGAAATGAGATCTCATTATAGTTTTGATTTGCATTTCCCTAATCATGAGTGATGTTGAGTATTTCTTCATGTGTTTTTTTGCCATTTGTATTTCTTTGGAGAAATGTCTATTCAAGTCTTTTGCTCATTTTTTAATTGGGTCGTTTGTCTTTTTATTCTTGAGTCATAACATCTCTTTATATATCCTGGATATTAAACTGTTATCAGATATGTGATTTCCAAATATTTCTTCCCATTGACTTATCTGCCTTTTCATCCTTTTGACAAAGTCCTGTGAGGTACAAAAGTGTTTAATTTTGAGGAGGTCCCATTTACTAATTTTTTTGTTGTTGTTGCATGTGCTTTGGGTGTAAGGTCCAAGAAACCACCACCTACTACAAGGTCTTGAAGATGTTTCCCTACATTTTCTTCTAGTAGTTTTATGGTCCTGGCTTTTATATTTACATCTTTGATCCATTTTGAGTTGATTCTTGTATAGGGGGTGAGATAGGGGTTCTCTTTCATTCTTTTGGTTATGGATATTCACTTCTCCCAACACCATTTGTCAAAGAGACTGTTTTTTCCTGTTAGCGTGGGCTTGGTAAGTTTGTCAGAAACCAGTTGACTATATAGGTGAGGGTTTATTTCTGGGTTCTCAATTCTATTCCACTGATCGATGTGTCTATCTTTATGCCAGTACCATGCTGTTTTGACCACTGTAGCTTTGTAATATGTTTCAATGTCAGGCAGTGAAATTCCTCCCATGTTACTCTTCTTTTTTAGAATGCTTTTGGCTATTCAGGTGCACTTACCCTTCCAGATGAATTTGGTAATTGCCTTCTCTAATTCTGTAAAGTAAGCTGTTGGGATTTTGATTGGTATGACATTGAATCTATAAATCAGTTTGGGCAAGATTGGCATCTTCACGATATTTATTCTTCCAATCCATGAACGCAGAATGTTTTTCCATTTGTTTAGGTCTTTTAAAATTTCTTTTAGCATTGTTTTGTAGCTTTATGCATATAGGTTTTGTACTTCTTTGGTTAAATTAACTCCTAGGTATTTAAGTCTTTTTGTTGCTATTGAAAATGGAATTTTCCCCTGATTTCCCCCTCAGGTTGTTCAGTACTAGTGTACAAAATCATTACTGATTTTTGCGTGTTGATCTTGTATCCTGCCACTTTGCTGAACTCATTTATTAGTTCAAGTGGGGGATACTTCAGGATTTTCTAAGTACAGGATCATGTTATCTGCAAATAGTGAGAGTTTTACTTCCTCTTTTCCTATTTGGATGCCTTTAATTTTTTTTCTTGTCTAATTGCCCTAGCTAGAACTTCTAGTACAATATTGAGTAACAATGGTGACAGAGAGTGGGTATCTTTGTCTTATTCCTGATGTTAGAGGGAAAGCTTTCAACCTTTCTCCATTGAGTATGATTTTGGCTGTGGGTTTTTCATATATGCCTTTTATCATATTGAGGAATTTTCCTTCTATTCCTATCTTTTGAAGTGTTTTTATCAAAAAAGAATGCTGGAATTTGTCGAATGCCTTTTCTGCATCTATTGAGATGATCACGTGGTTGTTTTTGTTCAATTTGTTAATGTGGTGTATTACATTGATTGATTTTCTTATGTTGAACCAGTCTTGCATACCAGAAATAAATCCCACTTGGTCGTGATGTATAAGTCTTTTGATATGCTGTTGGATTAGATTTGCAAGTATTTTGCTGAGAATTTTTGCATCTAAGTTCATTAGAGAGATTGGTCTGTAATTTTCTTTTCTTATAGAATCTTTATCTGGCTTTGGTATTAGGGTGATGTTGGCTTCATAAAATGTGTTGGGTAATTTTCCCTCCACTTCAATTTTTTTGGAAGAGTTTAAACAGGATTAATGTTAATTCTTTTTGAAATGCTTGGTAGAAATCACCTGTGAAGCCATCTGGTCCTGGACTTTTCTTTGCTGGGAGATTTTTGATGATGGATTCAACCTCCGTAAATGTGATTGGTTTGTTAAGTTCTTGTATTTCTTGTTGTGTCAGTGTAGGTTGGTTATGTGTTTCTAGAAATTTGTCCATTTCATCTAGGTTGCCTAGTTTGTTGGCATATAGTTTCTCATAATATCCTCTTGTGATTCTTTTTATTTCTGTGAGGTCATTTGTAATTTCCCCCCTTTCATTTCTGATTGTAATTATTTGCATCTTCTCTCTTTTTTTCTTTGTTAGTCTAGCAAGGGGTTTGTCAATTTTATTGATCTTCTCAAAGAACCAGCTTTTGGTTTTGTTGATTTTCTCTCTTGTTTTTCTGTTCTCATTTTCATTTATTTCTGCTCTAATCTTTATTATTTCTTTCCTTCTTTTTGCTTTGGGATTAGTTTGCTGTTCTTTTTCTAGTTTCTCAAGCTGTTCAGTTAAATCTTTGAGTTTAGCTCTTTCTTGTTTTTTAATATAGGCATTTAGTGCTATAAATTTCCCTCAAGACTGCCTTCACTGTATCCCATAAGTTTTGATATGTTGTGTTCTCATTTTCATTTGTCTCAATATATTTACTGATTTCATTTGCAATTTCTTCTTTGTCCCACTGATTATTCAGGAGTGTGTTGTTCAGTCTCCACACATTTGCAAATTTACTTTTTTCCTGTCTATTATTGATTTCTAGTTTCATTCCATTATGATCTGAGAAGGTGCTTTGCATAATTTCAATCTTTTTATATTTATTGAGAGCTGAATTTTGACCTAACGTCCCTTAGGGGCGTTGTACATGTCCCTTGTACATGATCACTTGCTTCTCTCTTGCTGCTCTGAGAATTTTCTCTTTATCTTTGACATTTGACATTCTGAGTAGTATATGTCTTGATGTAGGTCTATTTGGATTTATTCTGATTGGGGTACAGTGTGCTTCTTGGACATGTCAGAAGACTTATACATCATGACCAAGTGGAATTTATTTCTGGAGAAAGATCCATAGGCACTTGAGAAGAATGTATAACCCGCTGAGTTTGGATGCATTGTTCTGTATATGTCTGTTAGGTCTAACTTGTTTATCATATTGTTCAAGTTCTCTGTTTCCTTGTTGATCTTCTGTCTAGTTGTTCTATCTAATGATGTGAGTGGGGTGTTGAAGTCTCCAATGATTATTGTAGAAGTGTCTATTTCTCCCTTCAGTTTAGCCAGAGTTTGTCTCATATATTTTGGGGCACCCTGGTTAGGTGCGTAGATATTTATGACTGTTATATCTTCCTGGAAGATCATCCCTTTTATTAATATATAATGGCCTTCTGTATCTCTTAAAACTTTTTTGCATTTAAAGTCTGTTTTGTCTGGTATTAATATAGCTTACTATTCATGTGGAGTATCTTTTTCCAACCTTTCACTTTCAGCCGGTTTTTATCCCTGGGTCTAAGATGAGTTTCTTGTAAGCAGCATATGGATGGCTCATGTTTTTTTATCCACTCTATCAGCCTGTATCTTTTGATTGGGGAGTTTAATCCATTCACATTCAATATTACTATAAATGCACTATTTACTTCCTCCATTTTATTCTTTGGTTTTCATATGTCATCTTATTTTTGTCTCTCTTTTTACTCTTTTGGTTATCCTTTCTGCTTTTCTTTCTTCTATACTCTCCTCCAAGCTTCTCTCTCTTGTCTTTTTCTTTTAGGTTCTAAGGCTTCCTTTAATATTTCCTGCAAAGGTGGATTCTTTTTTGCAAACTCTCTTAGTTTCTGTTTGTTTGTGAATATTTTATACTCACCTTCATATTTGAAGGATAGTTTTGCTGGATAAAGAATTCTTGGCTGGCAGTTTCTCTTTCAGTTTCCTAGTTTTATCATACCACTGTCTTCTCACGTCCATGGTTTCTGAAGAGAAATCTGCACTAAGTCTTACTGGATGTCCCTTGTACATGATCACTTACTTCTCTCTTGCTGCTCTGAGAATTTTCTCTTTATCTTTGACATTTGACATTCTGAGTAGTATGTGTCTTGATGTAGGTCTATTTGGATTTATTCTGATTGGGGTACGGTTTGCTTCTTGGACATGTAAGTTCATTTCTTTCATGAGAGTTGGAAATTTTCAGCTATTATTTCCTCAAATACTCTTTCTGCCTCTTTTCCCTTCTCTTCTCCTTCCAGAACTCCCATGACACATATGTTGTTGCGTTTTGTGTTGTCATTCAACTCTCTGAGCCGCTGCTTAATTTTTTTCCATTCTTTTCCCTCTCTTTTCTTTTCTCTCTTCAATTTTAGCTGTTCTATCTTTTGGTATCACTTATTCTTTCCTCTGTTGTTTCGAGTCTGCTGTTGTATGCCTCAAATGTATTTTTGACCTCACCTATTTTGTCTTTCATTCCCATGAGCTCTCTTACTTTTCTGTTCAGGATTTCAAATTCTTCTTTGTGTTTGCGCAATGTCTTCTTGATGTCATTTATCTCTTTAACTATACTGTCTTTCAACTCATTAATTTGATTTTGGAAATTTGTGCTCATCTCACTGATTAGTTCTCTCAAATTCTGTATCTTTTCTGGGACTTTGATGTATTCCTTTTCTTAGGCCATGTCTTCTATTTTCTTAGTATGGCTCGTAATTTTTTCCTGGTGTTTAGGCATCTGGTTAGGATGTAGTTTATTCAGATGCTCAATCTTTTTCTCTTTTATAGAGATTTAATGGCAGGAGGCTGTGAGTTACCACAGCTCTTTGATTTTTGGCCTGACCTGGATTATTAGGATTGTCCTGCTGATTGCTCAAAATTCGGCACTGGATCCAGTAATTGGTTGTAGAGTCACTTCCTAGGGCCTTGGGCAGGGAGGCTATAGAAGCCAGGAAAAGCCTCTCCCACTTATTTTTTATTTTCTTATGTGCACTTCCTTGTTCTGCCAGGAGATGGCCCTCTTTGGCAGCTCTCAATTCAATGCCTGGTCAGAGTGTATCTGTTGCAACACAGGTCAGATCAATGTGATAGAGCTTCCTGTCTGGAGGCTAAAAGCCTTGTAATTCAAACTTTCTGAGACAGTTCTCCAGTCTTCCCTGGCAGACCCCTCCCTTTTCCCAGCTAGGAAATATTTCCACTCCCCTCTGAGTCCTCAACAATCTGTCCCTGTTAGTAGAGGACGAGATTGGGAGATTTGTATATCTTTAGCCCCTTGCAGGCTTCAAGGCAAACAGTGGCACAACTGCACCTGGCCTGGATGGGTTCTCGGGACACAGCAGACTAAACCTGTGAGTCAGCACCAGGCTCGCTCTCCCCTCTCCTGTGGAGTCCTCAACAATTAGTTCAGGGTTTTTGTGCTCACAATTTCCCTCTTTTGTCCCTTTCTCCTCTGGATGGTGTGCAGCAGTCACCTGCTGTCCTAAACCCTAGAAGATCTTTTCTGGGGCTGTTTCAGTCTGTCCTGTAGCTATTTTTCTGCAGAAGAGATTCCTGTGTCTTACTAGTCTGCCATCTTCTTGGGAGTCCCCTTACAAACATTTTTGAGACAAGAATATTTAAACAAATTTTGCAATTAATTATTTCTATCTTTATTATATATAGACGTACATGTATAATTCACAGAAGAGAATGGCAATGGTTTATACTGCTCTGCCTGAATTAATTCAGACTTTGGCAAGTTACTGCTTGAAACACATTGCTCAACTAAATCCAAACATTTTTAGGTTTTTGAAAAGTTAAATTTGCAACTGAACAGCCAGGCTTGTCTTATGTTTCAAAAAAAATCACTAAGCATTAGGTTCTTAATGTGGAATTATTTCACATACTTCTCTTGAGTTCTCAGCATTAGGCAGTCTACTACAGCTAAATGTTATAATCAATCCGTAGACAAACTCCTAAAGAAAACGAATGATCCCCAGTTCCATAAAGATTGACGATGCCCCTGAAAGGATGGCATATATTTTGTGACACAGCTAGATTTCTTGTCTGTCCTGGGAGTCATTGACTGCAGATACATAGCTATTCAAGTAGTGCTAGTTAATGACTTAATCTTTATTAATAAGAAAAAAGATTTCATTTGTTTAATATGCAGGTTATTTGTGAGGATAAATGCAATGTAATTGATGTAATTTAAAAGTTCCAGGGATAATGTCATGATTAATTCATCTGTAAACAATCTGGCATCTTTCATTTTATTGAGGCAGGCAAAATTTCTAACTAGCTGAAATGTGGGTAAGAACATTTATGACAACAATTATCATTTAAAAATATAATGCAGTATGAAAGATGAATGACCTACAGGGCATTTTGCTTTGCTATAAGGTCTTAGGAGCCATAATTTGGCATGATTCATTGTCTCTGTTAGAAAGAAACACTAGGACAGCAAAACTTGCTTTGAGTTTTTGGGGATGAATAAGTTTTAGAATTTCATGACAGAGGTTACTGAGCATATTTCAAGGGTCAATTTCTTGAGAGTTTTGTTTTCCAAAATCCAACCATTAATTCACTGAATCATTTATTCACCCATTGTCTAAATACAATGGAGTGTATTTAAAAGACAATTATTTTGCAAGGTACTAGTGTTAGGTATATACATTATATTGCTTCTGCATTATTTTAGAAAGATTATCTTGGGGATTGGAAAAGGTGAGACTAGAAGTACGAGAAACTTGTTCAATGCTGTTGATGTAAACTGGGTGTTTTAGTTTGCTACTGGCTGCCAATGCAAAACAGCAGAATGGGTTGGCTTTTATAATGGTAACCTATTAGGGTAAAATCTTACAGTTCCAAGGCTGTGAACATGTCCAAATCAAGGCAACATCAGAGATGCTGTCTCACCAAAGGTAGGCTGCTAACAATCCTGGATTCCTCCCAAGTGGCAAGCAAAGTGGTGGCCAGTCTCTGCCTTCTCCTCTAGGCTCACTTCCTCCTCAAACTCAACTGTGGGTGATCAGGCATATGGCTTGTCTCTCCCCAGGCTTCATCTCTTCAGCTTCAGGCTTCTCTACTGATTCCAGCTTCTGGCCTCTTTCTCAGCTTCTCGGGATTTCTATGTCTTTCTGTGGCTGTAGGAGATCCTGGAGTCCTCTCACATAGGGCAGCGTAAAATGGTAACTGTTTTTCTGTGTCTTTGATGTTAATCCTCTGTTTCTATAAGACTCAAGCAAGCAGGCCAAGACCCACCCTGGGTCATGCCTTGCCGAAGTAGACCAATCAAAGGCCCCCCAACTGAATCCTATCCAAATAAAGGGTCCCACACCCACAGGATTGAATTTACTCAAGGAACATGATCTTTGCTGGAATTCACCAAAAAAATGTTTCAATCTGTCACACTGGGGAAGAGATGATATATGTCTGGGTTGGCCATGGCTGAAACTTGAGAGTGAATGTAACAATTCAGCATTGTTTTACAGATTTAGAATCATAGAGATCAAAGGACAGAACAAGCAGGAAAATTTCTACATATGTGAAGAGTACATTGAGGGCAAAGAAGAAAAATTACAGGTGCTGGGGTAGTCACACACAATCAGAGGCCTCTCCCAGCCTTTACCTTCCTTCCCCTCTTGCTTGTTTGCATACACGTGTTTTTATGGTTCCACTCTTGTTTGTTTGCAGGCAAGTATTTGGTATGGTTGAATTTGTGTTTGTTTGTGTGCAGGTGTTTGGTAAGTTTCTATACACAAGAGATAACTGGCAGCTCAGGGAGATGTTAACTCTTAACCAGCTCCACCCAACTGCCAAGGCACAAAGATTGCTCACTGGCAAGTCACCCTCCCCTGGAGTGCATAAAAGCCTAGCATTTGGGCAGTGCATGTATCTCATCTCTGACACCAAGCAAGGCATGTGGAGCTGTGGAACAGGTGGCCTCCCCAGGGCACCAGCCACAATTGGTCACTCATCTTCAAGGGGCATTGCAGAGTTGACTCTGGTCCAAGCAGTTGGTCCCCCTGGATCTGGCCATGGTGGTATCTTTCCCCCTGCCCTTTTAGGACTTTTTGTTGTGTAAGAAATTAAGCAGTCATTTACTGGGAGTCTCTGTTGTGCCTGAGCCTATGTTCTCACAATGTACCATATAGAAACTTGCTCCAAACCATGAAGATGATGAAAAAATATATGGTGAGAGAAACACTTGGAAAATTAGAAGAGTGTTATCATATATTCCAAGAAACAAGTGAATAGTAGAAAATTCTAATAGTGTGATAAGGAATAAGAAAGATGATTTTAACTCTTATGTGACCATCAGTGACCTTGTAAGAGCAATTTCAGTAAGTATGTGTACAGTACAAATTTCAGAGTAGTGAAAGGGAGTTGAGGAAGTGGAGGTGGCTTATTGATAATTCTATCTCTGAGAGGAGATAATCTGGATAATCTGAATGCCTTGGATCCTCAACCAGCCATTGACCATGGCCAATATTGCAATAGAATAAATGCACAAAGGACAAAAACTAGTCAAATCAATATTTATTATTTTTGGCTAGATTTTTTACCCCAAACAAACTCCTAACTTTAATAATGCAAACTCTTCAAATGTGAGCCTACTTGTAAAATCAGCTAGGTAAGTGACGTGGGGACATTAATGTAAGGGGTTGTATATGTGAAGAAAGAAAAAAAGAAGAATAGAGACACATATCAGCATAATAGATCCACACAGGTAAGCTCTCTTTTTTTGGGGGGG
Source organism: Tolypeutes matacus (assembly GCA_026826555.1). Lineage (NCBI taxonomy): Eukaryota > Metazoa > Chordata > Mammalia > Cingulata > Chlamyphoridae > Tolypeutes > Tolypeutes matacus. The sequence goes on from JAKSZT010054304.1 coordinate 27,501,089, forward strand.
CGGGGGGAATGAGGATAGGATGTGTTTATTTTATATAACAAACATATGCTCTATATGCTTTTTATAAATATTGTCTTTTTAAAGTGTCTTTAAAATTTGATGAGAAGGAAAATATTGTTTTCATCTTATAGATGAGGAACCAGAAGCACAGGGAGGGCAATTAAATTTCCCAAAGTCACACAGCTGGGATTGTGAACTCAGGCAGGCTGGCTTCAGAGTCCCTGTTCTTAACCACTACGCTGTATTGCAGTTTCTTGAATTTACTGCTAAGCACACAGAGTAGTGAGCTAATGATATCATTTTGGAGTCAATGGATTTAAACTTGCTGCATAATAACTAAGGAATTTATTTTAATTCTGAATATTAGAAACACAAAAATAGTTTAATTGCAAAAAAAAAATTGAACTCTCATCATGTAATAAGTTTTGTGATGTTTAATTTCATGTGTCAACTTGACCAGGTTATGGTATCCACTTGTTTGGTGAAGCATGCACTGGCTTGATTATGACAGAAGTTATTCCAGAGATGAATTTGCATTTATAGTCATTTGGTTGCATCTATGTCTAATTGCATCTACAATCATCAAATAAGATTGCCTTCAGCAATGAGATGAGTCTCCTCATCCAATCAGTTGGAGGTCTTGATGCCAGAACAGAGGATTTCAGAAGGCAGAATTCCTACCTCTATTCCAGCCATCCTTCTTATCTAAGGAATATATCATCACCTTCATCAGAGTTTCCAACTTGCAGCCTGCCCTACATAACTCAGACTTGTCAATCTCCATGACTCCAAGGGCTGATTCCTGTTTCTTTGGAGAACCTTAACCAATATAGGTTCCTATGCCAATTTTTATAGAATATTTAAAAATCATATACAGTTGTATTTATACTGATAGTTACTCAGTATCCTTAGACTTGAGTTCCTATAATGGATTACCTTAAAGGATGAGAAATCCAGAATTGGAAGAGAATGCAAACATTTTGGAATGGGCTTTAGAAAAATTGAGACAATGTGATGGGATTAAACTGGAGATTAGTAAAAGGTATGCTAATCAGCTATGAAGCCTGACTGAGTTTGAATAGACCTCACTGGCAGTGGATCGACTGGCCTGGCTTTATGACTTGACTTTCACTAGCAACAGTCAATAGAGCAGGGAGATAAGTGCATATATGTATCTGTGTGTCAGGGGTGAAAGAAGTAAATGATCCTGTCTGCTGAAGATTGCTGAAGGGAAAGACAGTAAGACAAATGGATAAGGGAGCAGTTGGAATTTTAAGAATATACATTTACATAGTTTTGTACAGTTCAGTAATAATCCAGATAAACTGCCCAGAACAGATGGCTAGTTTATCCAGCCATGCTGTGTGCCTTTTTGTATGCAAATGAAATGTCTACTTATCAGGAGGGCTTTGAGAAGAGTCCAAAATGAAACAGTCAATTTGACCCAAAAGGTGATGAAATTAGGACTCAGAAAGGAGAACATTGGAGGCGGACAATATTGTTTCCTAATAAATCCTAGTGATTTAATTTTAATATATGAATGTGAACTCACCAATCACCTAACTGTCCTCTAATAGATTTATTGTAGAGTAGCCTAGTGCATAAGTAGAGTACAGAGGAAGCCAATTAAACTCAAGGTTTCTTTAATTCTTGTATCACTCAAACCATTTCAATTTTAATTTTGCTCCTCTGGGGGAAAATTAAGGAGCTCCTAGTGGTTAAGAAATTGTGAATTCCTACAGTAGCCTCATAGAAATGTGTCACGTCAAAATTGGGGAGAAAAGCAACTGTGGGCCAGAATGGGAGAAGACCTGAAAGTGGTGATGAAGTTAGTGGCATCTATTTCACCCAAAGCCCTCACCACCCTCAATAACTATGTTCTTTATGAAGTTATCCTCCCACCTTGGACTAGAGAAGAAGATGTGACTCTCATAATTTGGCCAGTGTCTGTTGCACAGTAAAGAGTTGGCAAATCAAATACCTCTCTTGATAATTTAGAATTGGGAAAGTGTTTTACTGAGTCAGCTAGAACTAGGAGTTATAATACTCAGGGTTCTCCAGAAAAACAGAACCAATAGAATGTAATAAATCTCTTAATGTATGTATATATTAAGAGACTATATTAAGAGATTTATTATAAGTAATTGGTTTCCACTATTGTGGATAATGGCAAGTTTGAATTTTGGACGGCAGGTCAGAGGCTGGACATTTCTGGGAGAAGCTATGTTTAAGTCTTTAGTCCAAGTCTGTAGAATAGGCTAGGGAAGAGAGAAAGGTGTAACCTTGAGGCAGATTCCTTCTGATTCTTGAAACCCTCAGTTCACTTTTAAGACTTCCAGTTGATTGGATGAGGCCCACCCACACCGCTGAGAGTAATCTCCTTAATTTAAAGTCAAATGATTGTAGATGCTAAACCCATCTATGAAATACCTCCATAGTAAAAACTATGTCCATATTTGACCAAACAACTAGACACCATAACCTAGCCAACTTGACACATTAAAAAAAAATCACATCTGAGCAACTAAAGCAAAAGTTGAAAGAAAGATGAATTATGACACAGTATAAATTATGGGTAAGTAACTGATTCTTCCCAAAAGAGAGAGCCATCTAGAGGAGAAATATTTCATGAATGAGAGAACAAGCAGCCCCTAAGACTGAGACAGAGAGAAGTTAAGTATATTGGTAGAGTGGGTTGAGTTGTCTAATCATTTTGGGAAACTTTATTATTTCTCTCCTCCTTCTAATAGATTCCGAACCCTGGCTATAGAGAACTGCATATGACCCAAGCCTAGTCAATTATGGTATTCCATCCCTTGCCAAAAAGATTGGTCCAAGGAATAGGCATGTGAACCAAGCAGGGCCAATCAGAGCATTCCCTGAGATTTTCACTTGGACATTGGTAGGAAGAATTTTTTTTTCTCCTGGAGGTTGCTGAGGCCTCAATTCTGTAAGCTACACTTGAAACCAAAAAGCACGACTTGTTTACTAAGATCTTTGGGATCCAGTTTTAATAAATTGTGCTAAATTCATCTGAATAAAATTTACCATCCTCAAAAAACTACCCATGTTTTCTTTCTCCAGTCATCCAAGAGTGTGTTTTTTGTAAGAAGAGCATCCCTAAATAAAACAGATTTTAAGAAATAAAATAGTAGAAGCCTGTGGTCAGAAAGAGAAATTTAAGAGTTCTAGGAGATGACAAGAACTAATGGAAGAGATGACTGATGAAATGTTGTCAGCTTTTCCCAGTGCATACTTACCAAAGGCCATAAGGATAACATGTCAGAGAAATGGGTGGAGAAGACCTTGTGATTTCCTAGAAAATCATCCAGAGGGAAAGGAAGTTAATAAGTCCTAGAAATGAGGATTTTGAGATTGTGTTATAACATTTAGCTATGGTGATGAAGCAGAAAATTGGACAAAACAGTGATAAAGTAATGAAACCTACTAAGCACATTGAGTGTCGTGTACAGGCAGAATATTAGATTCTGTCTGTTGTAGACTTTATGGTTCAATTGGAATGTTTTTGTTGTTGTTGCTCTTTTGGGTAACAAAGAGAATATTTATAAATAAGATCAAAAGAGATGCCAAGAGGGACGAAGTCTGCAGAAATGGTACAACTTAGGTCCAGGGAGAACTGGGCTTGTGAGTGCTTACTACTTAGTGAGAGTGTTATTTGGTTATCACTCTGTATTTCCACAGGGGTCATAAGGATATACCAAGGCCAAAAGTGTGGCTAAGTATAAAATAATAGGTTATGCAAAATATATTTAATCTTCACTAGGTGGCAGCATGTTATGATTTTATTAATAAAACTAGGCTTTACATATATTTATAGTATATTTAATTACCATGGATATCTTAATAATTTAATTTATAAAGATTATTTTCAAGATGTGAATATCTTAGAGAATTATTTACTGCAGTCTCTTCTTTTTTCAGTGAATCTGTGGACAAGACCATCAGGGTTAGTTGTTTAAATATGCCCAGTACAAAAGCTCCGGATTAATCCATGTACTCTGGCTGGGAACTACCCACAGAAAGGACAATTTTGGTTTGTTTGTTTGTTTGTTTGTTTGTTTGCTTGCTTGTCTGTTTTTAAATTATCTTCTGAAAGGGAACATCTTTAGGAAATTTTCTCCAAGGCACATTCAGGCCAGTGGTTGGCCAATGTCTCTCCCCTCCTCAGCATAACCAGAATCAAAATGCTAGACAAGCACTTTCTTGTCCAAAACACTTACTCAGGCCTCACACTGGTGGACTCTTTGTACAAAGTCACTTGGTATTTGATTAATAACTGTGTCCTGCATAGACCATCCCCTGCAGGATGGCAGGGGCCATGTGTCTTCTTTCAATTTTATAAACCACAAATTAGAACAAGTGGTAGCAGATGCTATATAAATATTTTTGAGTAAATGTGTGAGCACAAAATATTTTATGTGATTATATATCTAGTAATCATGCATACAAAGCTAATATATCCTCCTTCACCGGACTTTAAGAAAACGTAGTGTTTATTTATGAGAAAGAGGAAACCTGGAAAAAGGAAAGAGGTAACTAGTTTAAAATCTCAGACATACTGAAAATGAATGATACAGAGAATTTAGGTAGTCAGAAACTGTGCTAACTGGTTCCAAACAAGGTAAAGAAACCATGCCAAGAGCTCACTGTTACCTCAAAGGGTAAAACAATAACAACAAAGCTCTCTCCTCTGCATTACAAATACCATTTGCATTTCAATGATACAATACTCTAAAGAACATGTTCTACTAAGTTTCTTAGATAACCCACATGTGCTCTGTTTCAAATCACATAGTAATAAAAATGACCTTGTTCTTTGATAGATTTGCATAATTCCCTAACTGGACTATCATTGATTCCCTTAAGGAATGAATACAGACTCTCTATGAAAAATACAGTTTCTTAAATCTAACTTCCTATGTGGATTGCATTATTACTTTATAGGAAAATCATTTCTAGCTGTTTTCTTGTTGTCCCCAATAGTTTTTCTAATTCCTTCATATATCTATCCTAGGAGGTTAAATTTTCTCAAACCTTCCAAAATTATTCATGCCTTGCTAGTCATTTTGGCTTGTTAATCTTGACCTAGTTTTTTCTTGGTCTCATATTTTAACTTTCTATTTTTATTCCATCCCTCTCCAACCCCCTAAATAAATTGTATTTCTAGGCCAACATACATCTTTTTGTTTTGTCCACAAAACAGCTCTTCAGGAAGCTTCGGTAGAATATTATTGAAGTGTAGTAGGCATTATTTTTTTCTTAGGGCACAAATTTCTAAAAAAAAAAAAATTCTTACAATATGAAATCACTGATTCATCATATTTTTAGTGACACTTTAAATTAAAGTACAAGATATGAATTCAACCCTTGAAATTTCCCAATTCTCAATTTCATTCATTCATTCATTCACTTCCTCAGTACAGAACAGAAGTTGTACATCTTTTGCATCAAGCTGTCCATTATCTTCTTCCTAGCATGCCTGAGGCATCTGTCTCTCTGGGAGTGTGGTCAGAAAATTAGGATTGTTAAAAAGAAATGCTCAAATGATTGGGCATCCGTCTGCCATATGGAGGGACCTGGGTTCGATCCCAGGAACCTCCCGGTAAAATAAAAAAATATATATGTAGAAGGCGCATGGGCTGCCAGGCTCTGTGTGCTGGTGAGCCGCCAGGCCCCCGGAGCCAGGCAGCAAGATGATGATGTAACAGTAGAGAGACACAGGGAAGAGTCAAGATGAGATGCTCTGAAAGCATGAAAACCAGGAACCGAGGTGGCGCAGGTGGCAGAACACCTCTCTCCTACATCGGGGGTCTCCAGGATCGAATCCTGGTGAAGACTGGAGGAGGAGGATGAGAAGAGATGGCAGGAAACAGACACAGAGAATTGCCCTGTGAATGGACACAAAACAGCAAATGGGGAAGGGGGTGTTTAAAATGGATAAATTAAATAAACAAATCTTTAAAAAAAAAAAGAAAGAAAGAAAGAAAGAAATGCAGAGCCGATGTGGCCAGTGGTTGAGCACCGGCTTCCCACATACGAGGTCTTGGGTTCAATGCCAATATGCAAAAAAAAGGAAAGAAAATAGTTATTATCATTTTATTTCAAGTAGAGTTTTTCAGTAATGAAAAATTTATAATGTAAAATATTTCTTAAAGACTATCAAGAGTCAAACCCAAAGGTCTCAGATGAAGGCATTTCCTCTTTAATATAGAGGTTCTACCCTTTTCATAATAAAAGTTAGATCTTGGGACAGATCAGCTATGCTAAGGAATGAGGAGGATGGACTAGAGGGAGAGAAAGCCTGAAATTCTCCTTATGGAGTTGGGGGATTTTGAGAAGAATGAAAAAAGGAGAGAGGAGAGTCAAGTCAGACACATAGGTCTTATCTCTTCTCTCTGAGTCAAATGTGTTAGGTGATTGAAAATGCCAGGGAAGGAGGCTTTTGATTGGTATAATGTTTGGGACTCTGGGACAGGTTTACCTTAGCAGACTGCTCCTCCAAGACCTTCAGGTTGGTCACTTTAGAGGAAACAGTTGCTTAATGTGATTACCGAGGAGGCAAGCTGATATTTACCATTCCCGTGTCGTTCTTCCTTCCTGTGTGGCATGGATGAAGCCATATGCTCTTGATCTAGAGGAAGGATTGAGAAATGAGTGGAGAGTTGGCAGGTCTGCCATGTGGTCCACTTTGGTGAGGGGTTGGTGATTCTGCACTGCCTAGACTGGAGGATGGATGATGTTACAGAGACAAAGAGAGGTCTAAAATGCAAGCTAAGAGCTGCAATGCAGCCAAATCAGATATTGATCACCACCTCATTCTGATCAAGTCACAAAGAGATCCCCTGTGATGATATCCTTCTGCAAATTAAGCCACATTGTCAACATGTTAAGCAATTATCAAGACAACAAGGGCATTAAGTGAGGACTCAAGGAATGAGATTACTGTGTGCATCTCAGAATGACTCCAATCCATGGGCCCAAGACCATGGTAACCCAAGGTTCCCAGAACAAGCTGTTTCCCTATTTAAATCTATAATGTTGCACATGCTATTTCCATTTTTTTGCTCACCTTCCTGACCATACAATCTGCCCCCCACCCCAATTTGAAAGTCTGTTAAATTCATTCCTAATTTTCCTTCTGGATTTACCTTAAGAGCTACATTATTTGTGACATTTCTATTTTCTGATCTAGCTATCACCAGAGTTAAGGCTTTTTTACCTGTTGTCTGAGACTTCTGGGATATGCCTCTATTGCAGCTCGTATATACTCCACAAGTATTAACGGCTCTACCCACCATACTGAACTCTGCAGAGTTTATATCATATTGCATGTGCAGATTATCAGAGTGAATTCTACCTCCCACCCTGATTTCAGACACAAACCCTACTCCATAAGCTCTTTGAGGTCAGATGTGTCACCTTAGTCAGCCTTACACCTGATCCTTTACAGTGCAGAGCAAATATTTTAGGGATAAATGGATAACTCATTCAACATTCAGCTCTCTTGCTCATATGTATTGGTCATTTGGGGCCTTTTGTGTTTCTCTTAATCTACCCATGTACTCCTCTACTTCCACCTGCTCACTTTCAAACCAATTGTTTCAATTGGCTAAAAACAGATTTTGGACAGTTTATAGACATGGTCAGTAATAAGGGGCAGCATATTTTAAATTCAAGGTGATGTTAGGAAATAACATTGTATATTACTTTTTGAGCAAGGTTTATAAAAATTTGTGCTATGATCATATCCAAAAATAATTATTACTCTTTTGTTTGAAATAACAAAGCAATAGTTTTCATCATGTTCATAACTATGATATACTAAAATGTTAAATTATAAATAGGAAATGGGGGCAAGATGTACAAATCATGAATGTGCAGAATTTTTCTTCCATATCTGCCCTGGAGATAGAACACAAGTCAGTTTTATTCCTCACCTGGGAAAACTAATATCACTTGTTCTGTATCTACTTTTGTTGTGCTCAGTAGAACAAATAATAAGAAAGTGACTCTATTTGTAAAGGAGAATGGTCCAGAAAACTTTGAACAGAATTTCAAATAACATGGTAGTTACAAGCTGAATGACTTATTTGTCATGTAATCAATAAAGCTATATGTGAGAGATGATGGCAGAAAACTAGACAAGAATTGTATAATACTGCAATAAAAATAAATCTGGAAATGCTAAGAAATGTATTTGAAACCTACTTCATTGCTTGAATGGAGTCTGTGTTCTGAATGATAAGAGAACCCATTGTGTATTTTCTGTCTGAAGGATCTCTTGTAATTTAAATCACAAGAACACCATGTGATACTGCCCAGTGGAGACTATGCTTTGCTTTATGGGTATTCTGAAACAGGTCATGGGCTTGGAATTAGTGAAGCCATTGATAAATAAAAAGCTTCAGCATTGCACTGAATATAATTTTCAAATGTTAAAACGGAAACCAGCATCTCAGAGGTGCACTGCTATCTTACTGGGCTTTCCTTCTTGCATCACAGTACAATTGCAGTTAAGGTTGAGATTATTTTATTTCAAATTAAATAACTTTCTGATTCTTTTTTCTGAAAGAGGCTGTTTTCTGACAAAGTCAATTTGTGCATCGCCACTTTAGGAAAGAGTATTTTGGTGATGCCCTAAATTCTGTAGACAGTCAATTTTGTTCCTCATTTCTTTAGAGAGATAATTTTTGTACTTAACCTCTCCTGTGAAATCTGGATTTCCACTTGTGGAGAAGATCCAAAAAGTATGTAAGGAGTAAAGGCACCTGAAAAATATAAGAAGTCAGAAAGGAGCAAAGGTCACTGCTTCATATAATACCTTTCCACACTAAGTCCTTAGTTTGACAAATGCAAATAGGAAAACGTGTCTCTCTATCCACATAGCTGCTTTGTTTTATTTAAGGGAAAAAGAAAGTCTGACAGCATTTTCTACCTCTCATTCAGGTAAGAGACTTACAAGAAGCTGCATTAAGTATATTTATAGTTGTGTATTCTCAATATATATTCACATATATATTTATATGTGATACACACATGGTTATCATAGGCTACTCCAGTTATCTGAGTCGAATGTTTTTTGAGAGCTGGAAAATAGCTGCAGCATTCAAAAATAACGTTTTAGAGAGAAAAAAAGCACCAATCTAGCATTAAAAGATACAATTCTGTATTCCTTCTGTAGCATATTAAAATTAGTTTGGCTAATGCAATATATAATAGCACATCTGGGTATGTATATATGTGTGTGTATATACACACATAGTAAATTTCTTCGTTCCATTTTAGATTATTTTTCATATGGTAACACAATTTTGCTTTCTTAAGTAACATTTTTTTTTATACGAAACTATAGGCAAATTCTTAGGAATATAAACATCTATAATGTGTGAAGGGAAAATCACATTACAGGGCTCATCCCTTAAAATGCTTCACTCAAATTATTCCTCTGACAATGCATATGTGACAAATTAAAATCAGCCATGAATATGTGGTGTTTATTTCAGTAATGCTAACTATAACCCACTAATAGTACTTTCTTAATGTGATTAATCACATTTCTAAGACAAAAGCAAAAACCCATAATACCTTCTTCAAATTGGAAAGAGACTTGGTAAATTTCAGCATCTATTCTGTGTTTTTTTTTTTTTTTTAATTAATTAACTTGGATTGAAAAGATATGTCTTTCATTTGACAAGCCAATTTTTACATTTTTTTTCCTGATGGAAACCTCCTTCTTCACTATATTCCTTCAGATGACTTTGTTCCAGTCTCAACTCCTGAACCCTTCTAAAACCTGTTTTCTCCCTCCACTTCCACTAATATTGCTTACTTCTATTTATCATCTTTCACTTGGACTATTACAATTGCCTCTTAATTTGTCTTCCTGCCTTCTTTGTTACTTCCCTTCCATATTACTGACAGAGTAATCCTTCTAGGATGCAAATCTTATTGCATTTCCCACTACAAAAATTTTAATGGATCCCCATTACTTACTGAGTACATTTTAAATTTCTGAACACTACACACTAGATCTTACATGTTTTGTTGTTTTCGTATCTGACCAACTACCTGGCTTTGCCTTCTCCTTTTCTCACATTCACAGTGAAAATTCTAACTTTTCTCAAGCAATTTAATTTTCTGAATGTCGTCTCTCTCATACCTATGACACTTTCCATGCGATGCAACTTTGGTTTGGAATGCTTTTCCTACCTTATTCATTATCAAAGAATAAATATTCAATGCAAGCATCAACTCCTTTGAAAAGTCTACTTGGATCTCCAGAACTTAGATCCCTCTCCTCCGTGATTTCATGGTATCCTCCTGGTGTCATTAAGGGTCACTGACCATTGTATGATGCATGGGGGTTTAAATCTCCTTGAGAGAGGGATTATGTTTTATTGTTTGGTTTTCTTAGGACCTGCACTGTGTCTGGGAAATACTTACTAGGAGATACTTACTAAGTATATATAGAAAGATTTTTCCTTGAATAATATTTACTATAAGGCCAACCTAGGATTTGGGGTCCCAAGGATGATCATAGGGTACTTATTCTTATTACTCTTATTGTGTTTGGAGTGTCAATCTGTGGATATATTTTCTAGGTGCTTACAATTTAAATAGAATTCAAATTATTACCCTGCTGGATTCCCTAAAATTATACTCTGAATTTATACTGCTACTGTGATCCCTGGTGTTTTTTTTATTTGAACAAATATAGGACCTGGAAGATAATCAGCATGCTGTATTCATAATCTACACACACATACCACCCAACAGAAGAAACAACACTAGTGCCAGTTGTCTCTTCCTTCTACATCATCCTCAACCTCTACATTTGACCTTAATATCATGCCTTTTCCAATTAAATGCTCTTCTCTCTTACCTCTTTCTCTTATTTCTCCTCTTTAGAATCTTTGTCTTCTTCTTCCTGTGCTTTAATTGACGTTCCCTTTGCAAAATTCTATCCTCAGTCATCATTTCTCTTTAATCTCTATTTAAGAATAATCTTAACAATTTACGTGGTTTTATCTTTTATTTCTATGCTGGCTTTTTACCAAATACATATCTGTAGATGTGCTATCCCTCATATTCTCCAGAACAAGCTGTTTAGTAGACATTATTTCCAAAGATATCCTTCTAGCATGCCCGACTAAAGCATGTGCAAAAAACGAATTGTTTTCTCCACAAATATGTTCCTATTTGTGTGCTTCCTAATGTTATTGTTGAGCACACACCTCCAAATGACCCTGGAAGGAAATTTAAGTGTTACTCCTGACATCTTCCATTTCTCATCCCTGTAGTCAATATTTAAATCCGTATATTGTAAAGAACCATGAAGTACCTGAGATTTTATCATATTTGCAGTCCACTGAGTTAGTCTGCTACAAGTTCATGGATTCTGATGGAAAACGTGAGACTTCAAGGTCAGAGACAAAGGAATTTATAGCTCATTACACAACAGGCAGCATGACCCTTATGTTCACATAATTTCCCTTTGATGCTCAGTCACACAAGTGTCATGCATCGCAGACCTAGGTGGTTGTTGTACACACACAGTGTGTTTGTTTCCCAGTGAGGAATACTGTGCCCAGGGAACCTCAATCTTTCATAAGGGGGTTACAAAGATACCTGCCCAAACTTTACCTTGGAGGGAGACTTTGTCTTTGCTATACTTATTAGCAAACCAATCTTCCCTCACCCCAGAGGAGACAGATACAAACATTCTTGAAAGATAGTCTGTGAAAAAAAGAAAAAAAAAAAAAGCAAATATCTCTGCTCACAAAACATGCATAAACATAAAAACACATAAAAACTTGTCTCCCAACATATTTATTGACCACTCTATTTTCTGTCTCTCATATCTTATTAGTTGTGTGAACTGGGACAAGTTTCCTAATGTCCTTGTGCCACAATTTTCTCATCTGAAAATGGCAATTATAATAGTACCTAAATCATAGAATTAGTGTGAGACTTCAAGGAGATAATACATATAAAGTTCGTGTAACAGAGCTTGGCATATTGAAAGTGCTCTTTAAATTTAGCCATTTATTATTTTTATTATTATCATCATCATGATTATATTTACTGCTACTTTTCCATTTCTCTTGTCACTGGCTCTTAGCTTTTCCCTTTGTCTACTGCAATATAATCTTACCACGGTTCTGCATCCAGGCTCTCACCTCTGCTATCTAGCCTTTTCAGTATTTCAAAGCCAATTTCCTAAACTACAAATCAGCGATGATCATCCCATTCTTTCAGAAACTGTTAGTGGTCCCAGGTTGCACAAAGAATCTTGTCCTTGGTATGGAATTCAGAGTCCTTCTTAAAATGATTCTATGCTAACTCTTTAAACTATTTCTCCTTTAGACTCCAGTAGTTTTTAACTTTTCACAATGTTTTTTGAACATGTTATGCACATTTATGTCTCCATGCTTTTGCTCCTGCTTCTCAGCTAGAAACCCCTCTACTCCATATCTTGATGTATGGACATCTTCGTCATATTCCAAAGGTCACTTCATGCCATTGCCTCATTAAAGCCTTCTTACAACCATACGCAAAGGCTTGTTTACCTTTCAATGATCCCTTTGGCTTTAAAATCATTTCTGGCTCTGTGATTCTCATACTTATAATCCACTCCCTATCTTTACAGTCTTCCACTTTATCTTTCTGCATATGTGGTTACCTTGTCTTTGCTTGTCATCTTATTCCAATAATTCTTTCCACACATATGATTTGATTGATCAGTCTCACTTCTCTACAGCCTCAGGGTTCACCTGGGTGGCTTCTGTTTGGACATCTGACTTTGGCTGATCCAGTGGCAAACATTGCCCCATATTGCTTTCCCAATCATGCTACTGAGTCCTGGCTCTAGGTCTGTGACCTTAACAGTCTGGAAACAAACCATCAATGCCCCACAATCTTACACTTCACTTTTTAAAAAAATCTAATGCACATTTTAATATAGGTTTGTTGCCTTGATATCAAAACTAAAAGATAAGCATCAAAAAATCACTTGTAGTCAAAACTGCAAATGTTTTGGTGAGCATAAAGAAAAAAAGCAGGCACATCACCTTCTCATTACAGCCTGTGTCAATTACGACTGTGTAGGAGGAGATTTATTGCGATTAAATCATTTAAAATATTATATGTAATCATACTTAATTGAGCAAAAATGTAATAGGATTCAGGAGAAAAGAGCTAAGGAAAAATCAGGGTAAATTAAAAAATATATCCTAAATGCCAATCTGAACTTATAAAGGAAGCTAATTACAGAAATGAATTCACATAGTTTCTTATCTGATTTGCACATCTCTTTTTACTATTTTTATGGAATTTCTTTCAATTTTGGAGTGCAAGATTTTTTAATGTCTTTGTGTCCCTTATAAAACCAAAATCAATCTCATAGAAGGTGGCCAATATATGGTCTTGGCTGCATTAAAAACAAACCAACCAAACAAAAGCAACTATTTCAACTTAAAATGCTATTCATTAATACAAAAAGATGAAGTCAGTTCTAAGGCTTGAAAGATTAAAAGATTTCTTATGATAAAATGTAAATTATTCAGTATTAATATACAAGATTTTAAATATACACACTTGTGCTGGTTTGAATCTTTTGTAGATCCTAGAAAATCCTGTTCTTAAAGCAAATCTATTCCTGTGCTTGTAAACCCTTTGTAGATGGGAACTTGTGATTGGACTGTAGGACCCAGGGTGAGTCTTAGTTCTCTTACTGAAGTCTTAAATAAATGCAGGAGAAGGGAGAGAAAGGGAGCTTCCATTTCACCCTGTTATTCAATAGTGGACAGCCACAGAAAGGCAGAAAGAAGCCACAGACAGAGCAGCCCAAAGAAGAACTAGCCACAGGCCTGGAGAAGAAGTGAGAGACGAGTAGGATGCCACTATGCCTTGTCATGTGCTTGATCGCCCACAGCTACAACTTGATGAGACAGCACCTCTTGATGTTGCCTTGATTTGGACATTTTCACAGCCTTGGAACTGTAAGCTTTTACTCTAATAAAGCCCCATTCTAAAAGCAAACCCATTTCTGGTAGCTTGCATTGGCAGCCTGTGGCAACATAAAACAACACTCTAAAAAAATGGATGTAAATCAATAAAATGAAAAACAAACAAACAAAAAACAACCAAAAAGCATAAAGACCTGAAGTACTGGTTAATATTAAGATAGAAATTTTTAAAAATCAAAACTAAAGTACCAATGATAAATAGGATATTTGATCCAGGAGGAAAATAGGTGATACATGAAAAAATAATGAAAATGGACAGTAAGATGTGAATACTAGAGGTCACAAAGCCTTTTTTTTGTTGTTGTTGTTGTTTGTTTTTTTAGGAGGTACCAGGGATTGAACACAGGATGAAGATGTCGTACTTGGGAAGCATGTGCTCAACCACTTGAGCTACATCCACTCTCCACAAAGGTTTTTCTAAAGCTTCCTTATACTTGAGAACTACTTTTAAAAAGCCCAGCATATGCCTTTTTAATATACTGGTGGATGCCTACTGTGTCCTGTGCCTTTACAACCAGACAAATTGCCCTAGCTCCTGCCAAAGAGATAATCAGAAGGTATCTCAGCACAAGATAAGAGTGTGATAGTTTTCCCCTGGCCACTGTGGCCCTTGGATGCTACTTCTCATGGAGCATGTGATGGCAAGCAGAGTTATTAGTGGATGATCACAGATGGCCCTGCTAGTCAATAGCTCAACTCATTGGTTGACCTATCTCCCAGATCCTACCAACAATCTCCATCCTCTAGCATAGTTTTGCATAAATTATAAAAGTGGACCACCCAAAAGAGCTATCTGGAGTAACTAAGGTCACAGACGAGATGTACCTGGCATCAGGTAAACTGAGTACCTGGCTTTGATATTCTTTTCTTGGCTACACTAATTTTAAGAATTTACCAGTTTGTTCCTACAGCAGTCTAAATTGTTATCTCTTTTCCCCTTCCCTCTTGAAGGCTTTCCTATAGTTATTCATTGCTTCTAAACTCCACATCAGTGGTCCAATGGATCTATTTTAAATTGCAGGTCATAGAATTTTCTTAGCCCCATGAATTCTAGGTAAGTAGCAAGCATATCTGTTCAAAGGAAAGGACATACTCATTATTTTTTGTAATAATAAACTTTATATTTAGAGAAGTTTACTGTAATGTATTCAAATTTTAATGAGACAAAAATCAGTTGTTCAGTTCACAATCAGAAAATTAGTTAGAACTCCATGTATGTTATTGTACTGATATGCATTTCTAATGGCTGTATATAAAATATGCAGTAAAACAAAAAGGGCTGAGAAAATGCAGGATTCTATAAAACCTTTTGTCATTAAATAGTGATGATTGATTTTATTTCTGAATCAAGATAATGAGATCTCAGAATGAAAATGTGTTTTCTAGCCTAATAATATCAGTTAAAGAAGGTTTTTTATAGAAACACATATTAGTCTTCTATTCATTTTTTTTGTAGAACTTGATTATGTACATTTAATTGGACAGTTCTGATATTTTTCCAAGATTAAAGCATTTCTGTGAAACTTTTCCTTCAGTGAAGTTGTATTTATTCATTATATTGATTATCTTTTTAATCATTTTCATATTTGATTAAAAAAATTATAGGTATATTTCAGAATGTTCCGTTTCTAAATGCTAAATCAAAGTGCTGAGGTAATTGAATTACTGTTCATGTTATAACAGACTATTTATAAATTAATGAATCTACTGAATGAATTTAAATTAACTAACCTTAAGTCCATTTATAAATCTTTCTCTCAAGCCATTCTTTACTTTATTTATTAGAATGCAAAATAATCACTTGATTGCTCAGTAAATAGACAGTCTTTTTGCCCATGCATTGTTCCAGCATTAACTGTCCTATGCAACTGATTAATTCTTGTGATTATAAAAGAAATTATTAGTTAACATTCTATTTAAATTACTTAAGTTTTATTTAGCAGTTTAGAAAAATAGTAATTTTCTTATGAAGTATATCAATACATTAGGTTACAATGTGCTAGCATACTATTGTTGATCTAAATGTCTTCATGGGCTTCACCAAGAATACAGTTATTTTCACAGTGTTTTCCTTTATTAGAAGTCTTCTTTTCAAGTCACTTGGGTAGTGATATGGCAGAGTTTCCAAACTCTATAACCAGTCTAGACTTTTGTAGACTCAAAGTTCTGAGAAAAAAACAAAATCAAAAACAAAAAAACAAAACTTGAAGGTTGTCATTTGCATTAGGCAAGGCATCATTTAAGTCAGGCATTTAACAATAGTTTACTAATTACTTATTATGTTTAAGGTACTATAAGAAGAGACAAGTAAAAGATGAGGTTCTAAGGAGCATATATTTAATGACAATATATTGAACATCCTCATGCTCTTGCCTTTAGAGGTACAGAAAAGAGTAAACCAAAAACAAACAATCAAACAAACAAACAAACAAAAAGAGTAAACCAAGAAATTCCCCTTCTTTTCCTGAAGCCCACAATGCAGAGGATGAGATGAACCTTAAACAATTATATTAATAATTTTTAATGGCAATTATAATAAGCACAGCATGCTATGAGAAGGTAACATATGGAGCCCTCTCTGGTTTTGGGGTATTAAAATATTTTCAAAGGAATGCATACATAAACTGAGTTGGAGATGGAAAGAATGGGCACTGACTAGGTAAAATGGTGGCAATATTAGCTATTATTAAATTAATAGTGACTTTCAAGGTATAGATCATGCATAATTTTAAAGAAAGATTTACAAGTTAGCTACCCGCATTCATTTGCAAATGTAGAATGGCATAACAATATAAAATACAAGTTAGCAAAGCAATCAAGTGAATGGAACTGGAATAGCCAGAAGAATAACTTGAACTGAGTTTAAAGGATAGCTAGGTTGTAGATAAATGGAACAAGGAAACAACCTACCTCACATCACTAAATATTCCACCGATGTTTATGAAGCATCTAGTATGTTCCAGCAATTGAGTTGGGTGCTATGAATTCAAAGCCCGATAAGCATCAATTCTCTGCTTTTGAGGAGTTTACAGTCTAGGAGGCTACATAGATATATTGCAAAATGCCAAGTCAACACAAATAACCTTGACAGATATCTGAAAGTAGAGTGAATAACAACAAATGAGCTGGAGAACAATTCACAGAGGAGATAATAATGACCATGATGAAGATGATTATGGTGACTAATTATTAAGCTTACTATGTGCCAGGTATTGCTCTAGCTCAATTGTTAATTCATTTAAACCTCACCTCAACACTGTGGGATAGAAATTACTATAGGACCCCATTGACAAATGAGAAAACTGAGATACACAGAAGTAAAGGAACTTGCCCGGGGTCATGCAAACAGTAAGTGGTGAACCCAGGATCAGTCTCAGGGCTCTGACTCTGGAGTCAACACTCTTAACCACTATTCTTGCAAAAGTGATCATTACGGCAAAGGGAAAGAGAAGAGACAGGTTGCTATTTCATGCATGAGACAGCTGGCACTCCCATCCCCCAGAGCGGTGTGAACACTTTTGGGTGATTAACAGGTTTCAGGATATAGTTCCTAGCCTCCTAGGCTTGGAAATTCAACGTTATTAGTGCATATTGAAGAAATTTGTCATAGGGACTAACTAATGCTGATCAGTTATGCTATAATAGCCTGCAGCAATCATGAACATTTAAGAGCAGACTTTGAAGTCAGACACCACATGAGTTGAATTTTGATTCCAACACTCAGTAATTACTTGGCCTTGACCAAGATACCTAATAACTTGGAGTATCATTTACCTTGTCTGTAAAATGAAAATAATACTAACATACTGGATTTTTGTGATGATCAAGTGTGTATGTGTGTTTGTGTGTATATATGTCCATTTGTGTACAAGCAATTGATGCAGTGCTTGGAGCACAACCCATAATCAATGCAATAATGGTAGTGGTTGCTGCTGTTGTAATTGAAATGTACCTGGCGTAAGCGGTGGTCAGGATTGATTTTCTTCTGGACATTTTAGTCAATACATTGCCACTGCTAACCTCTGTTTCAGAGGTTATGGGACACTCTTCTTAGGCTCCACTTTACAGATGGGAAGCTAAGGCATAGAGAAGTAAAGAAACGTCTGAATCTTTCTTGTCCAGTGTCACTCCTTTCTGAGTAACTCATTTCTTTAAATATGTAAACACATGCAATCTGGTATCAATCCCCTGGAATTGGAGCTAGAATAGCTCATTTAAATGACTTCGTAAACATCTGCTTTGACACATCATGTATTTGTTTGCTAGTTTCATGCATATGATAATATTATTAAATTATTTAAAAATTCTTGGTGAATACCATTGGAAGAATGATCTAAAGTCATCACAGTATAATTTGTGATAGTAAAAATATTGGCAATAAATAAATGGTTATTAATAGGGAATTGGTTAAATAAATTAAGGCAATCCATAAAATTGAATCTCATGCATTTTTATGTTTATCTTTATGGAAAGAATCTGTAACATAGTTCAACAAAAGCAAAAACTATGAATGATTTTGAGGAAAGCTTGACAAATTAGATACTACCAATTATTTGAAAAATGCAAAATGGCATGACTAAAAATTTATAAATATATAACATATAATATAGCAAAATGATCTAGCTATGTATCATACCTATGAGCATGTTGTAGCCATCCCACAGATGTGGAATTCTGTGTGTGTGCCTGTGTGTGTATGTGTATGTGTGTCTATCTATATATGTTTATATGTATGTGTATATATATAGAGAGAGAGACATGTCTGGAAGGGTGTTCACTGAAAGTAGGAAAGCCTTGTATGATATATTAAGGATGGAATATATACTGAAAAGATGAAAGAAAGTTATGGTAGATTTTATAAAGGGGATAATCTAATCAATTTGGTGTTTTAGGACAAAGAACACGGAGGAACAGTTTGGCCAGAAACTAAATGGAAGGTAGAAAAGGTGACAAATTATGACAGTGAAAATAAGGTAGATTTGAGAGAGTAAAAGCAACAGATCACAGTAACTGACTTCATGTAGTGTGAGAAAGAAAAGGAGGAAATGGGAATGTTACTAAGGTTTCCATTTTTGGTGGCTGATTCTATAATAATACCAGTAACCTAAAAATCAGAAATGGGGTGGGGAATGATATACTAAGTTTTAGATATACTGACTTCATCATTAGAGCTGACCTAATCCTTCTTACCTTTAGAGACTAAATATGTAAAATTATATAGTCTGTCCCTTTACAAAAATAATTGCATTGAAATAGTACCAAATAGTACCACAAAACTTTGTATTGTAATTTGTATTTGTAATTCAGTTGACAAAGCATATAGAGCAAATGTGTTCCACTCCTCTTCTTGGGGGTGAGCACTATTAAAGCTAGATGAGCACGCATATGGAACCTAAGTGACTCCCCCAACACACCCACACAAATATTGCATTTATGTATCAGATAAATCTTCTGCATCACTATGGTCCTCTCTGCCTCACTTTCCCCTGGGCCTTTGGCCACAAGTCTCCTACTCACTGAGGTGACCTGCTCTGGTGGATGACCACCCGCTCCATGCAAACACAGCTCAATAGTCCTCAGGTCCTACCTACTTCAGCTCTCTCTCCTCCTGCCTCTTGGCTTCTTGGTTGATCCCTCCATTGAAGCAGGCCTCTCTGGGTGCCCACATATCTGTCTCAGGGGTACAGAAGGATTGGTGCTTGTGAGGCGAAACTTTGGCAAGTGGATAAAATCTGCCTTCCTCCCCAGGACGAATTTTCTTCTTCTGAGAAGTAGCTGCTTCTCTGGGAATCCTGTCCCTGGAAATCGGGCGATCACAGATTGGGGACTAATACCAAGTGTTAACACTCACTCCTGTTTCCTGGAATTGCACTCTCTTGTATCATAGAAGCACATAATCCTTTGCTTCATGATTTGCTTTCTGTGGATGACATGATAAAATGATTTAACAATATTTTTTGGAGATTATTATGCATTCTATGTGCAAATCTCTCTCCCTCTCTCTCTCTTTCTCTTTTTTTTTTTTTTTTTAATAAGGAGGTACTGGGATTTGAACCTAGGACCTTAAACATGGGAAGCAGATGCTCAACCACTGATCCCCTCTCATTTTCTACGAATGGCTATTGTATTAGTCAGCCAAAGGGGTGCTGATGCGAAATACCAGAAATCTGTTGGTCTTTACAAAGGGTAGTTATTTGGGGTAGAAGTCCACAGTTACCAGGCCATAGAGCATAAGTTACTTCCCTCACCAAAGTCTATTGTCACATGTTGGAGCAAGTTGGCTTCCAGCGTCTGCAAGGGTTCAGTCTTCTTGGGTTCCTCTCTTCCCGGGGCTTGCTTGTCTCTGGGCTCAGGCTTGCTTCACTCCATAAGGCCAGCTGTAGAATATCAAGTGAATGGCTTGTCTCTTTTCCTGGAGGTTTCTCTCCTTCCTCACAAACAAGCTGCTCCGTGGGCTTACTTCCCTGGGCTCCAGCATCAAAACTCCACGTCAGAACCCCAACTCAAAAACTACTCAAACTCTGTCCTTTGCCATGTCTTTTATCTTTGAGACCCCACCCACCAAGGGGCGAGGCTTAACTCCCTACTGACATGGCCCAATCAATGCCCTAATCTTAAATTAATCATGCCCAGATGAACAGACCAGTTTACAAGTATAATCCAATATCTATATTTGGAATTCATAACTGTATCAAACTGCTACAGCTATAGACCATCACTTATTTGGCCATTTTCTTTTTGATCAGCCTTTAGATGTTTTTCACTTTATTGAACTTGCAAGCAATGTGTTTCCTTTCCAGTTTTATTCTTTAGCATTTTATATCTGTTTATTATGGGTAATTTTCCATGATATATTTAATTGTAATTTATAACATTTCTGCAATAATATCATTGTGGATACATGAACTATTGCTTTAAGGTAGATTATGGAGGTGGAATTCTGAATCCAAATGGTATGAAAATTTAAATTTTTATCCTCAAATTATGCTCCTATAAAAGCACGTCTCATGTATACAAAAACTAATACTATTAATATTAGCATACAATTACTTATTTATGTCAATTGATAGAAGACATATGCTAGATATCTTATGGTGGTTTTAATTTGATTTTCCTGATTATCAGTGAAGTGGAATATGTTTTTGAATATTAATTGGCTATTTCTATTTCTTTTAAAAAATTGGCTACCCACATCCTATTTACTTAATTTGGCTGATATCATGGTTTGTTTTCTTTTCCACAGTGGTTTGCAGAACATGGATTTGGGTAGATACGTTTTATCTAGTTGAAGAAATATCCTTCTATTCCAGATTAAGAGTGTTGTTTCTTTTTTAAAATCATGAATGACATTCTCATTTTAAGAAGCTTACAACACATCCAAGTGGTAATGTTAAATAGTAGTTGTGAATACATATTTAGAATACAAGAATATTCTGAGATTAAAAAAATAGCAAGCTTCAAAATATAAATGAATATTGACGTGATGCAAGTGACTGAAATCACAAAGGGAAAGTTGTTCCAAGAGGGAAACAGAGGCTGATTCTTCTGCACACCCTCTGACTTGTGTATATACTGCCTTTATAGCAGTTATATGCCATATGATAATTACTTATTGTTAGGTTTTCAGTTATACATTGAAAGAGTTGGGGCCAGTCTTTACTCTATTTGTCATGGGTGTCTACCACATTTACTGACAGAGTAGCTGTATTAGTCATGTTCTCCAGAGAAACAGAACTGACATAATAATATATATATATTATATATTAATATATAAATATTAAGAGATTTATTAGAATTGGGTCACACATCCATGGGGATTGGCAAGTCCGAATTCTGTAGGGCAGGCTGCAAATTGGAAATTCAATGAAGGTGATGTTAAATTCCACAGGAAAAGCCACAAGTTGGGAACTCTGATGAAGGCGATGATGAATTCCCTAGGAGAAACTGACTGGCTGATAGAAATTCTTTCTGACTGCTGAAATCCTCAGATCTCACTTTAAGACCTTCAACTGATTGAATGAAACTTCTCTTATTGCTGAAGGCAATCTCCTTTGTTGATTCTAGATAAAATCAGCCATAGATGCAATTAACTGACTAATGATTTAAATACAAGAAATATCCTCACAGTTACAATCAGGCCAGGGCTTGCTTGGTCAAACAACTGGACACCATAACCTGCACACGTTGACACATGAAATTAACCATCAGGGTAGTCATTTAATGAATGTGTTTTAAATAAGTGGAAAGATAAGGAGTAGCCAGAGATATCCAGGAAATCCAGGAGTAGATTCTGTCCCAATAGTAATAATATTACAAGGGTTAGGTTGAAAACCAAAGAGAGGTCCTTGGATTTCAAAAATCAGAGATTTTCTGTGACTTTAATGAGATCAATTTCAGTGAAGTAATGGATATAGGATATAGAATGAATGGGATGAGAAATGGAAGAGAGAAGTTGAATTGGAGTAAGATAGAAGAAAGTACTGTTTCAAAAAGCTTGCCAGTTATGCAAAAGAGAAAGGCAGAATATTTAGCTTGCAAGAGAGGCAGTTTCAATGTAACCAATTTCAAAAATGAGAGAAACGTTAAGTTTTTGGGTATAGAAAAGTGCTCTTAAAGGAGTTTAAATTTGATGGCTGTGTCCTCTGTTTGAAAAAGGGTTGATGAATTTCACATAAGGTGTAAATCCCTAATTTTTTCAAAGCCAGTCATTATTTTAAATGTATCCATTAATTTACTTTCTTTATGCAGAAAAATTATTTTACTATCTTATTTTAGGGTGGTCAGAGAAACATAAATATAGCATAGTAACTAATAAATACACTTGTATACTTGGTTGTTGTAAAGAAAATCCTAGAAAAATAATGAGGAAGTCATTTTCCATTTACTGATCATAACAGATTTCAAGACTGGTTCATCCAAAACAATTTGCTTCATCTTGGGAGAAAAACATTCAATCTCCTTTTGCATAATGTTTGAAGTAAGCCTTTGTACATGAAAAAAGTGAAAATCTGTACAAAAGCCTTTATTATTCAAAGCTGCCTTCCTTGCAGAATATGTCATCTGGGTGTTTTCCTAAAGATTCAAAATTTATGTTTTATTTTCTTCATTTTGGGTTCAGCCTGAGTTGATGAAAGAACAACTAGGTCAGCAGTTTTGTCACCATGGAACTGCATAAAGAGCATTCAAATATCTACATAGCCTCCTCCTTGGTGATATTTAAGGGTTGTAAAGAAGATGCTTTTCACTTAAAAAATTGATGCAATTAACTAGCTTTGAACTTGCTCACATCAGCAAATCTTATATTTGAGTGATCTAAATGGTTGCTGACACAGACTCCCATATAAGAATGTAGAGTTTATCTTAGTGTATAAAAGGTACATATCATTGCTGCTTAAATTGGAGAGACTAACATATGAGTTACAACAGCTCCCAGTAAATTACCAAATTGGTTGTATGTCTCTAAGAAATAGCTGTAAGCTTAACTCAACTAATCCAATCAGAGAGGAGGATTAATGAAACATTTTCTTTTAATCTTCTAGAATCATTTCAATTCCTTGAAAATCTATATCTATGTCTGCATTACATATAGCTCACTCTTTCAATTTACAGGAGAAATTCACTCCATTTGAGGCAATTGCACATCTATTACTATGTGCACTTCATTGTCTATTTACACTCTGGCATGGTAGAAACAGAATCTATTTGGAGTTGTGTATACATGGGTGTATTAGTGTGCAAAAGGGGTGATGATGCAAAGTACCAGAAATCTGTTGGCTTTTATAAAGGGTATTTATTTGGGGTAAAAGCTAACAGTCCCAAGGCCATGGAAAGTCCAACTCAAGGCACCATAAGAGGTGCTTTCTCACCAAAGTCATCTGCCACATATTGAAGCAAGATGGCGGGCCATCTCTGCCTGGTTACTCAGGGCTTCCTATATCAGTCTATGGCATTGGGCTCATTTCTTTCTGGGCCTCCTCAGCTGCTCAGCTTCTCTGTTCTCTTCAGCTGCAAACTATCAGGCAAATGGCTCACCTCTTCCCAGGGCCCCAGGATCAAATATGACAGAGCTCTCTTTCTCTTCTTGTGTATCTTCTTGAGTGACTGTCCATTTATATCAGCCCACCAAAGGGGTGGGGACTCAATCTGAGTCTTGCCCTACTGACATGTTTGAATCAAAGCCCTAATCTTAACAGGTAATTTAATCAAGATGTATGTTGATTCTAATGCATTCAAAGGGTATCACACCCAGAGGAATAGATAAATTTACGAACATAATCTTTTTTGTGTGTGTGATTCAAAAATAATCGCAAACTGCCACAGTGGGTATTAATACATATGGCATTAGTTACTTGCAGTATGTCATTGAGCCAGTTGTTGACTTTTCTGAGCTTCACTTTCTTCACCAATACCATAGAAGTGAGGATACTCCCCTTGTGGCATTATCTATAGAACTAAAGAAAGGATGATATTTAACTTTACACAATGTAATAATTATTGCTAACAACCCTTGAGTGCTTACTGCATTTCACAGTACTTTTACAATTCCTCCAAATTCTCACAGTAACCATTTGAGGTGGATGCTCTTATTATCTAATGAAGAAGTGACATGCCTAAGGGTCTTAGAGTGCCTTATATTCCTCTTAAAATTAAAACTTACTCCTTCTTGTCATTCTCTGTTTCTCCAAATTATCTTTTCTGAAATTCTGTTTTCAATACATGCTACAGAAAATGAATAGGGTATGATAAAAAATGCATCCTCCATAATTTCATCATCATCAGATTAGAGCATCTATGAATATAAACAGTGCATCATTTCTAA
The DNA here is from genome assembly GCA_026826555.1 of Tolypeutes matacus. Classification (NCBI taxonomy): domain Eukaryota; kingdom Metazoa; phylum Chordata; class Mammalia; order Cingulata; family Chlamyphoridae; genus Tolypeutes; species Tolypeutes matacus. The sequence continues at coordinate 27,525,956 of JAKSZT010054304.1, forward strand.
TTTGTGGACTGGGCTCATTCATTCATACCATATGATTTATTGTATGTCTGATGTACTGCTATCCCTTGGCCATGCAAAAGGGAATAAGATAGTTGCTTTTCATGTAGTTTACATTCTAGTGGAAGAGACACATAAAGAATCATAATAAGCAAACTCTCGCAATAACTGTGAAGGAGACCAGAAGAGGGAAGATTGGGGAAAACCTAGAAAGATTGCAAAGAAGAATAAAAAGCCCAAATGAAAATAGAAATAACAAACTAGGTGACAGTTACCATGTATGCTGTCATTATCTCCATCAGATTTCAACAGTTTGGAGATAGAAATTATCAGAAAGTAGATGACTACATTGATTCAACTATATCAGATAGAGAGTTTTTCTGGCTGAATGTTATATGACTTAATTTAAAGCAACTTATACATGGGAAAATTTCATATCACATGTCAAGATGTTGATAAATAAAGCAGATCCAATGTTAATTAATTAATTGGACTCTTGTCATTGAAATTCCAGGTTCCTTTTATAATTTTACTCTATGATTCTGTCTGTTGGATCACACTAGTTGCCCTCATGTTTGAAAAATGTCTATACCAGTTCATATGTCTGCATCCATATGTAATAGATAGATAAAATAATTATATTAAAACAAGCCAAGGGTAATCATTTGAATACAGTTAAATACAGTGGCCATGATAATTCCACAATTAGAGATGTGGTATGGCATGCACTTGACTAGTGCTTATTAAGCACGAGGGACTCATTTAATCTTCACAGCAACCATCTATAGTAAAACTTTTATTATTCCCCTTGTTCAGATGAGGAAAATGAGGCACAGACAGGTTAAATAGTTTGCCTCTTGTTACCCAACTGGCAAATGGTGGGGCCAGGATTTAAACCCATAGCCACCAGGCTCTTAACCATAATGCTAAAGTGAAGAGGGTCTCCTGAGTCCTGGCTGTTCTGTGAATGATAGTCTGGTATCTATTCATTCTTTTTTCTTCATTTGTTCAGCACCTGCTCTGTGACAGGTACTATGCTTGGTTCTGCAGTTGCAGTGATGAAACAGACCTAATCCTAGCCCCCATGTAGCTGACACTTTAGTGGGAAGGGTAGAAATGCATCACATAGATAGAAAATTACACAGTAGGATAAGTGCTATGGATTTCAACAAGCTATGAAAACATGTGGTATGGGACCTAATCTAGTCTGGGGGGCAGGGCAGTCTTCCCTGAGAAATTGACTTTTGTGCTGAGGTCTGAGGGATGAATGAGTTGATTATATAAGCAGTGAGGGAAAGGCTGTTTCAGGGAAGAGGTAATAGCAGGAACAAGAGCTGGGGATATAAAATAAGTCTTCATGAGGCTTAGAATTTAATGTGAGAGACATACACACTGCTATGAGGGACACTTGTGAAGTGCTTGAGCAAGGTAAGAAAAATTACAAGAACATGAGGGCTAGAAGGTACTGTTAGTATTGTAAGATAAGGTCTATAACTAAAACTACTCTAAGTCTCACACACATTTTCACAAGTGGCAGGGGGAGAAAATCATTGGTTTTAAACACTTGAAAGGTATGTTTAATGAGAGCCCCCAAAATATCATGGGAGATAGCTCTGACAGAAAAGAAATTCCTATGGTGTAAATGAAAAGCAACCAGAGGTTTGATTAGGGCTGTGACAGGAGAGATCTGCATAGCTATCAAAACTATGACCCAGTAGAGAACTGCAGTCATAGTATCCTAGAACTACTGACCCAGTAGAGAAACACTGGTAAGATAATGACCTTTTCTCAATGAATCTGAAGAACCTCTGTTTGCAGGATGAAGATGATAGTGTGTGTAGGACACAACTGCAATCACATTCAAGAAGGAATTCTGTATAGATGGTAGCTATATCCATTTACCTTCATATAGATTTTCTTTCTATAGATGGGGTTACATGGATATCTTGCAAACCTATCAGAAAGAATTTTACCTTTTCTGGGAAGATTCATAAAGCCAATATTATTAATCTGAATACAGAAATGCTGAAATAGTCATGGAAAAAAGATAAAAGATAAAAGATTTACTTAAATATCTTCATAAGATTATACAGATTGCTCTTTCTGTGTGCCAAGCACCTCATAAACCTCAACAAATATTTCTTTAATAAATGAATGAATCCCTTCTTCCCCTTTCCCAAGCTATCTCATACTCTGACAAATTAATTTTCCTTAAGATGAACTTGGATCATGGGGTACTCCTAATGTGATGGTGAATTTCATGTGTGCACTTGGCTAGGTTATAGCATCTAGTTGTTGGGTCAAGCAAGTACTAATTGTTACTGTTAAGGTGATTTTTAGGTGGTTTTATATCATTAGTCCGTTTATTGAATCTACAGCTGATTTCACTTACAATGAAAAAGGAGATTGCCTTCAGCAATGAGGAAAATTCCTCTTCGAATCTGTTGGAGGTCTTAAAGTGAGAACTGAATGTTTTAGAAGTTAGAAAGGAGAATTTCTGCCTTTTCTTTAGCCAGCCAGACTTAGCAACTTTACTTTTATCAGAATTTCCAGCTTACGGCCTACCCTAGGTAGTACATATTTCAGATGTGCTGGATGTCAGAATCACCTTTTTTGAAGATTCCAACTTTGGCCTGCCCTACGGAATTTGGATTTCCAGTCCCCCAATAGTGTGAGCCAATTTTCTGGAGTAGAAAATCCATTAACAAATCATTCAAGGGAAAAGGTGATAATTGAAAATGAGTAAAATATTCGTAAAATAAAGAATTCTTATATCTCATAGTTGACATACTTCTGCCTTCAAGTGTAGAAGTTATTTAGCCTAGAGTTCTTATTTTGGAAAATTATAGATATTGTTAATGAGCATAAAATCACACTGGTAAGATCATAAAATTCTAGGTTTGAGTATGCATTGCATAATTTTTATTTATTGCACACCCCTATCCTTTTATAACAGATGCTTGGATCACTTGTACAATTGCGTAATTAGAAATTAATTAGGAAAAAAAAAAAAACTAAGTAGACATTTTTAGGGGAAAGACCTGTTTAACATGAGAAGATATAAATATAGAACATGAAGATTAGTCCCAAAGGCTTAACTAAGAAAAGGACCTTTACTTTTCCAACTCACTGATCTGCTTATTTTTTTCTAGCCCACTTCATCATTGAAATTAAACATTAAAATTTACCATAATGCTCATTTGCCATATTTTATGTGCTTAAGAAATACTTTGAGAAAAAAGAAATGAGGAAATGTACAATGTAAAATTAAACTTTTAAAAATATGAAATATCTTATAAAAGGCTATGTTTTTATATGGTTCAGTTTTCAAATCTTTTATAGCCTGGAGTGTTATTGGATGTTCAGAGAAAGTCAGCCATGTATACTTTTGGAAAGAGAGTTTCTCTGTTGGATCCAGTTCCTCATTGGCAATTTCTCCCCCAGGCTCACAGGCCAGCTATTTCTTCTTGCTTCTTTTTTAACCCAAGTTTTTAAAATAATATTTTTTTCAAACTTTGAATTGTACAATATAGAAAACTGAAAAACACAAAAAACAAAGAACACAAAAGTCATCTCGAATCACTGTTTACAATTTGACAAATTCTTCTAAGTTATGTGTGTGTATATACACAACTGAGCATACATTTTTAGGTGGTTAGGTGTATCATGCTTTTTCATACATCATGAATATTTACCAATTCAAAGTTCCAAAGCCAAAAGTATTGTGATAAACAAGAATATATGACACCAACTCAATCAGGGGAAAAATGTATTCCTTAATTTGTTGGGGACAAAAATTTCATAAAAGACAAAAGTGGCAACAGGCCTCTATAGATACTGGCAGCGTTACAAATACTGCATTTCCTTAATGCTCAATTTAAAATGAGACATAAGGTCATAAAGCACAATAAGTATAATGCTTCTGAGAGAATTCATTATCAGGTCTATATGGAAATAGTAGTAAGAACATATGTGTTTCCATTGAATTATTTAACAGTGTTTTTCTATGGTACAGCCAAGAGATGCACACATACATCAATGGTTAGCATCCAAATGGAAATACGAACACATCTACACCAGGCTCTCAACTCAGGGTGTGCTCCCCTTTTCACAGAGCTCTCCACCAGAACTGACTTGGCAATCTTGTCTAAACTCTCACAAAGTTTTCTTCCCCTGAAGACCATGATGCTATTCATACTATCCAAGCCCCATTCTCATTATCTAAGGCATGGCATTGATTGACTGATTGATATACTGACTGGTTCATTCATTTAAAACCATTTTTTGTATTATAATTATTACCATTTTCTCTGTTCTTGGTATGCCAAGGAACAAGCCCAAATTGATTATTTTTTTACAATTTTTTAACACACTTTATTGATTTAGGGGCCAAGCAAAGCAGCATTTGGTCAGTTAAGAAAGGTAATTTATTGAAAATAGGACATCACAGTGCTGTTGCGAGATCTCAGCCACAGAATTTGAGGATGGAAGGGACAACCTTTGGATGATATTGCTTAGGACATTTTCTTATTTATTAAAAATGGTCCCTTCTCACACTTTGGATGGAAGAAGGCAAGAGTATGGGATTATGGCAAGTACTGGCTGTGTCTTGTGAGTTTACCCATGAGAGCAGGTAACTAGTAAATCAGTGGTAAGTCAGAGGAAGAAAGTGAGATAGCCTGCCCTCCCCTCCCCATGACTCCTGTAAACTTGATTTGCTGAGTTACCCAACATGAGAATACCCCCGTAAGTCTCCCAAATGTGGAGATGATGTTTTGATCTCATGGTATGGTGAAGTCAGGGTCAGTTGTCAAACTCTTCCTGTTCCAAGCTATAGGACAGACAGGATAACAGTTTGGTTTCCTGCATTCTTGGATTGGCAACCCATGAGGTTCTGAGATAAAAGCTTAGATCTTAGGGCACTGGCTTTTAAATATGTCACCAGTCCAGAGTACTAGAGAACCCGGTTCCTTAGAAATAATACTGTATCTCCCCATTTCTACCCACACCTTCCAATCACAGTATGTTTAAAAAATTAATTTCCCCTTTATTTGTATTTTTAAAAACTACCACCTATGTGAAAAAGAATCATCTCACTACAACACTGTTGCTCTTCCAAATATTCCTCTTGAGCCCCTCATCATCCTTCTTCTCCATCCTGACCCTGCCCATCCCTGCCTCTGCCCAGCACCTAAGAGCAGGGATGTCACCAAGGGGTGGTGAGCAGTGACACAGTCTTGCCTTCTGTTACCAGGATGTGGCTTTGAAGAAAGCTGCTAAGATGCTGGCAAACACGACATCAGGGGTATGGGTTGCATCGATGGCAGAGTGGATCCCCTGCTGACTGTAGTAATCCACCAGCGGGGTGGTCTGAGTGTGGTAACATCCAGGTGGATTGTCAAGGCCTTCTCGTTATCATCTCATCGGAGGACCAAAGGTTCCCCAGTGATATCATCTTTCATAGGCTCCTGTGGTGGGTTGAATTCCTCATGGTAGGTATGGCCACTTGTGGGGTGAATCAGCCTTCTCGTGATTCTCCGGATGAGCAGAGTCTGAGATGTGAATTCATTCGTAGAATTAAGCTTCTCTTTCCTCTTCTCCATGAGGTTGTCGAGCATTTCTGCCTGCCTCACAGTCCGAGAGAAGCCATCTAGAAAAAACCCTTCTTGCACAGAGGGGTCTCCAAATTCTTCTCAATGAGCTCCACCACCATTTCATTGCTCACCGGTTTTCCAGCATTCATTGTTGCCTTCAGTTTTTTTCCCAGCTCCAAACCAGAAGCCACCGTGTCTCCTAGCATGTTCCCAGCAGCCAAATGGCAGACACAGAAGTTTTCAGCCAATTTGGGAGCCTGGGTACACTTGCTAGCCCTGGGTGGTCCCAGCAGCACAGCCCGAATGCCCTTCGGGTACTCTCAGGCAGGTTCGGCCGCTGCACATTAGGAGCCATGTCCACCGAAGTGTCTGGTTACCACACAACTACATGTCTTGCAGGTCAAGCACTTCCAGGGTAGCTGCCCAGTTTGATTATTGAGAACAATAATAGACACTAGTCTGAATATAATAATAGACACCAGTCTGAACGGAATTTAAAAAGAGCATTTATTTTTCTAAATATGCTTCTGCTTGAACATTTTCATGTACAGGATTTAGAAAACAATCTCCTGGGCAGTAGGAATTAGAAAAATAAAAAACATGACATTTCCCCATATAAGTTTTAAACCTCCATTTAATCACCTTAATTCATTTTTAAAACTATTCATTTATTGACTGACTGAGAGTGGCTATCTTCCACTAATTGAGCAAAGAGTCTTTATTCTTTTTATTAATATGCCCTGTCCTCTTTATATGTCCTTTTGGGTTTCTGTCTGAAGCTTATGGCCTGATAAATAATTCTAGTGGAATGTGCTCTTACAGGTGAATCAAAATGGTTTCTAGTAGAATGTTAAATAATTAAAGTCCAATGCTCCCTTCTATCATTGATTTTCTTTGCTCATTGGTCTAAACTGCCTTAATTTTTAAAAGGCTATAAAGATTGTGACAGTATGAAGTTCTTTTATGTATCCCCAAAAGAAAAAGATTATGTTTTTTAACTAAACCATTCCTGTGGGTATGAGACCCTCTTGATTGGACTACTTCAGTGGGTATGACTCAAGTTGAGTCTTGGTCCTCTTGCTGGGTCTTATATACACAGAGACACACACAAAGAAAGGAAGCCACCATTATTGACCCTGAAATGTGAGAGAGGACTCAAGGATTTCTAGCAGCCAAAGCTTAAGCAAGAAGCCCCCAAGAGGCTGGGCCCAGGAGGTAGCTGAAGGCTGAGGAGACTAGCCATAGGCCTGACAGCTCATAGCTGAACTCGGGAAGGATTTAGAGCAGCCAAGCCTGAGAGAGGAGGCCCTGTAGGAGACAAACCCTGTGTCTGGTTGCCCACAGCTGAGCTGTGGACACAGTAGATTCTGCAGGGGATGTCAGAGAACTCAGAAGACTAAGACAATGATGTTCTACATTTTACTAACCCAGAGCTGTTAAGTGTGTTGTATTTAGATTCAGGAAACATTCACTGAATACCTATGCTACATCTGTTATCAAAACTTTAATGTGCAGCTACCCTGGGAGTTTGATAAAATTCAGATTCTGATTCAGTATCTTTGGAATTGGGTTGTGTTTGCATTTCTAGTAAGTTCCTAGGTGATGCTGATGCCACTGGCTTTTCAAACAAACTTGAAGTAGCAAGGTTCTGTGACTCTGTGAGAAGCCTTGTAATAGGTACTGTCACACATATATTTTGTTCATTTAACAGATTATGTATTAAGTGACTACTACCTGCTAAACATTGTTTTTGGTCTTGGGAATACAGCAGTGAAAAAAAGCAGATAAAATGTCCTGCCCTCATAGACTTTTCATGGAACTTTCACTTTAGAGAGGTGGAGGATAGACAATAAATAAATATATTATATTTGATGGTGGTTAAGTTATATAGACATATATGAAGCAGGGAATGAAGATAAATCACTGAACTTGGAGTGTCAAGTGGGAATGGGTATTACAAGTTTAAATAGGGTGGTCAATGAAGCTCAAGTAAAAGGAGACATTTAACAAGTGACCTGATGAGAATGCCAGTCATGAAGATAAACGGAGAAGAAAGACCTGGGCAGAGAAAAGCAAGTGCAGAAGACATTTTTAGAGCTAAGATCTCTTCTTAAGGTAGTCATTATAGCATAAGTTACATATATCCCTTTTATAAATTACATATCTTTCATCCAAAACTCAGACCTAGTAGAATTTTGTAACTCATAATTTTAAAAAAGAAGAAAAATAAATGCGCAAATATGACAAAATCTGGTACTGGCAGATAGAAACTTTCAAAGGCAGCTTTGTCAAAGATGAAGTGTTGTGTTAGGGTAAGTCCCAGAGGCCTCCCACGAAAGCCCATAAGTCCCTTCCACAAGCCTGCTGTCTGAATGAGCATCAACAGCACAAAGACGAGACAGGTCTTGGGTCTTAACTCTAGAACACCAAAAAGACCCTCAAACACAGCTACATCTGAAGCAGGGTAAAGTAACTTAGAGTGTGTCACAAAATCATAAATAGAACTCAGTCCTCCTCATCATTTTCAGAGTCAGGTAGGTACCAAATGAATATGAAAAGCATCTGACTGGTCACAATTGCACATTCCATTCAAGGCCTTTGCCTTCTGTTCTGCTGTCGGAGCCTTTCAGCTTTCAGTACAGCTGACTTCCCGCTAGCATTCTGAGCTAAGGTGCCTAGCTCCTCTTCCACTGATGTGCTCCCACTGCTGTCTCCACTAGTTTCAGCTCCAGCTCCTCATTTAATACTGGCTTCCCCACTTTCACTCTCTTTTCCAATCTAGCCAGTTCTGAATGCATTCAAATCTGTAGTGCATTTTATTTTTATTTTTTTTAAAGATTTATTTATCCCCCCCTTGCTGGTTGTGCTCACTGTGTCCATTTGCTGCGTGTTTTTCTGTGTCTGCTTGTCTCCCTTTGTTGTGTCATCTTTCTGTGCCAGCTCACCGTGCCATGTGGGCGGTCACCCAGGCCAGCTTGCCTTCACCAGGAGGCCCTGGGAATGGAACCTGGGGCCTCCCATATGATAAACAGGAGCCCAACCAATTGAGCCACAGCAGCTTCCCTGTAGTGTGTTTTAGCTTGTTAACTTTAAGACATTAAAAAAAAAAAAAGACCGCAAGAGGTGAAGCATTTGCTCAAGATGACACAGATAGTAAATTTAGAACTGTAATTTACTGACTCAATGTCCAGAGTTCTTTATACAACACTACCACTAAGACCATGTCTAATATCCACTGATATTATAAGGTCTAAGATCTTCTTTTGTAGATATAATGTGTTAGTTCATTCCTTCAGTCCTCCATCCTAGTCTTTTCCACACTGCATGACAATGATGGTTAATAGAGTTGATTTAAGTTCACTGCTTTAGAGGAAACAGAATGCACAATGAAGTAAAGAAGTTAATTTAAATACCTGCATTTTAAAAGGCTAAGCAAAAATAATTCTAGTCTGGGCAGTTAATATTATTATATGATATAGCAGTTTGATATTATTTATGAATTCCAAAAAAGATGTTTGATTATGTTTGTAAACTGGTCTGTTCCTCTGGGCATGATACCCTTTGATTGCATTAGATTCAGGGGAGATGCTTTTGATTAAATTATGTTAAGATTAAGGCTTTGATTCGACCATGTTATTAGGGCTGGCAGGGTTGAGTCCCCACCCCTTGGTGGCGTATATATAAAAGGACACTCAATTAAGAACACCAAAGTAGATAAACAGAGAAGAACAACATGGAGGAAGAAGAATGAACTTTGATCCTGCAGCCTGGGAAGAGAGATGAGCCTGATAGTTTGCAGCTGAAGAGATCAGAGCAGCTGAGAAGCCCTGAGAGATGACCATTATGCTAACCTGCAGCTGAGATAGGAAGAAGGTGGGGCCACGGAGACTTAAGAGGGAAGAAGGAAGGCTGAACCTTCGTAGACATTGCTTGCCATCTTGTGTCAACATGTGGCAACAGACTTTGGTTGAGAAAGTACCTCTTATGGTACCTTGAGTTGGACTCTTTAGGGCCTTGTAACTATAAGCTTCTACCCCAAATAAATAACTTTTATAAAAGCAAACAGATTTATGGTGCCTTGCATCAGCACCCCTTTGGCTGACTAATACATAAGGCAAAATGATAAAGAGATTCTATGACTGTTTTTATAGTATTATTATTTTTTAAAGATTTGGACAACACACCTAACAATGTGCTTTAAATGCCAGTCTAATTCCTTTAGAATTTAGTGACTAACACTTTTAGAAAATGGCTCAAAAACATATTTATCAGGACGTTTGCATATCAAAGACCCAAGATTGGAATTGATATTGGAAAGCATCTTGAAAAACAAAACAAAACATGTTAAACACTCTAGGAGAAAAATGATCATGGATCAGCATTATTAGTGAAATAAGTTTGCTTATGTACCATAGGGGAGTGAATAATATAAAAATTGTATTGTTGAAATGAAAAGGATGTTTGGAAAACACAAATTTGACACAAAACAGAATCTTAACAGGTAAAAACTACCAAGGAATTTTAGAATTTGGTGAATCAAACTCTTATTTTATTTCATTTTAAAAAATCTTTCCCCTCTAAGTGTATATTTTAATGTACATTAGGGGGACTCAAACAATGCTTAATACTCCAGGGACCATGTGCAGGATACAACATTAGTAAAACAAGGGTCTCCTCTATAAAATGCTATGTTAGCTCCCTGAGACTAACATGATGTCATAAACTAAGTAAATAGAAGACAGTCAATTGGCTGTGCCTCCTTTCCCTTTACTGGTAAGATTATGTGCCAACATCTTATGGTTTTGAAGGATTTGTTTCTTTCTAGAGTTCAAATTACAACTCTAAACAGAGATGAGGCAATTCACTTCTTAGTGAGGAAAGAATTTGAGTTAGACAATAAAATAATAGAAAACAGGACTGTGTTCAAATATAATAGTTTATTTTACCAGGGTGAATCAATGACAGCATTCAAAGGGCCATAGACATAAGACAGATTTCGAAAAGTAATCTAACTCGTAGGAACAAATAAACTAACAGTTTAAATGAAAAACAAACCTGAATGAAGTATTTCATTTATTCAGAGCAGAATTGATGACATGATATTGTTTAATTTGTGAATATTTATGTGTTCTAACTTCTGACACTTATTAATGGACTGAGTAGACAAGAGGTATAGAAACTATTCATTATGAAAAAAATTCTCCAACCTGAAAAGTGGATATAAAAGCAAAATTTCCCTTTCCATACTCAATGATAAATTTAAACAATGAAAAATAACGTGGTGTGATCTCATCTAAGTCTGAGGCTGTAATTACTGTGTAAAATGCTAGATACTTCCATTTTTATTCCTTCTCCCTTAAAAGCCAGAATAATATATTGTGCTGCCTACTTGAAAATGTTAATTGAATATTTGATAAAAATCCTAAATTTGCCACGTCCAAACAGAACTCCTGATCTCCCCCTTCCCCCAAAAAAAAGTTCTACTCACAATCTTCCCCATCTCAGATGGCAACTCCTTTATTCCACTTGTTGAGGACACAAACCTTGGAGTAATCTTTGTTTTTTCCCTTTTTTTCATATCTTACAGAATTTGACCAGTTTTTAATACTTACATTTTGCTACTAGTTTGTTCCAAGCCACTGTTATCTTTCCACCAGATTATCATAAGAGATTTCTAACTTGTTCTACTTGGTCTATTTCCAATCTTGTCCCCTCAGCACCCAATACAGTCTCTCCTCAATTCAGCACTCAAAGCGATGATAGCACTTCTATCCAATAGCTTCCTCTCTCACACAGTAAAAGGCAAAGTTTATTTTTATAATGACCTACAATGTCACAAAGACTTTGGCTTCCTTATTTCTCTGTCCTCATCTCCTACTACTTATCCCTTTGTATTCTGCACTCAAGCCATAATGGGTTCCTCACAGTTTCTTAAAAAGTCAGGAATGCTCCGTTTTGGGATCTTTGTTATAGCTGTTTGAATTTCCTAGAATGTTCCTTCCCCAGATATCGTTATGGCTAATTCTCTAACCTCCTTCAAACTTTGCTCAAATGTCACCTTGTCAAGGATGCCTATCCTAAAAATTCCATTAAAAATTCATTTTCTGTGCTTGGACTATCATTAACAAAACAGAAAAAAGGTGACATTTAGAAGCTTAGTTTATAGAGGTGGAGTTAGAGAATATTAAAAAATAAATATAATAAACACAATTGAGTATAGAAGAGGGTAGTATTATGGGGATAAAATATAACATCCAGGAAAAAACCAGGTCCTTGACAATAACTTGCATCTAATCATATGGTGGTCCTCCAACCCAATTCTCCCCGCACCAAAGGTAACAGTTACTTTGATTAGCAGACTCATCCTTCCCTTGATTTATTTTATATAATTTTATTTTTTATACATATTCTAAAACCTACAGTTCATTTAATCTGTTTTTAATTTTTACATGAACTGGAATGAAGTATTCTAGTGTATGTAATTTTTGGATGTGTGCTATATCATCTTACTAAAATTTTGATATCTGCCACTTTAGCTCATTTGTTCAATAATGTTTAATTGTATAAATATTCCAAAGTCTTGACATCCACTCTACTGGTAAGGGGAATTTGAATTCTTTCACACTTTTGTTATTATGGTGCTTCTTGTTTAAGTGTTGTTTTGGACATGTTCCCTCTTTCCAAAATTCCAGCATTTTGTTATCTCCTATTCTTATGTCTCAAAGTTGGTTCTGGAATTTGATGTAATAACCAATATCAACTTGCTACAGGACACTTATCCTCCTGTATTTGGTACCCTGACTTCCAGAAGTTAGGGAGTCAGGCTCCCATTCCATAGGAGCTACCATTCCAAATTGGCTCCCATTCCAAAGGAGTCTCCACCAAGCTACCAGAAAAGCTCTGCTTATGGCAGTCCATCCTTCCAAACCTTTACTACAGAACCCAAGTCCATCCCTCCAGATCCTGCCCCCACTACCTACCACATCCATCTTTGGAAGTCAGCTACCATAGACTTTGCTCTGGAGCTGAAGGTAGCCAGGGCTGAGAAGTAAGTGTTGCTTCTTCTGGTATGGATGAGAGGAAGCAGACCTGTGGCAAGTGAGGACAGATTCCAGACTTCTCTGTTTGGAAACTGTCAAGCTGTTTTTATACTAAAATCTTATAAAAGGTGTTCTAACTGCATTTTATTTCCTAAATATCATTAGCACTCTAAATCAGCTATATTATTTCTAGGGAATATGTATTGTAAGTCCTAAATAAACTATTTACAAAAGACCTTTTGGAATATAACCTGTTTACAAGTTAGGGACACTGGATAATGCATCCCAGAACTAAATGCAAATAGTTTTTCATTATCTGTTGTTATGGATCATCTGCTTCATTGCTCTTCTTCATTAGCACAGATAATAGAGACCTAACTGAATTACTGCTTTCAAGCATAGCCATTACTTTTGTTCTGTATTATACAAATTTCCTTGGGTTCTTAACATCATTTCCAGCTTAAAACTCTCTAATATAACTAGTGACCTCCATAATATGCCAGTGAACAGACAAGTTGAATAAGCGTTGCCTTTTTTATCTCTTTGTTGAAGAGACATTTAGTAAGAACCAACTCCGGGTAAAATGGGGTATCAGAAACTACAGGTAACATAGAAATACGGCATTTTTCAATAAGTTTATCAAGTATTTGTTGAAAATCTGTCAATTATAGGCTAGTCTTCTAGGTATTAGGGATACATACGATGAGCAAATAGGACCTGGTACTTAAGCAAGATATTCAGGGAAGTCTTCTGTGATGAAGTGATAATCTAAAATAAGATCTAATAATGAAACAGAGTCACTCATGGGAAGAACAGGATAAAAGTGTTCCAGATAGAGAAGAGCAAGTGTAAAAGACCTGAATTTGGAATAGGGTTGGTAGGTTTACAGGACAAAATGAGGCCAACTAGGGTGTCTGAAACATAGGAAGGGAGTGAGAGAGTGAGATAAGGTAAGAATAGCAATATGGCCAGAAGCCAGATCACGTAGGATCTTAAAGATCATAGTAAGGGATCTGTATTTTATCCTACCTGCTACCCACAATGAGAGTTTTAAGGAGTAAAGCAATATGATATGATGTTATTTCTGTCATTAGACATTTTATAGTCTATTCAGGTAGAAATATACTTTCAAACAAATTTTTGGAGCATTGTCTATCCTCCTGTTGGAAAGGTATGCTATGATTACACTGCCCAGTGCCCTAACGAACTAAAAGAGGAGACTTCGTTCTCAAGAAATGGGGACCATCAAAGGTATTATGTGAAGTCATAGGGCAGCACTTCTGTTTGTTTGTATTTGTTTTTGTTTCGCTACACTGGCAAGAGGATCAAATGAAGGAGAAAACACTAAAGGAAGAAGGATTATCATAAAAGACTAGACACATATATAAACTGTACAGCAGCTCCACTGGTAAGCATCAAAGACATGATACTGATGAATCCTGTTCATTGAAATCAGCATCAAGGGCAGAGTACTAAGAACTGTGTTTTTTCTTTCTTTCTTTTTTTTTTAATTTAGAAAGTTTATTGAAGTATATCATTCAAACATTAACTTACATAAAAAAATAAGTGTACAGTAAAAATCATGAACTGAAAAAATGAACATGCATATCATCATACAAGGCTCCTATACATCACCCTACTGCCAACATCTTGCATTGTTGTGAAACACTGGTTATGAACTATGAAAAATCATCATCAAAGTATTACTACTAAATATAACCAATACCTTAGAGTTTATGTATTTTCCCCCAACCCACCTGATTATTAACACTCTGTATTAGTACTATAAATTTGTTATAGATCATGAGAAAACATTCTCATATATATTCCACTAACAGTCTATCACTCCCCACAGGATTCACTGTGTTATACAGTCTCATGCTTTTTATACTCCATTCAAAGTGTACACTCAGTGACTATATATTCGTCAGAGTTGTGCTGTCATAACATCAGTCTTTTTTATGTTTTCATTACTCCAAAAGGAAAAAACTCATAACCCCTATTTGTACTTATTTTGGTCCTTTAGAGTTGATATAATATCTTCTTTACCATTGTTGTAAAAATATTATGATATTACTGTTACTTATCATCCATAGGTTACATTAGTTGTAATTTCCTGTGTACCACTATATTTTTAACACTATGTAAAAGACCAGTCTTATACTATTAACCACAATCTTCATCCACCACTGAAATCACTATTATGCAATCCTTAGACTATTCATTAGTTTAATTTCAGTTGACATTTATGTCCACAGACATAACACAGCAGTGTTAATTATACTCATTGTAATGTGTTACAATCAACTCTATTTATTTTCACACTTTTACAATAAACCTTATTAAACATTCTACATACATTAAGCATCAGCTCCCATTCTCAACCCACATCCACTTGACTAGTAACCTATATTCTATAGTTTAACTCTGTGAATTTATTCATCATATTTCATTCATATTAGTGATATCCATACAATATGTGTGTTTTTGTGTCTGGCTTATTACACTCAACATAATGTCCACATATGCATCCTAATTTCATTTCTACTTACAGTTGTATAGTATTCCATTGTACATGGTATAGTATTCAACTGTACATGGTATATAAAGAGATCAGACAACTCAGTGATAAAAAGACAAGCATCCCAATTTTAAAAATGGGCAAAAGATTTAAAAGACAATTGTCCAAAAAAGATATACAAATGATGAAGAAACACATGAAAAAAGTTCAACATTAAAATGTCCTACATCCGTTGCCACAACAGTACTCAGGACAACCTCCAACTCCCAAAGAAGCCACTGTATTTCAACTGCTCGTCCCCTCCCTACCCCAAAAGTGTCAAGTGGCCACTGGCTCCACCTCATTGTTA